>ML681964.1:47691173-47974125 GCA_007922195.1 Podocnemis expansa
CACACACACACACACACACACACACACACACACACACACACACACACACACACACACACAGCTTAATTTTGCCGCTGCCCCCTCTCTTACCCCTGCTTCCTGCTGCTTAACCCGCCCTCCCCCACAGACCAGTAAAATTCTGCCCATTGTTCACATCTTGCCTGCTTCCCTTATCCAATTTGCCTCCTTTGCCCATTTTAGTCCCTCTAAAGAACAGGCAGTAGTATTTAACTGCAAGGAAGGGCAGAGTGTGGGCAGCGGCTTCTGCAAGTGCTACTGAGAATGTTCAGTGAGTATGAGCATACTCAGTACAACCTAGTCACAAATTCTGGTAAGTCCAACTTACTGTTACTACAGCAGTCAGGCACCACACCAATTCGGTGCCCCACTGCAGCTCAGTGCCCAGGGGCTTCCTCTTCCCCACCCACATGTGCCACAGAACTGTACCTGTGATGCTGAAGTGGAAGATCTCTGAGTGATTTGTGAGAACAAGAGAGGCAGGGGCAGAGAAGCCCCATTGCACATTGCTACAAGTAGTTGCGTTTTTTTAGTTCTGCTGTTGTCCTTGCTAAACAACTTGATTTCTGTTCCTCATTAAGAGTTCTGAACCCTTAAATCCTAGCTCTTCTCCCCTTTCATCTCTTTTCTTAAATCACTCAACTTTGTCTTCCCATTCTTTGCTTTATGCTTAGGATCACTGTTTCCTCTAAGCTGTGTGCATGCGCATGCACACACAGGTCGTGAAACCTGCACACACAACAAAATAAAGCATGCACAAAAAAATTCAACAGTGCTAATATTAGCGCACACAGAAATTTTTTCCACTGGCAGCCTACAAAAAATTAGAGGAGTCCAATTTTTTCAAATATAGAACTGACAATTTCAATTACCTTTCACCTTCTTCTCCAACTCCCTCCCCCTCACTCCTTGATCTCTACTTTCTGGTTCCACTCTCTTTTGCTTATCCTATCACATGAATCAACTCTACCCTACTGCCCATCCCCACCCATTTCCTTTTCAAAGAGGGCTTTCCAAGAAGACTCATTTAAAATTTGCAGTTTCTATGCATACTTGTGCCAGTAAAGCTTATTTCCCACAATATCTTCAGAATGTGAACACAGGCAGCCTGGAGATAGATGCAACAAATTTGTTCATAAATTTAAATTAATAATAGAAAAAAAACTGGAATAGTAACCCAGCTACATCCAAGTGCTTGGACTGCATGACTATTAAACTGAACATTTAACTGAAGGGAAAAAAAAGACAGTGCTTGATATAAAAAAATTCTTTCAGACTTTTGCATGCTAAGCTGAGAGATACTTCCATTATATAACAGAAACTTCTACTGTATTATAAACGCCTTATATTGTTGTCAATCTTTCAATTCAAGGTTGATCTCTTTCATGGGTTTTATTTTATTTTATATGGGTCCTTTGGTGACTGAGAAGTCTAATCCTTGAGCCACGGACTCATTGGTAGACATTGCAGGTGATGTTGGAAGGTAGGGACAGACCACAGTTACTGCATGACAGATGTATGTCCTTTCTTTTTAAGAACAAACTTAACTAAAACTGATTTATGATCTCCTTTTTACAAGTTTTGCCTGACATCTTAACTAAAATCCTACAAATCCTTGGAGGAGGAGAAGTAGAGATAACAGTAAGATGTTTCAACAATACAGACTTGTCCATATACTATGACGACCTATTTTCAGGTGCCCCCAAACCACACTCAATTGGTACAATGATAGAGTATGCAGGCTGCAAGAAATATTTAACTGGATTGTTGTTAATTCATATTCAAATTATCTCACATTAACACATTCATTGATGTATTATCATTCCCTTAATATTATTAACAACATTTCCCAAAATATACAAGACCAGAAGCTTATTAATAACTACAGACCCATGTAAAACCAACACAGAGAGGAGAATGAGACATTTTAACGGTTTTATGGTATCTGTGCTGCTGTCCTCGCCTCCTATAAATGGCATTTCATGCATTACCACCTGTCAAATTGTTCTACTTAAGCCTAATTAAAGATGTTTAAAAAAAAAAAAATACAGTAACTTCCAGCCATATACAATTGTATTGAGAAATTACATTAAGGATATCTATGCAGAAAGTTATCAAATAGTGACGGAAATAACCCTACAAACACTGTCAAATTTTTTACATTTTTAAATTAATATTTGCATACAAAATACTATGAGAAAAACAGCTATTTAGCTTAGTGACAGTGATGAACTTATGATGATCAGAAGAAAAAAAGCTTCCACTGCACTTTAATACCAACACGTTTTTCATTTTTAGGCAGTCTCCACAATTTTTTCCAAAAAATATCACTTTAACACTTCCTCTATGGCTCTGGTTTGATTTTAAATTTTAGAAGCTTAGTACACAAGACAAGTTGTTGTAAAAATGGTGTGCCATTAATTCAAAGCAAAATGCATCAAAGTAATTAAAAGAACTGGATTTCAAGTATATTGGAGTGGAAAAGAAACTTCAGCCTCTTTTTAAAACCTAAATCTTGTAACTAAGGGTTTATATCCCCATGTACAGATGTGTGTACACACACATACACAATATAAATAATAAAAAAATTAAAAAATAAAATAAGTATTCTTATACACCCTAATAAGAAGAGAATCTGATTTGCTTTAGAATTCAGCATCCTCTACTTATAAGACTTACAGAAGGTATTCTTATAATAAATCAACCTTCTTCAGTATAAAACAAAATCTTCAGAGAATTCTCAAAAGACTATAGGTTTGGATATTGCAATGAACAACTTTCATCTGTTTTCAAAAGAAACAAAGTTCACCCAGGTTTAGTTAAAATAAACAAAAAAAGGAAAGAAACATTCAGTGCAACTTTCTATAGAACTGAAGCTGTGTGCTTGAGAACAGAAAAACCAGGTCAAGAGCACTGAATGTGTTGCCCTGGGGACAGAAATATGATGCATTTAATTTGAGATCCATTATCTGAAGTTCTTCAATATACAAAAGTATCCCCAGGACATTTTTAGATTTTATGATTTCCAGTAAGAGGGCTATGAAGACTGATTTCTCAAATGTTTAATGATTTGCAATCATTACTATTAGAATGGCAAACAAAAAGCCAATGGCACACTACTTCTAACTTGCTTTAATTCTGGTGCATTGACTAGCAAAAAACCATGACGTGAAGATGTATGTTCTTTGCTATGCTTTTTGTGGTGATGCTGAATCATGTTATTTTCATATTTCCAGAGTCAGAAGTAACATACTTTGAGTTGGGGGGGGGGGGCGGCAGGGGGAAAGCCACATGCAATGGTCACTGGAAATTATCTGTTCTATTAAAGGAGTGATAACATACTCCAAAAAGAACACTATACAGCCCTTTGCCAAAATTATTGAAGCTGAAAAAGTGGTACTGGGGGGATAATTAAAGGGAATAGGTAACTCTCCAGGCTCCAAAGAAAATTAAGAAACCTATGGAAAAATAAGCGTTATATAGTTGTGACCAAATGCACCAATACTCACAGGCTAGATATTCTCTCTTTTTCACTTAAGATGACCAAGGAAGTAGCCCCTCTGGAACTTGGAAGGAGTTCTGATTTGATAATTTAGTCAAGCTTGTTGTTAGGTCTATAGGGTAAGGATTTTACCTTGAACCAAAGCTAGTTGGCTCATTTTAAAAATTAGGACGTGTTTTATCTTTTGCCTTGCATGGTGACAAGTTCCAGTGGGGTAGCCATGTTAGTCTATTTCAGCAAAAACAACAAGGAATCCTGTGGCACTTTTAAAGACTAACATTTATTTACTGTAAAAGCTTTTGTGACCATAATTCTACTTCCTCAAAGACGTGAAATATGAAATCAGAGACATGAAATACTGCAGTATGCTAGGGATAGTATATATACCTATATAAATAAATTTGTTAGTCTTCAAAGGTGTCACAGGCCTTCTTATTTGTTTGATCTTTATTTTTCTTGTAACCATTTCTGACATTAACTTGTACTCAGTTAAATCTCTCTTTGTAGTTAAATAAACTTTTTTATACTTTATTCAAAACCAATTTAGTGCTGTATTTAAACTTAACTGTTTGATAACTCCAATTTAAGTAGCAAACTGTTGGGAATTTACCCCTTACAGGGACCTCTAATATCTGAACTGCCCAGGACAGGGTTGGGCAGTGCTGAATGCATGTTTTTCAAGCAAATACAGGACAAGAGCGTGTTTGGGGTCATCTTGCGAATAGTAACCAAAGCTACTGGAACCCAGAGTATGGCTGCTATGTAACTGATAGGCTACTGGGATATGGCTAGCTCAGGACTGCAGCTACACACAGACACCCAGGGTATGACATGCATGCTGTCTGGCTGCCTGCGAGAGGCCCAGGTGAGGAGTTACATCAGCAAGGCACTGTGAGGCACCCGAGGTTGCAGGGCAAGTGCTGACAACACTTCACTGGTCTGGACTACATCCAGAATGTTGTAACAGTAAGAACAGGCACCATCAATTAACTGCTAAAAATTCAACTTCTTTCTCCTTAGATTTTTTAAAGTATCATTTACAAACTAGAAGCAAAACTAATAGATTTCTAGGTATAATACATTTCTTAATTAAGTCATTGTTTACTGTCAATTCCATTCCTTTATCTTAGAAGTCTTTTAAAAGTGTACAATCTCTCCTACTCATAGAGCCTTCTCTGGTAGATTACATATATTTCACTGCACAATTTTCACATTTTCTGATAAGTATATTCTGCTATTGATCATCACTCTTTTCAATCATTATATCTTTATTTCTTACACTAATGCTAGGGACCTAATTTCCAGAACATTTTGCAATAATTTACTAGTTTCACCTTTCTCTTAATGAAAATATTTAAATTAACAATAGGATCACTTCTGTCTCCTGTATCGTTTAAGGATGTTTAACATATTTAAATACTAACCTCTTCTTCCTTCAGGCAAATGAAATTTCACTAATCTCTGTTCCCCACATTTAAGATTTTGTAGAAATACTGATCAAAACATTCAGCAGGGAAGAGAGAGAAAAACAGACCTCCACATACACATACTATTCAGTCTTGGCATGGTCTTATGCAATTTCAGTTTCTCTATTTAACTAAACTTGCTATGGTTAAAGACTGGAAAATTTTATTTAATTCTGCTTGGTACACTAAAGAGCATCCTTATAGTCTGCTGTTCAATGCAGTTTGTCCTAGTTTCAGATTTGTAAGTCCTTATTTTACAAAGATCATTTCTTTACAGTTTATTGGTGCAGAATTAACCCATCCAAAATTCCAAGACTAGCAAACTTAGTACAGGAAAGAAGATATTGCCTTTAGCATGGTAAAGAAAACTATTTTAATCAATTAGCACCACCTAGTGGGATCAGGTGTGATGAGAAATAAGTTGCTCACTGTTCAGATTGCTTCTTTAATTCCTTCACCAATTACAACTTATTCAGAAAATAACCGTTAAAATCATAATACCATATCTTCTAAATAATTTGAACTGAAGCAATTAAAATGCTAATACAAGACCAGAATATTAAAAAAAGACACCATTATTATAAATAAGAGAATTGTTATACTAATTAGAAAAAACCTGGAGTTGAAAAAGACACACAAATGCACGCATGTGAAAAATTACAAACTGTATTTCATATGGGGAAAATATTTTCCTCATAATTTAAAGAGACATACCAACAGCCAACCTTGTATATTTCTTTCTAATTTTGAGCATTTGCAATAAACCTAATATTTTGAAATTTAACTTTTGTTCCCTAGCACAACAAATATAGGGGAAAAATATCCAACAAGAATATATTATATGCTAAGGAAAAAATGTTGTCCTCAAGCAACAAATATACAGTGGCAAAAATCATCCAATCATATACCCGGTACTGAGAAGGCCTTTATCAGCATGGTATCAGAGTACTTATTCTGTATAGCTTGCTCATGTTGACAAATACAAAATTTGTACATCTTTAAAAGCATTTATATTTTTGCTCACATCAAAGTAAAATTACACAAACATTGCTGCAATAACTCAAAGGACAATGAAATAATAGTTGCAAAAGTTAATTGCATTGGCAAGATGTGACATATTAAATAGGGAGTTCTTGTAAGCACATTATGATTTTCTAGGAAATGACACATTAAATAACTATAAAAACCTGTGGTGATTTAATACTAAGTAACCAAATGGGCAATACATTAAGAAAAGCAGGTTGAAGAGGTGGTTTCCCAATTACTAGTAGCCAGCAAGAAAGTTAGTCTTGCAAGCAATAAGTAGATTTGCTTACTTGCAAAACTAAGACAGAAGGCAGTAGTATTTTACTCAGCCTCTGCCAAAAGGCAGGCTAATTTTTAAAAATAAATTTACTGTTCCCTGACCATTCTCCTGATTCCATTTCAGCAACACTTGAACACATGCTTAACATTGATTTCAACAGTATTTACCAGAAGTTTGAAGTTAAACATGCATTTACCTGCCCTGATGAATGGTGCTTAAGTCAGAAGGCACCAGAGGATGTAAAAAGAAATACAGATTTTGAACTAAGATTTTAGTGTATTCTATGTGAATTCTATGTATTCTATGTATTCTAATATGAAGATTTGGGGGCACAAAGAGAACTGAATTCTCCAAATAAACCGGCACAAACAAGTGGGATATAAATAAGGTCAATTTCCACAATAAAATCCTGGACCCACTTATGTCAAAAGCAAAATTACAACTGGCTTCTGATGGGTAAGTATTTCACCGTACTCTTTAAGGAACAGATTATAAAATACAAAGGAATTTTAGACCAGTAAGATGCAGAAGGATAATCTTCCACTCCTTCTCATGATACCTGTCATTTGGTTTTCTCACATATCCTTTGCTTTGTCCAGCTGTAACGGAAGGACAGGAGACACTTGCTATGGTTTTAATCAGACTGCAACTTTATAATTAGATATCTGGGACCACTGGCAGATAGAAATGTACAGCACAGACCTTTCTATTCCCCCCCACCCCCCCAACAGGGGTTAAGGTGAGCTGTAAAGGGGGGAGTGGTCTGGCATCCTGTGCTATTAATCAGAGGAGTCTTAACTCCTCCCCTTCATCACCCCACTCCTTTAACCAACACTTCCTTTTGAGGTCCTTCATGAAGGGAGTTCTATTCCAGAAACGTTAGAGGCACAGCTGCACCAATGCGGATATGCTGGTGTACCACACCTGGTAAAGAACGCTCTTCTTTCAGTATGTTTACTCCACCGCCGCGAAAGATAAAAGCTATGTCAGCGAGATACCTAGCAACTTTATCAGTGGTGTAGACCAGTTGTAAGTCTCCTGTAAAAATCCACACACAACTATGGCAAAAATAAAAACAATTAAAAAATAGCCATATTAGTAAACAATGACTAGATGATAATGAACTATATGTCCTTCAGGAAACAATGTCACTCAACTAATAAAATATGTGCAGTAATTTAACTATCATTAAAAATGTTCTCTATAAATTAGATGTTGACTGATCTTACACCTAGACCTGAGCAAAAGAAAGAATGACAACTCCACTACCTCTTCAGTAGCAGCCCATTGCAATGCTTCGCCACCCTCCTCATGAGAAAGATTTTTCTAATATCCCACTAAGACCTCACCCACTGCAGCTATAAATCATTGTTCCTTGTTCTGTCATCTGCCACCACCCAGAACAGCCTAATTTCATCTTCCCTGGAACACCACTCAGGTATTTGAAGAGGCGCTATCAAATACCCCCTCGCTCTTCTCATCTGCAAACTAAACAAGCTTAGTTCTCAGTCTCTCCTTGCAAGTCATGTGCTCCAACTTCCTAATCATTTTACCAGCCCTCTGCTGGACTCTCTCAAATTTGTCCATATACTTCCTATACTAGAATAAGCAAGGAGTCTGATGGCACTCCTAAACACAAAAATTACCGCATGAGCATTTATGGGAAAACACACCACTTCATCAGACTTCACAAAACTAAACACAACACTCCAAATGAGGCCTCATCAATGCTGAATAGAGGGGAATGACCTCCTGAAGTTCCTAATATTTTTGATTCTATGAAAAGTAAGGAATTGTTCTTGAAATTATGTTAACAAAATGACTGTTCCTTTTCAGACTGTGTCACATCATAACACTTTGTTTTTCCCTTAAACTGGGAAGCAATGGGGTTCTGCACTGAATCACATAAAATCATGAAAACCATGTTACAAGAAATTTCAATCAAAAGTGAGATGACAGCCATACCCAAAAGTGACTCTTACTCGATGAAGAAAAATAGGTAAAATGTATTTATGTAAGTACAAAATTACAAGTGTATGTCACATTTCTTCTGATGGCAAGCACAGACACAAAATGAAAAGGAAAAAAATCGGATACAAATGTAGTTGATGGTGAAGGGGAGGAAGCTAGGTCACAGATATACGGACACTTTATTTTGATGAAGCTTCCAGTTATATGAAAAGAATGTAAGAATTAGGTTAGTGACGGTATTCTACAACCAACACGGATCTATGGAAATATGCATATATGGTTTGGGATAAACGACAGCAAAGGATTACATAGACCCCTTGCCATGGTCTTTCAAATAGGGTCTCTTCTGATTTTTTCTATCAATCCAAAGTAATACACAATCTAACCTATGAACAATTTACACTGTATGTATACAAAAAAAAAAAACAAAAACCCTGAAGATTAGCACATGTAGATTGAAATAGTATCAGAAGGAGCAGAAGCAGATAAGCTTGTCTTCACCATAATGGCATATCACAGATGTTTCAGACAGTAAAGCAAGTTTTAAGTAACAAAAGCACATGTGTTATATATAAAAGTAATGGGAACCAAAAGTCAGACCAGTCTCATCCAAACCATGCGAAGATGTTTTTTACATATGAAGGAGCAACCCAATACAACTGTTGGTCAGCTACACAAAAACAAGAAGTGGGACTAAGTGAGGTGGTTTGGTTTTGTCTTCATAGCCAATAGAAATAAGGAGAATTTTACTCTCCAGTTTCCCCAGCTGAACTCTAATTCCCAAACTGAAATACCATTTTACTTTCCCACTTCTTTCCATACTTCTAGTACTACACAAGGGTAATAAAACAAAACACATGTTAGTTCTCCCATCACCATATTCATCCTGGAGAAAAAAATTTATTCCATTTCACTGACATTTTAATTGATGGGTGGGAAGCACTTTTACAAAATTTCACAAGCTTAAGGACAAATTTAGATTATTTTTACAAAAAATATTTCTACATGGTACTAAATCCGTCTTTAGAAAATCTTGATTCCAGAAATTAGACTGTGAAACCTTCTCTCTATACGAAACCAGAGCAAGTTAGAAAAGACAGTAAGTAAACTAAAAAGATAACTATAAACCAGCAAGCCCTTCTCAAGGGTGAACTATACTCATGTTGCTAGAAATGTTCCTAAAAAATTAAGTGATAAAAGGAGAATTAATAGAATTAATTCATGTAGACTTTAAAAACGCACTTGATAAAGTATTACCAAAAGGCTCTTTAAGAAACCTGGTAAGCACTAAGGGAGTGTGACTGTCATGGATAAAAGACTGGTTGAACAACAGGTAGAAAAATACAACCAGCATATATAATAAAAAGTTAAAAAATAAAGCACTTAAGGGATCAGTACTAGTAGTCTTTGAATTTAATAGATTTACAACAGTCTGGAAGGTTGAATGAACAGCCGCTGCTGAACCTGGGAGGGGAAGGGAGAGCAGCAGCTTGAGCCATGGCCAGGGTGCTGCCACCACTCCTTCTCCCTCCCAGATTCAGCAGGGAGAGGGACAAAGAGGAGGCATTGCTCTGGCTGCAGCTGGAGCCCTCGCTGGAGCTGCAGGAGTGCGGAGCAGCAGCTCACCTGACAGAAATAGATGCCTGAGGGCAGGATTCACCCAATGGGCTGTAGTTTGCTCACATCTGTCTTAAATCCTTCTGGTTTCTAAAGGTATCTTGCCTGCTCATACACACACTGGTAGCTCACCTCACTCTCACACTGCAGCCACACCCTTTCTCTGCAGGAGAGGCTTTTAGCAAGTCCTAAATGGGACCTTAATTGGCTCCAGGCATGGTAAATAATCTGAAGAATTAACCTGCTCAGCTAGCAGAGGAAAATGGAATTGCTGAGTCTGGGGTTAATACACAGGCCTTTTAGAACTCTCCGGAAACCATCCAATCTGACCCTGTCACAGTACCCAAAAACAGACTAGCATTGAGGGATGGCTTATGTGGTGCAAAAGGAATATGCAGATGAACACTTGTACACCATAAAGGCAACAGGAGCTTTATTGAAAATCCAGGGTTCACAGCCCAGCCTGTTGTCATTGAAGATCATGGCAGTTTCCTGAAAAGATACCAGATCAGCACAATGACGACAAAAAACTTATGCTACTGAAGTCTTGACCTGGAAAATTCTAGTACTCTTCCTTTCAGGAGTGGAGCAGCAATGTCACTGATTACAGGGTGCTGAAAATCAAGGCGATACAAGACATATGTCCACACCATGGAAAAAAACAGCACGGAAAGTAAAATGCAACTAAGCTATTTTGTTCATTTCTTTCAAAAGCTATTCAGAGGTTATGCAATATTTGGATTTGCAGGCCCTCTACTGAACACTGATAACACAAAAACAGTGGCCCATACAGCAGATGGAGCTAAGCTGGCTTTTAGGGATATTTGCATCCAATGATTTGGCAAAAGACGAACATGTGTAGTTCAGCTCATACCATTTCTGTACTCATTGACAAACAGTGCAGACCTACCTCATGTCCTGGCTATTCACAAGGAAGAATGATCCTGGGGACTGTACAGGAGTTAAGAGACAGAATCAAGAGGTATATTCATTTGATTAGACCAGTGTTTCCCAAGTAGTGTGCCATTGCACACAGGTGTGCCCCCAGGCCTGAGCAGGTATACCACAGAATTTTCTGAAAAACTACTTGAAGAGTTCTGGATTGGCTCATGAATATTTGAGAGTTCATTTGGAGATCAGATGATGGTGTCCCTCAAAATCATTAAAGGAATCAAGGTGTACCGTGGCAGAGAAAAGGTTAGGAACCACTGGATTAGACAATCATGCCCAGACGTGATGTTAATATGGTCAGAAATGCTCACAAGGCAGGTTTGGAGGGAGCTGTAGACAAGGCTAGAACAAAAGTGAATATGGAAGTCACTAAGATGTTCCTGGAGATGGAGGGTTCAGTGATATAGCACATCGACATCTATTATGATCAGTCTGAAATTTTCAGGGATGATGCATTCAGTTATGAGATATGATGTTGACACATGGCTAAAATATATGAAGGAACAGACTGGGCAGGAACTGTGATACCAGGTTTGTGGGGAAACAGTCAAGCTAATTGCTGCAACCCTGTGTGGCTGATTTCAAGCTGAAGATCCTGTTCAATGACTCACTATGATGAAGAGAAAAGGGAGGAGCTCATTATTTCCAACTGGGAGGCACAAACAGCCAAAAAGAAAAAGAAAAAGCTGGCAAGAAGTGAAATGTTCAAAATATAAGAGTATGTACATGCATCTATAAACATTTCGTGACTTGGCACGTGCTGTGGTAGAGCAGTAGTTAATTTTAATGACATACTGATAACTTCATTATCACTATCTTAGCATTTCAGATGTCAAATTAACATGATTATAACTACTGAACACTTTTTTCTAGAACATTTGAAAGATTTTGGAATTCAAGTATTGCTATGATTAATGGTTTGCTCCTGATTAAAACTATGCACTTGAGCTCAATAAAAATATAATTGCTCATTATTTATGAAACCTACTCAACAGGATACTACAACAAATTATTTTATGGAAAGAATAGGTATCTGTGTAAATATACAGCAGTAGTGAAGCAACCAAACTCCCTGTTTTCTCTTGTGCAAATTGGTTTTACTTATGTAGCTTTGTCTATCACAGTTACTTGGCCCCCCCTTACTGTAGGAATGAACCATCTAATAATCTTTACCATATTTATCCTTATAGGACTCCTGTCAGACAAGAGGTTAGTCTTCACTGACAACAGCAAATTTGCTGTCATCAGATCGAGCTTCCTGATTGACTCATCTGCGAAGACATGCTCGGTCAATCAGGTATTTGATCACTGAAGACCACCCCAGAAACTGGAGTGGCACTGAGTCAAAGGGAGTACTCTCCCTTTGACTCAGCACAGTGGATGTGCCAGGGATAATGGAGTCAAAGGTAGATGCACCTTTTTTTTAAATAATTTACATGTCTTCCTTCAACTACTGTCTAAAATGGCAGGTAGGATAGACATGGCAAAGGAAGCAATACTATCCCATTTTAGAGATGGGAACTGAAGCCCAAGTCTGTAGTGGAGTGAAAAATCAATCCCATGTCACCAGAGACACAGGACCCGGTCTACCCATTGCTGACAGTTGATGAGATATACAATCTATGTTACATTTATGTTGATAAACTGTAGTGTCTTCATGGCACTGTTACTGGCATCAACCAAAAAGGTCATCTGGGATCAACTGAGCAGGTCATATATCCCTCTATATCGACTGCCACAGACCCAACAGTGTAGACATATCCTAAGGCTAAAGCCCTAACCTGAATGTCTACAGGAAGCTTCTCTTCCAGTGTTTTGCTGCACACCTGCGCATATATCTCAGACACCAGCACAGTACAGCCAGGCTGGGGAGTTTTCAAATCTTCCACCCTTAGCATGCTCAGACGCATACTCAGAGCATAAGCAGCCTGGCCAGGAAGCAATTCAGATGCCCTTGCAGCTCCGGCCAGGTAAGGGGGAAGCAGCTCTGGGGCTGGATGGTAAAGGGGGGGTGGGGGCTGGGAAATGGCAGGGAAGGCACAGGGGATCAGGGAGCCAGCGTGCAGGCAGGTCAGAAAAGGCGCCTGGTGAGGGTTGGAGAGCCAGTGGGTCAGAGAGCAGGCTGAGAAGGTGCACAGAGGGCATCAGGGAGCCAGTGAGCAGCTGATTTAAGGAAGGAACCCAGGGATCAGGGAGCTGGCAGGTGGGCAGGGTAGGGGCCCAAGGAGGAACATGAGGGAGCCAGCAGGGAGGGAGGTTGGGGAGCAGGAGGGAGGGGGTTTGGCTCATTGGGGTTGAACTTCTGAATATTTATGGACAAGTCCCAGGATAGGCTGAACTCATTCAAATGAATGAGGATGAATGCACATCCATGGAAACATGTTACTTAGCATAAAGAACTAACCCACTTTTGTCTGGTGGGTCGCCAGAGGATGAAGTTCACTAGCTACACTAAAACTATGTCGTTTGGAGTGAACCAGTTTTAGGGTTGAAACCTAACATGTAAGCATTGCGTGCCTACCTTTTGAATTATGTCATCACATAGACTTTCTTGGACATTAGTAGAAAATAGTTTACCTCTGGGAACTGTAGGTGCACGTACAGCTAAAATCGGTATAGAGGGGAAACTGTGTCACTACCATCTGTTCCAAAGCTTTCAGCACTAAAAAAAACAGTTGCCCATGCAGCACCATGCCTCACAAATTGCTGTTCAACAAATACCATAACTTGCTCAGCTACATCATTTTAGAGGGAACACTGCTTCCATTATCCATTTTCACATGCTTAGCCTCCTGAAATATTCACTTTTAGGACTGCAATTTGCAATACCTAGAGTTCTCCCCACAACTTATTAAATTTTTATTTTAGGAGAGCTTCAACAAAATCCCTTCAGCCATTAAGAATGGTGAGAGAGCTGAATTGTAATTTTTAGAGTTGAATGGGAAACTTTTTCTAATGCCACAGAAGTCTGAGATTTCAAAACTGCTCCCACCCAAATTGGGAGAAAGATCATATTTAAAAAAAAACTGGATATTTTGACTATTTTGAATTTTTCTGAAAATTTTTTTCCAAATGAAAACAGTCAAATCTGACCCTTCCCCACAAAAAATCTTCAGTATCAATGAGTCATTTGGCAACTCAAAAAGTTTCATTAATAAAATTCCTGATCAAGCCCAATGCATCTTTTTGTTAATGATTACATCTCTAAAAAAAGATAACAGTATCACTGTGTGGGTATTTATTTCACACTTCTGTTCTGTGTACTTATTATTCTAGTGATAATTGTTTTAGACAGATGGATGATGGATAGATATACAAATAGCATGGGGGTTTGCTCCTGGAAACTAGTCCCATTAGACTGGGGAAGGGGGAGAAGGAATGGGTTTGTAGTAAGAAAGATAGGAAAAATTTAGATCTGCAGAATGAAAGACTATTTTATGAAAATTCATACCTGCCACAGGAGCTCAAGCTTAAGGCAGATTTAAGTATTGCATAAGCTTCTGTACAAAGATGATTTTCACTCTGATTCCAGTAAATCAGGAACTCACACTCAGATGCAATGAACATGCTGATGGCCCAGCTCAGGAAACATGCACTTTAAGCACCAGCAATATGGACACTTGTACTCTATTATTTTCTCTCTCCTTTTGGTTTCCTCAGAACTTACTAACAAAGTTCTCTGAGATATTAATTACAGGGAATTTCTCAGTATTTTTCTACCTCAAACCATCTCTGCCTCACAAGTAACTATGTCATACCAATAAAAAGGAGTCAATTTCTTCTACCAGGAATAGTGTGTTTGTGATCTTTCAGTTGGTTATTCTGAAGCATCAGGGTTTTAAAACAAGTTCAATTTAGGAAAAATTTCATATTTAAAAAACAGAAGGCTCAAGATAGCATTCTTTAAAAGCCACTCATAAAAGGAAAGGTAGTGTTAGACAGATGCTTGCATTGTATATGTTGTGGAGCATGTCAATGGGGAGGGAAATGAAACTTGTTCTTATAACAGCATAGAAGCTGAAGATGTCACCATTATGATGGCTGTTACCTCCAAATGAATCCCTAAACTAAGTCTTGCTACTGCATTCACAAGGTAGTAAGTCAAGTAATAACAACAAATGTAAAATTTCTCATCCTTAAAGTACTTAGACAAATAAGCTTTATAATCTTTTTTCAAATCTCATTCCTTCAGCCCCTTGTTAGATCTTCCACAGTGAATGAGCACTATATGTATAATATAAATACTGACTGAATATGCGCTGTGTTTGAAGTGAACTTCCACTGACATAGTCACACCTGCAAAGGGAATAGTTGTTTCTACAAAGATGCACAGAGATGATTATTTAAAACCAACCAAACACACACACACTTACGGTTAAGAACGGTGCTGTTATTTACAGCACTAGCTATAAATTTTAGAAGAGTTAGTATATACATCGCAAACCATACATTTTTCTCTCTTCTTAAAAGGGGAAAGGTAGGACCTGTGCAAGAGGTAAATATGTGCATGAAGAATTGTAGGAGGGACACAAGCCCCAGGAAAAGATACAATCAGAGAAAGGGAACGTAAGAATCTCACACACACACACACGGATTAAGGGCCAGACTGGGCACCCTTAGTCGTGGTGGTTAGCACTTAGCATTCACTTCACTGAGAGTCAGGCCTTGTTTCAGTCTCCATGGATCAATGCAGAGGGGTTAACTGAGCAGCCAGCAGAGACCCGCTCAAATCAATGCTGGAAGTGCTCTCTGTTACATGCAATAACTCCACCCTCTAAAAACACAATAATGCTGCATCAAACAGAGAGCCTTTCCTGATGGTGCAGCCCAGTGAAGATGCTGCAGTAAGGGAGAGTAAGTCAGTCGTTCAATGAGAGATATGCATTCTACAGTATTTAGACTGTGCTTCTCCCACTAACCCACAGCAGCAATGTAGATTAGGCCTAAGGGAAAAATGAACGCACGCAAAGCTTGAGACACAAAGCCTGTTAGGCTAATGAACAGTGAAACTAGCTAATGAAAAATATATGCACGGCAACTCATTAACTGATTAAATTAGTGGTTCCCAACCTTTTCTCTGCCATAGCACACCTGGATCCCTTTAATTAGTTTGAGGCACACCACCATATACTCTCCATATGAACTCATGAATATTCATGAGCCAATCCAGCACTCAAGTAGTTTTTCAAAAAATTCCACGGCACACCTGGTCAGGCATGACGGCACACCCATGTGCCATGGCACTCTGCTCGGGAAATAGTGGATTAGATACTGCTTCACTGGTTTTCATTTTGTTTCCTAAAACGCTGCCAAAAGTATCATTCACCACCAGTGTCAACTCCAACAAGATTCTCTCATTGTGTAGCTGCCTTGGGTTAGTGAACACTTTCTAATCTCACACGCAAAATAGATTGATACAGTAATTAAAAACTTTTTTAAATTACCCACTGTGAAGTTCTCCTATAAAAATTAATTTCCCTTGACTACATCAAGGATGTTGCCTAGTCAGAAAGGAAAAATCTCAGTTCAAAGAAATTTTAATTAGGTTAACGTTGGATGTCTCAGATGTAGCAGAGAATAATATTGAGAAATGCGGGCTGCCTTTCATTGGCCCTTAGCACCCCAGGAAAATTCACTTTGGGTAAACACCACCAAATATCTTTAGTAGAGAACAAAAAAACTGGATATGATCATTGACTTGGGCTTCTGACCTTCTAGTAACTGCATATACTCTGCCACTAGCCTGGCATTTTGCCTTCCTTGAAACAATGAAACTGCAGAACTATTTGTCCCAGCAGACTGCAGATTTACTTCTTTATGTGTTACATTTTGGCTGAATTATTGCTATTCTTTGGAGGTCTCCCAGCATAAATTGTAAATAGATTACAACAAAGCCAAAAAAAAGTGTGTCTCTCTGGATTTTAACCTAAACCAAAAGACTCTTCTCATATCCTATCGCATTGAGGATTAATTCACAAACTTCAAGTAAATAGCCAATAAACCCACTTTTCAAACCTCTGATTTAATGCATTTATCTGGATGAACATACTTAAGTTCTTCATTCTGCTTTTCACAAGTTGCTGTCAATTAGCCAATTTTAGTGATTTTTAAAATTAAACTTGAATAGTTAGATGAAGTGGTAGATGGAATAAGACGTAGACTCCCTATTGAAAATCACACTAAAAAATTAGTAATTAATAAATAAAATTCTTTATGACTTAGAATGCTAATAAGATCTATTCCGCAAGAATTGTATGATGCTGGGGTATATGAGTGTGATGCTTCTCCAGAGATCATGGGGCACTTTGTTACAACTTGCCTTTCAGCAAGAGAAAGTGTTATCTGTGCCTGCCGCCCCAACTCCCCAGGCCACAAGCAACACATGCTTTCCCCTCTAGGCCTTGAGACTTTGCTGTTACCCTACAGCAGTATTTCTCAACCTATTTACCATGGTGGGCTGCATACAAAGGTTTCTGTGTGTTATGTGAACTATACCCACCTCTGACATATACTAACTGTAAGGCCTCGAGAATGCCCCATGGCCAAGTTATGTGCTGACTGTGCCACAAGCAGCCCACGGGGTAGGTTGAGAACCACTGCTCTACAAGCTAGTGATTGGGCAACCTCAGTTCTCAAGACCTGTGAGTGTCTCTTGAACATCCAGCCCCTGATCCACTGGACCCTTAAGTGTATTCACAGATTCATTGTTCTAAATAAATAGATTAGCAGTTTCTTCAAAGATCACTGCTCTGCTTAATATAGATCACTTAGGTCTACACCAAAAAGTTAAGTTGACCTAGTTACCACCAGTTGGTAAATTGGATTACTGGATGATGGGAGAACTCTTCATAGCATAGGTGGTGTCAATACTAAAGCATTACAATGGCTCAAGTGACATTGCTGCAGATGTGCCACTGTAGCCATTTCAAGTATAGACAATTCACTATAAACATATTTAAGGGAATCAACTATAAGTTTGTTTATCAAAGCAGAGAGACAAGTAGTAGCAAGTAAGAGTATTGGAAACAAATGGTTACATATTAATTAAAATCAAAATGCTCATTCCAGAGCCTAGATTCACCAAGACACTGTGTATCTAGTAAAATACTGCTTACCCAAAATTTCTTGCAAAGCTTTACAGACAGGCTGGCTCTCTGACCCTCCTTTAATAAGACAAGCATGCTGTCTGTCTGCGAAGGAGTCTGTTTCTTTGCACCCCAAGCATACCACAACAATACTTTTGTCTTTATTCATACAAAAAGCACTCCCCTGATTTGTTGCATTCTGTAGATTTTATCATCTCTTATTTAGCCCCTGCTTTGGTATGCAAATAGGCACATATGGTGAATCGTACATTATGCAACACAACAGCTATTGCCTCCTGCCTGAAAGGAAGCTTTCTGAGGTATGTCAGTTGTTTTAACTATTCAGAATAAGTTGAAGGTGACACAGACTAGTAAATTGTAAAAATTAAGGGAAATTCAAAAGCACAAGTGACAAGGGCCTAATTTACAGAGTTAATATAGATCTTTATACAATATGGTATGAACATGCAGTGCAACAATAAGACACATACATCACAGGAGCCATACAACCTTACAGAATTACTCAGACCTTCTGAGAACTTCAGGATGATATTCTAAATGCTACATATTTTTAAAGAAACAAAGTTGCTCATGCACACACGCGCATTAGATGCAACAAATCAGCTTTCAATCAAAGCAGTGTATTATACCTATTACAATTACAGTACCTGAACATTTATTTGCCTTTATGATTTTTAATTCATGTTCAAAGTAGCAACCCAGTTTGTATTTTAATTTTGAGGACCAAGCAAAAAACAAAAAAAAAGTCTAATTAAAATACTAGACTTTTAAAGTCAGTGCCCAAGTGGCTACAGGAGATTAGCACACGTACAACATTCAGCTAACAGACAGAATCTGAAACCTACAAGCAAATTCTCACACCTACTGACTACCTGTTGCCTTCCCCTCCTGTTTCCATGGCAATAATGTCAAACTGGACAGCATAAAAATTCTGTAATATCTTCTATAAAACTTCAATTACTTTATTTTGACTGATTGGATCACTGTTTCTATGGAAATTTAAGCATAAAGGCAGCCAACAGCCTATGGGTCCCTCCTTAGCTTAGAGCCAGCATATGAAATCTGCAAGTTATGCCAGTCTCCAAAAATCACTTACACTAGCTATAAACATTTGCAATACTTTAAAGTTGAAGAAACTTATGTACAAAATACAGAAAAAGTATGTTTTGCACACCACCTTTACTGGGTGTAAAACTTTTGAGGAAGGAAAAATTAGCAAATATTCTGCTTTACAGTTTATTCCTAATACTCCATATAGTCTGTACATTCATCAGCCATTGAGTCCTCCTTTCTAGATCTCCACTTAATAAGTAGTTTTTACATTAATGTAAGCAGAAAGATAGAGTGCTATAAAAGTCCAAATTTACACCATTTCTTCTCAGTATTCTACGCCAAGAGAACAGTCAAATTGCCCTTCACTTCTGTTTTTAAAAACTATACAAAAGGAGAATTTCTGGAATTAACTTAAATCTCAACCTTCCAAAGGAAAAAGACAGTGCTCACAATCCTAAAGAAATCAGTATTTATACCAACAAACTACCAAAGTTTTAATTTCTTCCATTTGTTTAAAAAAACGAAAAAATTGTCTGATCTCCTACAACACATTTCGTAAAACAATTGTCCTGATCTTCCTTTACATGGTCTATGTCAGAGTACCACCAACCTTAATGGGTCTACAGAATTTCAGTTCTCTGAAGGGTTGAAAACACCAATGAGATTTATAAGTCAGGCTTTGTGGCACTTCTTTGACAACTCTGACTTGCCAAAATACTTCTCTGAACAATAAGAAAAAAGATCTTGACAAAGGTAAATGAATCCTAGACTTGCATAGATTTGGATTTAAGAGATACACTTCAAATACCAATCTAATTTTTGTCTATGAATTTTCATGAACCAATATTAAGAAGCTTAATAGCAGCAAAAATCTTTCCTCCCTGTCCTCTTAGACTGACCACACATGTGCACTGTTGGATAGTCTGTGCTACAGAAATAACAGCTTTATTCTGGAATTTCAGAATTTATGTCCACAGTAAGTTTTGCATGCTTTCTGTGCTTGAAAAATGTAAACTATAATGTAAGAAGCAAGCTTGCCTGCTTTCCCCTACAGAGCATGCTGAACAATTACCTTTCATTGGTCATAGATTGTTACCAGCTGCTGCCATCTACCTCACTCGCACCTCCCTCTACATATGGCCAGGTGGTAGATCCCTAAACTCACATGGTCTGGCTTTCTTCCCTCCCCTTCTCCTCCCATGCCAAAGTAAACAGCATTTCAGACAATTAACAATCTCCCCCAAAGGGTTTGCTGTGCAGGAACAGAAACATGGCCTGCTTCCCTCACATGGGAGGTATAATTTGTTTAAAATTCTTTATAACCAACTGGTATCTCAAGAAACTCTGACTACACCTCAAATAAAAAAAGAAAAAAGAATACCATCTCGTTTCTTCACTATGTCCCCCTTCCGTTTTATTTTTTAAGGGGCTTGGCTTTCGAGCAATGACAAATTTATATGAAAATTGCTTATGAGGCTCAGAGGCTAAAATGATGTGTCAGTACAAATGTAGATCACCAGAGTAATAGATTATTTGTGAAACTGAAAATCCAGACACTTCATCATAAATAATGAGGCTAAAGATACACATACTGAGTTTAGAAACACAGTATAAGTGAGGAACACAAAAGCAGAATATAAGTTTAATTATACTTGTAAGGCTTTCTGAGGTATTTCATTAATAAATTCATAGGTTTTAAGGGAAGAAGGGACCCTCATGATCTTCTAGTCTGACTTTCAGCATAACAAAAGCCATTGAACCTCACCCAATATTTCCTGCATTAAACCTGTAAATACTGTTTGAGTTGTAGTGTGCACAGCACTCTCAGGAATGTTTATCCTGAAGACTAATATTTGCTTCTTAGAGACTCTGGCAGAGGATGTGTATTATAAATCTAAAAGAAAATACCTTTCCCTCCCATAAACTTGGCTCATGCTAGTCTAGATCATAGGTTTAGTGTGGGCATGAGCAATACAGATAACTGAACTGCGATTTCTGTACATACAGCAGCAATTTTATGCACTACAGTGCAACACCTTGGCCAACCAAAATGACCTGATGATGCTGCAGTGACATTATTCCTGCAGAAATGCCTATCGTGACCCACAGAGTGTTAGTTAATTCCATTTTGTAAGAACCTGACCACAACAGCCTTTTCTAGATTGTTCTCATTTTTCGTAAATATTGCCTTTATTTTACCTCTATAAAAATAAAAAATAACTGACATGATCTTCTCAGCTTCTTTTTCATGGTATTTGCAATGCACAGCTTGAAAATCTCCAGAAGTCTCATACTGATAACTTTCAGTAAACTAGTTTCGGTGCTCCAATACCACTTCCATTCCAATGTTTCAGGCTTCAAAACAAACCATTGGACTAAGCATGTAAGCCCAAGAAATGGCATTATATATCTGGTTACGATAATATTCAAAGATACCACTACCATGTTCTCCTAGTTCATTCTATTACAGCATTAAACTATCTACAATTCAAAAAAATGTAAGCCTCTAAATTTAACCATTTTTCTCTCAAAGAAGGAGATTCAAATGTTAGAGTATTTAAAGGTAATGAATGACTTGCTAGAAGCCCAGTACTCATTGTTTTCAACCCTACTTGCTTCCAGTCATAGCTAGAGGTGCTTAAGACCACAGAGCAGGTAAAGGGCTCACTCAGAGTCAAGTTCACAAACTGAAAAGAACAGAAGAATCTGCATTAAGGCCAAATGAAAATATTCTGCAAATATCTAATACAGAAAGTACTGTTCTTATCCCTTTTCTCCTCCCCCTTCCCCCACCCCTGAAAGAGTTCTGTAACCAGCTTGTGAGCCTGCATGTGATCATCTAAGTACTCTAATAATTCTGGAGGTCATCTCTTCAATATGCTTTGTAAGAAGTCTATACACAAACATCAGAACCTATGCTTCCTACACCATGCAGAAATCATACGTCTGGAGAACTTAAGTGAGTCCTGTAATGGAACAAGGAAAGAATCAGCTAAGCGAAAGAGACAAAGACAAACTTCAGACACACTTCTCAGAGAGTCAGTTTTGTCTTCAGAACTATCAACAATGGTTGTGGGCTTCCTCTGCTCTATACTTTGCAAACTAAAATCAAATTACTGACTCCTGGTCTGAGAGAACAGGAAGGAATGAACGATTGCATCAGTTTTTGCTGGTTTGACTTACTACGACAGGAATGTACTGTAGGGAACAATCCAACATTTGCATGGGGATAGTGTGGATGATCTAATACAACTTTTCCATCTCTTACTTTTTAGAGCTGCACACTGGTCCAAGTTCACAGAAAGGATATTCCTATCCAGTAGTACTGAATGAAAAGAGGTCCAAAAAAGTGGTATTATAAAGAAAGCCAGTGCAGCAAATCATACACGATAGCAAACATTCTCACAGAAACTGATGTAATTATATATGAATACATGAAACACCTGTAGACAAAGTAGAAGAATGTTTTTAAAATTTAAAATGTTATATTTATTGCAGCTTCTTAAGCTGCCTGGCCTTTGGAAAACAAGTCTTGTGTTATAGGAGCTGCTCTTCAGGGCTGTAAATTGCTGCTTGTACGTTTACCATGAATATCCAATATGGGTAAGAGCAAGCTTTTCCCTTTAAAAATTAGCTTTATCCCTGAATAAGGAGCTCTATCCATCTCAAGTACATAATTACTAGTATTTGATTACTACTAATTCAATATGCTTTTTTCTCCGACTTCTTTCTTCTCTTTCTGCAGATTTAAAAGAAAAAAGTCACAGTACCAAACCACTATTTGGCTGTAAGACCCAGCACACCCTTCCGCTTTAATATATCCAACTCTTCCAACCACCTACTTAATTACACACTTTCATCCTCATGAAGTACAACAGACACTAAAAGACTATTGCTTTCAGTTTGCATCCCAGACCCTAAAACAAAGAACTAACACTTCTGAAACAGGAGAAATGGTAGGGCTGGATAGGGCACTAACTCTTATGCCTAACTGAATTAACTGTTCTTGTCTGCAAAAATCTAAGGGCAGATCTGTAATACCACTTGAATTGATCTAGCTTACATCACTCAAAAGTGTGAAAAAGAGAGCCTGAGTGATGCAAGTTACAGTGACCTAACTGCTGTTCACAGCAGTGCTCTGTTGATAGGTGATGCTCTCCTGCCCACGAACAGTTACCACCTCTCACAGAGACAGCATAGTTACGCGGATGAGAAAGAGAGCAGCTATGCTGATGTAGCGCTTTTAGCATAGACCTGCACTAAGTGTTTTCTCCCCTGAAACTGGATACAAGACAGACTGTCTTTTGAAAACATACATTACAGCTCAAACAGAGTTTATGAGCCTGATAAATTAATGAATGAGATTCTATGGCCTGTGTTATGCAAGGGGTCAGACTAGAGGATCACAGTGATCTCTCTTTTGGTCTTAAAAAACATTATGAAACAGTCTTCTGAATTGAATTAATATACAAAATGGGAGTCTTCTAGCCCAACACTTGATAAACTAGATTTCAGGAATAAAATCTACTTTGAGTTTACCTTGGAGAGGCTGAGCATATAGTAAAAATCTCTATACCTGAATGTGACTACTCACGTGTATGAACTTACACATATGCCTAATTTTTGGCAGGATCAGGGTCTAAGGCTGTGTTCACACACAGGGGGTTATTTTGATACGGTTGTTTCGAAACAACTTGTATCGAAATAACACCTTATTTCGAAATAACAATTCGAATTAACGGTTTGTTAATTCGAATTAAGGAAAAAAGCTCAAAGCAAAATAGCAGGTTCAGGCAACAGTTGTTTCGAAATAAGTCACCGTTGTTTTGAAACAACATTGTTTCGTCCCCGCATGGGGTTTAACTTGTTTCGAAACAATGCCGTTGTTTCGAAACAACGGTTCCCATTGTTTCGAAACAACCGTGCGTCGTGTGAACAGGGTATTTCTTATTTCAAAACAACCTCTGTTGTTTCTAAATAAGAGTGCTGTGTGAACACAGCCTAAGGGTACATCTACACGCCAATAAAAGACTCATGGCATGGCTGCAATTGGCTCAGATCAGTAGACCCAGGTTCAAAGAGCTACAAAATTTCTGTGTAAACATTTCTCTCACAGACCTTCCCACTCAAAAGGTCCGAAAGCTCAGGCTCCAGCCCAAGCGCAAATGTCTATGCAGCAATTTTACAGCCTCACTCCTCACACGCTGTGACCCTGAGTCAGCTGATGAGGGCTACTGAGTGTGTTTAATTGCTGTGTAGACATATCCTAAGACAGAACTCATTGGTACCCAGTTTCATGTCTGGATTAGTTTTGCTATTACCATATTATTAAAGAACCAGACTGGGAAAAATTACTATTGTACAATTCAGACCTTTTTAGTGATCCCACTGGCAGCTGACCAGTTAAAGTCAACTAGTAGGAAGCTTGGGGTGTAATGAATCCACAGTGCCTGCCCTGAAAGGTGTCTGTAGCACTGAGAGTGAAGCCCACAGGGCAAGTGAGAATAACTGAATACTGCTCCTTCTAATTTGTTGCTGCTCTTTGGCTTGTACTACAACACTCAGAAATTATACTGTAAAATCAACATAATTTAAAAACACCACAGTATCATTTTCATATTTAGAATTAACAGCTGTTGTGATATTTGATTCCCCCTCCCCCCCCCGCAAATCCTAGCACCTACTGACCTGTAATTACATAGTAATCTTGGCTTTCTCTTAAGAATTTTTTAAAAACAAAATTTCCAACCCATGAGAAGTTTGAAAGTGTGACTCAAGTACACCCTATGGTCTCAGAACACACACACACACACACACACACACACACA
Organism: Podocnemis expansa; assembly: GCA_007922195.1. NCBI lineage: Eukaryota > Metazoa > Chordata > Testudines > Podocnemididae > Podocnemis > Podocnemis expansa. The sequence goes on from ML681964.1 coordinate 47,715,992, forward strand.
CACACACACAGGCTTCATATTTGTTTTTAAAACAATGATTGTAAAGCTAGATTCTCAGTTGTTGGGGTTTAACTTACGATTTTGGAATGCTGATGTTTTAACCATTTTAATCCTTTGTATAATGGGATGATGGAAATTACCTTCTCTTCTTAGTGTTCAACTACCAGCCAGTCGCCATTTTTCGTAGTAACTATTTGTAAGATTTAAACTCGTTCTGCTTTTGGAGATCATCCTATTTGTATCAGGTTTCATTACCTCCCTCCACCCCTTCATGTTATTGTGGCTAAGTTAACAGCTGCACCACTTTCATGAATTCAGGATAGGCAAATTTGTGTATGTGGTAACTGTTTCCATATCAGTAAGCCAAATACAGAACATCTTAGGTCACACCTTTGAGGACTGCTATAAAGTAAGTATTAATTCATTGTTGTTGTGAAGGATTTATGAACAATGCTACCCATAAAGATTTCCTCAGTTTTGCTCAAAATACTATCAGAAGAATATACTTTCGACTGGTACTACAGAATGACAACTGATACTCATTTTGCTGAATTAAAAGGAAGTTTGGATATGCTTGTGGCAGAGATTATTGTGCCTCCTATTGCTTTAGCTGAGATGTCAGAATTTTCTTACAATTTGAGTTATCCCTATATTAAAGGTTCAAGAACTGTCACATTACAGGTCTGGCACATTTCTAACCAGCTGACTGGTCCCATTTTACTGCTTTGAGCAGTCTAAGCACTATTAACATTACTTTGCATGCTCCCATAGCATGCTTTGATTTCTGGTTGGTGATCATTTCATAGCAGACGTTTTACTGAAGTATTCTTCCAAATGTACTTTATAATCATGAGTTAGTTCAATATATTTATATGCAAAAACACAATTTTCAATGGAGGCAAGCCAATAAATGAAAACAGCTTTCTAGAATTTCAGTTGACTTTGTTAAAGGAAATTATTTTAAATTAATGTGGCTACTGAACTGCAGCCATACTCAACCTCAAAAAACATATTCTTTCTAATTTTTGCTGTGAACATTTATTTATTTAAGCTATACTCCAGGTCTTGAACGTTGACCATAAAGACATCTCAGATTTCCTGCTACTATTTAGTATTCGCTCTTTCTAAACAAGGGCAAACAACATATGTTTGCTGCATTAGTATATACTGCCAGAACATCACTATTAAATGAAATCATCTATGTATTCTTGGTAGAATCTTATTTAACAACTTCCACCCCTGACAGAAACGGAGTTAGCTGAAACAAGGCTGTTTTGTTTTCACTGAGCAACAGTCTGATCACTGGTTTACTAGATGGCACTCAAAACATTTTTCCATGTGCTCTTCTCAAAGAGAATCTGACTTAAATGTGGTTTACCTTTACCAGTGAATGAAGGCTTTTTTCACCAAACATATCCCAGAGGAAGGTCAGGTCTTCCTGGCTGTCCACATGTGGCTGCAGCTGGGCTGGCAATGCAGCCAGCAGCTCATACAGGCCTATAAAATGAAAATAAAACACAGTGTAATTTAAGGGTGATCTCATTAATTTCACTTAACAGTTCTGTGTAACTGGCTACCTGGAGCATGTCATTTCAACTGGATAGAGAGTCTGGAGTACCCAGCAAATCCTTAACTTAAAGAATCAAAGGGGACATTTCTTTAAATCACTAGGAAGCAGATATTAAGAGTGTACTTTTTACCTTGTCACACTGTATCAGGCTTTTATGTCTACGTATATTTACATAAGGCTATGCAGAAAATTCATAACGGTTTTGAAAAAGGACAAAACCTGGAAAAAAAAATACATTCCTGGGCTTAATCGTTATTCCATTTCCCTTGATGTTAGCCAAAGAGTGAAATGAGTCATGAATAGGAAAAACTTCCTTAAAAGAACAGAAAATGGATAGGGTGGTCCATTAAAAAGGGTTCATGGTTTCTCTAAATATTTCTTGCTAATATATTGCTTAATCCTTTTTGTTTGTTTGTTTTTATCCTACTTCCAGCAGAGGTCTATAGGAAGACAAAAAAAAACTGCACTGCTAGTTACAGAGTAGCATGGTCTTTAGTACACCAACACCTACGTGTGTAAGCTATGTTGTAAGATTTCAGGTAGGCAAAATTTAGCCAAGATTCTCTAAAAGCGTTAGAGCAACGGCTGCTCCCAATGGCACACCCCTGTAGCAGTCTCCCTGTAGCAGACAGTAGCACAGTGTTCCACAGTAGCATTCATAATAAACTATCCATCATGCACGCAGACCATCAAACTGCTATCCAAGAAATGTAGCAAGAGAGCTTGCAGCAGCGCTCTTTAGGGAGGTAACCTGGCATGAGCTGATATCAATTCATAGCATATGTTTAATTTTCCAGTGGGATTACTTGGGGTAAAAAGGACAAAATGCCTTTTTCTCCTGTCTGCTGTCTACAAAAACACCAATAACCTCCTGGGATGCACTATGCATGATCCTGGTATTATTTTTAGTCTGAATAAGTGCTGCTGTTCCTCACAAGGACAGCTTTACAAGATATTTAACTAGCAAAGCACAATATGGTAAATTATAGGTTTCCTATGATTATTACAACTATTATCTCCCAAAAAAATAAGATTTTAATATTTTATTAAGCTGCACTATTTCACAACCTTTTAAGGCATCATTTGTTCTTTCAAAAATTAAATATAGCACCTTGGGGATCTGATTATTTAACATTCTCTCTTTTTGTTGGCTTTGAGTACAGTATTCTGGAAAAAAATGTTCCTTCCAGCTACATTCTTTTCTGTAGTCCAAATGTTTTTGGTGGTTGACATTCATTTCTCTCAAAATCTTGCTTTTATTTAAATCTGTTCTTGTTTATACTTCAGAAATACTATAAAAAGAGGATATAACTCAAACCACTACAATTTTGCATGGATATAAAAAACACAGAGCCCTAGCCAAGTACAGCCTAGTATCAGTGGTTGTACTAACACCCAAAGATCAGAAGTTCAAAATAGGACACTTTGGCTTTTAGTCTCCAGATTAACAGAAGTTAGGCACCTGGTATAAATGGATATGTGCACAGCACTATGTGGTGTGAGTACAGACTTGACTATTACTTAAGCATATTCAATCAACTTTGATAGGGAGTCACCATGGTTATCAGCTGTGAAAAGTTATATTCTTCATTCTGACTGAGGAAACAAGTTCTTGGTAAAAGAAAAAACAAATTGGAAAAGGTGAAAATTTACGTAGACACTGACTGAATTTTTATTGAAAATTAAGATTTCCCGTATATATGAATTTCTAGAGTATTGATTTTGGCTTAATTTTCCAGCCAATTGTATTATTACAGTAGTACAGGCATCCTTCTCAATAAACTGAAAAATGGTTGTTTAAAAATAAGCATGGAAAATAGATGACTTAGCCTTATACTGTGGCACAATCACAATTTACATACACATCATATCTACCATTCAGAGAAAATATTAATTTAAAACATTTCCTCTCAGGAAAGATGCTGGTTACCATTCAGAGGATATGTTAATTCAAGACATTTCCTTTAAGTAAAGATGTTGCTTGGAGTAACCATTTTTTCTTGATTAACAGACCTCTTCCTATTTTTTCTATAACACCTGATACAAAATACAGGGGTTCTGTACCTGTACTGGGTTCACTGTTTCTTGACTCTCAGACAATTAAATTCTCAAAAGAAAATGAAATACAACTATTCACAAAAATCTAAGTTTAAAACATTAAAGTGTAATACAACAGAACAGATTACATGGGACAGGCACTGGATACATTCTTTGGATTTTGAAACATGATCGGTATCATACTGTAAACTGAGGTTGACATTGTCTATTAATTCCTACTACCTACCACAAAGGAGGAGGCAATACGAAGTCAATTCTATACCACTAATTTGATATTCTGTCATTCTCACTCTGTTGTGCCTTATTATTTAACTTGGAAGAGGAAAAATAGGTTTAAGCTTCTTCATGACGAAGGGAAGTCATGAAGATATTTTGGTTTTATAAAAGAATTTCCTCTCTGGATTTCATATTAAAAATTTAGGCCCAGTCTTTCTTGGAAAACAGTGTAGTGGCTGAAGAATTACTGAACTGATGACATCACAGGAATCAAGAGGCTGAAATGTAGAAAATTCTTAGACTGTTTTATACATATTTAATTCCTATGACTAAACACTTTAGAGAAAAAAAATGGCTTAATTAAACACACTCATACCCTGATCCTTCTTCAATTAAAATCATGCTGAGCCACCAAACAGATCCTCCAGGAAGACTAGAGTGACATTTTTGATATTTTTAATAACACACTAGTGGGTATAAAGTTATACTGAGTGTTTGCACTGTAAACCTGTGTAACTGTGACAAGTTCCAGAGGGTTTCTGTGTTACTCTAATTCAGCCAAAACAAATAAGCAGTCCTTTAGCACTATTATGATTAATAAAATTTATTTTTCGCATGAGCTTTCATGGGTAGAATCTCACTTCAGGTTCATGCATTGTGTAATTAGTTTTGCTAAAATAATTCGGAATTGACCCTGTGACTTACCTTTCTCTGCATTTATACTTCCTCTTTCAGACTGTACCCTCCATTTTGTGCATCTGATAAAGTGGGATTCTGCCCATAAAAGCTTGTGCAATAAATATATTTGTTAGTCTTGAAAAGTGTCACAGGACTCCTCGTTTTTTCTTCATGTCATTGTGTAACTCACCAAATCCTCCCCCCCCACCCCAAAAAATGCATTAATTAAGGCAAAGCAGTCATTTTGCAAACAAAATAGCCCACTTCAGGTAAATAAGGCCTAGTGTAGCACCACAGGAAAGAAAAAAAAAAAAACTTGCTCATAACATTCCTTCCTCCCTCCAGAGAGGGGAGGTCTGAGCATCATCTTGGATTTGGGGGTGATGGGGATCAAAAAACTGGGTCTCTTGATGCTGTGTCAACTCTTGAGAAACATTCCTAAACATAAGCAACAAATCCCTATGCTGTTTGGCACGGGGCAGCTCCAAATGACATATAGAACTGCTTTTAGTAGAAGCTTCTGTTACCTTTTTAAATCTAGGACTAACTCATTTCTGTTTGTGTGTTTCCTTTTGTAGTGGTACAAATAATACTTGTTTTTTCTTATTCAATGAATCTTCAGTTCATTTATTACAGCATTTGTTAAAAGTGTTATTTTAGATCAAAGCGCAACTGAGCTGGGGTTAGCAACTGGTTCTTTGAGATTGGGAATAACTCGAATATTATTGTGATTTTTTGGCATCTCTTGACCATCTTTCTCATAGCCTAACTTGCCAGGGCAGCAAGATAGACTGCAATGTCCATGGAAACTGCTACTCACACTTGTTACTGGGTTAGTGAAACCTGACTATGAGTATGTCTAGACTGATAAGAGGCAAAAATGCCGCCGTCAGTGCAATCGTCCGGGCGCCATGCAGCAGCAAGTATGAACTTGCTGCTGTGCTCTGGAAATCGCTACAGCAACTCCTGCACTTAAGTGGAGTTACTGAAAGCCAACCGCAAGCCACTTGCGGTCAGCTTCCGCCAGCGTGTCTCAGCAGCTTAGAAAGTCATCAGCCAATACGCAAGGTATTTTACGTGCCTTCATCTCTGCTGTTGACTGCTGCTGAAAAGCCCACCAAGTATAGACTAGGGCTATAAAACATACAACTTGTTTGGGGTTCCTGTCCTGCTTTTTGACAGTCTGCCCTGAAGCTGGCATTCATGGTCATAAGCCACCCGAGACAAGATGACACGACAAAGCTACCACATGGTGGAAGGGGAAACAGGGGAAGGCACGCAGGAAGGTACCCAAAAGCAGAATGGGCATTAAGTACTATTTTTAAAAATCCCTTTCAGGTCACATTTGAGAAACAAGTATATATTTTGTGCTATGACTATCTAACTCAAGATTCTGATGAAGAAGTTTCTAATTTAACTCAATTTCCCTGCAACTAAAAACAGATTACATCATGCTTTAAACAGAATTGTTAATATACTATTTTATTGCAATGGGGGTTTAAGACCAAGATACAATATGAAAGTATACAACAGTTGACAAATTTTATAGATAGTAAGTGATTATACCAACAAATCAGAAATTCATATAAATGCATTGTTCAGACTTAAATTAGGAATGGGCTTTTTTTAAAGAGTTTCTTCTTGCAACAGTAGGACCATGATTGAGGTATCTGGCCTTTTCAACACATTACATTGTACACAGAAAGAAGTGATTACTTACCTGTAAGCCAGTGTTCTTTGAGATGTGTTGCTCCTGGCCATTCCATGTTAGGTGCACATGCACCGTTTGCATGGATCATCAGAGAACATTTTTTCCTAGAGTACCCCTAGGGTTGGCTACAGAGCCCCTGGAGTGGTGCCACTGTGATACTCTATATAAGGCTCAGCCAACCATACCCTCCTCAGTTCCTTCTTGCCCCTTATTCCCAAGTGGGGAGGAGAGAGGGAAAGGGAATGGCCAGAAGCAACACACCTCAAAGAATACTGGTTACAGGTAAGTAACCACTTCTTTGAGTGATTGCCCCTGTCCACTCCACGTTAGGTGTTTTACAAGCCTTACCTTATGTGGAGGATCAAAATTATAACCTCACAGACTACAGGACCGCTCTGCTGACCGCTCCATCCTCCCTTGTCTGTTGGTTGATCGCATAGTGGTCTGTGAAGGTGTGAACTGAAGACTAGGTGGCTGCCTTACATATGTCCACAATCTGCACACAGGCCAGAAACACCCGCTGAAGATGCTCGGGCCCTTGTTGAGTCGGCCTTGATGATGGGGATGGGGAAGGGGGTGGGGATGGGGAAGGGGGTGGGGAGCTGAACTTTTGCTAGGTTGTAGCGCTCCTGAATACAGGCCACTATCCACCCAGAGAAGCTTTGGGCTGAAATGGGCTCACCCTTCATTCTGTTCACCACCGCAATTAATAGCTACGAGGATTTCTGACATGTTTTCCTCTTTCAATGTAAAAGGCTAAAACCCACCAAACCTGCAGCATGTGCAGCCAATGCTCCGTATCCAAGGCATGTGGTTTATGATGGAAAACTGACAAAACAATCTCTTGATTAGTACGGAATTGGGAGATCACCTTTGGTCGGAAGGCTGGGTGAGGCCTTAGATGAGCCTTATCCTTGAAAAAGGCCATGCAGGGCGGTTCCAACATCAGGGCCCAAATTTCCAACACCAGTCTGGCAGCAGTGATGGATGCCAGAAAGGCTACTTTCCATGAGAGGTGAAGTAGCAAGCAGGATGCAAGGGGTTCAAATGGGGGAGAAGCACATCTCAAGAGGACTAAATTCAGACGGAGCCAGCAGGGGGTGTACTGGTGGGAATAGCCTACCCAGGCCCCTTAAGAAACACTGAACTGTCAGGTTCAACAAAACTGAAACAACACTGGTGCCCTTGTGGAATGCCGAAACTGTTGCCAGGTGGACTGTAATTGATGAGGCTGAGGGACCCTATGTTTTCAAGGGCCACAAATAATTCAGAATATCAGGGACTGAAACTAAGTCCGGTTCAAACCCTTCTTTAGCTGCCCATATCACGAACCTTGTCCACTTGGCCTTGTATGCAGTCCTCACAGACAGCATCCTGCTATTGCATGGTGCTTCCTGAACTGCCCTGAACACTACAGTTCTGCCTGCTTCAGCCATGGAAGTTCCAAGCCTGAAGAGGTAGGGACTTCAGGGTTGGATGTACTAATTGGCCGTGGTCCTGGGAGAGGAGATCCAGGATGAGGAGACGCTCTATTGGATCCTGGACAGAGAATTTCAACAAGGCCATGTACCAGTGCTGACTTGGTCATGCTGGGGCAACGAGCATGACTGCTGCTCTGTCTTGTTTGGTCTTCCAGATTACCCTCAAAACTAGTGGGGTCACGGGAAGGGTATAGCACCTCTTTCCTGTCCACGGAATCTCAAAGCCATCTGCCATGGAGCCCCGGCTGCTTCCCCTAAATGAGCAGAAGAGATTGCACTTCTTGTTCTCCTTCAAGGCAGGTAAATCCTGTGTGTGTGTCGTTGCCTGTGTTTTACTGGAGGCTTACAATAAGACTAAAAATAAAACACTTTTTAAAAGGGGAAGAAAGCTTCAAAGAAAACTCTGAAAAACAACAAAAATTTTTCAAGTTCTCCTTTTTCAACGTTCTTTCCTGGCTTCTCCAGAAGCGGGAATTTCTGTAGCATCTCTCAGTAGTTGCCCATTACCATTATTACAACTCTGTATTTCAATTAAAGCAATGCAGTCAATTTTAAAAGTTTTGCCACAGCACTACTAACAAGACAGACTTAATCCTTCCATTTACATACTTTAATGTTCAAAGTTGTTCTCCCATTTTAATTTAAATCAGGTTTAATGCTCAGTTTCATTCACTTTTCAGTCTCTGTTCTAAATCTCAAAAGGCAAGCTCCAATTCAATAGTCTGTATGCAGACTCAACCCAAAACAAGACATGAATCTTCTGTGCAGCTTTCCTCCCATTCTCTAGCTTTAGTTTTATAATCAACGGGTGTCATACAAGGTCTGCTTTCCAGAACATCTGTCACACTGAGCTGCCCTGACCTTTTACTTTTAAATGCAAAGCAAGAGAGCCTTTTATGGCTTTGATGCAACAATGTTTGCTTCTGTTTCTTAATACCTGTTGCTTTACTCCCCTTCCCCCAAGTCCTCCCCTGCCAGTCTCCCAATGCCCACAGGACCCTTCCCCACTGCCCACCCAGCTACCAGTTCCCCCAGAGAGTGACTGGGTCATTAAATAGCACCAACTGATTGAACCCAGTTCGTCAGAGTTCCTTTGCACAAAAATAAACCACCTGGCAGCTCAGCCCAAGGGACTGCTTTGCTAGCCATAGTCCATACCTCCCCCTCATTCTCATCCACACTAAGAGGGGCAGGGTCACTCTCTCCTGCCCCCCAGAGTCTCTCGCCAAAGATCACTTTGTCTCGCTTCCCAAATGGACCCAGGAGGTTGGGCAAGAAAATGGGGGTGGGGGGAGTCTGATCACTCTTCCACTGTCCTCTCCAGCCAACTGACCCCTTCACTAAACTACCTGCTAGCTCCTGGATCCCCCCAGCCAGCTCCTGGATCCCCCCAGCCTTCCCCATTGACTCCCCCCTCCATGTCCTTTGTCAGCTGCCCTTCCCCGATGAGCCCCCAAAGGCCTCTGGGTCCTTTCCCCCTTATCTGGCCAGCCAGAGGTGCTACCTGGCCACAGGCTGCTCCTGCCCTGAGCATGCTCAGATGCATGTTCAGGGTAGGAGATTTTGAACTCGCCAAGCCTGGCTGTAGATCCCTGAGGTCGGAGGAAGAATGTGTTTCCAAGCCAGGTAGGGTCCAAAGCTGCCAGCCGCGTGTGGCCAACAGTGATGATTACACGGGTGAGCAAGGGCAAGTGCACACCCCCTCACCTGCACGGCTTACAGGGAACATTGGCAAGCACCCTCTTGCTTGTTGATGTAAAACACTGCTAACTTGTTGCCCATCTGGGCCAACACTACGCTGCCCACCAGAAGATCCTGGAACATCTGGCAGGCCAGATACAGCGCCTGGAGTTCTCTGATGTTAACGTGAAGAAGCAGATCGCTGCCCTCCCAACGCCCTTGGGTCATGAGATGGCCAAGGTGCATCCCCTCATCCCACATCCGATGTGTCATTACTAGGCACACAGAGAGCTGGGGTGACTAGAAGGGAAGCCCACTACATACATTGCATTCCTGGCACCACCAATCCAATGCCCTCAATGTGCTCACAGGGAGTGTGACGATGGTGTTGAGGTCATTCCAGGCCAGCCAATACACTGACACCAACCACATCTGTAATGGGCATAAGCGGAGCCAAGCGTGCCCACTACATAAGTGCAGGCTGCCACGTGTCCCAGAAGACGGAAGCAAGTCCTCACCACGATGAGTGGGTATTTCTGAAGGTCTACAACAGTGTTTTTGAGGGTCAGAAAATGAGACTCCAGGAGGGAAGCTCTCACCGTCCTTGAGTCTAGCAAAAGCCCAATGAACCTGATGCTCTGTGTAGGATTAAGTGTGCTTTCTTGGAGCTCTCTCCTCTTGAAGAGCTTCCTCTTTCAGATTTCTTTTTCTTTATTTGCACCACCAGGGAGAGTGACTGGTGTTGATGGCATACCAGAGCCAAGTCTCTTCAGATAGAACCTTAAGTCTCAGCTCTTCTCTCGGTGCAGCCAGAGCGCTGCACACTGACGGTGCCATACTGTGTTCTGTCCTTGAAGGGGTCGGGCGAGGAGCCTCCTCCATCACATGGATTTTCAGTCTCTGCTCTCTATCCTCATGTCCAGGGATGAAAACTGCAGCAAATCTTACATATCTCTGAGATGCAATTCTCCCACGCATCTGAGATATGAGCGGTGCCGGTCATGCAGAGGCTTAGGCCTCTTACAGGCCTCTTTGAAGCCCAGTATGCCTCAGCCCTGGGCTCGAGGCGGGCAATCGCTCGATGATTACTAAGAAAGCAACTACTTAAACTACTACAAACACTTCAACAGGTACTCAAGCACAACACTGCTAAAGGGAGAGCTGCTAACTGAAGCAAGCTAATGTTCCAGCAACCCATCGGGGCAGTACGAAGGAACTGAGGGTAGGGTCAGCTGAACCTTATATAGAGCACTGCAGTGGCACCACTCCAGGGGGATCCACAGCCAACCCTACAGATACTGTAGGGGAAAAATTTCTCCTGCAATCCAGGCACACGGCACACATGCATCTAAACATGGAATGGACAGTAGCTATCACTCAAAGAAAAATGCATCTTCTCAGGATCAGCCATGACAGCTCTAACCAGAGCTTATAATCTATTACAGGGATGGCTAACCTTATGGAACTCAAGAGCCATACTAGTTGATTATTAAACCTTCAAGAGCCATACTGAGGCATATAGCCATACACTTTTACCTGCTAAATTGATTTGCTGATGTTCTTCTGGGAGCCACACTCATTCATTCAACAGCTACATGCAGCTCCTGAGCCACAGTTTGGCCATGCCTGATCTATTATATTTTACTGTATCAAGTTGGTTGCCATGTAACATATGTAACACAAATAGACCATGGTCTCTTAGTGGGGAAGGATCAAACTTGGAACCTCTGAAACTTTGTGCATGAGCCTTTACTGTACAAGCTAAGAGCCATATGGCTTAGTTAAGGCTACAACAGCCTCATCAAGCTCCGGCTCTGCTATGTGTCACTAACACCAGAGAATAAAGCATCACATCAAGCAAAGACAGGTTATACATATTCAGTATCTGCAAGTTAAACTTCATAGACTATTACTGTAATTTCTTTTGCAACATACACAGTACAATTAATTTCTAAAATTCAAAGGTGCTGTCACTTCTGAAAACTCCAAAACAGTTTGACACATGCATTTTTGTCCCACTATATTGGATTTTGAATGCTAAAGGGTGGAGATGATAAAATGTTTTGAAACTCTTTCCTTCACCAACTTTTGGTGAAATGCTGGAACACTGTCTAATAATCTCAAAACGCAGTTTGTTCAGGAAGAGATAAACACGTTATTTGCTATAACACAAAAAGGTATAAATTTTTTATTTTATTTATAGATAAACTATCACATCTAGGTGCAAAACTGGCAGAAAACATGAACCAAACAAAACACTATCATGCCACTTGATAGTTTACATCAGGAAAGCCCTGAGCTTTTGCATAGCAGGATCTCAATATTAGACTTTAAGTCACAGCTTCTTAAAAACATTTGGGTTGCAACCCAAAAATGGGTCACCATGCCACTTAGGGTGGATCACCACAATCCTCTTTAATAAACTGAAAAAGGAAATATATTATTAATTCAAAACTGAACCATGGGTTGCAAAGCTGATTCCCAAACTTAATCTAGGTAAAGGCCAAAAGGCTGAAGAACCTCTGCTTTAAGCAGTCTGCTATGGTGCAGCTTGAATAAAATTCCAGTTTTAGTATCTGGTTCTCAATGTCTCTTCCACTCCAACAGATGAAAAAAGGGGATTTTTTTTTTTTTTTTTTAATACCCTATCTCCACAGCTGAACTTTCAAAGTCCAGGTCACATGATGCAACTGTTTCTGCTCTTCAAAATCACTTGCGGGCTAGAAAAGATGCCAACTTAACAGTCAAACACTAATTCTATTCCAAATAAGTTCTCATCCTATGTCCAACACCTGGGTATCTGAACAATTTCCAGAAATGAATTAAACAATTCAGTTAGAATCTGTGACATGTGTTTTTTCCCCTCATCTGTCAGTGGGACATCAAGACTTCAAAAAGAAACAGCTGAATTTGAATTAATATGCAAATTAGATTGTGTGAAAGCAGGATTCAGTCGAGACTATGGGCTCTTTTCCCATTACAAGAGGTAATTTGACTTCAGCCTTCCCATGATTTGAACCCTAACAACTGCTCTGATTTGCTGTTACTGTATGACCTCATCCCGTGTTTTGTACTCCCTTGCACTTATTTTCATTCAATTCTGTAAATTCACCCATCTTCGAAGCACCTGACAAAGTAGGATTTTCTCCCACAGAAGCTCATGTAATAAATCTGTTAGTCGCCACAGGACTCCCCCCCCCCCCCCCCACTAGAAAACAGAAAGCTGAAATCACTGCCAGATGAACTTGTGGTGAAGCTAAGGCAGGTCCCTGTTATTTTAGATGCAGTAAGTATTCTAGAACTACCTAGACTGGAAACTCCATGGGTGATATACCTTGCTCCTGGGCCCAGTATAAGAAACACTTCCATTTGGCAGAATATGAAGCCCAGTTAGAGGGCTTCCTGCTATCAAGCCTGATCTCTTGGACTTAAACAGAACATGCCTGCTCATCACAGCTCAGCCATGAAGTCCCCATGCTGTGAGATGTGGAGACTCTAAGTCTGGGTGCAGCCAAAGTCCTGGGATAGGAGATCTGTGCAGTTTGGAAGCTCCCACAGAGGAGCAATGGATAGATCCAGAAGAGTGGTGAACCAACACTGACATGACCATGCCGTAATGATCAATATTATATCTGCATTGTCCCTCTTGATTTTTAGAATTACTCTGAGAATTAGAAGAATCAGTGGAAATGTGTATACAAGAGCCCCTGACTGTGAGAGGAGAAAAACATCAGAGAGGGCACTCGGCTCCACTCCCCGAAGAGAGCAGAACTGGATGCATTTTTTTGTTCCACTGAGAAGCGAACAGATCGACTTGGGGATAGCCCCACCGTCAGGGTATCTCAGAGGCGATGTCTGGGTGTAGCCACCAGTCATAGTAATGCAAGAACACTGCTCAGGTAATCTGCTTCTATGTTCCTAATCCCAGGTAAGTGTGAGGCTTTCAGGTAAAAGTGGTGGGCTATAGCCAGGTGCCACAGTAGGACAGCTTCCCTGCACAGAGCAGAGGAGCAAGTGCTCCCCTGTTTGTTTACGTAGTATGTGGCTGTGGTGTTGTCTGTCAGCTCATGTATGTTTCCGGCAATGTTGTGGAGAAAAATTCTGCAGACGAAGCGAATGGCTCGGAGTTCTCTAATGTTGATATGCAAGTCTCTGTTTTGCAGAATCTCCATGTCCTAAGTGCCTGCCCCCATGATGACGTGTAGTCTCCAGCCCAGGTCTGAGGCATCTGAAATGAGTGTCACTGAAGGGCTCTCTCCCTGGAAGGACACCCCCTGTAGAACTACCACCAGATCCTGCTGTGACCTGGGCCTCCTGGGGTAACCTCCTGAATGTGCAAAAGTCAGGGCAAGCCCCCAAACCACTGAGCAGTGCTACTTAAACTAATCTCCCAGTCAGTAATAAAACATGATTCTGATTACCCACACTGGTCATCACAAAGCGTAACAACATAGAAACAGCTCCCTTTATGCACATCAGCTGCTCTGGCTCCCACCTAGCCACTAGGTCTCTTAAACAAATAGGTGCTTCTGACCCCAAAGGGTCAGCCACAACACCTAGAACAATATGGCCTTGGATCTTACCCAAACTACCAAGCTGCCAGCCAACCCTTTAGTAACTGTAATTAAAGGAAAAGAAACCAAATGAGAGATGTGAAGGGGTCATAGTGAATCATATACATACGGATGATTTAGAGTCCATAGAAAGCAAATCCTTGAAGAATTTGAAGTTTGCAGATTAGTCCATTTCCTCTGATAGACACCCAGCACCTGGGTGGGTCTCAGTCCCTTGTTCCATTGCAGCAGAGTAGTTCCAAAAGTGGGTGTTGGTTGCAGACTGAAAACAAAATAGAGATAGGGCTGCTGCCTTCTATCATATCTGGCACTCCTCATGCTGTGTGAAGTTTTTGCACACCAAAATAGAGTTGAGTCATAAGGGCAAACCCTAGTGGCTCAACAGGTTTCTACCTGGGCCCACTGTAGGTCAGAGCTTCCTTAATGGACCATTACGAGGAAAATGGTTTGGTAGACATCCAGTCTGGCAGTATCCTGGAATCTGGTAACTTGAAACACAAACAGAGAAAACCTATTCTTAACTTCTAATACAGATACGACACCTACATATAAATCATAGAATCAATCTTAGCAGATTACAATGTTTCCACTGGTACCAAACATGACATATCACATATGGATTATTGCAAATATAAAATATTAATACAAAAAAAAATAAGTGATCCTCTAAAGTCAGGCAGCTTCACACCCACCACCAGTCTATCCGGGCTAAGACCTGAGGTGAAATAGTGATGACCTTGTTTAAGGTGCGTAAAACTGGGGACTAAACAGACGCTAGCCATGTTTGCACTAGTGTCAGTTTTAGATGTGTTAACTGTACAACATAAATGCACACCGCCACATACCTGAGTAACTTCAGACATTTTCTGGTTGGAGTAGTCAGGTTTTGCCAGGAATTCAAGTATTAGATTCATAGGCACCACAAAGTGGGACCAGAGAAGAAAAGCCCTGACCTGTGGAGAGTCCAGGGTTACTCCAGTGAAATCTGTTGGAGAGAGAGCAATTTTTTGCACATGTCCAGGATTATGGCAACACTGGAGCTGACCAGATCTTGCAATCTGGCTCTGACAAGCCAGTCGTCTAAGTACAGGAATAAATGGATGCCTTTGCAGCAAAGGTAAGCTGTCACTGCAGCAATACATTCTGTGAAGACCCTCAGGGCTGAAGGAAGGACTAAGGGAAGACCCATAAATTAGTAATGGTCACCTGCTACCATAAAGCATAGGAATCACCTGTGAGCCAGAAGAATGGAAATGAGGAAATATGCATCTTTCAGAATGAGGGTGGCAAACCAGTCCCATGGGTCCAAGGAGAGAATAATGGAGGCCTGTGCCACCATCCAGAATTTTCTCTTGTACATGTATCTGTTGAGGGCAATGAGATCCAGGATACGTCTTAGGGCTCCATTGGGTTTCGAGACTAAGAAACAACAAGGGTCTGAACTGGAAGAGGAATGGTGCTGCAGTACCAAAGATTTTTTTCTTCCTCTTCTGGGGTTCTGACACCTTTTCCAGAGACTGGGTCCCATGGCTACCCCAGGGAGGCAATCTCATCAGTGCCAGTGAGGTCAAAGATCGTTCAGGCTGTTTTAGCATTAGACCTTTAGAGCCTGATCCTTGCTGGCTAAGATCCCTGCCATTAGCATCAGAGGTGGGAGATGTCAGCTTATGCAAAGGAACATGATTGCTGTGGTGCCATGCAGAGGTGTCGCTGGGGGGGCAATGGACCCAGGGCACGGGCCCAGCCCCCGCCCCCTTGGGGAATGGCCCCACCCCTGGCCAGGGATAGGGCCAGGGGGAGGCCACGCCGCCGCAAGCGGCTAGGCTGTGGCGTGGCGCAGCCAGAAGCGGCCGCTGGAGGCCAGGCCCACGCCAATGGCGGCGGGCAGCAAGGCCCCTGATCCCCGGCTGGGGACTGGGCCGCCAAGGCCGCCAGCGGCCAGATCCCGGATCCCCAGCAGGGGACGGGACCTCCACTGCCGCGGGCAGCCAGCCAGGCCCCGGATCCCCACTGGGGATCCGGGGCCTGGCCGCTGGCAGCCGCCGCAGCCCCATCCCTGGCTGGGGATCAGGGGCCGGGCCGCCTGCCACCGTGGGCATGGGCCTGGCCTCCAGAGACCACTTCTGGCCGTGCCGCACCGTGGCCTAGTCGCTCGCAGCGGTGTGGCCTCCCCCTGGCCAGGGGCGGCACCTGCCGGGTGGCCAGCCAGGCCCCAGACACCCATCCAGGGACTGGGCCGCCGCCACCGCAGCCGGCTGGGGATCAGGCCCCGGATCGCCAGCCAGATTGGACTGGAGATCTGGGGCACTGGCGTTGGGACCCAGGGCACGTGCCCCGGCGTGCCCAACGCCAGCGATGCCACTGGTGCCATGGCATCTGGGGACTTTCACCATTCAGTGGCCAATTGAGGCCACTTGGAACTATTCTTTACAGAGCAGGAGGTTGACCCAAGTCTCAGTGTTACTGGAAAGTTAGAGAGCCAGCAGGGCAGTCCCAACATCAGCTTGCCCCTGTGGTTGGGGCTTTAATAATCCTGGCAGAGGGTGAAGGCAAGATCATAAAGTGACCTTGCTACTTGAAAAGTCTCCAGCGTCAATGGTGCCAGGAGGCACGGTGTGTCTGCCTGGGTTCTGGAGGTGGAACTCAACCCTTGCATGGCCTATCTGGAGGAACTACTACACCCATGTCAGTGTCTCTGCCCTTTCTAGTGAGGCACTATGGTGCCTAGCACTCTGCTCTGTGGAGGATGTTGAGGCCGGTGCCGAATGGGTGCTGCACCCCGAAGATGAGCTCAGTGCCAGTGTTGGTCTCGGCGTTGGGGCTAAGGCAGCTTCCATAGAGAGAGCTTTTCATGGAAATGCCCTCTCTTTTGCATGTAGGGTTAAAAACCTTTAAAGACTTTACACTTATCTTTTCAATGGGACTCCCCCAGACATTTTAAGAAGTTTTTCTGGGGGGCACTAAGAAGAAAGGCTTTCCCGCACAAAGAAGAGGCTTTAAAACCTGGAAATCTGGGCATTATGCCCTACAGCTCTAGTAAAGGCTACTTCACACCAACAACAATTCAAATACTTAACTACTAAAAACTTTACTACTACTATTACTACAAAGAAACTGTTTATAATGAGAATAGCAGAGGCTGTAGCGAGGTTCCAGTGACCATCACAGGCAGAGAGAATGGACTGAGTACGCTCAGCTCCAGTGGCTCCTGATGTACCACGGCATGTATGCAACACTCCAGGGGCTGCCAGAGCCAGCCCTATGGCTGCTGCTTGGGAAAAAAAGTTCCAGTAACCATGCATGGAGGCATGCACACACCTATATTAACAATGGACATGAGCAAGTTCTGAATGAAGAGCACAAAAAGAGGTTACAGTTTTTTCTTCTTCAAGTGCTTGCTCATGTCAGTTTCAAGTACAGCAGGTGACTCCCAAACTGAACGAAGGAGGAGGGGTCACAACTCACTCAACTGCTGAATGAAGCACTAATCTGCTGAATGCTGCATCTTCCCTGATCTGATGCATAATGTGAAGTGAACATGTGCATCGATAACCACTCATACCTATTGTAACCTTAGGAAGGCAATGACAACCCTACACTTGGTGAACATTCGAGGGACCACTGACAGGTCAAAGATGAGGTAAACTGATACGGTATGTGATTTACTATGAATCTGAATAATCTTCTGTGGGACAGGACCATTGATATATGAAAATAAGCATCCTTCAAGTTCAGCGTGACATGCCAGTCCTTCAGATCCAGGGTGGTGATGACAGCAATGATGGATATCTTGCAGAACTTTAGTTTCTCCATGACTCTGCTGAGGTTTTGCAGACCAAAAATGAGTCTCAGACTCCCCGTGGTCTTTGGGATTAGGAACTATCAGGAGTATATCCCTCTTCTCCTTAGTCCCAGAGGAACTTTCTCTACTGCTCCTGCTCATAGGAGTCTTTGCACTTCCTGCTCGAGTCTGCTCATGAGGAGACCCTGAAGAGGGATGAGAAGGGGAGGGAGACAAAGAGAAGGTATGGAATTGAAGAAAATATCCTAATCCTACCAATTCACCCATCTGTTCAAGGATAGATGGTTCAGGAAACAAAGAGGAGCATCTAGGATCTGGTCTGGCGTGCTGGCCTTGGGTGCACCCTAAAAATGCCTGGTTGAAGCATGAGAATGGCTTTGCCAAGCACTGACCTTGGTTGGGCAGAGATGTCCTAGGCCTGTTATTTCCGCCTGACTTCTTGGAGTAGTCCTACCCAAGCTTCATAGGAAAAAAAAAAAAAAAAAAAATGGAGCTAGGGCTTAAAATGCTTCCTTTGGGTGGGTGGCATATGACGCCCTAAGGATTTCAGTGCAGCCCTTGAATAATTCAGTCTGCGGGACTTGGAATCCATCTGCTCTGAAAACAAACCACGAACCTTCAAATAGCAGGTCCTGAATTGTTTATTGAACCTCTAGCTGTAAGCCTGACACCTGCTACCAAGAGTTCCTTCTCATGTTGATCACAGATCACACTGTTCATTTGGCCAAGTCTGCTGCATAGAGGGCAGCCTGCAACAAAGTCCTCGCCATTGCCTTGCCCTCTTCCACAATCATTCTGAATTCCAATTTGGAAATGACCAGGAGCAGCTCTTTGTCCTTTGTCATGGTCTCCCCTGAATTAAAATTATATCAGCTATGTGAGTACTGCTTGTTGGTTTGCAGTGCAAAAGCTAGAGCTGTTCCCAACCCCGCCTGGGAGAGTACACCAGCCTATCAAAGAGTTTCAGCTTCTTTGAGTCCTTCAACTTGGCCACTGGGCCTTGCAGCCCCTGCCTCTCTTTCTAATTCACTGCTGCTGCAACTCTGCTTGTGAGTGGGTAAAGAGGAACTCATGACTTCTGGAGGGTGAAAAGTACTTTTCTTTCCATCCCCTTATCTGGGGAGGAGTGTAAAGATAGCCCAAACACTTTGGTGGCATTCTGAATGGTTTTAATGAGGGACAGTGCCTCCCTTGAGGATCCCTTTGGTGCTGAGATGTCCATCATAGGGCCTATAGACTCCATCACTTCTTCTAGGTTCTGGGAGACTCTTTACAACAGATCCTAGTGAGCTTTCTCGTCCACTGGAAATGGTTCAGCTGAAATCCCTGCAGCCATCCCTGATGAGGATGCCCTGGATGATATACGGCTTTCCTGAACCTCCAGATCATGAATTTCACCCTGTACAAGGTTAATATATTTGGTGCTAGGTTTGGTCCGGGTGCCAGACCCTGAATCTTACCCACTGTCAGGCTCAGTATCTAGCTTGATATTTGCCTCAGTGCTGGATGGTATCAAGCATTCCCTATGAAACCAGAGAGCCCATTTATCAGAGGTGACAAACTACGTATGTCTAAAGTAAGACCCCTGTGCCTGGTGATATGCCCATGGGGTCCAAAAGACCAATTGTGCATGTAACTGCCACTGCACTAGCTCATGAAGGGGCCTGCCTCTTCTCCTCCATGTAGCAGCGCCACTCTGACCAATGCCAACTGGGCTCAGAGGGGTACAACTATGCCTTAAAGTCCAAGGACACCAAGCTTCAGAACCATGGCAGCGCCAACTGAGGTGGTGCAAGACAGCAGTGCAAAAGGGATGGTGATCACTGTCATATAATATCAGGCTTGCCTCTATGCAGCACTGCATAATTTTGATGCTCTCTCCATTCTAGAGAAGAACTTCTGTGCTCTTGTGAATATCAGGTCTCTAGTCAATTCAAAAGTTTCAGGTATGAAAGGGAAATTCATCTCCTCTACCTGGGTCTCCCTTATAGGTATGTCCACTGATGCTGGATTCAATGGAGCTTTCTGTGGGTTCAAAGTTGATGGTGCCACCTCTGGTGGGGTAGGCACAGGGTGCCCTGGCATTGGGGGGGGGGGCCACACTGTTAGCACTGTTCCTCCTTGCTGCCTTCCCTGTAGCTGAATGATCTCTAGCACTCTTTTAACATGCCTTGTGAGGCACTGCAGATGTGGGGCGATGTCTCTGTTCTCTCAATGCTGAGTTCTTTTTCAGGGCTACAGGCACCCTAACAGAGGCTGGCACATTCTACACCAAGGTACATGATGCCACATTTGAGTGGCCTGGAGCCAAGCCTCCATGAGATGTTTAAGTCTAACATTCCTTTCCTCCTTGATCCTAGGACAGAATCCCCTGAAAACCCTATAGTGATCAGTGTGGTGGGATTTCCCCAAGGCATTTCAAGCAGGTTTTACCCTTTAGCATAAGTTTATGGCAGGCCTCACAGGATTTAAATCCTTGGGATCCAGGCATGCCCCAGTTAGTGGGTGGGAAGAAGATACAGTGGGGGAACCCTCCCCAAAAGCCTTTTAGCTAACTATAAACAACTAATTTTGATTTAAAAAAAAAAAAAAAACCACTGTAAAGTAAAGAGGCATGGCAGAGCTCTGTATGGGAAGTCATGGAGATATGACTTCAGGAGGCACCTGCATCCACCAGATGGGTACCGCTAGGGGGAAAACCTTCTTATAATTGTGTACACAGAGTGCACACACCTATTTGAAACAGACTTGAAGAAAAATGCTCTGAAAAGACTCAACAAGGAGAAAAAGCCTTATAGGTAGTTTTGTACCATTCTTGTGGAAAAACATTTAAATTAGATTTTCATTAGACCTTTATTAATTCAAGAACTAAAGGCTTTAAAGGTAATGATGAATTACACCATTACTTTGGATTCACCAAAGATCTTGATATGAAGTTCTACGCAGCTGACAAAAAGAACGTACAAAAAAAAGTTTCAAACCCCAATGTCTGCATAATTTTGCTTGACACATATACATGGTGGGTGAAGTACTATCTTTTATTAGACCACCGTCTGCTGCTGAGAGAGCTCAGCTTCAGGACTTGAACAAGAACTCAGTGTAGGCTCAAAAGCCTGTCCCTCTCACTAACAGAAACCGGTCCAATAAAAGATATTACCTCAACCCACCTTCTCTCCAATACCCCGAGACTGAAACGGCTGTAACTACACTGCATTAAATAATTTTATCTATTGCAACATAAAGTTTGCATTACCTAAATCCAAGATTTGAATTAAAATTGATGCACATTTAAAGGACTTATCCCTGCATATTTGCACTACTGGTAGGGAAAAAACATAAGTATCTGCAGAGTAGGGACGACAGTTATCTGTCAGCTGGGACAAAAGAAATCATTTCAAGGGAAAGCCTAAGCTCTATCTGAAAGTTCGGTGTAGTCCTCCTCGGTTAAACAGCTAGCAAAGAAAATTCTGTATATCTTGTTGTGGTCTCACCTGCCCTGTCTACTGTTCTCTCTCATTTCTTCTAAAACTAATTAAAATAATTTTGCCTTACTGAATCTGGAAAACAATGTTTAAGAATGGCAAGACTTTTTTATGTAAAAATTTTCAATTAAACAGAAATTAAATTGCAGATCTAATACAATTTCAATCTCAAAAATACTGGAAAGATTTTAAATCAGAAGCAACAGAACACAAAGACGTTTACAATTCCACAAAACTGTTTCTTATACAGTATTATATTCTACAGGAGACTGCTAGTTCCTAGGAGCAGAATAAATGGCTAAGTAATTGATGAAAGTGTTCCCACAGTGAACCACTCATATTGCAGATTCCAGATGCTCAACATTCTTGACATCAGAATGGAAAAATTTACTGTTAGTCTAGAGAAATTTAATATCACCATTCTTGTCATATCCTTCATAGCTTCATTATTAGGACAAGTCTGTGGAAGCTATAAACCAGTGCTAAATGATAAAAAATATGGTCTCTGCGTTCCATCACTCTTACATATCACAAGAAAATACTAACATGGTTAGCAGTAATACAAGAAAAAAACTTTAAAAGTTGAGACAAGTGGATGAACATTTGCTTTCACCTGTTAATTAGTTTTCTGAATTAGTATTCTAATGACAGACTTAAACACCAATGCTTTTTAATGTAACTAAGGGATAATAAACACTAAAGAACATATACCTAAGCCCAGAACAACACTGAAAAATTTTATTGTATTAATAAACTTGGACAAACCAACCTTTAAATTTTCCACTTTGTCAAAGGTAAAATAATCAGCACTGTTTGCAGCCACTTACAACAAGCTTACTTTTTCACATTCAAAATATACATTACAGTTGTATAAAGGATCAGAGAACATTTTATTTACCCAAAATAAAATACCAGAATTGGTGCTTTTATTATTTGTGATGTCGACATACTTGCTATTGTATAACAGCCAAAATCACTAACATCGTCTGGGGGAAAAAAATGTGAAAATGAAATACAAGTTGGTGCTTTTATACAAGCTGCAACTTTAAAAATACAGTGTATACATCAACATGCTCATGCATTAGACTAGGGGTCTCAAACACGTGGCCCGCGGTCCACATGCAGCCCCTAAAGCTATTTCCTGCGGCCTACAATAACGCTATCATTACTGATATTTGCAATGTCATTGTACGGAAAGGTTTCAGTGGTGTGGCCCTCAGGCTAACGTACTAGTCCTCATACAGCCCTCATGGTGATTTGCGTTTGCTGCATTAGATTGACATAATGCACTGAAATCTTTCAGGCCTTGATTGTGCAAAGGCTTGCGTATATTTTTAATTTGATGCACTGTAGGCAGTTCCACTGAAGTAAGTTGAACTACTCACAGAACCCAAAATTCAAAACACATGCAGGATTAGGGTCACAGTGCTACAATTAAAAGCGTCTTTTTTAAACCAGTGAACATTTTGTTTTTTGAAAATTTACAAGTAGCATAGTTTTCAGAGGAACTGAATACCACAGCTACTAATGAAGCTTATGACTGCCAAGGGTGATCAGTGTATTTGTTTAACAAAAACTACTGGTCTTTTAAGATTTTAGTCAAATTTTGGTATCCTTATGAGTGGTATATTGTAACCAAGATCTGAGTGTCAATACTGATGTTATTTATGTTTCATTTTGGTGTTTTCTGATGAACAATGAATTCATCAGTAATTCTGTCAAATGACTTCAAAAGGTGAGACTACAAACCTACCAAGGTTAGTAAGAAACCAACATGTGGTATTTTGCTTTAAATATGAAGTTTTGTTGCTTTCTTTTGTTTTGAGTTCTTCTTGTAAAAATGAGGTCTTTAGTTTTAATATTTAGCTACAAGAGCTAAAGAACTTGCTCTCCCATTGTTTGAAACAGTTACTGGTCTTTTAGGATTTGTCTTTACAAGTGTACTTTAGGTTTACCATTACATTCTGAGTTGAAAAGTTGATTCCTATTTGCATTCATTAAGTGGAAGACAGAACACTGCAGAGACCCTGTGCTCACACTCAATTGATTGCCCATGTGGTTTTAAAATAAACTAAGAAGGTAAAATATAGTCATTAGACGCAATATTAGCAGGCGTCACATTCTGAAGATTAACCACTTCCATCACTTTAAAATATTCCTGTCATGTTATTCACCATTCAGAATGCCAATAGCACCAAGACAATGACAGTACTAACAATGTGATCTAATAAACACAAACTAATAATGTGGAAGAGCTCATGGAAAAATCCCATATTTGTCTTTTTAAAAAATGTCTGTGGGTTTTATCCCCTCAACTGCCCAAGTAGTTTGCATGTTGTGGTGCCCTAAATGCCCTGGCCTTGACAAACTGATTGGCCACTTGCATAGATATCAGCTGTAGAGTCATTCACCAAATATTTTCATCTAGGTCCTCATTGGCACCAAAGGAAGTAGAGGCAGTATCCAGTATATGGTCAAAAACGTTCAGTCCAGCATAAGGCAGTCAGAGAGAGAGAGAGAGAGAGAGAGAGACTCACTGAGCATGCTCAATGCACTAACTCAATTCACAGCATTTGCAAGGGCAAGTGATGGACTAAGCACTGTGGAGGAGTGGTATAGAACACCTAATATGGCATTTTACAATTACAAAAAAAAAGGAAAGAATTTCCTTTAAGAGACTGAATGAAGGCTTCTAACAACAAACAGAGGCCAAAGCTATTTATTACTGAACTGAGCTCAAAGTCACTTGCAGACTTCATTTGAGTACCATGAATCTCAGTTTTCACACTGTATTTCACAGTGTCTCAAAGGCCCTATGATCAGTAGAATTTCTTCCATCAATCAGGAAGATGTTGATTTAAGTTGTATTTCAAGCATTACAAATTTACTGTGAAGTTATCACTTAGTATGCTGAAAGAAAAAAAAGTCTCATTGAATCAATATACCACTAAGCACAACTAAAAAGTATATGCTCAAACCAATAGGAAAATAAACCCACATTTCAAGATAATCAATTAGACAATTTGTCAAAGACATGTTTAGGCAAAATACAACACTGATTTGAATGAACTGCAAACATTTCACTTATTTCTAGCACTGAAATCTACGCAGTACTTAAAGTTCTCTTTATACAGACTTCCTAACATAAGAGAGCAAAAGAATATTTGAATGTTTGTAGCTGTTCCATGTTGAAGAACTGGAAATTAGCATGGCAGGCTTTCAGTGGGTACTTAGATTAACAGTTTTAAGACAAACAATAAAACAGCCAGTTCTTGACCCAAAACTGGGCTGAGAAGCCACAGTACTTTTCCACTGACAGTTGATGTACACAACACTCTGGATCTAATCTAAATGCTGGCACTTACATTTCACACTTACAACATAACCGCCTGCTCCTGTCAAAGGGCATCCAGCACAAGCAGAAACGGTCAAACTTTTCATGTGACTATAGCTCTCTTCGTAGCAAAAGCAACTATTTATTAAGTCTTCTGGTCAAAAAACAACCCACCCTGCCACCAGTAACAGCCTATTGCCCAACTTCACTTAAAGTTTGCTTGCTACTTCTTTCAAAAGGAAGATTAAGTAAAAAGTGTTCCAGTTGTTAAATGTTACAAGATAAATCTGTGTCTAAGTAATTTAATAGTTTTCAGATACATACCACTGGTAAATGTAACTGCACACATCTTTAATTCCACATTGCTGACTGAATCTATCACAGATTTATTACAAGGGATTAACTCAGAGAAGTTTTCAAAACTTGTTCAGAATGGCATGAAATTATTCTACTAACCACAATGAAGATGTTGTTAATACAGTAACTAAGATTCAGAAGCAGTTTTTACAACATCACAGTAAGGTTAATTTCTAAAGATTAAATCTGATAACCATTACTGCTAGCCAGAAATACCTTAGCTTCCTATGTATTTCATATTAACGCAAGCCCAAATACCACTTAATGCCTCTCGAGACAGAGAACCTTCCAGAATCAAGGACAACAGTTTGGCCCCACTGAAACCAATGAGAGTTTTGTCTCAACTGGCATCAATTTTTAAGCCAATTTGACTTCCAGTGGTCTGGAAATTTAGGAAAGTGGTTTTCTAACCTGAACTATGGTGCATTTAGAGGTAATTGCACACTACATTTGCTATGAAGCACCTATGTAACCTTTATATCGGCAAATGTTGATAGTAGTCTTTAAATAATTCATGATAAACAAAGCACAATTAACAGATCCCTGCTATAGCAATTACAGACTTTATCACTTTGCTGTAATATGAAATTTAATAGCAGAACTCAGCAGCTCTGATCAAGGGTTGAAAGACTTAATTGCAGTGTCACCCTTTAACCTGACAGTCCACTGAGGAACAAGCAGCTCCTCCTAACACAGGCCTTACCTTTATCACTTTTCCTCACTTACTTTCTCCCCATTTCAAAAAGTGTACCTAGACTTCTGGCTATCATCTTTTCTGCATACTCTACAGGAGGGGGAACTGTCTTATCTGCAGTCTCCTGGTTTTCCCTGATAGCCAGTGCATTAGCTGAATAGGAGTTGCTCTCATCTCTTCTGGACCTTCCACTCTGTTCATCTCTGAAGTTATCTCAAGAATCTCCCTCCTGCACCATGCCTCTCTCTCAGCTTTCATCTTCAACCCAAAGGTTTCAGAAACACTTTGGAAATGAAAGGATTAAATTAAAACTAGGACCAAATACACTGAAATGTAGAAGTTTTAAATACAAGCAGCAAATTCACTGAAATGAAGAAATATTAAATATAGGGAGCAAATTCTAAGCCCCCATAGTCCTAAGGTAACTATTAAAATCTTTCAAGGGGGGATACAGATATCTTTAAACTTTCTCAGTGTTTACAGTTCTCCATTTAGGAGATGAAGCTATCCACAAGCCCATAAAGAAGCAGAAATTGTTATTTCACCAGAATGTTGTTAATATATTTGCATATAATGCAGCCACCTCAATAGCGCTGCCATTCCAGAATGCTGAGAGCAGAATTCTGAAAGATTCATAAAATACACCATTACCAGTAGTCTAGAAAAGTTCGTTCTCAACCACTTTGTTGGGATACATTACTGTGGCACCATACAACGTTACGTTTCTCAGAGAGCTGGGGAGATGACTGGATTTGGAGCTGGGGGGGGGGAGGGGGGTTCTGGTGTGTCCTATAGGGTTGCAATATACTACCAGGTGTGTCAGATCTGCAAAAGTTTGAGAACCATTTGTTTAGAAAAAACAACTGCTGTTTTCGAAAAGCTCATGCCTTTATTTTATATTATAGAACACACAGAGTAAGAAAAGGGTTATTGTTTTTAAAGGCTCTTTGAAAACACGTATTCTCTTTAAATAACTAAAAATAGTACCTTTTTACTTAACAGGTCTGCAAACATTTTGTCCTCTATTTGTATGCTTGCAATTATGGTAACGTTGTATTACCTGGCACAGCACTGTTCATCCATGAAGCAGGAGAACATTCTCAGTTCTCTCCTATCTTGCACAGAGTTTGTTGACTTGGGACCAAGTTAGCAAAAGATTCAGCTTCAGGACCAAATTCTGTCTTTCACTGCCTTTGCGCAACTCCATTTCTGGCAAGTGTGTGGCACAGATCATATGAAGGCAGAACCTGGATTTCTAAATCTCTATTCAGTGGTGACAATGCATCAGTCAGAAAATACAAAGCTTGTCTTTCAGATCCCAGGTTGAGATTATTTAGCAGGCAGCTAGAAAAACATTTTTTAACCTGTAAACTGAGTGAATTTGTCACAGCATTTCAGACATTTACCTGGAATGCCACAATGTCATTTTTACAGTGCCATTGTTCACATAGCAAAACCAACTGAAGTCCTGTGACACCTTAAAGACTAACACATTTCTTCAGGAATAAGCTTTTGTAGGCTGCAACCCTCTTCATCAGATGCATTCAGTAAAACTATGGTTAGGAGATATATATACACACTTGTAAGGGTGAGAAACAATATAATGGGGAGGGCAAGCACTAAAGAAGTCAATTCAGTTAGATGAGGCCCATTCACAACAGTTGATTAAAAGGTAAGAATGTGTGAGGAGAGAGAATTACTTCTTGTAATGAGAAGCATTACAAGTCCGTATTCAGATTCAGTCTGATATCAAGTTTGCAGATGAGTTCCAGCTCTGCAGTTTCACACTGAAGTCTGCTTTTACACTTCTTTTGTTGAATTATGGCAACTTTCCATGTGCTACAGAGTGTCCAGGGAGACTGAAGTGCTCTCCTACTGGTTTATGGATGTTACCGTTTTTGATACCTGATTTGTGTCCATTTATTCTTTTGCATAGGGACAGCCCAATTTGGCCAATGTGCATGGCAGAGGGGCATTGCTAGCCTATTATGGCATATATCACTGTGAAGGTGAATGAGCTCCTGATGGTGTGGCTGAAGCGTATACATGCTTCCTAACTGTAGTTTCCACTTCATGCATCTGACAAAGTGGACTGCAGCCCACAAAAGCTTATGCCAGAAAAAATGTCTTAGTCTTTAAGGTGTCACAGGACTCCGTTGGTTTTGCTATATACAGACTACCAGAGATACACCACTGGAACTTATTTTTCACATAGATAAACACTTTAAAGCTTCAGTATGAAAATTTGACTTCACTCAAGTCAACAGCAAAACTCCCATGGACTTCTATGAAGTCAGGGTATCAATCCCCAAGTCTTTCTAACAGATGGGAGCCCACAGGCACAGTCTTATATTTGCTTCACCCGTTTAAAAGGTGTATGTCTACTTTACAAGTCTAAGTTCCATTTTCTAGTTCTGCAGATAAAGTATATTCTAAGAGACTTGCTCAACAGAAGAAGAAACTTTCATGACTTTGGACACAGCCACGGGCATTGGATCTGGAAAGAGTGGGATTCCAAATCTTGAAGGAATAGTGGGACCACAACCCTTTCAAAAGTTATGCACTAACAACAAATAAGATGTAAAATTAATGATCATAAAATCTTCCTTTAACTCAAAGGAAAAAAGATTTAAGCAAAGAGTATCCTTAGATTCTTGGGTTGGACTTCAATCTGCATTTAAAAGAAACTTTTGCTCAGTCCAACAATAAGAAAGTTTATAATACAGTGGATCACCAGAAATACACTGAACCTCAGCTTTTAAAACACCACTGAATTTCAACTGCCATTTCTGAGCATCATTCTTGAAGCTTTTATTGTGTTTAAAAAACAAAAAACTTATGTGATTTAAGAACACTATCCTAATGTCAACAAAAAAACTGAAAGATTTAAAACAAGGGAAGACTCAGTCACTTAGAACTGGTAAAGAGTTTGAGCCTTTCACCTCCAAGTCACCAATTCACATTTTGATCAGTGTGGCAGTGACTAAAATTACCATTTCATATTTCTTTCATAAAACCAAATTTGTTAAGAAGTTCCAGCAAGCACTCTGTACTAGACTATACCTCTCACATTTGTCATCCAGAATTTTGCCAGGTGTTCTGTAAAACACATTACAGAGTTACGATCCACATTCTGAAGAGCTTACAAGCTAATTCAAGATATAAGGATAATAAGTGAGCAGAGAAGCAGCTGAAGGACAAGGTAATATCACAAAGACAATGCATTAACTAAGTAAGGACTAATGCAGGGCATGGGGAAGTGAAGAGGTTTGTTTGCACTTTTACTGAAACAATGTGGATGTTTTAGCTGGCTATATTATTGTATAAAATGGCCTTCCCTGCCTTAAAGGTAAATTTGGGCACGCTTGCTATTTGACCGCATTAAACAGCACACTAATTCCAATATCAAATTCTCACAGCTTGGAGCAGCTCAGACACCATTATATTTCAAAGCATATGATTATTTTTTTGTATATGCAGTAGGCTGGGAGAAAGAGTATTTGCCCATCGAGGAGTAGCACTGACAACAGAACTCTATGTTCTGATTGAAGTGAAAGAGCTGGAATACTAAATGCCAGATGATTTCACTGTGGATCAAGTTGGGGGCTGCAAGGATTATATTAAAACCAGGACAGAAAGTTACGTAGTTATCCATCTGTGCATCCAAAAACCTGAAACGTCTTTCTATCCCGCAAACACCAGCCACTCTCCTTGCAGGGAATGGAGAGGATGATCCCTTCCTCCAGAACTTGTGCCTTTACTCAAAGAAAGATGTACAATTTAAACCCTGAAATGCTAAGCAAAATGTATCTGGCCCAAAGTCAGAAAATTATTTTCTGACAGATGGTATAATCATTTTTATTAATAGATTTTTTGGTTCATGGAGATGATGTAAGCTTTTGACATCAATTATAAGATGGGTGTTTTGAAATTCGTATACATAAAATATTACTATACATGACCTTTAGAAAAAACCATACATATTAATATTGAGAAATTAATTTCATGCCTTTTTCCAAGCCATTTTATTTAGCCACAGATTTGTTCTGTACCCCTCACTAACTACCTCTAGATACATTTAGCTCCTATAGCAGATACCAACAGTCACCCATCAATGCTCACTACCTGAATGCCCTGAACCTCGGAAAATATTTGGCCAAATACCAGTAAATGTGCCTTAAGTAAGTGGTATTCAAACTTTTTTTCTTTGGGACCTAGTTGAAAAACATCATTTATGCCCGTGAGCCAGCAATCACATCTTTGAGCAATGCACTCCAGTCTTTTGGCAGTGGCAGTGGCAGCGGCAGAAAGGGATGCTGCAACCCGGTGCTTGAGGGTCAGAGACCCAGTAGTGGGTCCCAACCCTAAATCTGACAGCCACTGCCTTAAGTGGTGCCCCGAAGGTCAGCAAAGGTGGATGAATAAAGGCAAGAAAGCATCAAAGCACAAGACCCTACATAGAAGATACTCCATAACTAGTCCTCCAGAATTCAAGACTAGTGATCAACATGAGCAAATTAGCTGGCCTCAACTATCATACTAATGGAATGTGGGGAAGGAGAGAAACAAATTCCTGAAATTCAGCAAGAGCCATAGGAGCCAGACGAAGGAAGGCAGGAAAAGGTTAATTTTAATTGAACATAGAGAACATATTTTGCTACCAATCCAGATTAACAATCCCTTGCTCCATGTAATCGAGTTAGATTTGTAATCAAAGGCAACTCCTCATAAGTTTTGGAATCCTTCCTTTTCTTATTGTGTATTAACCAGTTCTATGAAGAAAAGAACACAAGGCTGAAGAGGCAGGAACTCTAGAGTTCTAATTCTGGCTTTGTGATTTATTGTGTGTTCTTGGACAAAAGAGCTCACTTTACCTTGGTTATCTTGCTTCTTCAGTTTCCCCTATTATAAAATGCAGATAAAAATATTTTATTTACTGCACTGGGCAGCTCCAAAGATTAGTCAATATTGATAAACCTTTTGAACATACTATATTAAATATTACTATATAGAGTCAATAAAATGTCAGACTGGAAGAGGCCTCAAGAAGTCTGTCTAGTCCAGTCTACCCTTCATCCTGAAGCATGATTAAGGATGCCTAGACAAAACTATGTAGAGGTGTTTGTCTAACCTGCTCTAAGAGCCTCTAGTGAGGGAGATTCACATCTCCCTAAGTAAACTACTCCAGTGTTTCAGATGTTGTTAGAGCTGGAAAAGTTTTTGTAATCTGGTTTTTGTAACCAAATTTCCCCTGCAACAAGCAAAACCAATTAGTTCTTGTCCTACTCCCTGTGGAAATGGAGACTACTTCATCAGAGCCCACTTTAAACCACTTTTTGCATATTCAGAGACTAATGTCCCCCATCAATGTTTTCTTCTCACAACTAAATATGAACAATTATTGCAACCTTTCCTCATAAGTAATTTCCTCTAAATCTCTTATTTGTGTTGCTTTCTTCTGGACTCTCTCCAATTTGTTCACATCTTTCTTAAAGAGTACTGCCCAAAACTGGACGTAATCATAGAATCATAGAACCATAGAATCATAGGGTTGGAAGGGACCTCATAGGTCATCTAGTCCAACCCCTGCCAGTGGCAGGACCACTCCCACTAAACCATCCCAGTCATGGTTTTGTCCAACCGGGCCTTAAACACCTCCAAAGATGGAGATTTCATCACCTCCCTCGGCAGCTCATTCCAATGCTTTAACTGAAGCCTCACCAGTGCCAAGGAGAGTGAAACAATTAACTCCCATGTTTTACATACAACACTCCTGGTAATACACCCCAAAATAATCCTTACCACATTGGTGACTCAGATTCAATTTGGGACTCACTATAACTACGAGACCTTTTACTGCAGTATTGCTGCTCAGTTATTCTCCATGTTATATCTGGGAAGTGGACTTCTCGTTCCTAGAAGTTCCAAAGGGGTAGCCATGTTAGTCTAGTTCAGCAAAACAAACAAGGAGTTCTGTGGCACTTGAAGACTTAAAAAGTTTATTTATCACATGAACTTTTGTGGGAGAAAATCCCACTTCATCAGACACTAGGAAGATGGCATCTTCAAAGCATCTGACAAAGTGGGATTTTTCTCCCATGAATGCTCATGAAATAAATGTTAGTCTTCAAGTGCCACAAAACTCCTTGTTTGTTTTTCTTCCTAAAATTGTCAGTAAAGTGGAATTTGAGCCTATACCTACATTTGAGATACTTAAGAATTGCTGGAAAGGATAAAAATATTGAACACAAGGAAAAATATTTAAAACTGTATTTCCACAGCTATATTTACTGGTGGAAACTGAACCTTTCTGTGGAATATGGGGAGGAGGGGAAAAATGACAACTAATTTATTTTTAACAGAAAAATCAAAACTAAATAGTTTGTGTTCAGAAAACTCCTCATATCTGTAACTTACACAGAGAACAACCTAGATTGTTTCACACAATGGGCTACATAAAAAGATTTAATTCCTTTTTCTGAAAATATCAATGCAAAGGAGTCAGTGACTGAAAATAAATTCCTCATCCGTTTCAAGGATTTTTTTTTTTTTAACTGGGATGGTTAGTGTATTTACATTAACTAGAAGAAGAAGAGGTTAAATTGGAATATGCATTTGTTTAGATGACTTCATTAATTGTCTTACTTGATAAATTTTGTAGACAAAATAGCCTTCACAAGTAAGACAAGAGGGGAACATACAGTCCTCCTAGGTTTGCGTACCTGTGTCACTTCCAGATCGAGTTGATAAAGCTGGCATGATTTGGTCTGCTAACTATCACACAGGAACTCTAGACTAGTGCTCCGCAGCAGAAGACAGCAGTTAATTTCAGTCCAGCTTCCTGCAGCCAAGTCTTGTACCAAGATTTATGCAATCTCCACAATTCCCCTACAAAGAACAGAAACATAATTTTATAATAAAAAACACTGTTAAACTGTAAACTATTGCAGCTTAAGTATGTCAAAATTTTTTAAAAGTTCATCTACTGAGTGCCTAGCAGTCTTTGAAATATTTTCCTACTCACCAAATAAAATCATTATTGCTAAATGAGCTTTTGATTTAATCTGACGCTCAATTAAAACAAAAAAGAGTGTACTTTTTATATTAAGATTTAAGATTTTTTCCCAGATGAAGGAAGTTTTTTTCTTCAGTTTACTCTTTAATCATCAGTTGCTGCAAAAATCATTTATTTCCCTCACTAACATCATACATTTTAACTCTAGAATGTCAACGATTTTGAAAACAAATGGGCTGTTTTCCCAAAAGCGTAAATACTTTAAATTGCTCAAATTTTATGACTACTTTATCAGAAGAACCTCTGTTTATTCTAACATTAATTTATACAAGGCCTCCACTTAGTTTCTGATTCCATGATATCTCTTTAGTTCATTAATAATTTGAAACATGATCTGTGTTTTCTGACTGGAGCACAGATCCAAAACTTCAAATGAAAATTGTTCAAACAACACTGCGTGGAGCAGGTACTCAACCTGTTTAATGGTCATAGAGCCACTGACTTCAATGTAACAGTGACCCTTTACACTAGCTGAGGTAACGTTTCTGAATATTTGCTACTAAAAAAAAAGTTGACTTTCAACTTACTGCTAATTTAAACTGCTGTAAACATTTGATCCTTCAGAAAAATAAAGATCCATTATGAGAGAGAGACAACCAAAATGAAAACCAAGATTTAAAGTACAAAAAGCTATGTTAAAAAAAAGGTTGTAATACAAACCTATGAAAAAGAAAATCAGAGTTGAAACTCGTAGTATTAACTACAACTTCTAGGTTCTGCAAAATAAAATATGTTCTCTAAGAAAAGAAACTAGAACGGCTCCAATATTTCATAAGAATATATAGAGAAAAGGTGCTGCCTTTTTTTTTTCTTTTAAAAAAGAGTCACACTTTCAAACAGAATGGTTCTCTTCTGAAGGTGCCAATTATGGACAAACTTGTATTGTGTGACTTTAATTGTCATTACAAAAGGTTAAACACAAGCACTTTAATAACTGAATTATTCAGTATTCTGTTGCCCACATATTAAAAAAACCCTTAAGTTTATCATGAACTGTTTGTCAGATTTTATTTAGTAATTTATAATCCAGTTTTAGTTACAAAGCAGGGTTGCCAACATTCTCCAAACAGAACTTATTATGGGGGGGGGTGTCTTTAAAAAAGTTCTCTAAGTTCACCCAAAGTAAAGTTTTATATGCTCATTTTCATAATTGAGTGAATTTTTCGTTGGTTTAAATTACACATACAGGGTAAAGTTACATCCCCTTGAGAACTTGCTTTAAACTACAGACTAAGAAGCTTTACTGCACTGAAGAAACATCTACTTCTGATAAATTCTGTGGATGTTTAATATAAAAACTAAAGAGCTTTAATTTTTATATATTTTACTTAAAATCAGGCAGCACACTGAATATTCCATTTTAAAACGTTGTGGAAAAGGGAAAAATAAGTTGTCGCTAAATGATGCATCAACTTCCACTTGAATATATTGCATTAATATTTAACAAGGGGATTATTTTCATGTCAGTGACAACTCCATTAATTCATACCAGAGATAAAATTTGAAACAGAGAAAAGAAAGGTTAGCACTCAAATCAGACTAAGATTTCCTTATGACACTAGCGTTACAAAACATCTATATGCAGTTGAAGCCAAACTTCAGTTGGGAGGAGGGGGAGAAGCAACATCCATGCCAAGGACACACTGTAGAAATTAAGAAAAAGCACAGATTCAATTTTTACTTTTTTATACATGTAAGTTTAATTAAAGAAACATAATCGCCCAGTCAGCATATGACTATCCTCATCTGAAGGATGTCAGCTCTCTGATAGAAAACAGGATTTTTAGTTTCCATGATCTTATTAAACTTCTTAAAAATGCAGCAATAGCTCAAATCATTATCAAACACATACCTCTGATTTATGTACAACTTAAAAGATTTTTCCCCATGTAAAAAAAAAGTGTAGGAAACATTACAAAGGCATTTTTCATCAACAAATGTGTCGTATTCCTACTAATTAAAACTGCAGGTACCTCAAGAAAATTCCTCAAGTAAAGTTGAAAATTCTGTTGATCTACACACTCTCAATGTATTAAAAAGTCTGGATGTCATTCCTCATTTTCTTTATTTCATGGTAAATCATTCAATATTAAAAAATTTAAACTGCCTTATTATTTAAGAAATGCATATACAGCATAAAGTTATTCCCTCCAGAACCCATACATATAAATGAAAAATAAATGATCTGATGAAATCCTTTACCAGTAAAATGCTTAATATTTTGTTGGAGTGAAATAGGGGGTTTTTTTTTTCCCCTCAACTTGCAAATTAAGCTACATTTTTGCATTGATTATGTTATTTTCTTTGGCTGAATTTACTTAAAATGCTTTGCAAGTTTTTGTCAGCATCCAGCCATAAGTATTGCTGACTGCTGTATGGAATCAATTTGTGCAACACAGAAATACCAGCTGTTACAGTATGTCCTGAGAGGGATTACCGAATATTCTTAAATTGAAGTTCAATCCATCTTTCCATAAAAATTAGAACCAAAAGCCAGGAACGTAACAGCAGTATCAAGTGCACCTGAGGCATTTACAATACCCAACAGGACTGTTACAACCAGCCTTTAAAAAGGGCTTATTTTTGAAATTTCATTATTCCAGTTGTACCTTGCTTCTATATATCACACTGTATCAGATTCTTCTGGCATCTACCATGTGGAAACACTGAAATATGTGAAACCTTGCGATATGTTGTTGAATTTCCACCAGGCCCTTAGTCACCTCTCAGGCTCCTGTAGTACTTGTGACATCTAGTGGTTTACATGGTGGAGTACATTCATACATACATGCATTTGTTGTGACTACAAAGGCAACTCTATTCCAGTATTTAATAGAACATGTCCTTTCTCTTTATAAAAAGGGTTATGTAGCGTTACATTCAGAAGCTATTATAATGCAATTCTGAAAACAAAAAGCCTTACTTTGTAAAAACTCTTCTAATGTAATTTCACTTCTACTTTCAAAGCTACTTATCGGGATTACATTACTAAGGGTCTCCATTATGATCTATTTCTAGGGATCAATACTGAAAGGTTTATCCTACTTTTAAATTATTCTTACACACCATACAAGCATGTTCACAAATCTAGAAGCTTTATTTAATTAAGTCTACCCACCAACTTCAAACATATGCCTAACAACTTATCTTGGCACCAAATCCTCTAGTTATAAAAAGCCAAGGCATGTGTCACAAGCCTCCGGTGAACAACTTTGAAAGACGAATAATCCTAGTAACTATAGCTCTCTGAGGATACAGAAGTACATACTGTAAGTACAGACGTAAGAAAAGAACAGAGGCCTCCTACAGATTGACAGATATTGTAAAACCAACCAACAGACAAGAGGCAGGAAATGATCCTTCTCTCATTCATCCATACATCTAGTCTGAAGGCACTGGGAAGACTGAGCCAGGTGCAGTAAGAAAAAAAGAAGAACGAATGAGATAGGAAACATTTACAAGGAAAGGAAGGCTTTTGCTAAAGTGGCTTCCCCAAGGGAGACCTATATTTTGTACTTCTTTTGAATGAAGAGATTATTCTGGCACTACCCCAAGTATCTTACCATAAAAAGCTCTCTTCCCATGACTGAAGAGCTAGCTGATTGGGACTCATATATGCATTTGTACGACAAGCTTAATCTACCAAGAAATGGTGATAATGGCCTAAGGGGATATCTTTTTCTCTTTGTCCTGTGGCCACCATAAACTGCAGAGAATTTGATTTGCGGAAGTTCCTTTCTGTAGAGAGATATTCAGTGGTTTTCGCACTGTAGTAATTATACATACTTTTTTGTATTTCTTAGTTAGAAGAAAATATCATCTCAACTCACATGAATCGATGGACCTATTTTAAGATATTAAAGTATTAAATCTGGCAATTGCTTTAGGACATCTTTGCCAGGGAAAACTAAAAAGCAGGTTGTTTGATACACAGGAGTCCGACTTGTTCTTCCACAGAGTGCCACTGTTTC
Source organism: Podocnemis expansa (assembly GCA_007922195.1). Classification (NCBI taxonomy): domain Eukaryota; kingdom Metazoa; phylum Chordata; order Testudines; family Podocnemididae; genus Podocnemis; species Podocnemis expansa. The sequence goes on from ML681964.1 coordinate 47,752,675, forward strand.
GATGACCTTGATCTCCAGAATGTAGAAAGGCATGCCCACAATTGGCATTTGAAGCACTTGATTAATATTTCATGTGGAGACAGAAAAATTTAACAGACATTCAGTCTTGCTCATTGTGGAATCTTCAGACAATTGAAGTATGCTGAATAACCAGGAACATGGACATAGGCCTCCAAACCCATTTAGCAGAGGAAATTGAAAAGGAGTTTCCTAGGATAGCTGACTTTCAATGGATAAAACATGGACTTGAAAGTGGTAGTCTCTTATTTTGGAAGTTATAACTATGAGACACATTGCTTCCTTCACCTTTGCTGAAGAAGTTTCCTCCCAGTAGATAGCTGGGTTTCAGTGGACTTTCTTAGGCTATGTCTACATCACAAAGCTTAGTTTGGACTTCCTTAGTCCAAACTAAGCAATTCCCAGTTAGTTTGAACTAACCGTGGGTTAATTCAGACTAACCATGTTAAAAACTTCAGACTAACCGCGTTAAAAAGTTAATTCGAACTAGTCACTGTGGCTAGTTCAAACTAAGCCATTAGTCCGTGCCTACAGCACGCAAGCTCGAACCAAGCATTTAGTTCGGACTAACCACTCAAACGTATTAGTTCAGATTAAGCTTTGCTTAGTTTGAACTAGGCAATGCCTAGTGCAGACATGGACTAATTGGCTAGTGTAGACATAGTCTTAGAGTCTGCCTACAAACCAATATTGGCTTCCCATGGAGGACTACTATCCCCAAGAGTCCAGACACTGGCACTGTCAACAGGCACTAGAAGAACGTTTCTGAAATTTCCACTCAGATTAAACAGCACACTGATGAGGTATGACCTGAAAGTCACCTCAGAACCAAAGAGAAATCTGTGGCCCTCTTGACTGAGTAGGATACTTCAGAAAATGAAAGAACAACTGGATCATGTAAACAGTGTTACACAAAAACACGGTCTTCTGTAGTGCCTACCCATTTCAAAAATAGATACACTAAGGCAGAAATAATGATCTTCTTAAACTTGAAGGCAAATCTAACATAAGAGCTGTAAATGGAAACCATACTTTGAAATTCTCCTGCTTTTGGTTTTAAACACTCTCAATAACAGAATACTGAAGATATCTGATTGGTATTTTTGTGTTGTTTAGGTTATTTAATTTCTTGACTGGTGCCAGAGGGGCTTCAGATGTAACTACACTAGCTAACCTGCTTTGAGAACAGTAGCTGAGAATTCTTATCAATTTCAAAAGGATAGCCGTGTTAGTCTAGTCTAGTAAAAAACAACAAGGAGTTGTATGGCACTTTATGCAAAAAATAAACCTGTTAGTCTTAAAGTGCCACACAACTCCTTGTTGAGAATTCTTAGTCCATCTGAAGAAGCCAATGGAATATTTTTAAACTAGTGTATTCCACTGGTTGACTTTTAATTTAGAGACGTTTGCAGGGACTACTTTATGAACTAATCAAGTTGAATCACACATCTGAGCTTTTTGTAACGGATACCACAGCTTAATAGCCAAAGTTTGTCTTCCTAAGAAACCCATTCCAACCCCAGTCCTCCCCCTCCCCCAAGGTTTCATAATCAGAAAAAGGAACAACTTTTATAGTTCCAAAGTATCTTTACCACCAAAGGTAAAAAATGTGAAGATCACAAAGACTATAGATTTTCTGCAAGGAGAGAGAAAACATGGGAGGAGACAGGTGAAATATTATGACATAAGAGATGGACCCTCAGAAATCTTGCAGCATGCTTGTAAGAAAAAATGCTTAGATAATTACCACTTCAAGAAAAAGCTTCTTCTCTTAAGGACTTCAGTTGCTCCACAGGTCCACAAGAGCACTGTGGAAATACGGGCAACTGACGATCCATAAAGGATCTTTAGTTATCACAGAGGTCAGAGAAACTTCACCCTTAAAGTTGTATCAGTTTTACTCAGCCCTCATCTGCCTTTCTGACTTCATCTATCAGGTTCTCATACCTCTCAGGCTATTCACTAACTATGTTGGCCCTCATGATCCTGTTTCCTTTTATCTGGTCTCCATGTCTTTACATGCTGTCCCTGTGCAAGGAGCAACAATCTAAAGCCTGCTCACCAAGTCACCATCCACTCAATCAAATCCTTCCTAAAACACTCACTTTTGCAGTATTGCCTACAGGTAGTGAAAATGAAAGTCCTGTGGCACCTTAAAGACTAAAAAATACCGTTAGGCATAAATTTTAGTGGGTTTCAACCCACTTCTGCATCTGCTAAAGTGGGGTGGAGACCATGAAAGCTTATGCCTGAAGAAATTTGTTATTCTTTAAGGTGCCACAGGACTCTTGTTGTTTTTGCTGTATACAAATTAACAAGGCTACCCCTCTGTAACTTCAGTAATGAGTTTTCTGTCATACAAAATAAAGTAAGTATATGAAATGATGCAACAAAGATGAATACCTTAACTGAGCAGCATTATTACAAGCTTTGTCCTAACCCACTTCAATCCCCCTAATATTTATAACATAATACATCTTACACCACAAGAGTTTAGACTGTAAATTCCTTGAGGTAGGGACTCTACTTTAGCATCTTAGCATCTCAGCTTAGCAGTATCTGTAAAAAGCCTAACCTATCCTGGAACACTCAAAATAATATGTAGGTGAAAGTAATGAGCTACTTTATGTACCATGCAATATTGAAGACCATCTGAAACTGGTATACATCTTTAATTTTCCTTCATTTCCCCCTACCCTTCCTCAGAGTGATCTTAATACTTGCAAAAGAGACTGGATACTTAAGATTTAGGACTCATTTCCACTGATGCCAAGCACCCAATGTTCCCCATGACTTCCATAGGAGTTGTGGATGTTCAGCTTGTTTGGGTGGGGGGGGGGAGGAGGAGGAAACCTGGCCTTTTATTTAATCTAAAGAGATACATTACAGACCATGAAATCAAATTTCTTTCATACAGCTCTACCAGCATGCCTCAACTCTAACCTGGAAAGTACACCTCTAGAGATGAGATAATTCTGCTTCATGGTTTGAACCTAACAACTGCTCTGATTTGCTGTAACTGTATGACCTGATCCTATGTTTTACACTCCCTTGCATTTATTTTCATTCCATTCTGTAAGTTCACCTATCTTCAAAGCATCTGATGAAGTGGGATTTTCTCCCATGAAAGCTCATGCGAAAAATAAATTTGTTAGCCTTAAAGTGCCACACGATTCCTTGGTTTTTTGTTTTTCTTTCCGCCTTACTCACACCGCCATAGGTGTTTAATTTACATAGAGACTTACCTATTCACCAAGTACTGGACTGACATATACACCTCCCTTCATAATGCTACAGAATCTTTGTCAAATATTGGGATTCTTAACCACTTGAAACCAGCAATTCACATTGAAACACTGGTCCTTGACCCTTCCAATTCCTCTTTTATAGATGTGAATACATATCTAAATTACTTTTTAGTGGTTAAACACAAGGGCTAATTGCATGGTAATGCATTGCCTCTGCCAGCTATTTAGAAAACAAGCTGGTGCTGTATAAACTGTACCTTGATGGGAGCCCTTCTGTAGGCTTCAATGGTTTGAACAGGTATTGATTGAACACGATGGCAAATAAAGACTCTGCTATTTGATAAATAGCACTATGTAACAAAGAGATGCTACTGCAAAGAATAGCAAAGATGTGCTTGCTTCAATCTCCTCCCCATCTCTCAAAACAGAAATCTGCATCAGTTTTGTCCAAGTTAAGATTTTTACGTCAATGTTGAAGACAAGATACTTACAGAATTGAAAGTACTTCTAAAAAATCCTTTCATTTCTACACACCATAGCTATCTCTTTAAACATCATAAAATAGAGCATGTCAGATATCCTTATTCAGTCCAGCGTGCTCAACAGCAGCACTTGGAGTGGTGGGTTACTCACCAGTAACCATCCTTCTTCGAGACGGGCTGCTCGGATCCATTCAGTAATAGGTGTCTCCATGCCCGGAGAGCCGGATTGGTCGGAAAACTTTTGTCCCAACCTGTCAGGAGAGGATAGGCGGCCTCTGCCCCTCGCGCCACCCACGGCTATATTTACGGCCGCCTCTCGACCCCTCCTCAGTTCCCTGGAGTCACCAACTCCATGTGCGGAGATGGAGGAGAGGGACTTGAATGGATCCAAGCAGCCCATCTCGAAGAAGGATGATTACCACCATTCTTCGAGCGCTGCTCGGATACATTCAATAATAGGTGACTACTAGCCATGCTGATGGATGGTGGGTGGAGTTGGCTCTTCCACCTTCAGCACAGCAAACAAAACACCCCAGATGGGAAGAGGCCCAGTCAGCAAGACTCTAACCAGAGCCGGGAAGTGGTGCAGAAGAATCAATAACTGTGGGCCAACCCAAAAAGTTAGGGGTAGCTCCAACCCCGCCGAGGCAGGCGTGCGAGGGCAGGATGGACCAAGGTCACCATGGCGAAGATGAAGAACGCAACATGATGACATATGGTTGCGTTTGGCTGTTATGCTAGATGGTATAGCACAAGGAAGGGGACCAGAGAATAAGTGTCTGGTCATAAGACTTTCCAGCGTGAGCTGTAAGGAAACACTGGAGGCCAGCGGGTATGACATTAGCTGTAATATCTGTAACCCGCACAGGAAGCAAGGAAGAAGGGAAAATTATCCCACGAACAGAGCATATCCGGTCCGAACCGGGAGCCAAAGGGTCACGGCCTAGCCATGACAGCTGCAGACTATGCAAACAGTCACTGGAGAAATGAAGTTACCCCTTGTTCTGGTCACAACCAGCCCCTGAGGGGCCTGGGCTAAATTGCACAGATGCATTCGGAAAGAGGGGGGGAACCCCCGGATTCAAGAAAGAATGGTCTGAGGGAGGCACTTCGAAGCAGTACCCAAAACTCAAAGGCAAGAGAGGTGCAGTGAGCGACATACTGCATGTCAGCTAGGGAACCTTAAGCTAGTGCACAAGCGCACGCTTCCAGCGGTGTATGGGACCAAAAACTGGGGTTGTTTAGGGTGGGGTTTTTTTTGTTTTTTTTTTTGAAGAGGTCCTCAGGATGTTAGCGCCCACAATGCGGCAAGATGGCCTTCGGTGGTGCGGATGGTTGGCACCCATAAGCGTCTTAGTAGTGTACAAGCTCACAGAGTGGGCCCATTGTTGGGCCTGTAATCCCATGGGGTTCCAACATCACCAGGATTGTCCGGAAGACAGGGGTATATGAAGAGGGAAGAGGGGAAGGCGGGGAACAATGCAGAGCCGCCGCTTGGCCAAGCCATGGGGGTGGCTGAAGGCTCATGAAGATCAGTAGCCAAGATATGATGTCGCGTGCCTAGGACATCGCTGGAGGAGAACCCTGCCGCAGCTATCTTGCACCTACATGCGTAGCAGGAACAAGGGCAGGCAGAGACAGAACTGCCCCCGAAGTATGGTTGCCACAGGAAGGATGAGTCACCTTCCAAGCACGCAAGATGTGGAGTTGCTCGCAAAGAGTCAAATGCGGCACTACCGCAATATCTTGGGTCTAGGGAACCCACGTGTAGGGTTGTTTCCAGCTGGATGAAACCTGATGACACTCCTCGTGGAGGATATAAGCCTCTGAGGTTTTGGTACCTCGGAAACAAGAACATGACCTGTCTCCCCTATTACACACACACACACACACACACACACACACACACACACCCATATATATAGTCTGGTCCATCAAGGCAATGAGGGAAAACTGCCGCGGTAAGGCCATCGCCAAGCTCACATGGGGTGGCTTACAATTCGGACTTAGATCCCCAGGGTAGGAGGCTGGCTTGCACCTGAGAGGCAGAGCCCTCTGTCAGGATATGTGCCACTGAAGGGCAAAGGGGGGTTGGGGTAGGCAGGCATGAGCAACTTTGTGGAGGGGCTTTCGTGCCCGGATTGCAGTGTTGTACCGGCTATATAGGGGCTGACGCTGCCGAAAAGGGGTGGGCTCTGATGCGGGGGGCCCAGGATAGGTACTCCCACTGCTGTTCCTTGCCAAGGATAAACACAACGTTGACGCATACCCCTTGAGTTCATTGATCCAGAAGTTCTGGGTCAGGCATGCTAGGCCTCTGCTTACAGGTTGAAGAGAGAAAGAGGGGAGTGTGCGAGAAGGCTTACCCTGCTTCTGGACGGGTGGGCCCAGGGCGGGGACTCCAAAATAGGCTGTCCTGGTACCAGCTGAGTTTGCCCACAAGGGAAAGGAGCTGTTGCAAGGCCTCAGATTCCGCTGGGGGGGGGGGGAGGAGATATAGAGTGGCAGGAGTTGGACCAGCTTGCCTTGGCCTTCCCTGGAGGCTAAGGACCGCCGTAATGATGTGAGACAAGCCCTGCATGGTGGTTGGGTGGTGGAGGTTCTCGTCTAGCACAGGGGTGCCAAGAGCCTTAATTAAGCTGGTCTAGCCAGCGTGTCAATGGTATGTTAGCGAAAGGAGGGGTTCCCTCCCCGACCCAAGAATGAGCATGAATCCTACCTGATGTAGGGTCTTTGGGGAAGCAGGAGTAGTTCTGCATCCTTAGAGGGCTGTGAATGCACGCGTCAGAGCCTCTGCTGCAGTGGCTGGGGCTACTACAAGACGTGCTTCTCGTTTCTGTCAAGGCCCGTCCTGTCACCTACTGACACAGGGGCTGTCAGTTGATGGGTACCTGGAAGAGGGATGGGAGGGGTAGATCTACTATAAATGCTGGAGTAACGTCTAGGATGTCTAGGAGTGGACCTCTGGAAAGATGTACCAACAGACAGGGATTTCGGTTGACGTGGCACGCGTTCCCCAAGGTTGGGGAAATACAAGGCCAGAATTAGTGTGCCCGAGTTTGCAGTATCGGGAGAGATGAAAGGGTCCCGGCTAAGTCCCAATGTTCCCAAGAGGAGGGAAGAGACACCAACTGCCCACTCTGAGGGTGCACTGGAGTCTTATTGCATCCCAGATATCTAGAGAATGAGGTGGCAGCCAAATAGGCCTGCACCTTCCTTGCTGGTGCATTAAGGTCTTACTGCATCTCAGCTGTCCTGAGAGCATGTGGGCAGCCAAATGGGCTGGCCCCTTCCTTACAAGGGACAGCATGGAGAGGTCTCAGCACAGTAGCAACGGGATGCCAGGGAGTGGGGAAGGTCTGTATCCCCACAATGGCGAGAGAGGAGCGGCATTAGAGGGGAAAGGGGTTTCCCCTAGGGGTTTATGGGGGAGGAAAGGGCCCGGGGCGGGGGGAGGCCAAAATATTTGGCCTCGCCCCTGGGGCCCTGCGTGGTGCCCACCACCGAAAGGGTTTCTGGCGGGAATAGGATGTCCCCTCCAAAAGGCAGGTCAAGGACCACCCGCTGAGCAGTAGGGGGCACCCTAGCCTCCCTGAGCCAGGCTACTCGTCACAAGCCGAGAGGAGGTGGTCCTGGGAGATTATCTGACCTTCCTCTAGAAATGCATCATGCTCCCCTCTAGCCTCTCGTGGGAGCAGGCATCGGAATTTCATGACCAACTCCCACACAGCCAGCAAATATCTGCTGGGCAGGGCTTGGATATTTGCCACTCGTAGCTGGAAGGCCGAGGAGGAGTAGACCTTACGGCCCAAGAAGTCTAGCTCCCTGGCTTCCCTGGAGGATGGGAGGGGGTCGCTGGGGGGTTCGCCCGAGCCTAGCGCCATTTGCACCACACCCCTCGGGGGGGACCAGGCGATCAGCGAGGGAAGGGAAGTCTGGCTCAGGGACCCAGTACTTAACACTCACCTTGTCTGAAACCGGGGCAATAGAGCTTGGGCTCTGCCACTGGGAGGACATGAGGTCCCAGACGCTCAGGTGGAGCGGGACTGTCAGGGGCTCTGCCGAGGTAAAGGCAGGCCCGAAGAGGGTGTCTGGAGGGGGACTGAAGGGTTGTACCTCCATCCCTAAATGGGCCATAGCCCGGCGCAGCAAATCAAAGTGCGCGAATAGGTTCCCCGTATAGGAGCCTGGTGCCAGGGAGAGCACGGTACCAGGAGCTCGTTGTAAAGGAGAGGGGATCTCCCAGGGGGACCATTCCTGTGGGCGGAAGCAGAACAGTGACGGTGCTGAAGTGTGGCGCCAAGGTCGCTTGGAGCCCCTCGATGGCCCCTCTTCTGGACTGAAAATGGGGGAAGGAGTATGAGACTCCAGGGGCGGTACCGGCAACGGCAAGGTGATGTGTTGCTGTGAGGATGGTGCTACGGTACCAGGGCCCAATGGGGTGGAAGACGGAGAGCTATATGGTGAGGGAGAGCGACACCCATGATGGACCCAGGCCTCAGAAATGAAGGCCGATTTGTCCTTTCTAGCTAGGATTAGGGCAGGTGGTGTGGGGAGCAGAAGGAGGGCTCGAGTGGCCTCCACTGCCTCAGGAGTTGTTGGCACAAGGAGTGACTCTGAGCGGGACCACAGTGAGTCCTCGCTTGGGGAAGGGGGGCTGCCTGATTGGGAGGGCTCACGCTCTGTCGGTACGGGGTGTACTGAGTCTGCAGTGCTGAGGGTGATTGTGGCCGGTGCCGGGGTGAACTCGGCACAGGCAACACCGGACTGTACGGGGCTGACAGTGCCAGGGAGGCGGGCGATCAGCGTCGGGGTGAGCTGGATGCCGGCGGTACTGCGCTCCAGTACAGAGACACCTATTACTGAATGCATCTGAGCAGCGCTCGAAGAAGAACTCCCAGCTGTGAACTATAAACTGCAACCTGTTGGAACAACTTTCTGGCTCCTGCCAGGAAGCATCCTCTACCCTCCCCAGTAGGTAACTTTGCACTGACTGAAGTTGGGATCACATAGCAGACAAGCAGGGAGGAGGCTGATGGCCTACCCTATTCTATGTTTCCTTTCAGAATAAAACCTTGTTCCTTGTGATTGATCTGAGGGAATACACACTGACACACAAAGCAGAACACAAAGAGGAGCCTCAGACCCAGCTTCTCAAAGATATGTAAAGTCACAAGGCAGATTTTCCCTGTCTTGAAGATCCAGTAGACAGGTGGGGCTACATTTAAATGGATGCAATTTAGTGTAAATTAAATATAGAACTGACAAAATAATATTTGGCAGTTTAATAAATCATTCATTACAAGTGACCTAAACCATGTTTCTGATCAAAGATTTCTCTACTAAACTGTAACTGCTGAAAATATACCAATAAACTGATGACTTACGCGTCTTAAAATGAGAAGGTGAATCAAATGTTTCTTATCGCTAAACCTCCTTAATTAACCTAACATTGTGAATTGTCTGATAACATCTAAACACCTCAAAACACAATAATACTTTCTTTGCAATGAAAAGTGCTATATTATTTCTGTATTTTAGTAATCTGGTTCGTCCTGTAGTACAGTAACTAATGAAGCTTGAGTCTTGTCCCACTGAAGTCAGTGACAGAACACCAAAATAAATCAATTAAAGTAGGATTGAGACCATTCTTAATAAAATATTAAATGTTATTTAAAATAATGTTTAGAATATTGAGTGCTTATATTAGTAGAGTATTTTATAACTTAAAAGGCCTGCTGGGTCAAAAAAAAAAAAAAAGTGTGTTTTCTTATCAAGTCAAACTACTAGATAGTCAGATCCATGCCAGCTATCCAAATCCCTATATCTAAAATATTCCAAAAATACTAGCTTTCAAAATTTTAGGGATCTCTAGAGCCAAATTATTAAGGTTTACCTGTAGCTTAAAATTCTCTCCCCTACTTTATTACAAAACTTACATGTGGTGGACACTGCATGCAAGTCTAATTTATTATACCCTCCCCCCTTTTCCACATACACCCAAGCTTTCCAATTCACTGATCTATTCAGCTAAACCAACTAAAGTCCTGCAGCACCCAAAAGACTAACACGTTTCTTCGGGCATAAACTTCCATAGGCTCCAACCCACTTCTGATGATGCATCTGACTAACAGGGTTGCAACCTACAAAAGTTTATGGCAAAGAAATGTGTTTATCATTAAGTCCTGTGGCACCTTAAAGTTTTTTCCTATATACAAACTAACATGCCTACCCTCCGAACTATTCAGCTTAAATGCCATATTTGGTGTCTGGCTAACAGCGAATTTTTGGTTTTGCTGGTAAATGGAAGTGGGAAACTGAACAAAATTCTATCAGTAACTTGAGCTTTTAGAGGGGAAGTATATATTTTATATTAAACTACATCTCTTCCCTATTTAAAAAAATTCTAGCTACAATTCTTATTTTTTAAAAAACTAGGCAACAGCAAAAGCGTCTGAATTTTAAAATTTGGCACGGATAATCTTAGGTAAGAGCTAGAGACTTTTGCTTGGTTTGAAAAAGCTTCTGATTTGCAGACAATAATTAGCAGTGTCTTGAGTATGCATAACAAAATACTTCCTTCTTTCTACAGGTGCACAGAAAATGGATTGACTGTGCATGACTATGCAGATAGTGACAGTAACCATGCACTTGTTCATTTGATGTGCTTACAAGCTTCAGAAGCCAAATTTGCTCTGTGGCATTAACCTTCTTTGCTTTCTTTCTAAAAACATTAAGTTGAATAACTTATGTGGGGAAACACACTCTGTAGCTTCTGGATGCTGAGCAAATTTGCACACAGGAGTGGCATCCTGCATTCCTCCACTCTTCCCAGGTTTTTCACTCCTCCACCCAATGCCCACTGTTTCAGAGTTCCTGGTACAAATCCAGGTCCTTTTCCCCTGTGGCTATATAAATCAGTCCCAAGTCAAGCTTTACCTCTAATTAAAAAATAATAAAAAAAAATAAGGAGTCCTGTGGCACATAAAGACTAAACAGACATTTTTTGCAGGAGCTTTCATGGGAGAAAATCCCACTTCATCAGATGCTTTGAAGATGAGTTCCCTCCCATGAAAGCTCCTGCAAAAAATATAAAAATAAAAATAAACCTGTTAGTCTTTAAGTGCCACAGCATTCCTTGTCTGGGGCCCGCCCCCCCCGGACTAGACTAACACGGCTGCCCCTTTGCAACTTTACCTTCAATAACCTATTGTTCAGGGGAACTTTGCTCATTAATAAAAATATAATAAAGAACTAACCCAGGCTTCAGATTCCTCCTCACTGGAGTACCTGTCGTCTTCTTACCTCTTCTTGTCAGTAAATTAGCAACAGCCCCTCCTGCCTACCAGGCTTAGCTGCTCCACCTGGTCCTCACTGGGGTTCAGCCTCCTTTTAGGTTACTACTCTTCAGAGAGGGAAGCTCTTAGGACATATGTTTACAAGGCAAAGAAAACCCATGGCTGGCCTGTGCCAACTGGCTTGGGCTTGCTGGAATCCAGCAGCTTTGGGGCTGTTTCACTGCAGCAGACTTCCCACTTGCAAAGTTCTAGGGCTTGGGTGCCAGTCCAAGTCTATACAGCAATGAAACCACCCCACAACCAGAGCCCTGCAAGCCTGAGTCAGCTAAGCACAGGTGGCAAGTTACTGGAAGACATACCTTTACTTACTGCTCTCTCTCTCTGGAAGGTCTCTTTATCAGCATACCATCTTCCTTCTGCCCTCCCTGGAGCCAGGCTAAAAACTGTAGGCTCCTCTGCTCTGAGATGGATACAGGAGAGATAAGAGTTACTAGATTCCTTGTTTGTTTTAGGAGTTCCCACTATGTCCCTTCCCTAGAGATGCTGACAGTTCTCCTGGAGCTCTTGCTGTCTGCTCTAAGCTCTCATTCTGGCAGAGATGCACTCTGATTTTCTGAAGTGCAAGTACTCTGCCAACACTGGTATGACCCTACACCCAAAATACATGCAAGGTCACACTGTCTGCACAGCATTCTCTACAAAAAACGCATGCTATCCAAAATGGCATCTCTCATGTGGCCAGCAGGACACCATTTTATCTATACAAGTGCTAGAATACTATGCCAGTGCATTCTGGACCCACGCTACTATTCAAGCCTTGTACCCACAGAGGTCTGTTTCACTTCTGCAGCTTCCTCCAGCCTGTATGAGACACAAGACATTTCCAGAAAGAGCTGCCCCCATCTCCTGTGCAACTTCTTCTTTACTTTGTTCTAGCAGCCTCGTTCTGAATGAACCTGAGTAACTGAAGTACTCAATTGCTCCAATGGACTCCTCCCAGTGTTATCATGAACAGGTTATGTCCTCAACCTTCCTGAATGACCATTAGCACCACTACAGACCCACTGGCCATCCACAATTCCTTCCCAGGTTCTCATATTACCCACAATTCTCCCTATGCCATGGCCTTATCCCCACGCCATGTCCTTCTCACAGGCAAGCAGCTCTGTGTAAGTTCTCCATTCCCCAACCTCTCTACATGCCATGATCTGCACTCCCCTCCTTATCTCCATGTCCCTGCTTCCTTCCCACCACCCAGTTGCCAGCCTAGATGCTTGCTTCCCCTTGCTTTCCAGATTGCTGCTCTGCCTCCCACCCCCCACTCCTCTCCAACTCTCTGCTTGTCCCTCACACTTTCAATCCACACCACCACCACTGCCTCATCCGTTGAATCTGTGCTGTTTCTCCCCCACCATCTCCACTCTTGGCCCCTCCCTTACCTAGGTCCCCACATCCTCCTTCAAACCTCCCTGGATGGATCTCCTATTTCTGAAAAGAGACCAGGCTAATCAAATCAAATCAAATCATAGGGCTGGAAGGGACCTCAGGAGATCATCAAGTCCAACCCCCTGAGAATTGAACCCAGGACCTTCTGCATGTTAAGCAGAGGTGCTAGCCACTACACTATACAGACACTCTCTCCATGCGATAAGTTAACTTACTGCCTATGATGTGTAAGCAGCAGCCAGAGGCAAAAGATTCCTCAACCTGCAACACCAGACACTCTTAAGGGTTTTTTTCCCCCAAGTTTGTGACTTGCTCCCCCCCCCCCAAAAAAAAAAAAAAAAAAACACACACACACCAGTACTGGGCTCACAAATACCTAAAATGTGCTCAGAATTTCTGGAACTGAAAAGACACAGCCATTTAAAGATATTACATTAGAAAGACAAAGTAATGCCACTGAGTGTTAAGGCTTGTTTTCATTGCTACGGCACTAGTTAATGGATTCCAGTTAATCTAAATCAGACGCTAACCCCATCACTAACTCCAATGCTCCTCTGTGTATCTGCTGTCATACAAAAAAGCCTAGCTCAGTTAAGAACAGCCATATAACAAAACACTCAAACTGAGTTATTGGATTAGCATCTGATAAACTGAGCTAATTCCAGCTGCTGTCTCTATTTGCATCCTACAGCATTACTGCCTAGACCAGGGGGTACTCAAACTTTTTGCGAGCCGGTCCACATTCAGCCTTCCACCATTCATTGGGGTTCCCTATCCCGAGCCAGGGGGCGTGGCCTTCTGGCTGGAGGCGGGGCCTGCCCTCTGAGGGCGGGGCGGGGGTGGGGCCTGTGCCCCGGGTCCCTCCCCACCCCAGCGACGCCCCTGCTGTCGCAGTTCACCAGAAAGGTCTTTGCCGTCCGGATTGTGGACTGCGGGCCGCCGTTTGAGTACCCCTGCCCTAGGGTCTCTACCATCTTTACTTTTCAGGAACACTACCCAATGCGCTCTCACCCACACAGTACGCCCCACACACCATGACCCCTCCCAGTCATCAGTAATACCCAGCATACCCCCACCCCCTCCAGGAACTGTCACTTGACACCGTCCGCAACAGATACCATCATACTGTGTGTCTCATCCATACTCTCTCCAAGCACTTTAGCCACACCACACAAACGTATCACAATACGATTAATGCCACCCCCAACACCCAATAACAAGCCAAACCAACAAGGAGTCCTGTGGCATTTTTAAAGCCTAACAAATCTATCTATCTTGTGAGCTTTCATGGGAGAAAAATCAAACTTCATCAGATGCTTTGAAGATGGGGGAATTTACAGAATGGGAGAAAAATAAATGCAAGGAAGTGTAAGTCATAGGATCAGGTCAGACTGTTACAGCAAATCAATGCAGTAATTTAGATTCAAACACTGGGGAATAGTACTCCTTGTTTCTTTTGCTTAACTAGAGTACTACGGCTACCCCCTCTGGAACTTAATCATAAGCCAGTAACTCTCAACGACATAGGACAACTCCCATGCTGACATTCATCTTGCTCCCCCAACCCAGATCCTGTACCTTGAACCTCCCCTTTCACCCAGCCCTGAGACCATCAATATGCAGACTGCTGGCCAAATCGAGACCACCAGGTGCTTTTGAACAGACCCCAACCTCTTTTTATTTCTTTACTTTTTTTGGATTGCTTTGTCTTGAATTTGGACCTTCGCCTACCTTGACCAAGACATTTGAAATTTGTAAAAAAAAAAAGACTACCCCAGCTGCCAACTGTCATCCCTGATGTCCTCTTGCCCCAATCCATATCCTTTTCCTCACCTCATCTCTCCACAACCCTATTCCCCACAATCCATTATCTTCTCCCTCTTCACTCCATCTCTTCCAACACCCATCTCTGCACCCCACGATACGGGACCATTTCCTGACACCCCATCACCCTCTAGCTCCCACCCCAGCACCTCGTGACCCATTACACCCTGCACCCCACCTCTGCCAACATCCACCCCTGCACCCCATTTCCCCAACAACCGCCCCACCACCCACCCCAGCACCCCTTGACCCCGAGCATCCCAGCTCCTCAACATTCAGACCCCGCCCCCAGCGCGGGGCAGGGGCAGGGGCAGGGGCAGGGCAGCCCCCAGGCCGGCTGGGCTGGGCCTCACCCGGGCCGGCCAGTGCGGGTACCCCTTCATCTTGGTGAAGACCAGGTCTCCGGGCTTGAAGCTGTGTGGCATGGCGGGCCAGGCCAGGCTGCACCGTGCCGCGCCACGGCCTAGCAGCCGGCAGCGGCGCGGCCTCCCCCTGGCCCTATCCCAAGCCAGGGGGCGGGGCCCATGCCCCGGGTCCCTCCCCACCCCAGCTATGCCCCTGCTGTCGTGGTCCACGGGAAAGGTCTTTGCGGTCCGCATTGTGGACCACGGGCCGCCGTTTGAGTACCCCTGGCTTAGACTGTCCACAGCACTAAAGCTACAATCCACTTCCCATGGGCCAACCCGCTTCAGTTTAAAGCGCCAGTTTACTAAAAGTGGAAGTCAGCATAGATGATAGTCAGATTATGGGCAACACTTTATTTCTATGTGCAGCTAATACTGCAGTGAAGACAAATCCTTTGATATCACTTTACTTGGTCAAATAAACTTGCTCCAGCTACCCTGGAAGAAAAAGGAAGGCCAAGTACAAGATAAACCCTTTACTCCATGACAAGAGAGAGACAACACACACAAAACACAGCAATGGCCAAAGTGTTAAATGCCTTTTTATTTCAGTTTTCATAAAAAGGTTAAGTCATTGGCCAAATAACAATGAATGTCAATGCAAACATGATAGAATCTGAGGCTCAGATAGGAAAAGAACTAAGTAAAGAATTACTTAAACATGTTAGATGTCTTCAAATTGGCAGGGCCTGACAAAACACATCCTAGTATACTTAATAAATTCGCCTCAAATCAAGACTGGATGCCTCTCTGGAAGATATTCTTTAGTCAAACACAAAGTTATTGGATTCCATACAAAGATGATTAGGTACAATTTGACAGCCCATGATGCAGGGCAGGTCAGACTAGGTGACCTTATAATGGTCCCTTCTGGCCATAATATTATACAAATATCAGTCTCTGGCCATCCACTTTGCAGTTAGTTAGGTAACCATAAAAGAATTGCTACATAGGCAGTAATTCTAGCTGCTCTGATGATGAACTAAAAAGAATTAGGAAGAGACCAAAAAAACCTGAAGTTTTTATTGAAAAATTAAAACCTGCTAAACACACAAAAATATTGATGAGAAAAAAGAAAACGAGAAAGAAATTACTTACCCTACCATGTAGCTCTTTAGGATGCTCTACTTAATGCACCCTACTGTGGCACCACATATATAAGACCAGATTTTTAATTTAGTTTTTTTAATAGTAGCATCCATCAGGGACACACATGCATCCTGTGCCTCCTTGCACACATGTGAGGCCATGAAGAGTGGGGAAGCCATGACACTCTCAAAGTTCCTTTGCAATTCAAAACCTACATTAACTGAGAATCTTAAAGCTGGAATGGAGAGCAGGTTGTAGGATCTACACTGACACCAACTCTTTAAAGGATTGCAGTTACAGTAGGAAAAATGACTTTTCATCTTCAGGCATATGTCAGAACAAATTCCACTGCAGGTGACTGGAAAGCAATATATTCTTCAGCTTTGTGGGTACAATGAACACGTCTTAGTCAAACAGAGATTGTAATACTTCTCTCCCAAATTAGACATCTCCTCTGGCAGCTAAGTCCAATGAATAATACAGATCTCGGATGCAAATGAACGATGAGGTCTCAAACTCAAGTAACCATGAGGGCCGCATGACAACTAATACATTAGCCTGAGGGCTGCACCACTGGAACCTTTTCATACAATGATATTGCAAATATCAGTAATGATCGTGTCATTGCAGGCCACAGGAAACAGCTTTAGGGGCTGCATGCAGCCCATGGGCCATGGGTTTGAGACCCCTACTCTAGGAGAACAATTCTAGAAGTACACCAGCCTATTCCTAACAGAGTGACATACATTTTGATGGTCTCTTTGAAGAGACGACAATCTTTAAATCATCCAGTTAGGACTATAAATAGCAAAGTAAGGAAGAACAGTTTCACTGACAAGCCTAAACTGTTGACTCATATTGTGACATTCTTCTTTTACTCTTCAGTGTAATAAAGCAAAAGCCTGGGTATATCTTGCACATGCAATTTCTTTTTCTTTTGACACAAAGTGTGGCTTCAGGAAGATGACATACTGGTTGATTGCTGTGAGATCTCAGCACATTTTGTCTGTGTAATATCATATAGTGGAAGTTCAGTCATAAGAGAAGCTCACTCACAGTTCTGGCTGAAATAATAAGCACTAGGAAAACTCAAGTGCAATGGTGTAAGGAAGCACAGATACAAACAGAAGCTGCAGTAGTCTCAGAAGGACTAAACTGAAGATGCAGGCAGTGGGTTTTCAGCTGGTATGTAAGTGCATAGTACACCACTGGGAAATTTCAACACAATGGAATGAGAAAGAATCAAGCACCACCATACAGGCATATAGGAAGCTGAGACTGCTGCAAAGTGAATCTTTAGAGTTTCCTATGAGCCAGTTTAAGTTCAATATGGAGGCCTTGACCAGGTTCGGCACATGTCGGGCTAACCAGTTTTAAGAACATTTTCTATTTAGATCCAAAGAGATAGACATGTTAGTCTAGTTCAGCAAAACAAACAAGGATTTGCTGTAACAGTCTGACTTGATCCCATGACTTGAACTCCCCCACATGTGCCTTGCCCCCATTTTGCAAGCTCCTAATTTTCAAGCATTTGACAAAGTAGGATTTCTTCCAGAAACACTCACGCAATAAAAAATTTTGTTAGTCTTTAAAAGTGCCACCAGACTCCTGTTTTTCCATTTAAATTATCGTGTTTTTCTGGTAGATATTTTCCTGCCGTGTATCAGTGTTTCTTGGACCTTCAGGGAGCTGTGTCTACCCTTGGTACTCCATCAGGCACAGCACCTTTGGGTTTTGACATTGTGTTGAGCTACACTGTTATGGTCAGGTCTGATATGGTCTGTTATGATCAGTCTGGGAGCTAGATGGAAACTTGTAGTAGGTCTATCAGCCAACATTGCCTTGCTCAGTATACAGCTACAAGAATAATCATAGCTTTGTCATTTGATTTTGAAAAGCACCCTGGGGATCAGGGGAATTGGTGGAAAGGTGTACAAGAGGCCTTGGAACTACCACATAAGGATGGAAGGTACACAGTAACAATCTGGGACTCATGACACACACCCCCCACGGAACAAAAATCCTGGAATTTGCTGATGCTGAAGATAATCAATCTATAACCAAGGTCCCCCAATGAAGGAATATGATAGACTTCCTCAGCAACTACTCATACATGAAGGATAAATTGTCTGCCCATAAAGTTCACTAGCTAGTTGCTGAGACTGAGAAGGTGAAAAGTCATTGCGGTTATCCTCTGTTGGTGATGCGTCACATCCAGAGAATCATGACTTCAAGGAAGAAGGGAGATGAGTGTGCACCTCCCTGTTGCTTTACATAATGCATTACAGAGTTGCTGTCTGTCTGGAGTGCAGTTTGGAACAAGCAAGGCAGCCAGGCAGGCTAGTGTCATGGCTCTGAACTTCAGGATGTTGATGTGGAAGCCCATATTCATATTTGTAGATGGTACAAGGAGCCTTGGCAATCTACATCTGATACTTCCATGATTAAAGTCATTGTCAGGGAAAGGGTAGGCATGGTGAACAGTACCACTCCATGCAGATTCCTTCCACCAACTTAGTTCTGTGACGTTAGGTAGGACCACCAGCTTTCTGATTATCTGGCGTCTGACTGAAAAATAGATTGATCTGATGGGTTGCAGATGAACTCTAACAAGGGGCATCATGCATTTATACAGTAACTTATATACACCCTGGCAGCCCCAGACACTCTATACCAGTGGTTCCCAACCTTTTCTCTGCTATGGCACACCTTGATACCTTCAAATTTTTCGAGGCACATCACCACTAAAATACTCATGAATATTCAAATTAACAGATTAGTTATGAATATTCATGAACCATGGCAGAGTGTTTCAGAAATGCTGCTTTGTGGGGTAGTAGAGTACGGGTGGCAAAATAGGTGAGGTCAGGAGTCGTGTGCAGTGGCAGGAGTGAGTGTGGGGAACAGAGCAAGGCATGGGTGGCAAAAGAGGACAAAGGCAACCATGTGGGGAACAGCACAAGGGTGGTAAGAGAGGAGACCGGAAGGGAGACCAAGAGTGGATTTGCGGGGGATCAGAGGGGAACCTGGGGAGTGGGAAGGTAGAGCAGGGGAGAATGGCGCAGAACGCACCTCCCCTTTCTCCACATTGGCTCCTTGCCACCCAGGGAAAATCCTCACCCCACTGCTGCTCCCTCCCACCCCTGCGGGTCCCGTCCTCCCCTCCCCCAGCCCCCTCCTGCCTTTGATGGACCCTCCCATCACTGCAGGGGCAGAACTAGGCCTACAGCCCCCAGCTACACCCCCCCACACACAGCCACCTCACCCCCCAGCTACACACCCTCTGCTACACATCCACTCCCACCCACCTCTGCTACACACACACACACACACACACACACACACACACACACACAACTGCCCCACACAACCCCCAGCAGCCCTCCCCCTCAAAGCCCTTCCTTGGGCTGTTTGCAGGCTGTCTGACACAAGCTGCTCTGCCCTTTGAGGGGGGGAGGGTATTCACACACTCCCAGCCTCCTACAGCTCTCTGCTGGCTGGGCTTAAGGTGGAGCCACCAGAACTCTGCGTTCCGGCTGCTCGTGCCATTTCTAGGGGGATGCCTTGAACTCCGCGTTCCAGTGCCTTCCTGGGGGGCCGAAACTGCCTGCCTAAAAATAAGGAGCACCAGAACTGTATTCGGATGCCTTCCCCCTTACTTTAACCCCTGCCTTTTCCCAGCCCTGCACAGCCCACGTGGCTGGGCTGAGCAGGGAGGGAACTTTAACTCCAGCTCTCAGGGACACTTGCAGCACACTTTGGGTGTTGCCATGGCACACTGGTTGAGAACCATTGCTCTATACCATTGTAATCTGATTTGATTCTACCCTGCATATTAGCAACTGCATTGGCAAGGACCTGTTTTCTGGATGGTATGTTTTCAGGTACATAGAATCTATCAGGGCTCCCATAATGGAATAAGAAAATGTATCATAACTCACTAGGAGACCCAGCTAAGAAAAGAAGAGGACATTCTGGGCTTGTTCTGCCTTCTGCTGGGATCTGCCACTGACCAACCAATCAAATAAGGATAGATACGAACACACTTTCTTCTGCAGTATGTAGCTACTACTGCTAAGTATTTCATGAAGACTATTGTTATTATGGACAGTCCAAATGGTGGTACCTTCTGTGGGTAATAGCTGAGCCCCCTGTGAATCTCAGGGGCTTCCTGTAGACTAGAAGGATGGCTATGGGTCAATATGTGTTCTGCAGCATGTGTATTTCTTCAGTCTCATTGGGTCTAGAATAGGAAAGAGATTTCCCTCTGACTTCACACCCTCCATTCTTCCTTTTTCTTCCAGATAAAAAATGATCAGGAGTAGAAGTCTCTTCCCTTGTGCTTCTGCAATAGTACTTCTATGGCTCCCAGACAAACCAACAAAGCTACTTCTGTTTGTATCAAGCTCTCGTGAAAAGGAATGGGGAAGGGGAGTGGTAGTGAATGGAACCAGATATTGTAGGCTTGGGCAAGGATGTCCAATGCCCATTTGTCAGCTCCGATGGGCACGGAGGTCCAGTGGAATGGGTAAGGGCAGTTCACAAAGGCAGAGTAAGACTTCAGATCAGCTCTGTTGTGGTTTGGCACTATGGTCAGATTTGCTGCCTTAAAGTGGGATTCAGCTTAGTCAAGGAGAGGGAAGATAAACATCTCCTAGGTTTAGGCCTAGAATACCTAAGTTTTCTTCTTTTGCTAAGAATCCAGATGTCAGCTCTAGGAACAAGCAGCCATCCTCTTTCTGTGTTGAGGCTGACACTGAGGCTTTCTGTGCGGAACCAGGGACACTAATGTAGCCCTTAAGGAGTCAAGGAATGAAATATTTAGTGTGTTTTTTTTTTTATAGGTCTTAACAAATCCTGGTTGCCCGGCTGCCATGATGCCTAGCTGAACCATGGTACTTAAGTAGCAGAATGCTTCTTGGCCCCTTAAAAAGGCTGCCAGCACAGACATTTTTAGCACCACTGCTTCCCTTGCCCCCACACCAGCCACAGAAAGCACTCTAGGCAGCAGCTTTTCTCAGTGGTGGGGGCTATTTTGAAAACTGCATCACCACTGAAATTAGCAGTGACAATGACACTTTTTTGGCAGCGGAGTACGTTCTGAAGTCCCATGGCACACATAGGCACCTTAGTTTTTGGACTGGCCCCCAGGTGTGTGGCACATTTGTTGAGGCCTGGTCCTTTGACTGAAAAGCTCCATTCCCTTGAACAGCAGGTACTCTATTACAGTATACCTAAAGTCACAAGTCTCAACTCACTGATGTCCAGGACCATCAACCCTAGCAAGCCATAGAAACCTCATACAGCTGCTTGCTACAGTGTTCTTGAAACCATCTGTCCCCGTTTGCTATCCTTCATGTCATCTCTGTAATCCTGAGAGATTTTCAGAAGAAAAGGTGTGACTTTCTCCCATTCAAGATATCTAGCTAATATTACTTAACAGTTTGCTAACTTAAGCTCTGAGACTGATGAATATGCCTTTTGCTAAAAAACAGCCCTAAATTCTTAGGATGCTGCTTGTTTGGAGTGCCTTTAGTGAACTTCAATTTCTAGTGTACTACAGAAAAAACAAAAGGACACTGAGTTTGAGTGGGCATAAAAGTGCTTCCAAGGTACCCAATACCTTTTCTACACATGCCTGGAAGTGCGAAGAGTAGTGGCTGAGTTCTCCCATTGTCCTTTGGCTGGTTCTAGGATCCTTTCATTAGTGAGAAGAATGATTCTGGCCAGTGTCATCACATTAAAGGATGTTAAAGACTTGTGAAACTTTTCATATAAAAACATAATTTCAATATCTAAGACCTCCACATTTGGGACAGGAGGCCCTGGAAGAATTTAAAGTCATTTATTGCTGAGGCAGATGCTGATACTACTGCCTTGTCTAGCAGTGAGGAGGAGTCCTTAGGGGGAAACAGTGGTTGTTGTCCCTCTATTTTCTCCTGTTCCCATAAGCTCATGTCCACTTCTGATGTAGGCGGACTAGATGGGGGTGGGGGAGACAAGCAGTCCTGTGGCACTTAAAGACTAACATTTATTTTTCACATGAACTTTTGTGGGAGAAAATCCCACTTCGTCAGATGCTTCGAAGACTGGGGAACTTACAAGTGGCTTACAAGTTCCCCCATCTTTTAAGCATCTGACGAAGTGGAATTTTCTCCCATGAAAGCTCATGAGGAAAAAAAAAATCTGTTAGTCTTTAAGTGCCAGCAGAATCCTTGTGGGGTTTTTTTGTTTGTTTGGTTTTTTGTTTTGTTTTGTTTTGTTGCTGCACTAGACAAACACAGTTGCCCCTTCGGAACTTAACTAGATAGAGAAGCCACCATGGAGTATGATCACCTCACAAAAAGGTCAATAAAGAGGAGATCTGCTCCTTTAGTCATGGGGGGACGGTCTACAGTAAGGCCAACATGATCAAAGTAAAGGTATTGACTTGATTGAGACTGGTAAGCACAGTGCCATCCACATGCTGGTTGAGACAGCATTCTGAATGAGGGATCCCAAAAGCTGCCTATGGGTCATTCTCTGGTTGCCGGGGTCAGAGATCTCCACTCAGTGCCTGCAAGAAACCATACATTAGTGACAGCCAAGGGAAATCTCTTTTCTTCAAGGGTCAGCCCTCTGTATGGTGCTAATTGACACTTAAGATTCCAGGAGTATTTTCAGAAGCAACATGAGTGCCTCTGCAACATATCTGACCTCCTTACTTAGCACTCCCACAGACATCAGCACCATAATACCATAATCCATGCCCTGTCACTCATGCTGCCTGACTGCTATGAGGCTTTGTCCTTGAAGGAGTTGTATCTTACTCTCTCTGGAGAACCTCTCTTTAGTTTTAGAGCTATGTTAATACTCAGACTGACCACACAAGTTAGTGTGCTGTTTACAACTGAGGACAGGTGCTGGCTTTACTGACAGTGTCAGGGCAGTCAGCACTGGAGACAGTCTTGTGCATCAGGTCTCTCTTGAGGAAGTTGGCGTAAACATTGTCATTGCCAACTCTAACGACATTGTCTTCTTTCCAATACTCTTCATTTTTAGGGAATGGGTAAGTACTTGTGGGAGCGCTGGCTCCTGTTAGTTTATCCAGCCCACTGGTTCCCAACCTGTGATCCATGGACCACCAGTGGTCCACGAGGGAACTGCAGGTGGTCCATGGGTGTGATGGGTGATAATTACTGCAGGTTAATATATTGCAGGTACATGTACTGTGATGAGTGCAATATGTTTGTGAATGAATATAATAAATCATTAGAAATAAGTGCATTTTTAATACCCCTCGATAAACAAGTTTGACTCCTGGCAGCCACTGGCAGTGGTTAAAGGATAATTTGAGGGGCCCCAGAACTTCCCTAATTTCTGAGCCCCCTTCCCATCTTGTCTGGGCCCAATTTTTCTAGATTCTGGAATCTGGGTTCCAGAATGCTGGCCCATCAGATTTGTGGACCTCTTCCAGCTTACTTTAACCCCTGGCCATAGGTCATGTTAAAAATGTTTAAAACAGTCTATTTACATGGTGGTCCACAAAAGCTTTTGATGACGTTGTAGTTGTCCAAATAAAGAGAAAGGTTGTGAACCACTGATCTAGCCCTCAATCTGCTTCTACCTACTATTTAAGTCTGAAGTGACCATCTTGGACTGCTCAAAGAGTTGTAGCTTGAGCCAAGTATCCATGGACTTGTGGGTCCTGGCAAAGGAAGACGAACATAGAGCACCTATCTGGAATGTTTCTCTTTACCAGAAAAGGCATCTGCGGTATCTGTCCTTGAAAAAGAGAAAAAAATCAACCTGACCTAGGATGAGCAGGGTTTAAATCCTGAGGTTTGGACTCTACCATGTTGTGAAGCACCTCATATTAAAGGACAGGGGAAATAAATGGGGGGGGGGCGGGGAGTGGACATCTTATACAAGCCGCATGAAAATAAGATTTCTTTACCAAAGAGATTGAAAAAGAACTGATTTAGAGCCCCTGAAGAAATTAGTTGGTTGGACACTCACTGAACTCCCTCTTGTGGCCAAGCACAAGAAGAGAGAAGAGAACAAGCATGAGGTGTCACAGGATGCATGTCCAACCCCAATGGACTGTGCTATAAAATGCTTTGTATATATGTGCACTTACAGTTAGAACCACACCATCTTCAAAGTAATAGTTAAAGTTGCACTCACCCACAAACTTTTTATAGAAAGTGAAAAGTAAACCAAATAAAGTTAACAAGCTTTATAAAAAAAAATTAGGCATCACTGGAGAAAGTAACTCCTAAAAACACCAGTAAAGCAGAATTTATGATACCAGAAGCAAGGAAGAAATGACTTGAGGATATACTGGTCATCAAGTAAAAAAAGCAAGGAGTCTTGTGGCACAAGACTTCTTGCTTTTTTTGCTTTACTAAACTGACATGGCTTCCCCTTTGGAACTTGGTCATCATCAAGTGTCCTCCTAAGCACTGTCCCTACCCCACCAATGCTCAGCAGGTCTACAGTACGGAATCCCTACCAGCAGATCTCTGTGGATCTTAAGTCAGGTTTTCTACCTGCTGAGCAGAAATGTCATGAAAGAATCCAGATCCTGCCTATAGAGCTTTTAATTGAGAACTGGGACTCTCAAGAGCTGCAGGACTGAAGTGAAGTGGACTAGCAGGGGAGCTTACTGGGAGTCAACAGAAACAAGTCCTCTTCTGATTCAAAGGCTTGGGGTTGTAGGTAGCATTTTGACACCCTAAACTTAAAAAAGCTCCTGCCCTCTACCATCTTCTGATGAGACCCCAGGGTCCATAACAAAGTCTCATCTATTAATACGCAGACCTGCCTCAGTGCAAAAAAGCCAGGATGACAAAGTACTACTTAATGCTGATCATCTTGAATAATACTGGACAGTTTCCCTGCATCAATTTAGCATTTTCTTGAAATATGTAAAAAACTATCAAATTAAATTAAATCACAAGATGCTCTCTACATTTGGAAACTCTTGAACTGTAACCCTCTATCTAGAAAATATTGTAAATCTGCAAATAGAACCACTTGGTAAACATTTATCAACAAAGAATTTTAGTTTTATTTTATATCAGGAGTCTGCAACCTGTGACTCTGAAGCTGCATGTAATTCTCTGGCTGCCTCCCTTCGTGCTCCAGGTCCCAACCACCACCAATGAGTGGCCCACACCAAGCTCCGGGCTCCCCTCCACCCCTGTCCCCAACAGGGTACCCTGAAGCAGGTGCCCTGGCCTAGCTCTTACCCCCACCCCACCCCAATCAGGAGGCTACACCCATTGTAGAAGACAGAACACTTGGTTATTGAAGCCATTTTAAAAAATTCCATTTCTAATCTCTGGGTTGCTGACCCCTGTTTTAGATAGTTTATGCTGCTTCTATTGGCACTGAAGGGAAACATGCTTACAATCCAGAAAATTATCCCAAAGTCATTGTCAGTTCCAAAATTCAATAGCTTTAACATCAACAATACAAAAATTGTGGAGGAACATTTCTGCTTTTCAAGAAGTAATTGTCATTATACAGTGAAGATCTTAAAACATTTAGGATGGTAAAACATTGAAAGTTTCACACAGCCTTCCATTTTTAACATAATAGTTCTAAACCAGAAGAGGGAGCTCATGCTCCTTAAGAAATCTGGATAAATTTACTCAACTTACTAACATTTTGGTATATGACAGCTCTCTTCTCACCACATCCCTGACATGCTTACTTTTGCCAAGCTCCGAAGGGGGCAGCTGTGCTAGTCCAGTTCAGCAACAGAAGCAAGGGGTCCTGTGGAACTTAAGGACTAACAAATTTATTTATCGTATGAGCTTTTGTGGCAGAAAAATCTTACTCTGTCAGACGCTTTGAAGATGCATTCTGCAGGTTCCCACATCTTCAAATCATCTGATGAAGTAGGATTTTCTCCCATGAAAGTTCATGAGATAAATAAATCTGTTAGTCTAAATGCCACAAGACTTCTTGCTTCTTCTACACATACTTTTGTCTTTGATCTACTATAGAGTGAATGTAGACAGAAAATCATTACTACTGTCATATAACAATTATAAAATGCATGATGATTTATTATACCAAACTGATATAAAGTAAAACAGCTGCTTTAACTGGAAAACAGTCATAGAAAAGCCACTCTTCTTCAGTGCAAGTATTTATTCCTAGGCGCACAGTTATACTGCAAAATTACAACCATATTCAACTTCTGAACACTTTTGTGAACATATAAATAAAGCCAACACTGAAAGCCAGAAAAATTGGTAATTAACAGGCGTCAAAAATTCAGTACTGCCATTGGATACCACTGCTGCTACTTATTACTGGAGTACGAGACAACATCAATTCAGATTAACTTCTTGACATTAATGAAATTAATTCTTTGGTATGCTTGGGCTTTGACAATTTATCTTGAAAGCAACAAAATACTATGTACACATATTCTGCACTGCACACAGAGATAAACCTATATACACAGCGCCTTGCCGTACTTTCCAGGGGAATGATTTAAGCTTTAATTTGCTTGTTTTAAAAAGTTCTCATTTCAGAAGGATTTTTACAACCTAACTTATTTTAAGGAAAGTCTGTTCTCCCATTTCCTTGAAACTTTAAAGTCTGCCAGGACCTACAGGTGTTAATAAGTCACCTCTGCCATAAGCTGCCACCAATACTCAGGGAAAGATAAAAAGCTGCCAATGCACAAAATAGCTCCCAGCAACACTGCAAATCATAGAGGACTCTATTTTCTGCCCCCCCCCTTTTTTTTTTTTAATGAAAATACATCCAAAATGTTTTACAACTTCTGGAGTCAGTCTCTTCACTATCAGATTCAAGCCTCCCAAATATAAGGGGAGACCAGACAGAAGAAAAAAAGGCAGCATTCAGGATTTCAGTATTTATTTTGACTGACAAAGAGTTGTTTTCATCTAATAATTTGGATCATTCTGATATAATAATTTAAGTTTTACAATCTGAAAACACATTATGTAACTGAATCTTCATCAGGCCTTTCATATTACAACAACAATTTTGCTACTATAATAGAACTACACCACACTTCTTTCAAGTGGCTGAGAGGAAAAATTTCATTAGTATATTTAGGCTAATTAGTCCCTGTTCCTAAAGTAATGCCACATGCAAAGTGCCAATTAACTACAATTGCCTTTCTGTACTTACAGCAACTTAAACTAACCATGAGATGGCAGAGTTCAGGATCCTGATCAAAGGAGGAAAAGAAAGAAGCAGAACACAGACCTTGAAGTTCAGAAAAGCAGACTTTGGCTCACTCAGGGAACTGATGTGCAGGATCCCATGGGAGGCTGATCTGAAGGGAAAGGAGTCCAAGAGAGCTGGCTGTATTTTAAAGAAATCCTATTAAGGGCAAAGGAAGATAGCATTCCAATGTACAGAAAACAGAAAATAGGCACCCAGCTTCTACAGTGAACTGAAACACAAAAAGGAAGCATCACAGATGACTAGGGAGGAGTATAATGATATTGCTCAGG
Source organism: Podocnemis expansa (assembly GCA_007922195.1). Taxonomy (NCBI): domain Eukaryota; kingdom Metazoa; phylum Chordata; order Testudines; family Podocnemididae; genus Podocnemis; species Podocnemis expansa. The sequence goes on from ML681964.1 coordinate 47,779,973, forward strand.
CCCGCAGGAATAAAAATCAGGGAGGCCAAAGGGCTACTGGAGTTGAAGCTGGCAAGGGACAAAGGCTAACAGGGAGAGGTTCTACAACTATGTTCCAAAGCAGCAGCCATATTAGTCTAGTCCAGCAAAAAGGAGGAGTTCCGTGGATCTTCAACAAGGAGTCCCGTTACTTTTTAAGTACCACAGGAGTCCTTTTTGTGTGCTTGTGCGCATTCATGTTTACAACTCCATCAGTAAGAAGAGGATCAGGGATAGTTGTAGGTCCCTTACTGAATGAGGCAGGCAACTTTAGTGGTGGATGATGCAGAAAAGGTTGAAGTACTCAATGCCTTTTTTAACCTCAGTCTTCACAGGCAGGGTGAGCTCCCAAACTACTGCACTGGGCAACAGAATGGGGAGAAAGAGAGCAGCCCCTGGTGATGGAAGGTAAGGTTAGTGACTACTTAGTGAAGTCAAACATGCATATGTTTACAGGGCCAGATAACCCGCATCTGAGGGCACTGAGGAAGTTAGAGGATGTGATTGCAGAGCCACTGGCCGTTATCTTTGAAAATTTGTGGCAATCAGGGGCAGTCGCAGATGATTGGGAAGAGGCAAATATAATACCTATCTTTGAGAAAGGGGTAAAGGAGGCTCTGGGGAACTACAGACCAATCAGCTTCACCTCAATCCCTGGAAAAGTCATGGAGCAGGTCTTCAAAGAAACTTTCTGAAACTTGGAGGAAAACAGGGTTATCAGGAACAGTCAGCATGGATTCACTAAAGACAAGTAGTGCCTGACCAATGTGACTGCCTTCTATGATGAGGACTAGCTTTGTGGATGCAAGGATAGCTGTCAATGTGATATACCTTGACTTTAGCAAAGCTTTTGATAGTTTCCCATAGCATTCTTGTCAGCACATTAAGGAAGTATGGTTTAGATATATGGACCATAAGGTGGACAGAAAGCTGGCTAGATCATTAGGCTCAGCAGACAGATGGCTCAATGTCTAGCTGGCAACCAGTAACAAGGAGAGTGCCCCAGGAGTCAGTTCTGGGGCCAACTTTACTCAGCGTCTTCATTAACGATCTGAATGATGGTATAGCATGCTCAGTAAGTTTGCAGATGACATTAAGATGGGGAGAATAGTAGACACACTGTAGGGTAGGGACAGGATTCAGAGAGACCTAGACAAATTGGAGCATTAGGCCAAATGAAATCTCATGAGGCTCAGCAATGAAAAGCACAAAATCCTGCACTCCAGATGGAAAATCCCAGATACTGCTACAGGCTGGGGATCCATCAGCTAAGTAGCAGCTCTGTAGAAAAGGACCTGGGTGTTATGGTAGATGGGAAGCTGGATATGAGTCAACACTGTGCCCTTGTAGTCAAAAATGCCAATGACATATTGGGCTACATCAGCAGAAGCACTGCTAGCAGATCATGGAATGTGATTATTTCCCTCTATTTGGCACTAGTGAGGCTGCACCTGGAATACTGTGCCATTTTTGGGCTCCCCGCTACAGAAATAATGTGGGCAAATTAGAGTTCAGCAGAGGGCAGTGAAAATTATCAGGAGGCTGGGGCATATGCTTTATGAGGAGAGACTAAAGGAACTAGGCTTATTTAGTCTGCAGAAGAGAAGACAGAGTGGATTTGATAGCAACCTTCAACTGCTTGAAGGGATGTTCCAAAGGGGAGGGAGCTAGGCTATTCACAGTGGTAACAGAGCACAAAACAAGGAGGAATGGTTTCAAGTTGCGTCCAGGGAGGTCTAGGTTGGATATTAGGAAAAACTCTCTCGCTAGCAGGATGGTGAAGCACTGGAATGGGCTGCATAGGGAGGTGGTAGAACCTACATCTTTGGAAACTAAGTCACGGTTGAACAAAACCCTGGTTGGGATGATTTAGTGGGAAAAGTCCTGCTTTAAGCAGGGGGTTGAACTAGATGCCCTCATGAGGTCCCTTCCAACCCTAATGTTCTATGATTATGATAAAATCTGGAACTCTAAAATCTATTTTTTAGTCTGTTCATATTGGCATACCAAGGAACTAAGTAGTAACTGCAAAGAAATGTACTTTCAAGGCCAGTATTACAAGATGTGGGACTCTAATGGGACTTTGCATTAGATTATCTATTCTAAGAGAAATTTCAATAGCTGTACTGGGATTAATGGAACAGTTAAATCCTACTTGTGTATTAAGACTCTATTACATTGAAAATTGAAGAAATTGTGAGAACAATCCTACAAATCTTCAGAGGACTAAATGATTGTCACTTTTTTGGAAAAGCAGCTTCTTTTCTTTTCTTAAGCAACAGACATCTAATAATTATCTATGATAAATATTTTAAGATACTTTCCAGTGTTGACTGCTGTGACACTTTTCATGAGTACCAGGGCTGTGAAGCACCTTAGCATGAGGAAGGGAAGTATCTCCATTTTATAAAGTGAGAAAGAGGTGAACAGACTTGGGCCACAGGCCTAAAAACTCAACTAGTATAAATTATTTTTTGACTGCCTAAATTCCCAATGGAAGAAAGAGAAGCTGCTGATATCAAATTTATTTGCAAATTTGATTGCAATGTTTCGGGGCTTAACAGAGACTTCAGACTTTTCTCTCATTGCAAAGGTGATTTGACCTCATCTTCCTCTATATGCTGTTCTCAATGTTTGAATCTTTACAACTGCTTTGATTTGCCGTTCCCATGACTTATACTTCTCTGCATTTAATTCCTCCCATTCTCTAAGTTCCCCCCATCTTCAAAGCATCTGACAAAAGTGGGATTTTCTCCCATGAACACTCATGCAATAAATAAATTTAAACTGCCACAGGATTCCTTGTTTGTAGACATAAAGTTGGGGTTTTACCGCTAAGATTTCAGATTTAAATTTTGTGACTGAACCATCCAGAAATGATAGACTTCAGTCTATAGTACTACGATATACATTGAATACAAATAGTGCAAGTAGAAGTCAGCCAATGCACCTCACCCAGTCCAGAGTTCAGAAGGAAGTTTACAGTTCTCACAGAACCCTTAGCAGCCACCTTGTAATTGTTACTCCTGCTCCAAAATGGATTATAACCAACAAATCTACACATTAATGTTCTCATAGACCACCACCACCAAGGAGCCAGCCAGGTTTGTTTCTTTTTAAATACAAAGCTTCAAAATGTTATTTACAAAGACTCATGAATCACAGCTCTTTGTGCTTGAAACAGGAACTGATACACAGCACAAATGCACTTGTCACTGGCAAATTCAGTTTAACAGTCTGTTCTATAAATTCTGGAAATTTGGCATCACAATAGGAAAGCGAAGCTTGTACTTTTCCCTTTACAACTGTTTTGACCTTTAAAGAGGACAGTAGAAAAAGAAAGGAGAAAAAGTACTAAGGATAAAAATTAGGGCAAAACAATCAGTAACTCAGTCACTGCCAAATTTCATATCAATCTATTCCAGGAGAGTAATGTATGGTAATTCTTTAGTCTAAAATTTAATATACCTGCATAACTAATCTGTTTTCACTCATCAGTAAGCTTCAGATCTGTGGAACATATTACTGAATGCAACTCCTATTTTTCACAGTATACTATATGCCAAAATACCAAAGTCACATCTGATTTCTGGTACACTAGTATGATCAAAGCTTACTAACAGGGTTTTGGTGGTATACCTTAGTTTTCACAAAGTATAAATATTATTCACCTGGGTACTAAATAGTTTTAATACAAACATTTTGACCTAGAAATGCAGTAAAAGTTTAATGTGGTTTAAGTGCAGTTAATGTTCGGTATTTCCTCATTGTGCATCCTACAGGCTGAAAAAACCTTACAGTGTTGAAGAAAGATATCCATTAGCAAAAAGAGGACTCTTACTGTTGGAATAGAGAGAGTACCGGGTGCACAAAGATGCAAAAGAGAAAGAACCACCTTTCAAAATAATTTGAGACTACTTTGCAGTATTGTCATAAAATTGCTTGTAGGTCCTAAGCTACAGATCAATGAAATGTGAACACACTGCAGTTGTAGCATGAGAAGCCTCTAAAATGACCAAGTGACAAGTTCCAAAGGGTAGCCATGTCAGTCTAGTTCAACAAAACAAAATTTATCACAAGCTTTCATGGGAGAAAATCCCACTTAGTAAGACACTTGAAGATGCAGACAATTTCTGATGAAGTGGATTTTCTCCCACGAAAGCTCATGCAATAAATAAATTTGTTAGTCTTTAAAAGTGCCACAGGACTCCTTGTGTGTGTTTTGTAAGTGGCAAGGAGTTCAGTGCATTTTAATCACTATTAACATATTATATACCCTCCATAGAATACTCATATTGATCAGGAAGACAAGAACATTTTAGTTAAAGTATGATTGACTTATACCCAATAATTTTGCTAGCCATTCATACACAAATGATTCAAAATATTTTGATAATACATAAAACTTTCAAAATCTTGTGTCCTTATATCAGGACTTAAGAAACCACAGATGCCAGCTTGCACGGAGCCTGGGAATCATACCATAGCACCTAGTTTCCCCCAGCCAAAAGACAAATGAGAACAGATGCTCCCCTGGAGCCTTAGTTCCTGCTCTCTCTCTCTCTCTCTCTCTCTCTCTCTGTTTTTGGTCCCATCCTGCAGACAGAAGTCCCACCAGATAAAGAAGTGTTCGAAAGCATGGTTGCTGCTGATGCTCCAGCGCCACTTAACTTGCTACCTAGCAAGATTCCAAATTGCAGCTTCCAAGCCTCCTGTTTCCTGTCACTTGACCAGAAGCAGGAAGTGGCCTGGGCCTGCCCAAGGCAATCACAGGCCATTCCAGAAAATCAGTCCTGACTATGCCTCTGGTTTCATATAGCTTTTATTGTGGGTAGACTAGATCTAACTATCAAATTTTGCGCTGTGATAATAAGCTGCTGAGGTTTGTAAGGCATTCTAATTATTTTCTGAGAGTTTCTAATTTGGAGACTAATTCATGAAAATGCTTTCATCACCTGCACTCTTGGGTCTCACTCTTGACAAATCCACTGCTGAAGAACTGTTGTTCACTTATGATAAGCTAGAATGAGAACGTTCACTAAGCAACTTAGCCCAATTCCACAAAAAACTGCTCTGAAGAGCAGTACTGAAAACTTGCATTTAACCCAGGATTCAATGGTAAGTCAGCTAAATTCAAAGAACATGGAGTGGCATAATCTTGGTAGCCTTGGTTGTCAAGCAATCACACCACTGAGGTCTGACAAGAGCTGATCAGAACAGACATGATCTTCCTGTGCAAAATTGCCAGATTTAAAAGTCTTTTGATCAATTTTAGGCTGTCAGTTTGGATTTTTCAAAATGAAAATTTTAATTTCATTTAGTATCAAAAAGACATTTTGAAAAGAAAAATTTGTTTGCCTTTGATATGAAAAAACAAAAATGTTTAATTTCATTTTAAAATGGTGCGTTCTTATTTTTAGAAACAAAAAGTTTTTATTTTCCATGTTTCAGTTATGGATTTTTAGAGTCTTCACTCCCCTCTCGCCATTTTTTCCATTCTTTTCTCCCTGTCCCCCCACATACACACAAAAAAGGGGACGGGGACAATAAGCATGGAAGTGGGGGGTGGATCTTATTTTCACACAAAGTTTTTTCAGCATTTTCCTTGTGGAAAAAATAAAAGGAATTTTTCAGCTCCCTACATGCAGGTATCAACTGAAGAAGTTAGGAGAGGAATAGGCTTTTTAATAACATGTTTCATTTTCAAGAAGAATGGACTTGCTTTACACTAAGTACACATCTGGCCGTAGAAGGCTTATAATTAACAACACCACAAAGTCCACAGAAACTACTTTGAAAATGGCCTTCCAAGCAGTTTATGGCAAAGGCTTGGAATCAACTAAACCTAAACAATTATCCAAGACACACTGGAAAAACTCCTCAGGCTTCAATGAATGCCTGAAAAGAAGAAATATCAAGAGACACCAAACCTACATTTTAAGAAAGACTTCCGTAAGAGTACACATAACAGAAACTGAAGCTAAAAATTAAGCTTTGTAGTCAAAATGGAAATTTATAATACAAAAACCTTTAAAGGGCTGCTTAGCTACTTTATGGTTTCAAATTGAGGTATGGAACAGCTCTCTCATTTTAAAAAAAAGCTTTAGACTAACAGTCCTATAATTTTAAAGGATACTTACATTTTTTTCAGTCCTTTTAGCTTAAGCAAAACAAACTGTTGCTGAAATGAAAAGACACACTTGAGCTAGTTTATTTTTGTATTACAGCATCTATGCTGTTCTTATTTCCTAAGACCTCAGTTGAAACTGAGCAGCACAAAAGTTAATAGTACTAAAAATAAAATTTTACTAGAAAAAATTTTACACAGAAAAGTTAAAGGTTTTGAAGTAAACGAATAAAGGGAAAAAAGTTAAATCATCATTTGAATCTCAAGCCAAAATTCTTAAAAGGCTCCAGCAAGGCAATCCAAGCAGGAAACAAAATGAAAAGGAAAAACATAGGCTGCATGTACATGGAATGCAACATTAAATAACCAAGCAATAGTTTTCAAAGATCAGCAGAGTGTGCCACTGTATTTACTAAAAACAAGCATAATACCCACATAAAAAAGGACAGCAAATGAGCAAGAACTACTAATGTATTTCAGTCCTCTGGCAATATTCCTTACATGGAGTTCACATACTATTCTTCCAGTGTACAAAAGCCTAACCTCTAAGAAACTACAGTAAGCTTGGAAAAACTGTCAAAAACTAAGAATTTTTATCTGAGGCACAGTAAAAAAAAACATTTGTTTCAAATTGTTTTGTTTTACCAGTACTTTAGTAGAATTTGTGTATACTCCTCCACAAATGAATGCTTCTGAAGTTTCAGCTTAAATTTCTACTACTGGAACAAAGCATTTAAACATTATATTCTGAATTTTTAGTGCTAAAGCAGCCCAGAAATAGGTTTACTGTCACTGTAATTAGCAGCATGATTGCCAAGTTAAGTTCATCCAGAAAAAAAACTACATTACAGAAAGTTATTAAGGAACCAAAAGTCAAACACAATATTTTAAAAATACAAAATTGCAGGTTGTCCACACAACCATAGGGCTCTATGAAATCCACTTTAAATGAGAAAACAGAGAATCATGGAATCAAAATAGTAACACGGAAACCAGCTCAGTGCTGCCACTGCAGTCTGGGGGCTAGACTTCGGTACTCTCACTGTGGCCCAAAGGCCAGAGGAGCTCTCTGCCCACTCCACGTGAGATTGAATCTAGTGATGGGGTTCACTATGGCACGTCCAAGGTTTTCTACTACAAAGGGCATTATAGCAAGAGAGTGTATTCTATATGGGATTCTGCCCTTTACCACCACTATAGATTCATTGACCTGTTCCATGGAGACATGGCCTGCTGCTAGTTGGGCACTTCCCCCCTTGCCTCCCATGGTTCAGTACATGACTGAAATATGTCTCACAAGGCAAGCAACTAGAAAGTGCCCATCCAAAAACGTAAGAAATAACATACTGCTACCAAAGTTACAAACTAGTCAGTTCTCTAGTGACTTCTATGAATCAGGCAGTATTATTTTCTACAAAGTGTCAAAATACAAAAAAATGGACCTGCAAAGATACCTGCAGTTATCAACTAACGTCAAACATCCATCTAAAAAGTCACGTCAACTATGACAAGAATCACCGAGGCTCTCACTCTCTACAGAAAACTATTGCAGATAGAGCTCCAGATTTCGTACTCTCATGGGATTTTGCTGCAGACTATACTGAGACTGATATCCTCTTGGGGAAAAATGAAAAAGCTTTGACCTTTCCCCTAAAAACCCTGCAGTCAGGGAGGAACAGGGGGCTTGTGTAAAAATAAAGAGACACCTCAGCAGATTCATCAACCACGTGAGGAGCACATGATGGCACTGCTAGCCAAAATTCTTGTGGGAAAGATCTCAGTGGTGGTCGACAAGGCAACAGATCTCCAAGACTGCAGTATGCTAAATATTGTCATAGATAATTTTTTTCTTTTATTATAATGCAGATCCTTAAATAGATGCTTTTTCTAATAACATGTGCATGGGCCTTTAGGAAAAAGTTTCATACGCTTAGATAAAAGACTTACCACTTGCACAATTTAAAATATAGATAATTTAAGAAAACATTTAGTGGCAGTTGGAAGCATGTAACTGTGAGAAGTCAGCGGAGGAAAAGATGGGCTAGGGAAGGATAAACAGAACTCAGAAAAAGATTTGCAGTGCTAGCAAACGAAGGAGCACAGACTATGGTTACTGAAACCGAGAGTGCAGGGAAGAAGAGCGTCTAGTCCTATCCAAAAAAGGGATGAGCTGATGGAGATTCCTCCAATAAGAGCCCCAGAGATACTCAGGAGCAGGTGCAGAGTACTGCAGAGGAAATTTGTAAAACTGAGGATTTGCTTCTGGAAAAAAAGTAGGGATAGGGTAGAGCAAAGGTTTTCAAACTTAGCATCGAGACCCAGTACTGAGTTGCGGCGCCCCCTGCTGCCATCACCAAAAGACTGGAATTCACTGATCAAAGTAGTAATTGATGGGTCATGGGCGTAAATGATTTTTTTTTTCAAAAGTTTGAAAGCCACTGGGCTAGAGAATCACAGTTTCCAGGAAAAGGCAAGTCTACGTGACTGGTGACTCCCTGCTGAGAAGGACACTAAGTACACATCTGGCTGTAGAAGGCTTAAAATTAACACCACTCAAAGTCCACAGAAACTACTTTGAAAATGGCCTTCCAAGCAGTTTATGGCAAAGGCTTGGAATCAACTAAACCTAAACAATTATCCAAGACACACTGGAAAAACTCCTCAGTTTACTGTTTAGCCCAAATAATGAAATAGAGTTTCTGTCTTGTGCATGGCACGTTGGGCTGCCTCATAAGGGCACAGTCATTCGAGGAAGTCATCAAGGTATGGAAAGATTGTTTCGAAGATGGGCAGCAATGACTGCTATTAACTTTGAAAAGGCCCTCTGTGCTGTGCATAGGCCAAAAGGCAGTACAGTATACTGGTAATGTTTGTCCATAAAAACAAACCTCAATTTTCTTTGTGCCAGGTGGATTGCTATACGGAAATATGCATCCTTGAGGTTGAAGGATGCTAACCAATCCTCACATTTCAAGATGGCGAGTATTGTAGACAGAGTGACCATTTTGAATTTGCAGGTATCAACAAACCTGTTCAGCTTCCTTAGGTCCAAAATATGCCTGCAACCCCCAGTGTTCTTTTATGTCAGGAAATATTGGGAATAGAATCCTCTTCCCTTGTAATGTTCTGGTACCTCTTCGATTGCTCGTATAGAGAGAAGGCTGAGTACTTCCTGCTGGACCAGGTGTATGCGAGAAGAATCCCTGAATAAGGACAGGGAAGAGGGGTGGGTTGAGGGGAGAGATATAAAACAGAATAGTATATCCATTCCTGATGATATCACCCATTTTGTTGGAAGTAATGCTGCTCCAACAATGAAGAAATGGAAGCAATCTGTTGTTGAAATACTAGTGTGATGGTAAAGTGATTTCTTGTCTGGGATTGAGGTGGCCCCATGATACCTTGACCACAGCTTCAAACTTGCTTTTTCAGATTGGATGCCTGATTGTTAGAGGACATCTGGTTCGTTTGCCTATGGCATTGATGTTGTCTAAAGTCGAGAACAAACATTGTCAGACTTTCTGTTTTGTTGGTATTCATTAAACTTGTAATAATATTTGTGGAAGGTATTGATCCTTTTGCATGAGGAGGGGGAGTAAATACCTGAAGTGCACAGCGTGGCTCTGGAGTCCTTAAACGTGTGCATGATTTCGTTTGTCTTTTCTATGAACAGTTTATTCTTGTTGAACGGTAGATCTTCAGTTGTGGTCTGCAGCTGCTTTGGTAAATCAGCGGTGTGAAGCCAAGAGGCCCGCCGCATGACTATCGCGCTTCCTACTGCATGTGCCGCTGTGTCCGCCACATCCAGAGAACTTTGCAATGCTGCTCCCGCTACCAATTGTCCCTCCTTTATTAATGTATCAAATTGTTCTCCTCTGTCATCTGGAATGAAGTTAATAAACTCAGCCAGTTTTGAATAGTTTTCATGGTCATAATTAGAGAGTATAACTGTATAATTTGCCACTCTCAAAATCAATGCAGTGGAGACGTAAACCCTTCTGCCCAAGAGATCTAGCTTTTTTGTCCTCTGTGTCTGCTGGGGTCAACTTATTGTGAATTTGCTTCAATCTTTGATTGGCTACATCTATGACCAATGAATTGGGGTGGGGATGTGTGAATAGGAATTCATTATGCTTTGGTGTAATAAAATATTTCTTATCTGTCCTCTTATGCGTGGGTGTAGCAGAAGCCGGTGTCTGCCAAATAGCATTAGCCTGTTCCATAATGCTATCGTCCAGAGGCAAGGCAATTTTTGAAGAGGTAGCTGATAGTAAAATTCCATAAAGCTTATGCTGAGTCATGGAATCATCATGCATGTGAATGTCCATGGTGTCCACCACCCTTCTGAACAAGTCCTGAAATTGTTTGGAGTCATCAACCTCTTGAGGAATTGGTGCTGTACTCTGGTGTTGCAGGCACTGATAGTCTTGCATATTTAGAGTTGGCTGTTGCAGTGTTGTTGGGATCGTGTTAGACTGCCATGGAACAGGCACCTGAGATGTGGAAGGTATGCCTTGTGGTACCTCATAATTGGGCCAACTGCTCCATCCATATCAGGGAACTCCATAAGGTATTTTATTGTACCGGGGTGCACTGGCCAACAAAGCCCAAGTTGGAATTTTGAAGCTGCATTTGAGCTGTTTGTTGTACTGATGGAGGCTCAGGAGTCTTTGATCTAGTAATCCCAGAGCGTAAGGAAAGGCTTGATGAAAAGGAGATCGAGGTAAGTTGACCCCAAGAAGATCCCATGGAAAAGAATGGTGAAATCGGTGAGGAATTCCTTGCAAGAACATCCCCCTGTTCACAGTGATGAGGTTTTTTTCTCTCTCTTCCTTGGGGACCTGTCTGATGTTTTCATCCCCTCCACTGGTTTTGATTGTGACAGGTATTCTGCACCTGTGCCAGCACTGTAATAGCCAAAGGTGCCAGTTGTTGGTCCACATCATAGCCTACTGACAGTACCGATCAGAGCATAGAAGGCAGGCACCAGAATGGTCATTGGTGCCGCTTGCTGAGCCGTTCGTCACTTCCAGGACTGGTGAACAGAATGCCAGCACTGGGTTAATATTATTCAACAGGGCGCACGGCCCTGCAAATATGATTGGCGCCGATTGATCGTTGCCTGGAGCATCACTGCCATTGACGGTGCCATGTCCGAAGCGACAGCCACAGCTGGTGCCAGCTTAACAGACTTTGAAGTTTTGTGTCATGCCTGTGCTCTGTTTTTGAGCTTATAGTGCAGCTCTCCTTAGCAGGGGAAAAAGTACCCGAGGGACCCTTAGCCTCGTCAGTACTGTCTCCTTTGCAGCTGGGTTTAGATTTTTTTCCAGTCACTGGAGATGGCTCGGATGAGTGTCTCTTTTGTTGTGCATCCTTGCTCAATGGACTTCATTTCTCTGTCCTTCCTCGTTCTTGAGGTAAGGTTTCTACAGTGGGAACACTTCTGAGGGATATGATCCTCGCCCAGACACCTAATACATAAATCATGGCTGTCTGAAGCCAGCATCGCATCACAGAAGTTTGAACAGCATTTGAAGACGGAAGAGCTCAGCATCACCACTGTTTTAACTATAGTTCATTGTGTTTCTTCTCTCTTTTCCTCACAGGATTTGTTAGAAGCGGTTCGGGGTTAAGAGAGTTTTTTTTTATTCTTGTTTGTTTTTAAGGGAAATAGGTAAGTTGTCAGGAGCTGCTGGTTCTCTGTCTGTTGCCAGAGGCAGTTGAAAGGAACTGAGGGATGGGAGTGGGGAGGCAAGCGAGTGGCAAACGGTGCAAAACTGACACAAGCCCCTGTGGCGTGCCTACCCCCCTCTGGACACTGCTGCAAAAAGATCTCCAATTTGGTGCTCGGTTACAAGTGCATACCTACAGCTGAGCAGTCGGGGACACTGCTCAAAGAAGAATCTCTGGGTAAAAATCATACTGGGGAAAAAAGCTGCTAGAGTTTCTCCAGGGATAGTACTTGGGGTGTGTTATAGACTTTCGGGATCTGATTTAGACATGGATAGGGACCTCTTTGAAGCCATTAAGAAAGTAAATACTACTGGGAACTGAGAAATTATGGGAGACTAATTTCCCACATATAGACCGGAGGACATGCGCTAGCAGTAATAAGAGAATCCAGATTTTCCTGGATGTGATAGCCAATAAATTCCTTCTCCAAACTGTTAACCAACCAACAAGAGGGGATGCCATCCTAGATTTGGTACTGGAGAGTAGTAAGGACCTCAGGGGAACTTCTTGTAGGGGACAACTTAGGTTTTGAGTGACCATAAGCTAATTCAGTTCAAACTAATTGGAAGGATAAACAAAAATAAATCTGTGACTAGGGTCTTTGACTTTAGAAAACTAAGGGAATTAGTTAGGGAAATGGACTGGACTGAAGAACTCTAGAATGTAAAAGACAGAAGCAGCTTAGAATCACTTCAAGCCAAACTTGCAGGAACTATTTGAATCCTACATTGAGGAAAGGGAAAAAACTCATAGTAAGAACCATAGACCAAGATGGACACATAAGCATCTCAGACAGGTGATTAGGAGGAAGCACAGAGCCTACAAGGAGTAGAAGATGGGAGGGACAGCAAGGAAAGCTACCTCTTAGAGATCAGAACATGTAGAGAGAAAGTGAGAAAGGCAGAAAGTCAGGCAGTGCTGGACCTTGTGAAGGGAATGTGACGAGGTGAGACCTCACATGCCCCTGTAGGTCTTACGCTTTCTATCGTGCAGCGAGATTTGGCTGACCCTTCTCAAATTTTTCCTTCCCCCTGGTAGTGAGGGGTTGGCTGATGGGAGGGAGTCAGGGGCCCGGTCCTGCCCTTTACCCTGGGCCCAGACACAGGGACCCTGTTAAGTAGCAGTCTCCACACTTAGTTAAGGAGGGCTGCTATCTTCCCTGGATCGCCACTCAGTGGCCTTCAGACTCTGGGAAGTCCCAGAGTCTCTAGTTCTAAAGCCTCAGTCTTCAGGCTCTGGAAAGTTCCACAGTCTCCCTCAATTAACTATAGTCCACCCTCAGGCAGCAGGTCCTAGTGGCCTTGCATGTATGGTTTTCTCTCCCAAATTCCCCACTGTACCTGTTGGTGTTGTGGCAAAACTCTAAACAAACTGTCAGTGTCCTCTCAGCAGCTCTACTCCTCTCTAGTCTCCTTTCAGCTGCCCTGCCCTGCCTAAGAACAAGGCTTTAAGTAGCAGGCCTGTTGATTGGGACACCTGGGACCAATTATTCTAGAATATTCGAGGCTAACTTAACCCAGGGAACAAAGCTTTATTAAGCCTGGGGCTAACATTTACTCCCTCCACCACTCTCCTACACCCATCCAGCCTGACCCTATCACAGGAATTAAAACCAATAATAAAAAGGTTCTCTAGCCATACAAACAGGAAGAAAACAAAAAGAAGTGGGGCTGTTAAAAACTGAGGATGGGGTGGAGAACAAGGATAATCCAGGCATAGCTGAAAGTACTTTGCATCTGTTTTTAAATGAAAGAAAATGAGCCGGGTAACTACAGGCCTGTTAGTTTGACCTCAGTAGTATGCAACATCATGAAGAAAATTTTGAAATAGAAAGTACTTAAGGGTAATGAGGATAACAATAAGTGAGATATAATAAAACATGGATTTACAAAAGGTAGATTGTACCAGATTAACCCAACATCCTTGGGTTAACAACATTTTTTAGACAAAAAGAGTGAGACTTAATTCTTAGATTTCAGCAAGGCATTTGATATAATTCCACATAGAGAACTATTAGTTAAATTATAAAAGATGGGGATTAATATGAATACAACAACATGGATAAGGAACTGGTTAAAGGGGAGGCTATAGCAGGTCGTTCTGAAGGGTGAACTGTAAAGATGAAGAGGAGTGCCTCAGGGATCAGTCTTGGGACAGATATTATTTAACCTTTTTGTTACTGACCTTGGCACAAAAAGGTCAGTATGTGCTAATTAAGTTCGCAGATGACACCAAGTTGGGAGGTATTGCTAATACACAAAAGGATCAGGATGCCACACAAAACTATCTGGATAACCCTGTAAACTAGAGTATCAGAAAGAAAATGAAATTTAATAATGGAACTCCAAGCTCATTCATTTTGAGACAAATAATTTTTCCTATAAATTGGGGACACATCAGTTGGAAGGGACTGAGGAGAAACATCTGGCAGTACTGGCTGATCACAGGATGTCTATGAGGATGTCTATGCAACAATGCAATGTGGCCATGAAAAAAAGCTAATGTGGTTCAAGGATATACCAGAAGAGGTTTTTCAAGAAAAAACAGGGAGGTGTTAATACCACTGTGCAAGACACTGGTGAGGCCCCCATCTGGAATACTGTGTGCAGTTCTGGTGCCCCAGGTTTAAAAAGGATGAAATCAAATTGGAACAGGTGCAGATGAGGGCTACAAGGATGGTCTGTGGAGTGTAAAACCTGCCTTATGATAGGAAACTCTAGGTGCTTGGTTTGTGTAGCCTAACAAAAGGAACGTTGAAGGGTGATATGACTGCTCTCCATCAGAGGGATAAATAAGAGGGAGAGAAAGGAATTATTTGAGTACAGCACCAATGTGGACACTAGAACAAAAGGACATAAGCTGTCCATCAGGAAATGCAGGCTTGAAATTAGATGCACGTTTCTAACCATCAGAAGAATAATTCTGGAATAGCCTTCCAAGGGGAGCTATGGAGGCAAAAAACAACTGCCTTCTAAACTGAGCTTGATAAGTTTATGGAGAGGATTGTATGATGGGATGGCCTACTTTGGAAACTGATTAATCTTTAATTACTGATGGTGGACAGGCAAGTAGCCTAAGAAGGGACAGGAGATGGGGTGAGTTCTAAGTTATTACAGAGAATTCTTTCTTGGGTGACTGGCTGGTGACACTTGCCCACACGGTCAGGGTTTATCTGATCACCAAATCTGGGGTCAGGAAAGAATCTTCTCCCAGGGCGGATTGGCTAGGGCTGGCGGGGAGGGAGTCTCCTTCCTCTGTAGCATAGGGCATGGCTCACCTAGCAGTGAATTCTCTGTACCTTCAAGTCCTTAAATCTTTATTTGCGGACATAAATAACTCAGTCATAGGTTAGAGACTTATTGCTGGAGTGGGTGGGTGAGGTTTTGAGGCCTGTATTGTGCAGGAGGTCAGACTAGATGATCATACTGGTCCCTTCTGACTGTTGAGTCTGAGTCTATGCGGTAACCTCTTAAAAAAGCATGCACTGTGCTGCTCCCCCAACCTCCTAAAAAAAACCCATATCATATTGGGATTTTGGAGCTAGTCTAAAAAATGGTTAATTTTAATTGGCATTTCTTATTTAATATGCATTAGGAAATTTAAAGGTGCAATGCATATGGAATATCATGTCACCGTAGCAGGTGTGGCCAAACTGCGGCTCAGGAGCCTCACGTGGCTCATGAATGAAAAAGTGTGGCTCGTGGAAGAACGTCAGTAAATCAATTTGGTAGGTAAAAGTATATGGCTATATGCCTCAGTGCGGCTCTTGAAGGTTTAATAATCAACTTGTGTGGCTCTTGAGTTCCATAAGTTTGGCCACCACTGCACTATAGTATAAAAAATTATATTTAATACTAATGACACTACTGTGATTTCAAAGCTGTTTTTTTCCTTTACTGAATTTCAAATTTGTTTAAGGAAATCATCCAGTAGCAAGCAGAACAGTTATGACAACAGAATATTTTCTTTCAAGTGCTGAAGATCTGCAATATTTGACTGATGTCACATTCACGGAGAACAGCAACTACTGCATATTTTCAAAGGTTGTTCTGGAGCCAATGAATAGAACTAACTTAGCCTCAATGATGTCTGAGCGATTTAACTGACAACATCGTATATTCCATCAAAGTATAGAGACACACAGACATGTCGCCCCAAATAGCATATGTTTGACATGTGTGCGTCACCTAATCAATTTGATAGGGAAGACATGGCACCATTTTCACCTCTTTAGCAAGGTGGCTTCTTTCGTTACTTGGATGCAATCTGCCTTCTTAAAAAGCCAACTAGAAAGCAAAAACTGGTTGCTTAAGTCCAAAGAAGATGTGCACACCACAAAGGTCCCTCCTGAAGCCACACACACACAATGGAATAGATGGTTTCAGGGACTAAAATATCATGCACCACACATTGATGTCTATCAGGACATTTTTTAGAAAGACAAGTAATCAGCACAGGCTGTGAAAACCCTTTTAATATCAATTAGCACACAGGAGAAGACAGATTTTATATTTGCAGCTTGCCCCAAACTAGTAACAGCCTTCAACATCTTTGAGGATATCCACCATGCTACAGTTGCCTCAGCTTTTAATATGGAAGACTTGGGTCTTGCTTGATTTCCGGAACACAGTTAAAATCTGTGGGTTTCGTGAAGAAACTAAAACCCTGGATGATTCCCATAAGAGAAGGGAAGTATCACAGATAATCTGCATGAAGTCTATCAGTTGGTGTTTACCAAATTCTCTAAACAGGGGGATGTCCACCCAGTAAAAGACATATCAATTGCCTTGGGTGTTTGTTCCCACACAGACTCCAACCGTGCAACAAAATACTGATCAGGACCTCAAGCTACCATCTCTCACCGCTCTCCAGAACTGTGTGAACAGCAGCTGGGGTTTCTGCTCAGTACTCAGAGTGAGCCTATCCCAGATCCACTGGAATATTAAAAAGGGACAAGTGTCTAAGGTAGCAGAGGATGCCCTACCTTAAATCTACCTCCCTGTCTGCCCTGTAATTGATTGCTTGACTTTGCAATCTTAATAGTGTTCTTTTGACTGTGTTTTGTTTTTAAGGTCCTAGGTTTTTAAAAAAAGAAAACAGAGCAAATATTTGTTCTATCATGTTTATTACACTGACAGCCACATGGCTCAATCACCAGAGTTGGAACCTTTCAATATGTAATAGGGATCTGTTACTCCATTAGGTCAGGTGGCAGATAGCAGTAGTAGGTTGTCATACTCTGTGGGAACCAGCACTACAAGGGGATGAGACACACATTTTGCTTGTGGGCTTCAGAGATATTTGCTGACCACAGACAAACCAAGTCAGGAAGCTTGGATTCCATTCTGATTTCTAGAGCAGGTGCGAGCTACCCTGAGCACACATACCTATAGTGGCATGCAGGATCATCTGCAGTGACACATGGTGCCCTCCGCTGCACTGCAAAAAATTGCCGCTCCTAACCCCCAAGTCGCTCAGGGTGGCATCTTTTTGTGGTATGGCCCCAGAAAGAAGCTGCCCAAAGTGGATGCATGCATTCCCCAGGCACACAGTGGAAAAGAGGAGTTCAGAAGCAGCTATTCTCCATGGCATACCTGGGAACCCCAACCACAGCTGAAAGGGAGTCCAGGGACATCACTGAAAGAAGTCTGGGCGGCTTCTTTTGGCAGTGTGACTGAGAACCCTCTCCCCAGTCATGGCTCCCACTCAATTTTCAGGTAGTGGACACTTCCCCCTCAGTGGAGGGGTCACTGCCATGGACTGAGTGTCAGGGAGAAAAAGCCAAGTTTGCCAACCCTTGTTCTAGAAGGAAGATTGCTATAGTGGTCACATAGCCTTCCAACACTCCCCTCCTCCCCCAAGCACAACCCTTCCTATCCTCATCTTAGTCCTGTTTGCCCACCCCAAGTCCCAGGATCTTTCTTCCCCTCATATATACCCCAACTCCACCAACCATGGAGAACACAAGCACTCCTTTCTAGGCCCCATAGGCCCTGTTCTGTCTTTACAGGTTAGCTACAGGCACATTACAACCCCTAATCCACCTAAGCCTCTCCCTAGAGAGTCCAACCGCTAGTCACTTAAAGTAATGACAGATTCACTGCTTCCAAAGAAGGAACACACCCATCTCACCAATTGCATGTAATCTCACCACGCCACTTAACACACAGCAGCGCCTTGACACGTTTATAGTGAAAACAAAAGAGTTAATTTAACAAAAACGGAGGTTTAAGTCATAACAAGTAGAAGTATTACGAACAAACAGGTACATCTAGAATAAAACTGTAAGATGAGTTCTAGAACCTAGGCATATTTAACTAGCATGTCTTATAGAACAAAGTTAACCATAGTTTACTCCCAAACTTTTTCATAAACAGAAAACCATTGCTAAGGTACACAGCCAGTCTTCCTTCTCAGTGAAAGATCCTGCCCTCACACATACATCAGAAAAACCCACTTGTTCTTATTCATCAACAGGAAGCTCTTCTGCTGTGGTCCCCCTCCCCCGTTTACTCCTCTCTTGTAGTTTTTGCAGTCTCCTAACTTGCATCTGGATCACTATTCAAATTGTGAGACATACAATATACAATGACCAGACAAGGAGAAAATGTCTGTTCCTCCCCTGCCTGAAGGAATCTGTTCCAAAACACATCAACTCCCCATTAAGAACATGATTTTCAGTATAGACACTGCTTCTTAAATAATATACATATATACATTTCATAATCATCAGGACCATTAGTAGGCTATTGGATCTCAGTCAAGACACCACATGCCACCCTTGAGTAATTTAGCACGCATGTATCTGACTTGGGGATCCCTGTAAATTGCTAAGCCCTCTACCAGTTGGCACTAACATGTCTGGGTCACAGCAGAAACTTGGCATGGAAAGTTTCACTGCCAAAGTCAAGTTGGAACAAGTTGTAAACAACTGAACAGAGGGTCCTAAAATGGAATTATCTGCATTGTTACTAACAGCCTATAACAGTGTCCAAATCATACATCATAGAGTTTAAGGTCAAAAGGACACCAGTCATCTAGTCTGACATCCTGTCTCTTACCACCACCCAGCACATGCACACTAAACTCAACGACAAGGAATACTCAGTACTATCCGAGAACCCTGGCCCACCCTCTCAGTGTCCCATCTCCAGCTGTGGCACCCCTGAAGCTTCACAGGAGGAAGATAAAAAAATTAGTACACTGGGAAAGAGAGAGGGGAGCCAGTTCCTTTACCATGACACTGGCTGGCTGAAATCCTGACGCATGAGCTTTTAGGAACCTAAAACAAACCAGAAGCAAGTCTCTAGGCTGCTGTGCCTGCCCCCCTACCATCACAAACTCATCATCCCACAATGGCTCATGTCAATTTACTGAACCTTCTTTCTCAACACTATTTAAGTTGTTTGATTCCACGACTCCTATTGGAAGGCTATTCTAGAACCTCAGCCCTCTGCTGATTAGAAACCTTATTTAAGTTTCTAACCTGAATTTGTTCATGGCACATTTATATCCATCTGATCTTATGCCAACATTGTCTTTCAGCTTAAATAGCTCTTCACCCTCTCTGGCATTTATCCCCCTGATGTATTTATAGAGAGTAATCATATCCCCTCTTAGCCTTCCTTTTGCTAGAACAAGCAAGCCAAGGTCTTCCAAATCTCCTCTCATAACATAGGTCCCTGATTCTCAAATCACTCTAGTTCAGTGGTTTTCAACCAATGTGCTGTGGCACACTGGCGTGCCATGAGAACTGTCCAAGTGTACCATGAAAATTTGCACAGAGATACTGGAAATCAATCTAAAACAAACATTGTTTCATCTTAAACAATATTCTAGTCAACCAAAATTACAACTCAAACTCAAAAATTAATTGTCTAAATTAAAATGAGGTATCCGTCTTCCAGTTCAAAAATCTGAACATTCTAAATGCAGGTGGCCAAACAGCAAAATTGAGATGATGTATTTGTTAATACACGATCTGAAACATTAATGCATTTGATCCTTTAGCATGTTGTATGCACTACGTTGCAAAGCCCTCTAGTAAGACCGTAACCGTAGTATATGTAAGTAAGTGTGATGCTTATGAACAATCAATTCAGCTGGAAAAAAAAAAGTGGATGTGCCATGGAATTGTTTATCTCAACAGTTCTCAACCACTGTGTCACAACACAAAAAGGTGTGTCACATGAAATCAGACTGCTGCTGACATCCTGAGGAGAGCTGAGGCAGCAGGCTGATTTTATGCTGCTGGTCCTTTAAGAACTGAAGCTGCAACAGCTCTCTGCTAAAACAAGTGCAAAAAATCAGTGTTTCACAGACTCAGGGGCTGCCAATCAAGCCATCAGCTGCCAAAAAATCCCTTTTACATAAAGATTTCTTTGGCAGCAAGGGAAAACACAGCTGGGTGGTATGTCACACACAGCTGAGCCCCCCCACCCCCCCAGCTGTGTCACAGTGGGGGTGAAAGGGTTGAGAATCCACTGTTTCTCTCATTAAAGTGTGCCGTGTTACTGAAAAAGGTTGGGAAGCCACTACTCTAGCTGACCTCTCTGTACCTGTTTCAGTTTAAATTCTTCTTACATGAACATGGGTGACCAGAACCACACACAATGATGCCAAATGCAGTCTTACCAGTGCCCTATACAACGGCATTAATACTTCTCTCTCTTGGAAATGCCTCCACCTGATAGATCCTAGGATCACATTTCCACTGGCATAGCAGCACCACAGTGGTGGCTCAGTGAAAAATCAGACTACTATATAAGAAGCCATACCTAAAGATAAAAGACAGTTGCTTACTTGTAATTCACATTCTTTGATACGAGTTGCTCATGTCCGTTCCAATTAAGTGTGTACATGCCATGTACATGAGCCTTCAGAAAGCTTTTCCCTCGGGAGTGCCCACAGGGTCAGCTGTGAGCTGCCTAGCGGCAATGGGAAAGAGACAAATTGGATGGAGTATCCACTTTCCACTGTGCACAGCACCCACTTGTCTGACATTATTGAAGACCAAGCATAGTAGAAAAGTCAGAGTCTGTCCCAAAAGGGAAGGGAAGGATCCAGTGTCCGTCTTTCCTGGGGTCTCCCTCTGGGGAGCCCCCTTCAAAAGGCTTGCATAAGTCCCTGTGGCAGTTAGCTCCAACTCCTACCCAGGTTAATGGGTTGAGTGTCCAGTGTCTACTTCCCCTACTCCTTGCTCTGTTATAGCCCTGGCATGGAGGGTGGAATCTGCAGCTTGGCTACAGTTTACAGTGTTTGCGCTGCATCGTAACGGTGTGCATAGCCAAGAACTTCATGGCTGCCAATGTGTCCTTTAGGTTGTGTGATTTAAAGTGTTTGCTTGGAGAACGACCTTCCCCTTTGAATGCGAGGTCCTCAGTGGTAGACTGCACCTCTGGCAGTAGGTCTGAGACCTGTAACGATGAGCATCTTCCCACAGTCAGTCCTGAAATCACGGTTTAGGCCGCAAAATCCACCACTGTGTCACCACACAGTGTTAAGCGCCACAGAAAGCAGGTGCAGTGGCTGGATTTGGACTGGAGGGAATGGGCTAGTGTGTCCTGTAGAGTCACAATATGCTGCCAAGGGTGTCACAACCCACAAAAGGTTGAGAACCACTGATCTAGCTAATTCTCCTGTAAATCCAAGATTATTCTCCATGATATCTTGTTTTAGTTGTAGAAACATCTAAAGTTTTATTATCCAACCGCTAGTGCCAATAAACTGTCCGAGTTCCCTCCTATTTTGAAACATTTGTCTCTTCTAATGTTTTCTGACAAACCAAATGAAGGATATGGGGAAAGAGAAGGCAGTTATATTAACTAGGCCATGTGTTTAGTGTTCGTCACATTAGGAGGACTCAGGTTTTAAAGTTTGTTTTAGGAAACTAGTTATGACTCCAAGAGGTAAAGAACAAGAATTGTGTCTGTTCCACATTAAGCCATGTTTAACAAACAAAAATTCTGGTTCTTCTTACATTACTGTAAACACTGTGTTGGTGCAAAAAAGAAAAAGGTAAAAAATAAATAGCTGGAAATTATTCTTCTGTGGCACAAGTGCTATATAAAAATTACTACATTTTCTAGTGATGCTGTAGAAGCAGATAGGAAGCAATTTTAGACCTATGAGTGTTGACGATAGGCATGTCCATGTCATGTCCTGTTGTTTCCAAATTCGCTATTTCTGATGTTCTGCAAGATAGCAAAATACAAGTAGTGCACACACAACACCAAAAAGTGAAAAAGTTACTTCGTACCCTCCCATGTGAAATAAAGGGAAACAATGAGCCATCTAGTAAGTCACACTAGACCACCAGCCCCCCAATAGCAATGCATTAGTGTTGAAGATTTCATATCATCCCTCTAACTCTCCTAGTTGACTCTCATGTTGGAAGATGGCAGGATATAAATGTGAGAGGGACCCCATGCTCTAAATCAGCAAGGCACAGGATCCTCCTCTGCAGACACATTGTGTGACATGCTCAGAGTACACACCATAATCATGGAGTCCTCAGTCAATTTATTCCTTTTTGGTCCTTCAGTGTACTGCTGTTGCCATAATCTGTTATAATGAAATTCATTCCACATCACAGGAACAAACTAACAAACAAATACTATGTAGAAGAGGTCATATTTAGGCCATAACCTGCTATATTTTAAAGCAAGATCATGTGACTCTTTACCACTCTTTGGCGTGACTTGCTTGAGTTTAAGGACAAAGACTGTGATTGCATCAAACTCTGTAAATCTTAGTTGAATAGAATGGGCACTTTTCCACAGCAAGTGGGTTTTTCATATGCAGGGATGTGAACTGTACAATTCTTTATAAGTAATAAACAGAACTAAGATTGGGTGATGAACTTTAGTAGACCACAGCTAGTTAAATTACATAACTATACATGTATTGTGAGACTGTAGCACTTAAATTATAGATACAAGTCACGTCCAAAACTTCTAGCCAGTATCACACATACCAAAAGTAGGGACACAGTCAAATACACTATCGTTCACTGATTGAAGCATAGACTAGTGCAGTAATACAGCTTTAGTCTGCTTTTTTACCAGTCTTTTCTACTATACCATGTGACGGGTTGTGCGAACCTCAAACTAGAACTAAAAAGATTGAAAACCATCTCTGGGCCCAAATGACCCTGCCCAGGCACACCAGTAGAGAATGCTCCAGATTGAGCAGGAAGCCAGACAGTTCAGAAACAAGCTGACTAGGCAAAGAGAAGGCCTGACTTGGGATCTCCTCTGAAAGGATGCTACCAGAGCCTAACCCTGGAAAAGAGGAGCCTAAGACAGGACATCCAGTACCTCTCTCTACTACCATGGCTATTACCATAACCATTACTATGGTTCACCACAAACTGCAAATCAGAGCAGGTGCTATATAGAGTGACCCAGAGAGGATATCCCTAAGGTACTCCTGGGTGCTGAACCCTCGCTAATATTCAGATGGCCCTGGGCCTGAACTACAGTGGAGTGGGAGGGCTCGATCTCCTCTATAAAACCCTTCCTTATTAAGGCGGGCACAGCTCACTAACCATTAGATGATACTACCAATAAGCACCATCCCTCACATATGTTAAGAGTTTGTGGATCATGGGATTAAAAACCTTAACTTCAGTGTTCATGCTTTGACTGCCATCCTTCAGTTGTCAAACAGAGACAAAATATCAATTCTCTACAGGCTGATCTAAGCGCAACGTAAATAACGTCCGTCAACATGCTGAAGACTTGCGGGTTCCCAGAAAAAGCATTTATCTCCCAGTACAACAATAAAGCTCCAACTTATTTGAATTTTACTTTTTAAGATGGCTTAAACTAAATGCCAGTTAATACTGATTCAAGCCAGAAGATTTCAATATTATATAAATCACAAAATAGTAAAGTGGCATTTAATTAGATTTCTGGCAACAGAAAACCATGAGATCTCTATTTAAATATTTTAAGCAGCAGGAAATCATGTGAATCTCAAATTTAAACTCTTTCCTAAGCATCCCCTTCTATATATCTTCAGGGTCAGAATTAGCAGTTGCTTTTAGAATTCAGTGCTAAAGAAAGGACTGGACATAAGTGTAATATCACATTAGGAAACCTGAGTGAACATTGGCAGAAGGTCGTGTGTTGAGGTATGCAAAATACCATACATACACTCCTTTGAGCAAGCAGTGCCAAGTGTGAAAATTAAAGCACTCTAAAGCACAAAGTCATCCAAGTCAAATGTATGAACTGTACCCTAAGTATAAGCAAGTTCATAATACAAAAGCTTTCCTTAACTTCAGAAGTCAAGCCCCAAAAGTCTTCATCTCAAACAACTCAATCATACTGCTACATAAATATGTATTTTTCTCTTCATCATCAAACTTACTTTATATTTTGTCTTTTTAAAAGTATTGCTCTAGCATTGTAAAGTTTTATAGCCCCTAAGTAAAATCAAGACAGCTGAACATGTGTCGCCTCCTCTCAGAGCCGTCCAATATACTCCTACCCCTTGGCACATACTAAAACGTACTCTGCTTGTCCAGTTATGCTGTTCTACTATTATCCAACACTCGTGACCTATGCTAACGTAGGGAGTGACACTTTCTACATTTCACATTATGTTGCATTAATGTTTTCGATTA
Organism: Podocnemis expansa; assembly: GCA_007922195.1. Taxonomy (NCBI): domain Eukaryota; kingdom Metazoa; phylum Chordata; order Testudines; family Podocnemididae; genus Podocnemis; species Podocnemis expansa. Next base: position 47,804,482 of record ML681964.1, read on the forward strand.
GAAGGATAAGTTAAAGATCTCATTTGAGTGTTTCACATCACAGGAAGCCAAAAAAATTTTTTTGTAGCAGCTTATCTGGCACTGCAATATCATCCTGTTTCCACATCAACCAATTCCAAATTTAAACAAGTAAGGCCCATACCATGAAAAGCACAGTTTGTTACATACTGAGGAGTCCATATGATTTAGGATATTCAAGCTGAATCAACAGTCAAAATAATTTCTTACATAGCTTCATGGAGCATTTTCATATGTTGCTCTAAATAGTGACTTACAACTATCTTAATGAATTAATAACCTTACAAAAAAAATGAAGTTGGGTGGCACCAAACTTTAATAGCACATGCAGGGTTGATGATAATATTTATCAAAATATCCAATAACATTCTTGCAAATAATTACAAATCAGATACATTCATGCTACCCTCCAAAAACCATGATGGGACCTAGGATCCTCCCTAAACAACCTGCTGTGTTGTTGGTTTCACGCACATCTGAGCACAGCTTTCTCTAGAGCAGTGGTTCCCTGAAACCCTACACTTACTAAAAAAAAAAAAAGTAAGTCTGCTTTTGTTGACAAAAACAGTGGAGGTGTACACACTGAATTGCTTCTCTCAGTATAACTCCCCTGCTATGTTGACATAATAAAACCACCTCAATGATCAGCATAGAACTTCTTGTAACAGTTAGCAGACACTGTGCTGGTTAGAGAGCCCTAACTGGCTTCCAGAAGGTGCCCCACAATGCTCATCCTGACTACTCTCATCAGCAGTTTGAACTCTGCTGCCCTGCAGGTACACCTGTACACACACCTCCACCAGCTTTAAAGACCCAAGAATTTTTTCTTTTTGCTCAAACACACACAGTTTACACAGCATTTTCCCTGTTAACTATACCAGCTATCCGCAACAGATGTTCTCCTGCATGGAGAACACCAGAGCTGTTGGATGTGCTGAATTTATAGGGAGAAGAGGCAGTGCATTCACAGCTTCGCTCCAGCTGGAGGAACTTTGACACCTATGGAAAGATTGATAGCGCCATGCAGGAGAACAGACACGAAAGAGACACAGAAGCAACGCCATACTAAGATCAAGGAGCTGTCTAGGTTCCCAGCATAGGGCTTCATGAACCATGATAGTAAAGGGTAGTAAAGGTGTCCAAGGATTATTATGGGCATTTCTGCATCTCTCACTGGAATCTCCTTGTCTGGAAAGAAAGTCCCAGTTTTCGATACAGTCCAGCATTCTGAAAGATGTGTGAGTCATGCATCTTCTCTGACCATCCCTCCTTAATATCAGTAAAATGCTTCTGATGTTCAAGCACCTGAAACACCATGGAGAAATAGCACTTTTTGGTTAGTTTACTCCATTACAAGGTATTTGGGGGCCTAAATGAGTATATGCATTCCTGCCACAGTTAGGGAATCTCACAGCCACAAAGCTATCAATTATTTTCTGCTTATTACCACGAGTCACAGTCCTTCATAGCAGGAGACGATTAATTGACCTGTGTGACTGGCTGCTCCCCAAATCCAGTCCAGTGTGCCAGTGTGACCCCCCCCCATCAATTCCTACTCCTGAACTGTGATTCACCCCGCTTTGCCAAGTGAACACTCACTCCTGAGTCAGTCCACTCTGGCCTCTGGCGTACAACTCTCCCAAGCAGTGGGTGTATGCTCTCTGGCTACTCAAAGGACTGTCCCCAAGGAAGCACCCCCTAGCCCCAGTTACCTCACCAGGAGCCACTGTCTACAGAGACTGGGGCCCACTTCCAATCACCAATTACTTCAGATCCTCCATTTAAACAAAGAAATAAATTGTGCCCAGACCTCTACACTCATACCCTCTAAAGATCACACAGCTTTAGATAAAACAACCACTAATTTACTGATCAGATTATAATTCTAAGTGAGAATATGGCCCGTCATGGCAGAATCACAATATAAATGAGTCAGCACAGACCACAAGAAAATAAAAAGATAAAACATGCATACTGCCCTAATATCTCTACTTCGACTGACCTCATAGTCCAAGTTCATGCTCAAGGCATTTCGCTGTCAGATGTTTGTGCAGCCGCTCTCTGCCTGACACCAGGCAAGGCCCAGATCTTGGTTGAAGTTGTTTCAAGATGGAGAGTCAAAGCCAAAAAACCTCTTATCCAAGTGTTTTTCTTTGTCTCCTAACCCCCTCAGCCCCTCCCTTTCTGGGCAGAGATGATCCCTTTGTCTCTTCCCAACCACCTCAATTAGCCTAACTGTCTTCTACAGGAGCATGCTTGCTTGCTGCTGTTGTGCCTCCCAACCCCCCCCCCACCATTCTAAATATGCCGCACACCCAGGGCCATCCCTGGGAGGATGCAGAGCCCTGGACAAATCACCCTCTGCAGGGCCCCACACACCCTCTGGCACTGGGGAGGTGAGGCCGGCCAGCCCAGGGGAGGGACAGGCCCCTGAGCTGGCCGAGCCGGCCAAAAGGGCACCCTGGTTCAGTGCTGCCTGTCCGCCCCTTTGCCCCCCAGCCACACGCACTGCTCTCAGCTCTGTGCCGGAGCAGTGGGGAGGGGACCGGAGGCAGCGTGGCTGGGGGGAGGGGTAGCGATACCAGCTGTCCCCCACCCCTTCCACCCCACTCCAGCACAGAGCCAGCAGCAGCGCACGTGGTAGGTTAGAGGGGAGTGGCTGGACTGGCAGCACTGAAGGAGGCTACCGCTTTTGGTCGGCTAGCTCAGTCCCCAGAATGGGGGGGGGCAGCGGTGCAGGGCCCACAGGGCCCCCCAAAGCACAGGGCCCTGGGCGGCTTAGGGACAGCCCTGCACTCGTCTGCATGAAGTTGCAGGAAACATGATACCATCCTAATAATGTAGATTGTGTTATGAGCATCCATAAAGAAACATTGTATGGTGTAACTGGCAACAAATCACACAATCACTGTGTATGAGTGAACAGGAAAATCATATAGACCATAACCCAGGATGTGCATCCCATGACAACACACACTCTTGCATCACTGAAACCTGTACCGTGGACTTTCCAACTCCAAACTGATTTGCACCTGATAGATAAGTCTGAAGTTGCCAGCTTCCACACATTGATCACCATTTGCTTTTCCATAGTGAAGGCAGTTCTCATTCTGGTGTCCTTCTGCTCCAGTGCTGGGTTATGCTCCAGAGCTCTGGGAACATGGATTTGTGCACTCTGAAGTTCTACAGCCACCGCTCAGCATACCATACATGCATCATGATGCTATCCCACCCTTCACAGCTTGTTTCCCAAGCCCAGTACCAATGGTCCATTATGGCAAGCTGTTCCCTAAATGCCAGAAGAAATCCTGAATTATGTTTTTCCATGGCAGAAAGCAGGGCAGGCATCACCAGTTCACTCTCAGTTTTGCAGCTTATGAAATACTGCAAGACCAATTACATCGTGTTCATTATGCTCATCACCAGACTGGTCGGCAGGTCAGAATCCATGTTCTCAGGAAGAGACAGTAGATGAACAGTTTACAATGGCTACTGAAAAACAGTGCAAAATGGCATTAGAAGCCCATGAAATGATGGAAAAGAAAGAAATCAGCCTCAGAAAAGGGATGATGCATCACAATTTGTTCCCAGAGATCCCTGGGACAGTGAGTGACAAGTCGCACAGTGGGATAGCTACCCATGATGCAATGTTCTGTCAATGCAACAGCAACAACTGTGGACATGCTTCGCCAACAGGAGTGTTATGTGGGTGTACAGAACCCATGTTACTAAAACACTTATCATTGACATTATTTAAGGTAACCTAACTGTGAAGTATAAACACGATCAAACCATTCTTTGAGCTTCAGTGTGATAACGAAACTAACGAAGGGAAGGGCACGTAGGTGCTCTTCTTTTGCTTTGATCTGCGTATCTCATGTACTGTCTAAGAAAGAATAATTGTTTCAGAATTTCTTTTGCAAAGTTTGTGCGCTTCACTTAGTACTAGTCCCTGGAGAGGTAATCTATAGACCAGAATGCCGACAAAGTTGGAGCTCTGGGAAAGGGTGTGCTTAAGCAACTGGACCGTCCTGGTGAGGGAAGTCTGCATCGGTTTAGGGGACTTATATTAACGGAATCATGAAGTGCCACTTCCATTGGGGTAACCAATTATGTGCCCAGCAAGCATGCTAGAGCCTACTGAGACTAGGGGCACACTAGTTCAGTGTGCCAGTGTGTTGGACCCAAACATAGAAGTCTGATGACTGTCCAGCAGGGGGAGTTTTACTCAGGCTACGGATACTACCCATCCTCCTCCTTTCCTGAAGGAAGAAAAAGTAGGTTCACTTGCTGGTACCTGGAAGGAAGTAGAGCTTGGTTCTTTCACCAGTCCCTGGTACCAAATCAAATTAGAACAAGCTATTTGGGGAGATAGGAAAAAGTGTTACCCGAGTGCTCATTCACACCGTCATTCTGATCTTAATGAGCCACTTTGCCAGGTTTGCATCATACAAAAATGGCCTACAGCTGCTCTGTGCTTTTTCAGAGTTTATTAATGGCACTGAAATACAAAATGTGCCACAGAAGCAAAAAAAAAAAAAAAAAAAATACTCACTTTCACTGATATACAACCAGCCAGGATATTGCATGCTGTCTTTTGAGAGATCCAGTTACATGATCTATAGATGTCAATGCCAAACTCTACTATTGCAACTTGTATGTAGAATCAAAGCCAGACACAGTGAAAGGTTTTTAGCAACTAGAACTCTATCTGCTTACCAACACGTCACTGTAAACATATCCTAGTACTCTGCCCTCATAAGCTCTCTGCTGAATGCAAAATCCACTTCAGTCTCAGTCTCCGACACGCTGTTTTACCAACACAAAGCTTCAAGATGACAAAACTTTCACAGCATCTGGGCCTGAACTATGGAATTAACTACTGCATAAGAGGAATTATGGACACTACTTTCAGAACTGAATCGTAAAATTATTTCTTCCACTTAGTTTTCCATCATTTTCCTCTCACACACAGTGACGCTGCTCTTAGAGAGCCCAGAACCACGAGCCACTGTGTTACCTGTCTGCCTCAGAAAGAGAGAGCTTTCTTGAAGCTTCAACTATGTGACAGCTCACAGTCACACAACTGTGTCCACCTCACCAGAAAACTCTTCAAGACTCTACCAGTCTCAACACTGCCTTGAAGGTAATATTCAGTGACCCACAACTGCCAAACTCCACAAAAGGAATCTCTCTGCAGTATGCAGTCCCCTTCTCAAGTCACTCACAGTAATTAACCAAGCCCACTGTCTCCAATCAGCAGAAAATACATCAGCCTGTTGGCTCAACAGAAAATGAACACCCAATTTTAATACACCACCACTAATATGGTTTATTGTAAAAATAAGTATGTTTATTAATAAATTACACTAAGAGGAAAAAAGACAAGTATGAGTATAAAACAAAACATAATATGCTTTCTAGTGACAAACAATTTTAGCAAGCTCCAATCTTTGCCTAAGCAGCTTTCTCTCTTACATTAAATAAGTATCTCCAGCTCCGCAGACAAGTGGATTCATCAGTCACAGAAACAGAGGATGCTGTTCCCTTTGTCCCTTAAGTAAGGGATTTTCAGAATTTTTTCTCCTTGAGATTCTGTTAAAAAAAAATCATTTATGCCTGTGACTCAACAACTACATCTTTCACAATACATTCCAGTCTTTTAGTGGTGGCAGCAGGGGGCGCCGCAGCCCAGTACCTAAAGCACTGGATTCTGAACCATGGTTTTTAAAACTCTCAGTGATGTATCACCAAAGCGTTCTCTGCCTTTCTTTTTATAAACCAGTAAACCTTCAAAGTATATTCATTCAAAAAAAAAAAAATCACAGAATCGTAGAAGATTAGGGTTGGAAGGAACCTCGGAAGGTCATCTAGTCCACTGGTTTTCAAGCTTTTTTTCTTGGGACCCAGTTGAAAGAAATCATTGATGCTCGCGACCCAACAACTACATCTTTAAGCAATGCATTCCAGTCTTTTGTCAGTGGCAGCATGGGGTGCCACAATTCAGCACCTGAAAGTCTGCGACCCAGTACTGGGTCCTGACCTTATGTTCATAAACCACAGATCTAGTCCAACACTCTATTCAAAGCAGGACCAACCCCAACTACACACGCTAGACAGAATTCTTCTCCCCTCACTGATGTGTACACGCCATGATTCTTCTGCACCACAATTCTTCTGTGGATTTTTTTTTTCCAGTAGCTTAACATTTTATCTTAGTTGTAAATGTACTTTCATTGGGGGTTTGTTGTTTGTAATCAAGCCACACAGACCAATAGATCCACATTCCATTTTATGAGAAAGGTATGCTTACCTACTTCCTCCAAAATATATTTTAAAAACATATTTCCAGCAGAAAGTACATACATACATCACTCACCAGCATGTTACCAGTTTTTACATGGTACCTTACTAGATGCTGTTTGGTTAAATAATCTGACAGTTTATTGAATGGGCCCTTTGCCAGTTATCAGAAAGGGTCTCTCTCCATCACACACACAAACCAACTGACCACGTTAAGCTGCTTCTCCTACAGATTGGAAAGGAAGTGTGTTATTTTTATTTCTATTTTAAATGTTTGGGAGGCACTCAGATGTTATGGTGATGGGGGCCCATAAGCATCCATATAAATACTGATATCAAACTGCTCTTATTTTATGCCAACATGTGCTCCAAATGTGCGCCTAAAATCTCCTGAGAGAAAAGTAAGAATCTAGATTTACAATCAGCAAATCACAAGCTGTAGTTTCTTACATGGAAGAAGGAAGAAGAATCAAGGCAGGGGGTGCAAATGCTGTATCTTAGAGCATTGATGCCTGGCATTCCAATACACTTTTCAAAAGTGAAACATGGAAACCTATGCATCCATATGTAATATGTCACCTTATATTTTACTACCAATGCATTTTAAAAACTTTGGGGCAGGGGGTCCCAACCTTTTTAAGGCTAGGGAGCCCCTTTGCATAGGGAAGGAAGTTCACAGCCCCTTAGGTGGGTGAGGCGCTGCTGCACAGAGGAGGCGCCTCCACGCAGTAAATGTGGCCCACTGCTCCCTGCGGCCATTGCCCCTTCTCCCAAGCCACCATGGCCGTGGCCCCCTGCCCTTGCCCGGGGAGCCGGGAGATGCCACAGCCATGGCCCCTCACTCTGCTGGTTCCCCTCCTCAACCCCCACCCATGGTCCCCTTCCCTCCTCCCTTACCTGGCCACTGGAGCTGAGGGCACCTAGCCACCTCCAGGCTACTCTGACCATGCTTTGCATGCTCAGGGCAGGAGTTTTTAACTCCCAGCCTAGCGGAAGCTCCCTGCTGGCCAGCTGGAAGCCTGCGTCTCCATGACAACCAGAGACCCAGGCGGCATCTGGCCCCAGCTCCTTGCCTGTCTGCGGACCCCTGGAGCCACAGTGCAGTCCAGCAGGGGTCCACAGGCCACAGGCTGGTAACCACAGCCTTGGGGTAAAAAATAATCCTTAATTTTACAAAATAAAAAATTACAGATCTCCACAGATTTAGAATGCACTTTAGATATTTGGATACTGATACTTACAGAAATTTTCAGCAAATTTATGTTTGTTGAACAGCGGAACTACCAAAGCTTCCAAGCATTTCCACAGAAAGAGAGAGGATATTTTTATCTGAGCTTCCTTGTTAGGTCTTGTCTACACTAGGAACTTTTTGCTGACAAAAAGTCAGTTTTTGTCAACAAAACAGTCCTGACGTAATACTATAGTCACCTATCCATTGACAACACTATCCTGTTTTTCCAACAAAATAAAACCCTCTCTGCAAGGGACATAGGGCTCTTGTCCATATCCGTCAATGTAGATCCTGTGGCCCTTAGAGTGGTGGAGAGGGACTATCATACTTTCCAATTTCACTGCTCTGCTCCAGCAGTGAAACTGACAAGGAGGTGAGGGACCTAGAGTCTGGCTCTGCAAGCCACTGGGCTCCCAGGTGCAGACAGCTGCCATTAGGCTGTGAACCTGAGCAACCCCCAGGCTCCAGCCAGGACATTGGCAGCTGCAGCCCTGCTGGTTGCCCGAGCATGAGTGGCCACCTCTCACGTGAGAGCCAGGACCAGGCAAGTCATGGGGAGTTGCAGCAAGCTCCCAAACAGGGCGCAGAAGACCACCTCCTGGCTTCAAGCTCAGGCTACAGCTCAGAGCTGGGACTAGGCAGGACAAAGGAGGCTGCAGCCAGCTCCCAGTGGGGGAGCAGGGATGTCCATGATCCCAGCTGGGACCAATAGTGATGGTGGGGGGGGGGCCCCACAGTGAGCCGAAGAATCTGGAGCTCCTAGCAAGAAGCTGAGAGAAGGTTCTCTTAGCTCCCCAACACTGCCCTTTGTCGGCGGACATGGTCCTGGTGAGAATGCATTCCATCAACTCACAGACAGCAGTGTGGAAATCAGCCACCACTATAGGCAACTGAAAGTCGACATATCTTCGGTCAACCAATTCTGCAGCATAGACCAGTGTTTCCCAACCAGCATGCCACGGCACACAGTTACGCCATCAGGTCTGAGCAAGTGTGCCACAAATTTTTTTGAAAAACTAGTCAAAGAGCTCTGGATCAGCTCCTTGGCTCATGAATATTCATGAGTTTGTTTGGAAAATATATGGTGGTGTGCCTCAAATTAAAGGCAGCAAGATGTGCCACAGCAGAGATGATGTTGGGAACCACTGGCATAGACACGGCCTTAGTCTTGACACTTTGGTCCCTATCAGCAGCTGGAGACTGCAACAAGGATTTGAAGGTAGTTATCTGAAGACATCACCAGCAAGTCTTTAACTATTTGTCTCTGTGTATAACATTACCTTGCAAACTCAGCTTGCATTTCTTGGCATACCTAACATAGTCCGTTCTTTTATTCCATGAAGTGAATCTCTTATCAGGAAGAGGGATTACCGATCCCGATTTTAGCTCAGTTCCTCCCCCATACAGAGGAGTGATTTGTCAATAACCAACTGCAAACAAACAGTACCTAAGCATTTTACTTTCCATCTTCATGCACAGTTTAATACTTTACTACTTTATTCCAAAAAGAGTATCTATACCAGGGGTCTCAAACTCAAATCACCATAAGGGTCACATGATGACAAGTATGCTAGCCCGAGGGCTGTACCACTGAAATCTTTTCACATAACAATATTGCAAATATCGGTAAAAATAGTGTTGCCACAGACCTGGCAAAACTGATATAGAGTGGAGTGAATCAGTACCTTCCCATTGCTGTTGGACAAACACTGAAAATATTGTACAATGGCTGAAGGTATCCAAAGGATATAATACAACCAACAACTCAGCTGAATCAGAACAAATCAAGTTCAAAGTATACAATGCATATAGGGGAAAGTGCCCAAGGATTCTGTTGAAGTATTGCCTGGCTTCCAGAGTACTTTCCTGCCATACAGGCACCACTACCCTAAACTTATCTACAACACTTTGAAATTAAATGCAGGTTTATCTATAGCATCGGCAATCATTTCAGCCGTTTCCTCAGAAGTCTTCCAGGTAAAGTCTCCAATGCACAAACACTGTTCCTGAATCACAAAGTTATCAGCAGGTATTTGATGAATGTATCTGAACAACAGTGTTTATTATTCCTTGTGTGAGCCACCTGGTGTTACACTAGTAATTACTGTAAAGCACTTGGTTTCTTTAACTTTACCTCAGACTGTTTTTACACCTTGCTCTGTGCATTCTTGAATAAATCCATTTTGGCTTGCAAGTGATAAGTAGCATACTGACTTCTCTAAGACTGCACCTCTCTTCTTCCACATGGTCAGCAAGATCACCCAAAACCCAGTAATACTTAGCTAACAAGTCAGCAACATTCAAGAATTTGCCATTGGATGCATCATCCAGCTTGCCACTCATGCCACAGAAAACTAATCCTGATTCTCCAAAGGGAAAAACAAAAACAAAACAAAAAAAAAAAGCAACATCTAAAATGTGTCTGAGTTTCTTTCATCTTTTCTTTTTTCATTTGCAAAAATTTGTCTCAAATAGGAGGTGGATGGTTTTATCACCTTTAAACTACTTCTTGCATCCATCTGTTTCATATAGCATATTCTGTATGCATTTTTCCCCCCATGGTCAGGATTTTGTTTACACAGCTGTGGAGCACAGTCAATCCAGTTAGTGGAACTAACGTAGGAATATCACCTTGAATTGCTGCATCCTAGGGAAAAGTCAACATGGAATGCACTAAATATCATGTTATATCAAATAGCAGCTATTTTGTTCAATTTTTTCTCCATTTGAAAGCCTTTAGAAAGAAGAGCATCTTTCATCTTTCCTTCAGTATCCCTTATGGATGGATTTCTATCTTCCAGTTATGAAACACAAATCTGTCTGTCACCGTTTTACAAAGCCTGCATGTGAAAGAATATTCTTAACAGAAAAATGAAGTGATGCAAGTTTGTCCTTATCTTCTAAATGTTCTTCCTCCTCCCACAGATGCACTGCATCTAGACCAGATCCCAAAAGATTACCACCATCTTTCTCTCCTTCACCACAAGCTGGTTTCCATCCAAAACATTCTAGAGTTCTTTTCTCTGCTTTTTGTTCTACAGTTTCTCTGCCTGACTGTATATATGCCTCATATTTGACTGTCTGAAGGTAACCAACATTCAGTCCAACGTTACCAATGCCAAGGAAATTTGCCTAAATCTAGGCAGCTGTTCCCAGACCGCTGTTCCCAAGCACAACTGCTGCATTCTCTTCTAATGTAGCAAGATGTGAGCTGGGGAGAAGGCAGCAGAATGAGCCACAAAGCTCAAGGCATAGCCACTCTGTCCTTCCAGCCTGTAGGTGGGGACAGCTCCTCTGCTCCCTATTGCGCCCTGCAGCATGAAGCACCTGGGAAGGAGAAGGGGATGGGTGGTGAAGAGAGAGCATTTATTGCTGCCACTCAATCTCAGAGGGGAAAGGAAGACTAGCTGTGGCTCCAACCCCCACCTGTGTGGGTGTGAAGAACTCTAGAAGCAGAGCTGAGGCTGGATGGGCAGAAATGAGAGGGGTCTAAATTGATGGGAAAAGAGTGATAAAGGGACTTGTCAGATAAAGTATGTAGTTATGCATTTTTCCTAATCTGATGGAACTGACAAACAGTTTACATAAGCTTTTTAAAATTGAATTCATACTTCCAAAATAGTGTTAGTGCAAGTTTCTGTCTTAGATCACTATTATTGAACCCATTTGCAGTAAAGCACACCCTCAGTGTGAAACAGGATGGGGGCGATCCCTGCAATCATGATGTACCAGCACCCTAAATTCTCTGGCCAATTATTGTTTGTCAGTAACCCACTATAGGATAAAGACAAACAAAGTGATGAAAAGATCAATGTTTTATTATCTGTGTGTCTGCAGATTAATACGATTTTCTAAACTACTGCTTCTGATTTGGGAACTTGAAAGCTGCAGAGTATTCATAATCTGCTGCATTTAGTGTGCAACTGCCAAAGTGCAAAGTCTGTTTTGTTTTAGGTACAATTTATGTTATACAATAATATTTAATGAATAGTAACTCACAAAACTGTTCTGTGTATTACATTTCCACCTGGAACTACACCATCCCACTTGGAATTATTCCAAATTACAAAAATCAGGTAAACTTCTGTAATTTCTTTAGATAATGAGATCAGATTGACACTGGCAAGTTTGAAGACAAATAGTTCTGTATCATTTATATAAGGATAGCACTCTAATGAATATTATCATCATACAAGAGTTTTTAGCATTACTGTGATGATGGCACACTGCAATATGGTATATTGCTGAGGCAGCTGATAATTCCTCTTTTGATGGTACAAAATTCCCCAAAACAGGACTATCCCCAATGAAACATCTTAACATGACCATTACAAGCGTTACAAAGCAGGGACTGCATCTTAACTCATGAGACAAAGCATCTGTGGCACTTCAATCAAATGTTGTAGACCATTCAAATAGACTTTATTAACAACAAGTAGGTCCAAGAGAGCACCAAACATAACAGCTGATAATACCTGGTATTATACTAATCCTTGCTCTTATGCTCAGAGTCTTACAAAAGATTAATCAAGAAATTTTAATACAATGCTGTGTTTGCAAAAAGCAGTGGTTCACGAAGTAGTCACAAGAAATCATCCCGTCGGGAAGACTAACATTTGCAGCATTCAACATGGACTGAAGATACCAGAGCTGGAAACATGCACAATAGTCAGTCTTCTGTGCCTAAAATAAACAGAGGAGAATACAATCCTGTTGTGACATCAGTCCTCTACAGAGAGTTGATGGTACTCACCAGACACTATCTTCCTCTTCATATCAATAAAGAAACTACATAGCTCTATTTCCTGCTATTTAACCCATACTTTTTAAACACACATACGCACACAAAAATTTTTCATTGCTGGAGAGACTCTAAACTGCCTAGATTTCAAATATACCCAAAACCCATCCAGGCCCACGTCTGTCCCACAAACCAGTTAGCGTAAATTTCTCCAGTTCAATGCATGTCTACATGTCTGATAACTGAATGCTGAATTGAGATCCAACTACTTCTCAATGAAATCACTGAAGGCAGGCACACAGTCAAAACATTCACAAACTATCATATGCCTGATTTTTACACCAGCGCAGGTAGTAAGATATAAACCTTGATTGGAAACCTCTTGTAGGAAAGCTTTGCTCCAATGGAGAAGATTTGCACTGCAAATAAATGCTTTAGGCAAAGGCAATCTTAGGCAATTGTGGGTCCTAGGCAAAGACCTATTGCAGGGCCCCCATCAGCCCCCAAAACCCCCTCTGCAGCCCCAGCTTCACATTGCCAGCCCCCCCAACAGTCCCAGCTCCCCCCTCTGCAGCCCCAGCCTCCCCCACCACTGACCCCAACCCCCCCCCGTGCACTTCCCCCACAGCCCCAGCCCATCCTCCATGCCCCCCCCCAGAGCCAGGACACTGCACCCCTCCAATGGCTCTGCTCCCCACGGCCAGCCTCTTCCACGCACCAGGGGCCCCAAAAACCCCCCTGCAGCCCCACTGCCCCTCCAGGAGCCCCAACCTCCTCTCCCCGTGGGCACAGCCCCAGTGCCCTACCAGGGGCCCCAAAAATGGCCCTGGTGCCCTGCCAGAGGCATATTACACAGACTACAGTGAGAGATTGTGCCACATACTCTCAAAGAAACTAAGAAACCACCTGATCAGCAGACTCCAGTGACACCATCCTAGCGAGATGCCAGCTCACTCCCCCAGGCAGTCAGGAAAGATGACCGCGCTCGTTCTTATAAACGCAATGCTAAGGAGGAGCTGCAGTTTTCATAATGGTCTCTAGTTATTACATATTCTCCCGGATAGCGGAAGTTCTACAAATGTTTTAAGCCTCGTCAGAAATGCAAAAAACATGCACTGTATTGTCCTTGTTTTAGTATCCCAAACTATTGATTCCCACAACGCACCCATATGAAATACCAATTAGCTAAATTTGACACTAGTATAGTGTAAAAATAAACTTGCAGAACTAGCTTTATTCCCTTAGAGCGCTTTATTTTTCCATCCACACCTGTAACATGTGAAGAAATCTTTTATTTTAAAGGAACATTCATGTGCACCTTGGACTCAAGTCCAAAACAAATCCAGTTTACTGTTCTCTATGCTGGCAGTTTACATATTTTCATTCTGATCAGACTGGCCATACTAGACTGAATTAGTAAATTTCATTCTCATTCTCAATTCCAAGGCAGTGGTGCAATGTTTGTTTTAGGAACACAGCAGGAAAATGTTACATAACAGTAAAAATTTTAACAAATGTCACTAACAATCAAAACCAACTCTTAATTAAAACAAAGTCAAGGGCCTTAAACCAGGTGTTACTTTCAGACAGCTTTTGGAGAGTGTAAATAAGTTGTAGTTAACCCTTCTGAATAGAGGCTTTGCATAACCCTAATAGGATCACTTGGCCCAGTGCTAAAATTAATTCCCAAGTATAAGTGAAATGGGAGATTATGTCCTCTATAACAATTTAAGCCAAAGCATGTACATTATTTTATTTCAGATAAGATTTCGTTTATGACTAAAAGCTTTTGTAAACATGACCCAAACAACAGAAACCAAAAGATCAAGGCTCAAAAACCAACACCACAGATGCCTTTATACTAGATATGTCCCAAAAACTCTAATTACCAAACTTAGTTTAAAAGTGACTGAATTTCTACACTTAGCTGCAAAAACATATCTGTTCAAACCGCTGTCATATTAGCGAGTAAATCCTGCTGAAATGAGATTGTCATTTACTAAGTTAACCAGTTTAGAAGAAAAAAAAAAAACACACAAATCTCTCTAAATGACATATAAATCTTTGAACAGCTGAGCTTTCCAAGAATTGCTGTTCTATTTGTGAAGTACCACAAAATGAATAAAGTAATTAAGAGAGTATAGTGAAGTGTTCCAAGGGACTGTAATAACTATTAAAATTTTTTTAAGAACTAATAGGGCTAGAAACACATCCATTTAAGAAGACCACTGAGGCAATTATACCTTATATATTTAGTGAACTTTGGGAAAAAAAATACACTTGTTGCAGACTTTTTTTTTTCTATTTTTAAACAGGCTTGTAAAATATTTTATCTTCTCCATTATCAGAATATAGTGAAGTCAGTAGATGTGGCCAAGATGGCAAATTTTAAAGACAGGAAAATACTTATTTACTACCATTCAAGTATCCCCAAACTTTTTTTAAATAAATTGGGACGGAATGAGCCATTAAAAAAGTCTGTGCCTTAACCTAGGAGTAGCCTGGAAATGTAGGAAGATGCTCTGTTACTACTATAAACTAAAATAAAAATGAAATTATGTTTTCCAGACAGTACATAGGAAATTAAAGTTGGGTCTGTCACATTTTCCAGCTCTCACAGTAAACCTAATTTGTGTTGTTCCCACACAATTGGCCAGCTGAATGATCTTATTTGTAAGTTTTGGCAAGAGTTGCCTGCTTGTTGTTTTATCAATGCTCACACATTTTATCTGTAAGAATTTAATTCACTTCTGTGAAATAAGCTCATTTTTAAGCAATTCATAAAAATCCTTCATTGTACCAATAACCTATATTTATAAGTTAATAGGTCTCCTGGATTTAACCATGTAGTCTGATGTCACTCAATGATTTAGTCACATCACATCCATTACAGTTTGTAAATTAATTCTCCTTAGCTACTCCCAATAGTGCCTTACTTTTTAGAACAAGACATGTCTGCAGCACTACCCTTAATTAAAGAAGCTTCTCTCCTTAAATTTAACTGGATAAATCAAAACGTATCATTCATACACTCTGAAGAGGTAGTGAAATCTAGTGGAGAGAGTACTAGACTGAAAATCTGGGTTCTCCTCCTGGCTCTTCCACTGGCCTCCATCTGGGTAAGCTTGGACAACTCACTTCATCTCTTTGAACCTTAAGCTTCTGCAACTGTAGAATGGGGATAAAAGATGTTGTCTTCCTTTGGAAAGCACTTTGAAATCAGCAGAGGAAAATTAGAGAGACAAGACCCAGGCTTGATTATATGACACAGTGCAGCATTCAAAGCACAACCATCTCCCTGTATTTCAGCATTTGATTAAAATATGAAATAGCATTCATGATAAAAGAAAAACAGTCACAAAAAAGTGAGACTATAAAATTTGTTCCACTGAGCAGGTAAATGTGCTACAAAAACACTCAATCTGCTCAGAACTAACAGAAGCATTTTCTTGCCACATCTGCTTCCTCAGATCAGCAAACCGAGGCTGAATTACCGGGTTCCAAAGGGGCAGGCATGTTAGTCTGGTCCGGGCAAAAAAAAAAACAAGGAGTCCTCTGGCACTTAAAGACTAACATTTATTTTCTGCATGAGCTTTTGTGGGAGAAAATCCCACTTCACCTGATCTTTGAAGCATTTGACGAAGTGGGATTTTCTCCCACGAAAGCTCATGCAGAAAGTAAATGCTAGCCTTTGTGCACCACAGGACTTCTTGGCTGTTTTTGGGGGGGGGGTGTGCTGAATTACTGGGGACATCTTGAAATCTGCTCCATGACAAGCAAGGTGTTGTTAGCCTCTCTGTTTGGAAATGCTAATTTAATGGGGGTGGGGGGGAAGCAAGGAGTCTTGTGGCACTTAAAGACTAACAGATTTATTTTTCTCATGAGCCTTCGTGGGAGAAAATCCCCCTTTGTCTCATCCGATAAATAAATCAATCAGTTAGTCTTTAAGTGCCACAAGACTCCTTGGTTTTTTTGCTTTACTAAACTAACACGGCTGCCCCTGTGGAACTAATGTAATGGGAAGAAGTTAACTCAGGAATCAAGGGATGCTTCCTCCTCCTAACCTGCACGCACCTGCGGGCCTGCTGCTCCTCCCACCAGCCCACACCGAGGCGATTCCCTCTTCCCGTCCACCAGGGGGGGAAAATAAATCAATCCATCCAGGGCTGGCGACAGATCCGGCAGACCAGCCCCAGCCTGCTCCCGTCAAAGAATCGCAGCCCTGGCTGCCAGAGCTGCAGAGCAGCCACCTGCTCTTCCCCACCTCCTCAGCCAGGTGCGGGTGCCCCTGTCCCCCGCCCGGGACGGCAGCTGAGAGCGCAGCGGGCATGAGGCAAGAGACCTAACGCTGGCGACGAACGAGAGCGACTGACCCCGCAGCCGCTCGCGCCGAAAGCAGGGGGACGCCGGCGGGGCACAGGCCCGGGGCCGCTCCTCCCTCACCCCCGAGGGCGCCTCCCCGAGCCCGAGGCGCGCGCAGGCCGGTTCCCTGTCAGCGCCACGCTTCCACCGCGGCCCCGCCCGGCCGCCGTCCTCCGCCCGACCCCGTAACCAGGCAGCGCACCCCGGCCGCCGGGCCCGGCTCCGCCTCTCACCTGCTGCCACCGCAGCGAGGCCTCCGCGGTTTCTGGCCGCGGCGGAAGGCGGCTGCCTCTAGCGGAGGCGCCTGCCCCAGCCGGCTGCCATCCCCCCGGCCGCGCTGCGCCCTGACTGGCCGGGGCAGAGCCAACGGCGCCTCCTCCCCTCAGGGGCAAGGAGGAGGCGCGGGGACGCGGCGGCCCCTGCGGAAAGCTGCCCCCTGATTGGCCGCGGAATGGCGCGAGCTGAGTCCTGCCCCGCCTACCGCCGCCGGCCGTCTCATTGGCTGGGAGAGGTAAACTAAAGTCGTGCTCCGATTGGCTGTCGGTCTGGACGCGCTCGCTCCCGCCCACTAGGGCGGCAAGAAGGCGCCACCAGGTGGAGGGGGCGGTGTGCGGAGTTGGCGCGGGATCACCCGCAGGCGAGCAGGTTTCCCCTCTGAAGGGGTGTCAGTGGGACGCCAAGACTTCAAAGAGAAACCGCTGAATTGGAATTAATAGGCAAATTCGGTTGCGTGAATGCAGGATTCAATCGTGACTATGGCTTCTTTTCCCATTGCAACAGGTATCTTGACTTCAGCCTTCCCAGGGTTTGAACCTTAACAACTGCTCTGCTTCGCTGTTACTGTATGACCTGACCCCATGTTTTACACTCCCTGACATTTATTTTCATTCCATTCTGTAAATTCCCCTGTCTTCAAAGCATCTGACAAAAGCTCATGTGAAAAATAGATCTGTTAGGCTTTAAGTGCTACAGGACTCCTTGTGCCCCCCCCCCCCATCTCTTAAACCTGCACTGGGGAGTAGCCTCAACTTATGTAGGGTGACTGTTGTGGGTGGTGCCCAAGGGTTCTGTGTAGGACACTAAATGCTGCTCATTAGTTCTCAGCCTCTGAGTACTCACCCCTTTATCTGGAATTATTCCTGCAAGCCTCATCATTGGGTTCTGCTGTGTGTTTTGATCAATCTGGCAGATTTAGTTTTGGAACTGACTAACAAGAGAGTCATATTTACTTCCTCCTGTGGTGCCTTGCATTCAGCACTTGCAGCCACCTTTAGCTGCAATGTTGGTCTAAGAAGCTATCATGCCATGTCTTTCATTTAATAAGTACTTTTAGGGTTTCGTTCTTGTTTTCTGAAGCTGAGGGGGTGCTTTGCACAGGGGTTTCTTCCAATAGCTTCTAGTTCCACCAGTCACTTTTTTTTAATAGACAAAATAGATTCTGACCCAACATAAGCAGTTGACTCATTAATCCTGGGTACTTCCTCTTCATCTTGACTGAGCTGGAGAGAACCCTCTAGCCAGTGGACACCACTCTTCTGCCCAGTTCAATATCCAACCATTAAAGGCCCCAAAATAATTGTTGTAAAGAAAAAAGAGTAATACAAGGTTTAAGGGAACCAGGCTCAGGTAAAAGGTGGAGGCTATGTTGGGTTAAGAGTAGCTGGCAACAAGGTAAGGCTAGCTAGCAAGCACCAGGGTTGAATGATGGACAAGAAAACTGCCTGTTGGTGATGTGGAACTAGTAGCCAGAGAAGAAGAAGAATACAGTACTTTATGCTCCAGACAGGAAATGTGAGGATGACAGGCTGTGTGCATTGGAGAAGCTGAGCAGAGAACATCCCAGTTAGACACTTACCTTTCTACCTTGTACTGAACTGTCTAGGGCCTGGATTATTTTTTACTGTTTCAAAACAATTATGCTTAGAGTATTTGCACCTGTTAATTTTTGTCATTCCTAGGAAAGAAATCTTCCATTATTCAAATGTGCAGCTGTTTATGGAAATACACTGGGGGTTAGAGACATAAAATGAAGCGCTTGTGGCGCTGTCCTTTAAGCATATGAAAAAACAACCAAACAAGGTGTCCTGTGGCAATTTTAAAAACTAGCAAATTCATATATCATGAGCTTTCGTGGGTATAATCCCATTTCACAAAGAGCCCTAGCAGATATCTTAAGAGGATGGCTGTATGTGCCTCCTTGTTTCTAATGCTGAAAAACTTAGATGGTCATCCATGAGCTTTTTGTTCAAGTATTTCATTCTCTTGGTGTCACTGATATGTTGGGCAAAAGTTGTATTATGCCTGGAAAGTGGTCTTAATGATGCTGCTAATTGTTGCTCTCTAGGGCTTCATAGTACTTATGGAAGGGGAGACCTAAATTAGCTAAAACTTGGACTATGTAAAACAATATTTTTAGTACATCTTGTCCTTGCCTAATCTTTTCAGATGCTTGTTTATCAAAACATGCATTGATACTATGAACTTTCACACACTGTAGACCCATTAACAGACATTGGCTTCAACATATTCTTCCAAATACTGTAATTCACATTGAACTCCAGGTTTCTGTATCCCTCCACTGACAAATGTGAATGTATGCAAAAACTATAAGATTAGTTGACATGCAAATCTTCATGTGGTGATTTTTCATTCTGTAAAACAAAGATGAAAATGTCAGTTTGTAGGGGGGGGGAAAAGAAACTGTCCATCTGATCTACTACTTTCAAAGTGCTGGGAAGGACCAATATGTACAAGCATAGGCAATTGCTCAGGTGATAAAACTAAATCTCAAAAGTGACTTTTATCAAGGGGGAATATCAAACCTGGTGCAGTAGGAAGACTGCTTGCCAGGCCTCACTGAGTTGTGGGGTGGACCAGCTTAGGCCCAGTCAGCATTTGCTGACCTTGCTGGTTCTTAAATCTGCCACTGGAAGCTCAAGTCCTTGTACTAATTAATATTTAAATGAATGTGTTCTCTGACCACCAGACTATTGTGTGTTTGCTGCCTTAGGTGTCTAACTTCAGGAGAAGGTTCATAGCTGTGAATCCCAATTGGAGATAGGCACCTCCGTCTGACCTGGAGTTTGGCATGTAACTCCCTTTGAAGATCAGGAATTAGGCCACAATACTTTTCTCAGCATTTCTTAATACCTAGTCTAGGTATTGCCCCATTCAGCATACTGGCTTTGGTTTCTGGCACTTAACTTTCTCCATGCATTTGATGAGGAGTCTGGATATCTGCCTAGGGGATATAGTGTCCTCTGATAGCAGGGTGCATAAAAGTATGCATTGCAATACTGAATCTAATCTGGCATCTGATAGAATTTTGCAAAGTCATTAAATGAATTAGATGCCTAATTCCTAGGGCTTTTTTTTTTTTTTTTTTTTTTTTTTTTTTTTTTTGTAGTGGTACTTGGGGATACTGAGTACTGGCATCTTCCTCCCCCCTCCCCCCCCCCCGTGATGCAGTCCCAGCAGTGGCTCCAGGTCCCTAGCCAAGTACCAGCACCTTTTTTGTTTTTACAAAACAAGCACTACTAATTCCCATTGACCTCAGTGAGAACAAAGCACTAATTTGCTCAGGTTCTTGTGAAAATCACAGGAGCTGCCTATCAACATCTTTAGGATCTTCAATACCTTAGAAAATCTGGCCCGTGGTCCTCTTCCTAGTCAGAGAATGCAGGGGAAGGGAGTTATTCTGATCTGCCACTTTAAGTGCCACAAGACTCCTTGCTTTTTTTGCTTTACTAGACTAACACGACTGCCCCTTTGGAACTTGAATTCTGATCTGGGATGCTGCTGGAATAACATCCACAGGGATTGTGGCTTCCTTTCTGGAAAAGGGTGAGAACTTGCATGGAGCTCTGGAAAGCTGCCATTCCATTCCAAGCCACAAAACAACTTTGAAATTACTTAAGATGGAGCTGGGGGGATTTGCTCCTAGATAGGTTAGAACTCTACCAAACTAGGGACAAGGATTGCTTATATGGAGAGCAGTATTTTAGAGCAGTGGCTCTAAACCTTTCCAGGCTACTGTACGCCTTTCAGAAATCTGATTTGTCTTGAGTATCTCCTCACTTAAAATCTACTTGCTTACGAAATTAGACATGAAAATACAAAAGTGTCATAGCTGTTACTGAAAAATTGCTTACTTTCTCATTTTTATTATATAATTATAAAATAAATTAATTGAAATATAAATACTGTACTTATTTCAGAGTATAGTAAATAAAGCAGTATACATAATCATTGTCTCTATGAAATTTTAGGTTGTACTAACTTCACTATTGATTTTGTATGTAGTCTGTTTAAAATTAGCTAAATATATGATGAGCTGATGTGCCTCACTTGGAAGTATGTATACTCCTAGTTGAGAACCACTGTTTCAGAGGACAGGTTCCAAAACTATGGTCTTCTATAGTCACTGGTAGTCCACAGAGCTCTTGCTGGCAGCTTAAAGAGACGGCTAGCTAGTAACCAGGTGCTACCACTTCCTCTATTTACAGTTTGTAAATTGTAATTAAAGGTAACTAAAAATGTATTATATTTTCCTAATATTTTTTCTGTAAGCAACTTGACACAGGGACATTACATGATTATAAATGGGAAGGGTAACGGATATGAGGAAAAAAATCAAGGACTCTTGTGGCACTTCTAAAGACTAACAAATCAAAATAGAATAGAAAGTTTCTTTATTGATTCATGCTAATGCTTCATGGAGAAGTTTGAGAACTCCTGTGTTTCTTGTTTCTTCTTCACCTCCTGACACTTATGTGTTTGCAGCACATAGATGAGATTCTTGCATAATTTAACAGGGAGCCATCTCAGGTGTCTCCCACTCTCTACAGAGCATGCAAACTGTTATTCTTCAGATTTTGGCATGCATTTTGGATCACATTACATTTACAGACTATTTACACACATTGCTGAAAAGGGGGATTTCCTAGGAAACAGGAACCAAAAAAAAAAAAAAAAAAAAAATCAAGCGTCCAAAAATTAATTAAATATATTAGAGTTGTCTCTGGCAGGGCCGGCTAAAGAGGCTGTGGTGCCCCAAGCCAAATTTTGACTTGCACCCCCCCTCCAATCTCATTCATGGAGGTTGAAAACGGTTTTCCTAGTGTCTGCCTGCAGAGGGATTTAAAGTGCACTCTGCCTACATGACTTAAGCTTCAGGTTGACAAACAGTGCCTGAGCTGCTAAGAAAGGGTTGAAGAGGCAGGAGCCACTCTGATCTTCAGGGGCCTAGGCACCCCTAAAAACTGTCACCTGAAGCCGTGTCTGTCTCTTGCCTCACAGTAGAGCTGGCCCTGGTCTCTGAGCAGTAATAGTTTACTCCCTCAACTTGGCTTCAATATCATTAGACAATATCATTCCATTCTATCTGTCAGCTTCCAAAATCATCAATGTGGAACAAATGAATAAAATGTGATTAAACCTTTTTTCTAATACATGGAAAGAATGCCAAGTTCTAAAGGGGCAGCCTTGTTATCTAGTTCAATAAAACAAACCAGGAGTCCTGTGGCACTTAAAGATTAACAAATTTATTTATTGCATGAGCTTTCATGGGAGAAGTGTAAGCCTTGGTATGCAAATTGTTTCATCCCAGAATGCTAGGATGGGCAGGCAGGTATGTAGCTAGAATGCAAAACTAGCTGAATTTTCATTTAATTACCAACAAAATAATTATGTATTTCAGTCTAATTATTTAAAAAATAGTCTAAGGCAGTGGTTCCGAACCTGTGGTCCACAGGCCCCAGGGGGGTGGGGGTGCAGAGTTAGTAAAACCGGTCCTCAGACCTGCTGGGAACTGGGGCCAGACTCTGCAAGCACTGCCGCAGCAGCAGGGGTCAGATTCCACCCGTGGCCCCCTGCTGCTGTGCCGTGGTGGGGACTGGATTCCGCCGGCGCCCCCTGCTGCTGCATCACAGCAGAGATTGGATTCTGCCCCACCTCATCCCCCAACACGATGGCACCGCTCCCTGGCAGGAGCTGAAGCCCAGCTGTGGCTGCAAAATTTTTTGATAGTGAGAAGGGGTCCTCATCCTTGAAAAGGCTAGGAACCCCTGGTCTAATGTATTAAAAAGCATTTTTCCCCATTTTCTCCCTCCTCCTTTCTCTCCCATTCCAGATCAGCAAATCTCACTGAAATTAGCTGTCCAGCAAAACCTAAGAGTCTAAATGCTATGAATGAATTATGCATATAATTTTATCACAGGAATGTGCACAGTCATACAGGGGCATCGCTGGCGCTAAGCACATGGGGCCCATGCCCTGAATCCCGGCACCAGTGCCCGGGGTCCTGCGGGGCCTGCCTCTCCCAATCTCTGGCCAGATTGGGCCGGAGATCCGGGCCCCAGCCACCCACGGCAGCAGCGGCTGCTCCCAGCCCTGTCCCCACCCAGGGGCGTGGCCTGCAGCCAGGGGGCGGGGCTTTGGCCAGTGCGCTGGGTCCTTCCCCCAGGCAGCGATGCTGCTGTGAGTCACATGCACACATTATTTGTCAAATCTTTAACGTGCTAACAATTGAACCGTAACTTTAAGACAGAAGCAAAAGAGAGATCTTGGCATTCAAGATTTCCCAGAAAACAAACAAGGAGTCCTGTGGTACTTTTCAAGGTTTCTTGTTTGTTTTTCTGAATTAGACTAACGCGACTACCTCTTTGGAGCTTGAAGATTTCTCACATAGCTCGTAAGAGCAGGTCCCATCTGTATGGGACAGTAATGATATGCAAAATGTCATAGTGACTAATTTATTTTTATAGCATGCCAGCAAAGTACAGATAGAAACCCAAACCTGAGCGATACTTCTGCCATTTTCTGTTGTATCAATAATATGGAGTGGTCCTGACACTGAAATAGCTTCCCATGGAAGGATCATCCCAGTGTAAGGAAGTCTCCAGTGGCATAAAACTTCTATAGCAACTCCCACTACACTAGACTTATCTGCTGCTGCCATAGGTGGTTTGGTTTGCATTTACCTCTATACAACTAATCCCTGGCTACCATTATTGTCCGTGTCGAGGGCCTTTTGGCAAAGGTATAATTTAGAGCAGTCTTCTTGAGGCTGCTGAAATCAGACTAGTACATAGATCAGATGGAACACAAGGTCTACCTTTATACACGCACATCTCCTCCAGCGCCACCAGTCTTCTTGACCAAAGCCAAATGTATCTTTTATATTTATCAACATTCAGAGAACTTAAAAAATTGACTTAGATGTGGGGGAAGGAAATGTGCAGCTAGAACTAGTACTAAAAGAACGAAAAAAGAAAATTGTTCATAATATTTCAAAAGAAAGGTGCATTTGTTTTCTGATACTTATGGTTATGGCTAGTGTTGCCAGTGTTACCATTAACAAACTTGGACATTTAGAAGAGATGATGAGCTGGAACTAAACATTCAATGAATGGGATATACAGTTATTAATAAGGCTCACTCTTCGTTTTGCTGAGCTCACCAGCAGGGTGAACTGTTTGTTTCACAGGAAAGTTAAAATCACGTTGCTTTTTGTTTGTTTGTTTTCTGGCAAATTACTGTGAACTACTATTATGAATTAGCAAGTGGCTGCAAACCAGGAGTGGTTTTTTTTTTTATAGGCATGATCCTGCATGTCTATCGTATTAATTCACACAGAGGATAAGGCTGAGGGGAATTCTGGGGAAAAAAAATCAAAATTGAAATCCCATTTGAAGAAAAGAAAAATCACAATTGAAAACTAAGTGGTCACCAATGAATTTTTTTTGGTCAGTATGTTGGGTGTGCATTTGATGTATAGACAGGAGTTTGGGTGGATCAGTACGTGGGCTGTCAACTGAAATACCGATCACATGGAAGCTGATTGTACCTGAAGGGCAATTTGTGAGACACTCTACCTCAGAGTAGAGCCCTCATACTCACCACTGTCATGTCATTTTGACACAGTTTGTGCAAAATATGCCTTGTGAGGTATCATTTTAAAAGTATTGATCTGTTGAACATTAATATTCTGTGGATTGTATGTGCTATTTTTATATGAAGTATTACTATATATGTTATGTTGGGAAAGCTCACAACCAGATTTTCAGGTATAACAGTGAAGCAGCCAAAGTGGTAACAGCCCATTAAAAGAAATTCATTCTCCCAAGGGGCTAGAAGACTTCTCAGAGAGAGCACATAAACAATGGAAGCTGCTTGACCAATGGGTACTGCCTGATTACCATATAATGACAAGGGTCTGTCCATGCCTGATCTTTCCAAGCTGGAAGAAACTGTAAAAGAGAGGAAGTGACATCATCACTTGGCCTCTTCTACCTGTGCCCCCATGATGATCCCCATCCTCATCTCAACACCTTGAGGAACCTCTGGAGAACAAAAATTCTGAATGGAGAAAGGGGTTCCCAGCCTGTGTAATGAAGAACTATATCATCTGTCAGGGTGAGAAACTACTTTATTAAAATCCTGTTCAATTTATAGAACTTAAACTGTGAATTTATATTTACTTCCTAGGTAATCAGCTTTGATCTCTATGCTTGCTACTTTATAACCACTTAAAATCCATCTGTAGTTAATATATCTGTTTTATATTTTACCTAAACCAGTAGGTTTTGGTTGAAGTGCTGGAGAAATCTCTGCTCTGTTTACAAAACCTAGTATGTGTCGTTCCCCTCCATATTGAGGGAGGGGCATGCTAGATAATGAACTTACACTGATCAGGCTTCTAACCAGTGCAAGGCAATACAGTTATGGGTGCAAGGCTGGGGAGCTGGACAGAAGTAACTAGAGCCTCCCTATTGATGGTTTTTGAGTAGCTGGTAGATCATTCAGATACCTCAACTGGATGTGTCCCTGCATGTGGATGTGTGTGTAAGTGCAGTACCTGCCAGAAGTCTGTTACTTGCCAGCAGCATCACAGTATGAGAGGCAGCCCAGGCTAGTGGGAGGGGACGGGAGGCTCACCTGTCCCATAGTCCAGGTTGCATCTTAGGGACCCCATCATGCATGTAGTTAATGTTGTTGTTAATTTCAATATTCATTTTCTTGTATTTTTCCCTTACGCCTTATCCTAATCCTCTCTTATATCCCAGAGACAGAGTACAGAGCATCTCTGCAATCCACAGGTTGTAGTAGTGAGCATTTTCCATTGCTCCTTCCCTGTGTGGGCTCTGGAGAGGATTTATACATGCATATAGAAAAGAGAGCAGACATCTCTGTATATTAAATAACCAAACACAGTTGACACTATTGCACAAAACCTTTAGGGAGTTGCTGCATAATTACTGTGTGTATTATGAAAGAGGCAACTTTTTCATGTTAAGACATGCTACCAAGATGCCAACTAAAAGATTGATATAATCTTTGTAGGTGCATAGTACCCAATGAAGGAAAGAGGCATGTCATGCTGATTCAGGAAAAAAAGTTTTTTAAATTGTGAAATAGGACATTTTATAAGATCCCCAGTGAGAGTAGGCTACTAGGGAAGAGGAAGTAGCTCATCTTCATATAAAGCATCCCTAAAAGACAATCTGTTCACTTTGGAGGAAGCTGAGCATCCTGCCACTCCTGATGCACAGGAATCACTGTGCACGTGACCGTGTATTTTAAAAAGGAGAGCTAGACATATTGCTGGGGAAATGGTAGCCCAGAACAAGTGGCAGTGTATCCGTATTGCAACTACAAGATTTATTATCCTGACTTACAGCATCCTAGAAGTGATAACCTCTTTGTGCAAATGACACAGAGCAAGAGTGAGGATCCTGTTTCACTTTACTGATGCAGAGAAAGTGATGCTACATTAATAAGTGATATAATTAACCATGTGCTGCAATTACATTTTGGCATGGGGCAGGTTGTCAAAAATATGCAGTAATCAACATCATAACCATCCAGTGTCAAAGAAAGCAGAACTTAGTATTTATTTTCCTCCAAAACTCTCTCAGCTCTCCGAACATTCCACATACATCCTCATTATTCCTGCTTTAGCAATCATTTGTAAGATACTTGCATTTTCTTGATTGTCCAATCCCCAAAAAAATGAACACAGTTCCTTCCAGAATCAGCCAAAGGGATAACTAGAAAATGATACAAGACTCTCCCTTCCCACTAAGGCTGAGCCCTTGCTGGCCTCGTGGCAAGAGACATAGGACCAAATTCAGTGGTTCAGTGGCCTGTCAAAAGCTTTGGCCCTGTGACTGTTCTAACCTGTGCCAGCTGGCAACAAGCCACAAGGAGTCATTCATCATCTCTGGTCACACTCCCCTCCCACCATAACATAGCCCTATGCCAGCACCCAGTGAGTGATAATTTAGGAGCTCACTATGTGGGTGCTAGAACCCATGGGGACTCCCATTTATCTGTGGAATTTTCACTGTCTGAGCAGTTTGGAGGGAGAAGAGTGAGTCTGTGAATTAGACCCTAAGATTTGGTTGTAAATATGATCTTTCTCTGCAACCTATTTCACTTCTATAGCCCTATACAACTAACCCTTATTGCTTGTTATATAGGTTTCATTGAACTGAACTAGCAGCTTTTTAAAAGAGTGAATATACATTTCAACTGCAGTGGTGGCATGGATTAGATCATGCCTTCTCTGCAGAGTGGCTGCTGAGTACAATCCTGTGACAGAATGGTGAGTGCTAGGAAGTAAAGGGAAAAGCAGGACTATTCTGCTGACTTACACTAGTACTAGCAGTTCTTGCTGGCAACCAGAGCAAATAGGATTCAGTAGCTCCAGTTGACCTGAGAAAAAGGGTTGTGGGCCTCTCTCTTGGGAAAGGATAGAAAACGGTTGAAATAAGAGGTTCTGCAAAGCAAACATTAGAATTAGCAATCTCAAGAAGAAACTTAGGCTCTAGTTAGTTGTTTTTTTACAAAGGATGAAATTCACCTTATACAAAGCCTGAAAATCCCCCCTGTCCGAAAATGGAAGATCTGATGTTGTTACACGTAACCACCACAATTGTCGCTAAATAAAATCAGTGTTTTCTCTGTTTTTTTGCAGTTTATTTGCCTATTTTACATCAGTTAGTATATAGTCAGTATCGTTGTTTTGTTTATGGTTTCCAACATGTTGTCTTTACTTTTAATATACAGCTCCAGTGGGAGTTCAGATTCAGACTCTGCTCAAGAATCTGAGGGAGGGTGTTTATTAGAAATACAGTGGCAGACCTGAAACCCACGAGGCGACAGGCAGACACGTACAAAGGGAGGGCCGGAAGGGAAAGGCATTGACCCAGCTGAATTTGATGGTGTTTCCCTTGGGCTGCTTTACTCTCTTTTTCTGAACAACAGCAGTGAAATAGAAAAATCCCTGTGTATCTTTTTGAAAGACTTTAATTCCACATGAGCTATGTAAAGGTTTTTCTCTTAAAATCAGGTTGACAGTATTTCTTTAACGTCCAATATTACAAACTAAAAGGACATCTCATTATAAGTCTTCCTAGATGTAAGGCACATCATTAAGCATTCAAAGATTACCTATTTGCAAATGCTGGATGTTAGCCTCTGAGTTATTATTTCCTTCGGGGGGGGGGGGTGTTGCTGTAACAATAGATAACTTTTCTCTGAGTTAGCCCTTGAAAGTAATTATCTACAATTAATTCATTCCTATATGAAATGTTTGTTATTCAAAAGTCAAAGAGCACGACATTGTTTAGTTACCCATTTGTGTTTTGGGAATAGTGTATTGTACTTTCTTTTTCAGATACACATCAGAATGCTCATATGTATGTGTATTTTCTTATTGTGCATTCTTGATTTATGTAGGCCACCTTTCACTACTTAAGGAGAATCTTTGTCTGAATCAAAGAATTATGCACACTGAAGTAGAAGTTAAATCTGCTCCATTGCAGCTGTCTATGAGAACTAGGCATTTTATCATATGTTGTTCACACTTCTCAGTGTCGCAAAGCTTGGGTTCCAGCCCAAGCCTGGAAGAATGCATAGCATTGAAACCAAGATCCAAAGGGGCAGCTGTGTTAGTCTAATTCAGTAAAACAAACAAGGAGTCCTGTGGCACTTAAAAACATCTGACAAAGTGGGATTTTCTCCCATGAAAGCTCATGCAATAAATGTATTTGTTGGTCTTTAAGTGCCACAGGACTCCTTGTTTGTTTTAGCAGTGAAACAACTCCGTAACGTGAGCCCAAGTTGTTAATGGGAAAATGGAGGTGCAGTAGGCAGGACTGCCTCTTCCAGAGTAAGAGATGTAGGACACCCTCACCCTGCCATTAACTTTGGCTCAGGTCCTCCTTACCTAGCAGGCACCTATCAACCTGGGTGCTTCTTAGGACTGAGGTGAGAGCTAACAGAAGTACACGAGGCTGATGTAAGTCCAAGACAGGTTTCAGATTTATTACAAGGGAATGGGGAAACAAAAGGGGCTATTTCTGTTTAGTATTCTAGAGTGACCTAATACAACAACATAACGAGATTAAAAGCTACTATGCTCTTACAGGAACCTAAGGTAAACAAGCGTAACATAAGAACAACTTATACATTAACCTAATATAAACACAAGCGCAAGCAAACCCCTGTTGCTGCCCTCCCACTTGGGCCGCAAAATCCTTCCCACCCTCCAGTGCGATCAAACCCACAGGTAAGTATCCCCTTCTGAAAGTAACTTCTCACGAGCCTTATTAGGAAACCGTTCTACCCGTTCTCCAGCTCACAGTAGGAGCTCACCCTCCTGCCAGGTAGGTACCCGCTAAAGGTGGGAGGTGGACCCACTGCAAGCAGAAAGACCCAATAATTCTCACAGATTCCTCCTTCTCCAGACACACTCTGACGTTCATGCTTCACTGGTCCCGCTCTCCCAACTTGGCACATCTGCTTCAAGCCCACAGCCTCAGGGGATCCTTAATTTACAGTCTTTCGCCCCAATATCAAAGTCCATGAGAGCAGAGCCGTTCTTCTCTCCACACAGTCCAAGGGCTTTGGGGTCTTCCTCGTTGCACCCGTCCACTTCAGAGCCCACCAAGAGATCCCTGCTGTGACTGGACCCTTGATTACCCAAACCAGGAGTTCAGTCCTAACACAGTCCCAGGGACTCTGAGGCTCTCTTTAACAACGCCAGTCTCCTCAGAGAGGCGTCCACACGACAGGTCCCTCTCTGGCCAAGCTTCCACAGATTCGAGGTTTTCACTCTCTCTCCCTCTCCACAGTGGACCTCCTTTTATGCTTAGAGAGCCCACCAATCGGCACACTCCATTTTTGCACCTAAAGGCCCTCTCCTTCGGTTACATGAGAGGCCGAGAATCTTCCAGGAAATGCTCCTTCCCCCTCCCCTCAGGAGTTGCACATGGCACTAAAGTTTCGCGCATCACTCGCTGTCACCAGGCCGATTTTGCTCAAGCGGCAAACCACCAGTCACTCACCCACTGCTGGGGTGGAACATCAAATACATAACTCTTCCCAATATAACAGTCTCTAGATTTTCCTAAACATTAAGTATATATCACAAACAAACATTGGGATAGGCAGATACTTAGACAAACAGCTCAAATCATCCAGAAATAACCCCAACAAAGTCAGCTGGCACAGGCCAGGTATGAGTGTCTAGTTGCTATGTAGACTTACCATAAAGGCAACAAAATAAAGGTCTAATTTTCAAGATGTTGAACACCTGCAGCTCCAACCTGGGATGCACACGCTGCATATTGGTTCAGAATTTGGCTCTAGGTGGCTTTTTGTTCAATGTCTCCCTTGTATTTTACATTCAGACTCAGTTGTGTTTTTCTGCAGTACCAGCACTAGACACTTAAAGTATGGACCTCCCAAAAGTAAAAGACCTTTTGTCAATACCCTTCCCAACACATGCCTTCCCCATATGCTATAATCTCTCACACTCACATCTTATCAAGTGAACATGGGACCTAACTCTCCAGGGTTTGAAAATGATCTTGATCTATAGACCTTACTCACCACCAAAACCCTCCCTGGAAGCCACAGACAGTGAGCTAAGGGAACAGACTTCCAGGCTGCCCACAAGGTATGCAAACTTTATTATGCAGCAGTATAAGCTATCTCACATCTTTGTTTTTCACTATGCGTCTCCATCATTAAATCCCTCTAATAAAGACACAGACCCTTCTGCCCCTCCTCTGCTGACCTGTTAGGGTTTGGTCTCTTCCTCACCCCTAAATCCTTGCTTCAGTCCCAGTCCTTTCACTCAACCAATCCTAGTCTACATTCCTTAAGTTTCTCATCTGAATTCCCACACATATTCCCATTCTCACCACCACCACTCCCAGTCTGAGTCTTTCTCAGTCTCTCTGCCCTGCCATTCCCATTCTCTCCTACTCCTGGCTCCTGTTCCTTCTCTCCCCTGGACAGCCTCCAGTCACTCCTATCCACATTACTCATCCCCACTGACTCCCAGTCTCACTCCCTGCGCTCTTCATCCAGTCACTGTGCTCCTCTACCCATCTCCTTGTTCAGTCTCTTTGCCCATCCAGCCCCAGGTGTCCCTTCCTCCTGGTTCCTTGTCAAATCTGTCTCCCTGTCTCTCCACCTTTTGTCCCTGTCTCACTTGTTCCTAATCTCAAGCTCCTTGCCCTGCCTATGGCAGTCTCTCCCAGCCCCCCAGCTGATTTCAGGCACCCCCACCCCATCAACTGGTTCCCAGTCCCCCTAATTTCCCACCCTAGCTTCCAGTTTCCACATTTGACCCCACCAGTCCCTGCTATTTTCTTCCTCCCACCCCCCATTGCCTCAGGTTCCTTTATTTAACTGATTTCCTCTCTCCAGTCCAGGTCTTGTCCCATCTTTATTTGATTCATATGGCTTCGTCCCTGCTACTGCCTGGCCCCAGCAAGGCAGTGAAAGCTTGGAAGAAAGTCTCCTTGCTTTCATTTCCAGGGTCTGAACATGTAAGGAGAGGAGAGTGGACTGACTGATAACCCCAATCCTTACTGAAACTTCGTGGGCCTTTTTTATTGGCCAGTCCACGGGGAAGCAGGACCATGAAACCAGGGCCATCCCTACGGGGGTGCAGGGCCCCCACTCACCCTCCTGGCACTGGGGGGGGGAGGGGGCAGCTGGCACAGAGGAGGGGCAGGCCCGTGCGCTGGCCATCCCATGCTGGGGACAGGGCGAGCTGGCCAAAAGGGCAGCCTGATTCAGCACTAACGGCCCCCCCTCCCCCCCATGCCCCCGGCTCTTGCCTCTGTGCCAGCCCAGCGGGGAGGGGCGGGGAACCACCAGGGTGGGGGGGGGGGGGGCAGTGATACTGGCTCTGGCCTGCCTCTGGCCTCCTCCCTGCTGCTCTGGCACAGAGCCAAGAGCAGCACACATGGCTGGGGGGGGGGGGGTAATAGTGCTGAACCTGGCCACCCTTTTGGCCAGCTCACCCTGTCCCCGCCATGAAGGGGGGGCAGTTGTGAGGGCCCTGCGGGGCCCCCCAAAGCACAGGACCCTGGGCAACTGCCCCTCTCGCCCTACCATAGGGATGGCCCTGTGTGAAACGGACAGGCCCCAGAGCCAGTGGAGGGAAGCAAGTGTTCCAGGACAGCCTGACCACCAGGGCAGACAGGCCAATAACGATAGCCAAGAGAGTGCCCCTTCCCGTGAACTGATACGGCTGGCAGGATATGCCTGGGCAAGCCAGAGAGTGGGTGGAGCTTAGGGGGAAGCAGCTGGGAGCCAGACCATAGAGGAGCCAGGCAAGGGTGCTGAGCTGAGCTGACATGGGCAGAGCGTACCTACTGGAGCTGAAACAGCAGCCAGAGAGCTGAGCAGAACAAAGCTGGGGTGGGGCTGGAGCTGTGGCCACAGCAGTTTGGAGCTGGTGCAGGAAGCCAAAGAAGCAGCCCAGAGAGCTGAGCTATGCGGCCCCACAGCAGCAGGACCCAGGGGGCCCAAGGTGCATCCCAGAGTGCATAACCTCTAAAGCAGAGTGGAGCTGGGAGCTAGGGTTGGAACCATCTGGAGCTGGGTACAATGAACATCTAGGGACAGCCAGGAGGGCTGACGCCAGGGAGAAGGGGTCTGCCCCTTGAGCTTAGGGCTTGCGGTCACTATCGTGTCTGACTCTTTGTTTACCTCAGCACAGCCAGGTGCTGGGCCTGCAATGTGTAAAACAGACTGTGACTGCCCCTCATGCCCCAGAGATGCTGTGTGTCTGGTGCCCCCCTTGCTAGGGGGTGGCACTGGGTGTTTACCTTTCACTTTTCTCCATATTTTTGTTTTTTTTGTGTGTGTGTGATTAATACATTGTATTGCTTTGAACTGCATACAGTGACTGGTAGGCCAGGTGAGTGCCCAGTCCAGCCAGCCCCCTGGAGTGGGGACACCCTGGCCCCTGTTATGAGTGACCATAAGACAAGACTGGAATTCCAGGGCCAGTCTTGATCAGGTTACAGGGACTCCATCCACCACACAGCAGAGGAGGATGGGAGCCCTCAAGGTCAGGCTTCTGGGTAAAGGAGGTGGGAGCAAGGGCTCAATCCTTTTGCTGCCCACCTTCTCTGGGGTGGTATATGAGTCTGGAAAGTTCCCCACAGTAGCATGCCCATTCCGTCATCTACACATGGAACTTGCAAAGTCCATAGTGCTTAGGAACTGCAGTTGGAAGGAAAGAACTGCTCGTGTCGGACTGGATGATGCCTCTTGCAGACAGAATGTTTGAAGAATTTCCCCAGTGAGTTTCTGCTCAGGGAGGGAAAAATCACTTTTCAAAGGCTTATCACAGTCAACTCTGAGAAAATTTTTACAGGGACAGCAAAACACACAGCCTTGACACATAAGCCATCCACCTAGCAAATGTTGATTCTAAGCTTCGAAGTATATAGGTGCTAAAGATTTTCAAAGAAAAGGTCATCAGAATTTTTTTTTTTTTTACATTGGGAAAACAGTGTATTTTTCTCTAACTTAATTTCCAGAAATGACTGAAAATTTCCAGAAATGTTTCCACACAGCCTGTAATTTGTCAGCCTAAATGGGTAAAGTTTAACAAAGTTATAAACAACTTAAATAGGGTCTTGTAAAGGGAAGTGTCAGGAAACCTTAATAGGTATTTGCTACCAGCATGCGTGCCTTGAAAAGCTTTTCTATTCAAAGATTTAATGAGTGTATTTGCTCTTTGTCTTAATTTTCCATTTAAAAATCTTTTGCTAACTACATTATATATATTTTTAAAAAATTGCTCTTGATTTTCCAGAAACAGAGGAAGTCAAATTCCCACCCATCCTTTTCTCTACTGGTTTATTTATTTTCCATGTGAGATTAATGAGCTTCCCTCCACAGGGCTAGATCCGTTTGCAAGTTGTTTAGATAAGTTAATATCAATTTCCTTTTTAGAGAGCAAATAGACACCTTCATGTTCCACATTAGTTCAAAGCAATTAATAGAACCATCTGACTTCAGAATCTGAGCATTCAGAATTGTGTAATATAAATATCAGCATTGTCTAATGCTTTTGAACAAAGTTAAGTTGAACTGTATCATATAGCAGATTGAATAGTGACACAAATGTTCTATTTCACTTAAGTGACTTATTTCAACAGTAAAATGTTTTGCAGTATATGTAAATACCACCCTAAGGAATTTGCTTTGATTTATACTTTGACTCATGAGACAGGCTTAATCTGAAAGTCTTGGACTGCACACTTCACAAAGAAGCTTTATAATACAACAAGAAGCCTACTCCTGTGACACTATGGAGAAGAATTTTATTTGGAAAATTTTGCATGTGACTTCTTTCAGACCCCAGACAGGGCTTTATGCTGTCATTCAGGCAGTGGGGGGGGAGGGGGGAAAAAAAACATTCTCCCAATTTCACTTTCAGCCCATCGGGTCTTGTCTGCACACCACTATCTGTTCACTCTTCTGGGTTCAGTTGAGCAGCAGGGGCATTGCTCGTGTCTGGCACGGGGGGCACTTCCCCCCAGTCTTGGTGCCAGTGCCCCAAGCGCCTGGGGCAGCCCCTGCCTCTCCCAGCCCCGAACCTGGCCAGGGATCTGGGGCCAGGCTGGCAGTGGCAGGACCCTGCTGCCAGATCGGGCCCAGGTGCTGGCTCATGGCCAGGGGCTGAGGCCTGGGCCCATGCCGTGGGTCTCTCCCTGTTGCAGTGCCATTCCTGTTGAGCAGTTAATCAAGATGTCCTCAATCAAGCTGGAGTTCACCTCACAACTCAAGCCCCATAAGAAGAGTAGCATTAAGTGGAACAGATGCAGAGGCAACTTTTGGGGTAGGCAAAGCAGGCACCCTCCTAGGGCCCCAAGCAGTAAGGGGCCCCTTCACCTACTCCAAAAGCCATCTGTCTCTCATCCTTCAGGATATGTGGCGGGCAGCTGGGGCTGGGACTGGTGGTGGGGCAGTGGGCCCTTGACAGGGTGCCAAGACCATGGGGGGCTGCCTGTGGGAAGCTGGGGCTGTGGTTAGGGGCTTGGGGGCACAAACCGGGTGCTGGGGCTGCAGGGGGAGGGTGTGGCTGAGGGGAGTTGTGGCCAAGGAGGAAGGCTGGGGCTGCTGGTGGGGATCTTGTAGGGGTCCCCACAATGGGCCTTTGCCTAGGACCCCAGATAGCTTAAGGCCACTTCTGAATGGAGAGCATTTCTGTTCAACTTGGTGCAGCATGGAGAGGGAGGGTAAGTGGGAGTTACTAAGTCAAAGAGAGATATGCAACATATTTTCCATACCTTGCATATCTCCCTTCAATTGCCAGAAAAAAGTGCTACCAGTGTAGACTAGGCCTCATTTGCAGCCTCCCTTCTGTCTTTCTCCAGTGAAGAATTGTAGCATCTGATGGGGGTAAACAGAACTCTCTTCCTCTCTACATTTATTTTAGCTTTCAAAAGAAGAGGGCAAATGTTTTTTAAAATAGAATTTTAAATAGTTTAAGATCTCAGATTTGCACCTAGGGTTCCAGTTCACCATTTATGTGAATGAGGTGCAACTCCCAGTGAAGTCAGTTTAGTTATGCCAGTGAATGAGAGGAGAATCAGCTCTGCAGATTAAATCTGAAAGTTGCATTTTAAAATCAAGTATTTTAATTTTTTCCCCCATTCATTTACTTGCCAAGACCAAAGTTCACAATTCCTTGCTTTTCCTGAAATTAAAAATGACAAATAGCATGGAATACTCTGATTAGGTTTTTGATGTCAGACAGGAACCAGTTTTTAAATGTCATTGTTCAAATGCAGATATAGTTTTAACTTTTTTTTTTTTTTAATTCTAAAAAAAGTATACCACCGCTTGTCTAGTATTTATAGAGCTGACATAGGTTGCTTTATGGACGTTCCCACTATCACAGAGAAAAGAACAAATGACATTGACTCAAAGCTGTCAAGTGAACATCCATCTATTATTCAGTATGAAGGATTGTTACAAAATGTTTTCAGGAGCTAGTTGGTTGCTGCAGTTGTGACCCTCAGTAAATGTTTCTAATTATTGTATTTGCATGCTGCGATTTACTGAGACCCCCTGGGTTTTAAATGTAGGCCCCTTAATTTTAATAATATGGCTAGTGAATCGTATTATATACCATACATGTTTTAGGCCTCAGACAGGGTAATGACAATGGCCACTTTCATCTACATGTACAAAGATTTGCTGGGGCTTGTTTCCTTCATTTACTTCCCATTGATATTAGTGGGAACTGTGGAGCAAGCAGTCTGCAAGCTATGGGAAAACATACCTCTGTCTCTGTCACAAAGTAAGCTGCCCTCGGGTTAGGGCAGCATGGCCTAGTAGCCACCGTCCATGAGCGGCCCTCCGGTTAGGGCAGCGTGGCCTAGTAGCCACCGTCCATGAGCAATGTGTCTATCAGAGGTACAGGACCCCAGGTAGGGGGGGCTCAGGCCCTCCCACTAGTCTGAGCCCCAGCCCAGGGCCCTAGGGGTGCAGGGGTACATTACCTAGTCAGCGGGGATCCATGCTGCAACATGCTGACTTGGCGCCCCCTCTCCCCGGCTCCCCCTTGCAGGGCCCCTGGGCTGCTTCCTACCCAGGGCATGCTGGAAAGTCCTGTCTGGTGTTAAGGTGCAGCTTCCCTCCTCCTTGGCACGGTGGGGGTTAACCTTCCCCGGTGCGAAGCTTCCTCAAGTGTAGCAGCTTCCTGGGGCCTACCCTGATCATCTAGTCTCTACTGGAATGGGCTGGAGAGGTTCTGGGGCGGGAGCCTTCTGGAGACTTTCTTACCCTTTGCTGGCCAGCCCCGACTGAGCTGAGCTGCCGCCTTTTATCCACGCGCAGGCAGCTGAGCATGCCCAGCAGGGCTCTGGGGGCGGGGCTTCTTCCTTATATAGCACAGAAAGGGCTGCACTAGTGTGGGGTGTGTCTACCCTGTCACACACACCTCCCCCTTAAGACAGAGCCTGGGGTTTTACATGCACCTTCTTCTTCTCCCAGCCTGGGGGGGGGGGTGGAATCTGCATTTGCATGCCTTTTACCAGGTCAGTGGGTGACTTTAAAGTGGTAAGGTTGTAGTGCCAAATACCACCATATTAAGCGCAGATTGGTCTCTTTCATAGCGTGTGACTACTGCAGAGCCACGTGGTCAGTTACCAAGGTGAAATTTGATCCCAAGAAGTAATAGCGCAATGCATCTATTGCCCATTTGGCCGCCAAGGCCTCTTTTTCTATGGTTGAATATTGTATCTCTCGAGGGAACAATTTTCTACTCACATATAAGATGGGGGTGTTCTTCCCCATTGATCTCCTGGGAAAGCATAGCACCCAGTCCTACACCAGAGGCATCCATCTGTAATACAAAGTCTTTATTAAAGTCTAGGTGCACGAGTACCGGCTCCTGCATTAATTTTTCTTTCAGCACCTGTAATGCCTTTTCACAACTGTCTGTCCACTGCACTTTCTTGGGCGCTGAGTTCTTGATCAAGTCCGATAAGGGGGCTGCGATAGTTGCAAAGTCTGACACAAATCAACAGCAATAGCTTGCCAGCCCCAGGAATTGCCGAACCTGCCTCTGTGTTCAGCCTTGGCGTGTTGGCCAGAGCTTGGACTTTTCCAATTAATGGTCACAAGGTACCTCCACCTACCACGTACCTGAGGTAGTTCACCTCACTCTGCCCCAGATGGCACTTGGCTGGGTTGGTGGTTAGGTTAGCCTCCCTCAGGGCTCCCCAGACATGACCGAGGTGTTCAAGGTGGCTTTCCCAGTTACTGCTATTACCACAATTTCGTCTATGTAAGCCACTGCGTAGGAGTCATGTGGCTGCAATACCTTGTTCATTAGCCTCTGGAAGGTAGCAGCAGCTCCATGTAAACCGAACAGCATGGTGAAAAACTGGAAGAGTCCGAAGGGTGTAGAGAAGGCCATCTTAGGGTGCGAATTCGGCATCA
Source organism: Podocnemis expansa (assembly GCA_007922195.1). Classification (NCBI taxonomy): domain Eukaryota; kingdom Metazoa; phylum Chordata; order Testudines; family Podocnemididae; genus Podocnemis; species Podocnemis expansa. The sequence continues at coordinate 47,842,413 of ML681964.1, forward strand.
AGGGGATCTGCCAGTATCCCTTAGTGAGGTCTATGGTTGAAAGATCTTCGCTCCCCCACTCGTTCTAAGAGCTTGTCAACGTGGGACATGGGGTATGCATCGAATTGGGATATCACATTTATCTTCCTAAAAATCAATGCAAAAAGTGCAAGGTGCTGTCAGGTTTGGGCACTAGGACGATCGGACTGCGCCATTCACTCTTGGATTCTTCCACCACCCCTATCTTGAGCATGCTCTCCAATTCCTGTTTAACCGCAGGCCACATCTTCTGTGGGAGTGGCCGCGGGTTATCCCTGACCCTCTGTCCAGGGGTTATAGAAATATGGTGGCTTGTGAGTCTCGTCCTCCCTGGTCGTGCAGAAACGACATCTGGGAAACTTGTTTAGGAGTTCCTGCAGTTGATTCCGCTGTTCTGAATTGAGGCCCGGCCCTACTACTGGTGAGGTGGTATCCACGGTTTCCCCCGCTGAGGGCCCTAATTCTGGTTCTGGAGTTTGTGGGGCTATCCGCAAGGCTTCCAGCTCCACCCTTTTTTTTTTTATTTTTTTTTTTAACAAATTTACGTGGTAGATGCGGACCTCCTTCCTCCACCCTGGTATTCTGACCTCAAAATTCACTGGCCCCACCTGCCGAGTTACTTCATAGGGCCCCTGCCACTTAGCAAGTAGCTTTGACTCACAAGATGGCAACAGGAGCAATACCCTGTCCCCCAGTTTGAAACTATGGTTCTTTGTACCCTGGTTATATTGTTGAGCCTGGATCCCCTGGGCCTGTTTCAGATTCTCCTGGGCGAAGACCCCCAGAGAATGGAGTCGTTCCCTTAGTTTAACTATATAGTGCACAGTACCTTGGACACAAGTCTCTTGTGTCTCCCATTCTTCCTTTACTAGGTCCAATATGCCTCTAGGCCTTCTCCCATACAGCAGCTCAAAGGGCCAAAACCCTGTGGAGGCTTGGGGGACCTCCCGTATGGCAAACAGCAGGGCCGGTAACATAGTATCCCAGTGACGGAGGTCCTCCAGGACAAACTTACGCAGCATGGACTTCAAGGTGCCACTGAATCTTTCTACGAGTCTGTCTGTTTGTGGATGATACACGGTGGTCCTAATAGTCCTAATCTTCATCAGACGGCACAGCTCCCCCATTAACTTGGAAGAGACATTAGCGTCCTGGTCAGTTAATATCTCTTTGGGTATCCCCACCCTGGCAAAAACCTTCATTAATTCCGTGGCAATATTTGGGGCATTGGCTACTCGTAGAGGTATAGCTTCTGGATATCTGGTTGCATAGTCCACAATTACTAAGATAAAGCGGTTACCAGTCTGGCTCCATTCAAGCGGTCCCACCAGATCCATGCCAATGCGTTCAAATGGCTCTCCTACCACCAGCATGGGAATGAGAGGGGCTCTTGATACTCTTGCAGGCCCCCATCGATTTGGACTGGGTTGATTCAGTAAAGGGTGTTGGAGTCTCAAGTGAGTCTCTGGCTGTGGCCATCCACCCTTGGAGGCCTATGATCCGGTTTCTCGGAGGCTAGGTAGTCTTCGACCAGGGCAACAGCCTCCATTAGTGATTTTGGGTGGTGACGCTGTACCCATTCTTTACTCCCGCCTGGCAACACCTGTACGAACTGTTCAAGGACGATACACTCTGCAACCTCTGTCCCGGTCCACTGTTCAGGCTCTAGCCACTGCCAGCAGTGTTCTTTAACATGCTGTGTTACTGCTCTTGGGCGTGCACCAGGAGGATACCGTGTTCCCCGCAGCCATCGACGATAGGCTTCAGGGTTTATCCCTGTTTGATCCAGTATTTCTTTCTTCACCTTGGAGTAAACCAAGGCATCCTGAGGATCCAAGCTGCAATATGCTGTCTTGGCTGGCCCTGTCAGGTAGGGTGCCACGAGAGTGGCCCAATACTCTGGCGCCCATTTTGCTGTGGTTGTGACCCATTCAAAAGTCACTAGGAAAGGCTCCGGGTCGTCCCCGGGTCCCATCTTTGTCAGGCGGATGGGCAGGTTACCAGTACTTCCTCCTGCATCCGACGCGCCCAGGTGTGGGAATGGGCTTACCGAGGCTTTCAGCGCTCCCCCCATCTGTTGGGCTAGCCTCTCTTGATGGTTCTGTTGCTGAGTGGCCAGCTCACACAAACTGTTGTAGCTGCTCTTGCTGCCTGGCCACCTGGGTTTGTTGTTGGGCAGCCATCTGTTGGAGCAACTGGGAGTATTGTTGTTGCTGCTGGGTGGCCTGCTGTTGTTGGCTCTCTAAAAGCCATTTCAAAACTTTCTCGGTCTCCATTGCAAACCTGGAGTCCAAGGTTGGGGAATCTCTAGCTTCTACCTAAGCTTCCCTGACTTCCCCTCCATGGGCCCTCTATCAGGGCCCGGTCATGCCTGCACTCTCCGCCACTTGTCACAGAGTAAACTGCCCTTGGGTTAGGGCAGCATGGCCTAGTAGCCACTGTCCATATGCAATGCATCTATCAGAGGTACAGTACCCCAGGTAGGGGGACTCAGGCCCTCCCACTACTCTGAGCCCCAGCCCAGGGCCCTAGGGGTGCAGGGGTACATTACCTAGTCAGCAGAGATCTATGCTGCAACATGCTGACTTGGCTCCCCCTCTCTCCAGCTCCCTTTTACAGGGCCCCTGGGCTGCTTCCTACCTGGGGTGTGTTGGAAAGTCCCATCTGGTGTTAAGGTGTAACTTCCCTCCTCCTTGGCATGGTGGGGGTTAACCTTCCCCTGGGTTCTAGTCACCTGGTGCAGAGCTTCCTCAGGTGTAGTAGCTTCCTAGGGCCTACCCTGATCATCCAGTCTCTACTGGAACAGCTAGAGAGGTTCTAGGGCTAGAGACTTCCTTCCCCTTTGCTGGCCAGCCCCAACTGAGCTGAGCTGCCGCCTTTTATCCACGTGCAGGCATCTGAGCATGCCCGGCAGGGCTGGGGGGGGGGGGCTTCTTCCTTATATAGCACACAAAGGGCTGTGCTAGTGTTGGGGTGTGTTTATGCTGTCAGTCTCTCAGAAACACTAAGCAGAAGGAAGCTACAAGAAGGTAGCTAATTCCTCACCTGCTATTTTTAAGGAAAGCAAAAATAAACCCAAGAGCTCCATGAATGAGTGTATGGTCAGAAGCTGCCTGAGGCTCCCAGGAGGGGACAAATCTGAGAATTGATAGCCTTATGATGTCTGGAAGTAAGTGAAAAGATGAAAGCCCATTATGTTTGACTTTCCTTCTTACCATATGCCATCAATAGAGCTCTCAAGAATTAATGAAGGAACACAATAATGCTAAGAGACTAATAAGGCTTGCATGAAAGAGTAAATGGCCCAAATTATGGGGGAACAGTACTAACTCATGGGTAATGTTTTAACTGCCTTCCCATTATAATGCTTGCTTTGACTCCCTCATTATATCATTACAATGTTTTTTTCTGAAATGAATTTTCATGCATGTTATTGAAAGGGTTTTATTTTTGTTATTGGAACATTGCATTTCAAAATCAGGCTGGCCTAGAAATTCACTGTTTATTCTATGTGCTGGTCCTCAGCAAGAGCTAATGCCTTTGAGTAATTCTGAAGTTTTTAATTTGTTTTGAAACTGAGAACTTCTTTTATCTTTGTGGCTTTTATCTATGAAGCTCTGTGGATTTTATAAGTTATGAAGCACTCTAGTGAGACCCCCTATGAAACAGGGACATGTCCCATAAACACTGATTATAAAAAAAAAAAAAAAAAAAAAAAGCTGCTTGAGTCAGGAGTTTATGAACTCCACCAGGGACAACCTGTAGAATTTATAGTCTCTATCTGTGCATTCCTTCCAGAAGCGCTTACAACCCTGTCAGGCAATACCAGGCATTGCTGCTCTTTCTTTGAGCAGAAACATGTTCCTGTTTCAGGGAATGGAGGTTAATTAAGGTTATACTGCACTCAGAGTGAGCATCTGTGACAAGGTATACTTGGCCTTTGTGACTCCTTACAGGAGGCCCTGCAGTCCTATTACACCCTGCCTCCTGATAGAGTGAAGTGACAGGAAAGAAGCAATGAAGTTGAGTCCTCCAGGGCTACCTAGAGAGTCTTTATGGAAGCAGCCAATCAGAATCCAGCAGGCTCAGATAAAAGGAGCTGAAGGACCTAACAGGCCCATTCCTACGTGGGAGCAGAGATGTGAGAAAGTGTGATTTGCTTTGGTTAGTGGGTGAGTGTTATGTTGAGTCTTTGGAATAGTTTATATCCAAGAAGATACCAGAAAGATACAGGCACAGAGGAATCCATGGTTTGTTGAATGACTTTATAGGACAGTGGTTCTCAACCTTTTGTGGGTCTTGACACACTTGGCAGCATATTGCGACTCTAGAGGACATGCTAGCCCAGTGGCTTTCAAACTTTTTTCCTTGGAACCCAGTTGAAAAAAATCACATGTTCATGACCTAACAATTAATCTTTCAACAGTGCATTCAAGTCTTTAGGTGGTAGCAGCAGGGGGATGCCATGACCCAGTGCCTGAGGGTCTGCGACCCAGTACTGGGCCCCAACCCTAAGTTTGAAAACCACTGCACTCACTCCAGGCTGAATCCAGCCATCTCCCTAGCTCTCCATGATGCACATACTGCTGTGTGGTGACACTATTGTTGAGAATCACTGGTATAGGAAACCCTAGGAACCAGCCCAAACTAGCTGAGATAACGTTCTGGTCTCATTCTATTGCTAAGGCAACAGGTGAGCTGGGTTACAAGCATAGGCATTGCGGGCATAGGGCACAGGCCCCAAATGTGCCATCCAGTGCCCCAAGTCTCACTCCGCAGCAGTTATATTGTTTCAGTCACCACCCACTTCCATGAGTCCGCTGCCAATTGCTGTGGGTTTTCAGTCACATGTGTCTTTCTTTCCATGACACTGTGGGAAAAAAAACTCCAGAAAGAGAGGAAATTGATTGTCCATACCAGTACAGGAACTAGGTATTTTAGCACCCAGAGCAAGCAGCATGGAATGCGCCCTCAGATCAAGCAGTGAAACAGCAATGTCACAGGTTGCACACCTGTGCACCCCGGGTTATAAGCTATATGATTTTTCCTGTTCATTTGGGCACTGTGATTGTATGATTTGTTGCCAGTTACACCAAGCAATGTTTCTTTACGGATGCTCATAACCTATTTCACATGATTAGTATGATATCATGTTCCCTACAACTTCATGCATGTGCATAGACGTGTAGCATGTTTAGCATGGCTTGGGTAGTGGGAGACAGACAGGGCTCTCTCACAGCAAGCAAACAAGCACCTGGAGGAGGCAGCAAAGATATGCTAATTGAGGTGGTTGGGAAGAGACAAATGGATCACCTGTCCAGAAAGGGAGGGGTCAAGTGGGTTTGGAGACAAAGAAAGACGCTGGGAAGGGGCAGGGGCTTTTTGCTTCAGACTCTCCGTTTCAAAACAACTCCAAGCAAGATCTGGGCTGTGCCTGGCCTCAGGCAGAGACTGGCTGCACAACCATCTGACAGCTGAACATCTTGAGCATAAACTTGGACTATGAGGTCAGTTTAGGTAGAGATATTAGGACAGTATGCATGTTTTTACCTTTTATTTCCTTTTGGTCACTCTTGACTCATTTATATCATTATTCTGCTATACCTGGCCATATTCTCACTTAGAATTATAATCTGATCAATAAACTTGTAGTTGTTTTATCTAAAGTAATGTGATCTTTAGAGAGTGTGAGTGAAGACAGCTGGGCACAATCCATTTCTTTGTTAAATGTTTGAGTTTGAGTGTATGGTGATTCAGAGTGGGCCCCAATCTCTGTAAACAGTGGCTCCCATGGAGGTATCGGGGGTCAGGGGTGCTTGCTAGGGGACCATCCCTCAAGTAGCCAGAGGGCATCCAACCACTGAATGCCAGAGGCCAGAGTGGACTGACTCAGGAGTGAGTGGTCACTTGGCAAAGCAGGACAAATTGGGGTTCAGGAGTGGGAATTGGGGGTCACAGTGGCACACCAGGCTGGATCTGTGGAGTAGCCTCTCACAAGCTGCTCGATATGCATCCGGGAAAAAGCCCTGGTCGCCCAGCCCTAGTTACAGTCCTGGTGTATACAGAAGATATGGTGATTAGCTAAAGTACTGTCAAATGGACAAAATAAGGAAATGGGAGAAAGGAGAGAGAGGAAATGTTTTTCTTTTTCCTAATTTGTAGGGTTTTTTTGTTAGGCTTGCAGTTTATAATAATAGATTGGTGGTTTTCAAGAAGATGTAGAGTTTTTAAATTGTTGGTACTGCCTTAAAGTTCTTTTTCACCTGAGTGTTCATAGGCTGTTTTAGCAGGTGGGCAGTGCAGGCAGCTGCCCAGGGCCCCACAGGGGGAGGGGCCCAGCACTGCTCCAGGGAGCCATGGCAAGGGACCGGCCCACAATGGGCATGGAAGACCAGTGGCAGGGCCGAGGAGCGTCATGGCAGTGGCCCCCCCCGTAGGGCTGGGGAGTCCCACAGCAGCCGGGGGACCCCTGCAAGCCTGGTGGCAGGGGTGGCGGCAGTGCCAGTGGCAGCCCGGTGGCAGGATTGGAGAGTCCAGCAGGGGTCCACGGCAGCTGGCAACATGGCCATTGGTGGGGGGGTCTGCAATGCCAGCAGGGGATGAGGAGACTGGCTGGGGTCCGATATGGGGTAGGGGATTGGCAGAAGCTGGGGAAAACTGGGGGTCCGCTAAAGGTCAGTGGGTTCCGGCAGGGGGCAGGAACCCTGAGGGGACTGATGGGGCAAAAGTCAAGGATGGGACCCCCCACACATGGTATGTGGGGTGGGGGCTATCCTTGACTTTCACCCCAGACCCTGGAATCACTACCCCGCGTCCCGTAATGTTGAAGAAACCCAAAAGTCTGTCTGGAAGTACTCAAATCAAATGGCTCCTTATTTGCCAAAAGAGAAAATTTATCTTCATTATTAAAATATTCATTCTCAGAAGGCAGTCCTGTTCTCAGAATCACAATATGAATATAAATATTGTGGCTATGTCTACACTTACAAAATTAATTCAAAGCTGTTAATTTGAAATAACTACTTCAAATTTAAATTGAAGTTATTATTTTGAATTAGCACTACTTCGAAGTTACTATTTCAAATCAGGATTCCAGTGAACACACTCTAATTTGAAATAAAGTGGGCTTTACTAATTTTAAGTAGAGAGTCTTCACTGGACTCTATAGTTTGAAATAGGGGAAGGAAGGCAAAAGAATAAGAAAAGTAGTTCGAATTAAGCCTTATTCTGCAGCTTTAAATGACTTAATTTTGAACTAATAACTTTGAAATAAGCAACACTTGCAAGTAAAAGGAGGTTTTAGTCTATCGAATTAGTGGTTCCTTATTTTGAAGTAAGGAACCGCTTAATTCGATATAATAAAATGCCTTCTTGGCCAGGGAATAAATTACTTTGAATTAAGCCTCCATAATTCAAAATAACTTGTAAGTGTAGACATAGCCAATTGAATGGACAAAATCAGTAATCAGAATAGGTGAAACAACACCGATTCAGTGAAACTCCCCCGTACAGGGAGCTTGCACACACCCTGTGCAACCTTACACCCTCAAAATGGGTTTTAAATGGGACTTAGCAGATGTACAAGCCTTGTGGAATCTCTCTGCAAAGGAGTAAATTTTACCCTCTGCTCATAATACTACAGGTCCAAGTATACCACTGACACAACTGGGCAAAACTCCTTTGACTGCAGTGGAGTCAGTCTGCTTATGCCACACTTTTTAGAGAGCAGAAAAAAGTCTTCGCTGCTCCAGGCAGTTGTATTACAGCTTCTTAGCATAGATGATTAGGTGGAAGATGAGCTACAAATGGTCTGAGGTGAACTGACTTGGATCACTTCATCATTGTATATAATGCTTTTACTTTCATTTGATCAAAGGTGTCTTTTCTTGGTTTGTTTCTGGCTCTGCATGCTTCTGTGCTACCTCAGAACAAACATTAGAGAAGACAAAAGTGTTCACACTACTAACAGGATTCTCTTCAGTCTATCTCCCACAAGATTTAAATGCAGATCAATAACCATAAGAATGTATCATTGCTTGCTACCTACACTGAAGAAAATAAGTGAATCCATCTTTTGCAGTTGAGAGTGCAAAAGATGGAGGGGGTATTCTGTGGAAAATGGCTATGAAAAATTGGCCTCATTGTCCATTGCATTCTATCTTGCATTGTCATACACAAGTCTATGGTAGCAATCTGCACTCCAAAGTAGTAGTGTTTACAACCAGGGTGCACAAGAGTAAATGGCTACAAGGGGCAAGGCCTTCAAGAATTGGACACAATAAAGTCTCACAAGGGTATCACGGCAGCAGAGTTGCATGCAACATGCACCTTAAATCAGTATTCAGAGAAAAGCCAGTGTTGGAAAGACTTAGTAGATCTTGATGGGGAATATTTCAAAAAATACTCCCAGCTCCTATTTCTGATTCTTAACTGTACAAAGATGCAAGAACTTGATCTAGTCTCTTGGAATTGCTAGTGTTCTGTGGTGGCAGGTGCCAAGTCCTTACTGCCAAACAGAGTGCCCCAGAACTTTGGGAGCAATAAAGGCTCCTGGAAAGGTGTGAGTCTGCAAAGATATTTGACCCCAAGCATATGGACCACTGGTCAAACTATTGATTAATAGGAAGGGTCAGCTCTACCCATAAGCCAGTGAGGCACTGGCTTGGGGCACTGAAACTTAGGAGCACTGTCCCACTCTGGCACCGCTAAGCCCCTGCTCTCTGCTGGCTCACCCTGCCCGCAGGACAGGGAACAGCCAGCCCAGGGGTGGTGTGGGCCAGTCCAGAGGCCTGGCTCCACTCTCTTACCCCTCCCCTGGGCCAACTGTTCCTTCCTAGGGGCATGGAGGGCCACCCCAGAGGCAGGGTGGGAGAGCAGAGCCCAGCCCCCCAGCCCGCCTGCTTGACTCCCAGGGTAGGGAACAGCCAGCCCAGGGGAGGGATGGGAGAATGGAGCCCAGTCTCTGGGCTGGCCCACTCTGCCCCTAGGCCGGCTGTTCACCATCCTAGGGGGCAGGGCAAGCTGGCTCAGAGTGGAGGCCAGGTTCCATGACACCCCCCCCCCGCAGAGCGGGGGATGCACCAAAACAAAAGCCAGATGGGGGCACCACAGCCCCTTGAGCCAGCTCTGTTAATAGGAGACAAGAAGGGTGAGGTAATATCTTTTATTGGCCCAACCTCTGTTGGTGAGAGACGGCAGCTTTTGAGTTTACATAAAGCTCTTCAAGTCACCTCTCTCATTGGAAGGTAGTCCAATAAAAGATTCTGCCTCACCCTCCTTGTCACCATAGCCTGGGACCAGCATGGTTACAACACTACTGCATGCTAATTGCAAGTCAATTAACAAATGAGTTAGCTATAGCAGTAGCAGGCACAAGAACTATACTGGATAAACTTTGGGATATGAGAGAAGAGTTGTTGACATCTTCAGATTTCCCACAGAGTGTCCCCTCTGTTCATTCACCAGGATGTGTGTGGGAAACAGCCATCATGGGCTGTCTTTCTCCTGTTTTCTTCACAGAGTCATAAAAAGGTAGGACTGTAAGGGACTTGAAAGTAAAGTCCAGCTCCCTATGCAGAGGCAGGATCAAGTAAACTTAGACTATCCCCAACATGTTCGTCCAACCTGTTCTTTGAAAAGTCCAGTTACAGGATTTCCACGATTACAGGTTTTCCCTTGGAAGCATATTTCAGAGCTAACTATTCTGAATTTAGATATTAGGGAAAGCTTTGTAAACAGACATGTAGAACAACTGATCACAGTCTTCTCTGTAGCAAACCTTAACATATTTGAAGACTAATCAGGTCCTTTCCTCAGTCTTCTTTTCTCAAGGCTACTCATTCCCAATTTTTTGAACCTTGAACAGGTGAAGTTTTCTAAATCTTTTGTCATTTGTGTTGCTTTTCTCTGGACTCACATCTTTTGTTCACATCTTTCTTAAAGTGTGGTATGTAGAATTGGAGACAGTACTCCAGCTGAGGCCACACTACTGCTGAGTACAATCAGACAATCATCTCACATGTACGACACACAGCACTGACTGTTAAAGCATCCCAAAACTTTTTCCTTTTTTGCAAGGCATTACATTGTTGACCTGTATTGAGTTTGTGATTAACTGTAACTCTTGATCCTTTTCTTCCAACACCTAGCCAATTATTTCCCATTTTGTAGTTTTCCATTTGATTTTTTTTTTTTTTTCTTTCCTCACTGCAGTACTTTGCACTTATTTTCACTGAATTTTGTCCTGTTGATCTTCAGGCCAGTTCTCCAGTTTGTCGAGGTCATTTTAAATTCTAATCCTGACCTCCAAAGTGCTTGTAACCCTTCCCAGCTAATGTTCTCCATGAATTTTATAAACATACTCTCCACTCTATTATCTAAGTCTTTAATGAAAATATTGCATAGTACTACAACCCAGGGGTGTTGCTGTGCAGCAAAAATATTTGAGGCACAGGCCCAAGCCCTGCCCCTTTCAGTCCTTGCCCCCTCCCAAGCCCCATCCTTTTCCATGCCCCTGTCCCAAAGCCCCACTCTTTCCAGGCTCTCATCCCAAGTCCCCACCCACCACCAGCCCGACTGGACCTGGGGGCTGCTACCCAACCCAGCCAATCCCTGGCTGTGATGCCGCCCCAAGCCAGAGCCTGCTGCCTCCTCCTCCCCCTGTCCGCACTGCTGATCCAGTCTGACCAGGGGCCTGCCCCCGCAGCTGATCCTTGGCCATGCCACCGACTGGGCCCAGTCCGGGGCCTGCCCCTCCCTGTCCAATCCTTGACCTCTGCCTGACTTGAGGCCTGCCCCCCCCCCAGCTGATCCTCAGCCACGCTGCTGGGGCCTGCCCCACCCTGGCTGATTGTCGGCCATGCTACTGGCACAACCCAAGGCCTGCCCCCCCCCCCCCCCGGCCAGTCCTCAGCCGTGCCACCTGCCCATCCCATCCGAAGGCCTGCCTCACCCCAGCGAAGTCTCCACCTGAGGCCTGCCCCCCCCCAGCCAATCCCCAGCTGCCCACCTGACCTGGGGCCTGAGGAGGACAGCAGTCCAGCCAAAGAGTGGATTTTAAATTCCCACTCTGCCGTACTGCAGCAATTGGAGTTCCTGCGTGCACGCAGCACGCTCAAGGTTTGTGGGCTGGGCAGCAGCTTAGCTCCGTCCTCCGAGGCAGACAGGCAGAGCACGTGCTGCCAGAGGAAAATTTATTTGGAGCCCTGCCTGAGAGATTCGGGGGATGGGACCCGTGTGCTAGGCATCAGCAACGGCCTGCCAGAACCAGGATTGACCCCTGTGAGATCCCATTAGACACTCCTTCCCACCAGGGGCACTGCTATGTAGAGAAGAGATTTGGGGCTGTGGTGGGCCACTCACAGAATCTTGTGCAGTGTGCCACTGTGACCCACTCTTTTCCACTCCTGACCCCTCACTTCCCCTACTATGTTACATGCCACTCACTCCTGAGTCAGTCCACACCAGCCTCCTGCATGTAATTGGTCCCAGGCAGTGGGTATGTGCCCTTTGGCCACTCAAAGGGCAGTTTCCAAGCGAACACTCCCAAACACTACACCAGGAACTTCATCCTACAGGGATTGCGACCCTTCCTCAATCACCAAAGACTCATGGACCCGTGTCTAAAGTCCACACAGCTTTAGATAAAACAAACACTAGTTTATTGATTGGCATGATTCTACATGAGTATATAGCAAATCAATGCACAATCATTTAATAAAGGAGTTAGGAGTTACCACAGGTCAATAAAAGATATAAAATGCATGCTAATCTAATAACACTATTCCAAGATTACTGTTTAGTCTAATCTCATTCTTACCCACAAGACTAACTGTTGGTGGAGATCAGCCAGCCTGGGGCCTCCTGGCCATTAGATAGTCCCAGTCTCTTGGCAATGCTCACAAGATATTTTTTCTCTTACCAAAGCCAAAAGTTTCTTCCCCTGTTCAAAGTGTCTGCATTTCCTTTCAGTTCTTCCTTGGCCACCTTCCTTTCTCCTGGAATGCATTGATTTCCTTTCTTCCACCTGAGCCAGGGAGGTCAATTTGCATTGCCTTTGTCATGTATCTCTCCAGCCTCTGTGCTGAGTTCGCCCTGCTGGTCTAAGCTATGTAACATGTTTCACATCTGTACACACACATGATGCTGCAGGAAACATGATACCATAAAAATAAAGTAGATAATTCAAAAGGGAACTTGACATGGTATAACTGGCATCAGATCACACAATTACAGTGCAAAAGTGAACAAAAAAATTACATAGCTCCTAGCCCATTGTGCATTATGTGATAGAGGCACAGGCTCCCAATTTTTTCCCCAACCAACCCCATAGCACTCTTTCCCCAGTCCCTCTCCTCTCCTGGCCCAGTACCTGCACTCTTTCCCCAGCTCCTTTGTCTTTTCCCCCACCTTCACCACAGCCCCTCATGCACCTTGCCCCTCTCCCTGCACACTTTTCTTTGTCCCCCTCCCCAGAGGAGCACCAGACACTGAACTGCTCCCAGCCATAGGTGGTATTTACACCCCCTCCCGCCCTGGGCCATGGCTCTTGGAGTGCAGCAGGGTGGGAGATTTAAAAGCACCTAACTGGCCCCAGCTCCCAGCTGCAGCTTTGGGGCACTCTGAAGTACTGGGGCATGGGCCCTAATTCCTACTACTTCAAAAGCAAACCTTTGGTAACTACTCTTTTGGCCTAGTCTTCAACCAGTTGTGTACCTGCCTTGTAGGTAATTATTCTGGACCAGTGGTTTTCAAACTTTTTTCCTCAGGACCCAATTGAAAAAGTCACTTATGCCATGACTCAACAATTACATCATTGAGCAATGCATTCCAGTCTTTTGGTGATGTTAGGAGGGGGTGCTGCGACCTGGCAATTGAGGGTCTGCAACCCAGTACTGGGTCCTGACCCTAAGTTTAAAAACCACTGCTCTAGACTGAATTTCTCTAGTTTGTTTATGAGATTGTCATGTAAGACCATTTTAAAGGGTTACTAAAATCAGGATGTATCATGAGTACCACTTCTAGTCCACCCCACCCACTAAGCCAGTAAATATCATTGTGAGGCAATTTCCTGCTTCGTGCACTTCCTCAGCTTACTGGTGGATGATTTCTTAATAGAATCATAGAACAACAGGGTGAGAAGGCTCGCAAGGTCATCTTGTTTAATCCCTTGCCAAGATGAAGAATTTGTTGAGTCTAAACCAGTGGTTCCCAACCCATGGCTTGGGGGCCAAAATTGGCCTGCAGCTCCCCTGCTGCTAGCTGCAGAAGGGAGCCATTGCCTAAGGACACAGGTGGAGCTGATTTCAGTAGAGCTAAAAGACTCATGCTGGCTCTTTGCTGCAGCCAAGGGGATGAGAGGTCAGCAGGGCATGACAAAGCACTCTGGCCTCTGTCCCTAGGCACCAGTGGTCCCTGCTGGAGCCTGAGGCATGGGAATGTTGATCTTCCGTCCCCTTGGCTGCAGAAGGGAGACACTGTCTAGGGGCTCAGGTGCAGTGCATAGAGCTACAGGACACTTGTGATTTCTTTGCTGCAGCCAGGGAGATGGAAGATCAGTGAGGAGGCTGCCTGCTTTTCAGGGGGATCTGGTGTAGGCTAGTGGCTGTTCAGGTCTCTAAAAAAAGATTTCTGTGTCCATTGATCCTAAAAGGTTGGGAACCATGGGTCTAAACCATCCAAGAAAGATGGCTATCCAGCCTCCTTTTATAAACCTCCAGGAAAGGAGCTTCCACTATCTCCCTACGTAGGCAGTCCATTCCATTGTCCTATTGTTCTTGTAGTTAGGATGTTTTCCCTGTTATGTAATCTAAATCTGCTGTGCTTTAGTTTGAAACTAGTGCCTCTTAGCCTGCTCTCTGGTCAGAGAAAACTTTTCTCCATCTTTATATGACAGTCTTTAAAGTAGTTGAAGACTGTAATAATGTCCCCACCTTAATCTTTGTTTTTGTGGGGTTTTTTTTGTTTTTATACCAAACACATCCCATTCCTTCAGCCTTTGCTGGTATGGTTTGCATTCTATCCCTTTGATCATGTTACATGCCTCTAGATTCTTTCTAGTTTCTCTGCAGCCTTTCTGTACAGTGGTGACCAAAACTGGACACAGTGCTCCAACTAATGCCTAAACAGCACCACGTAGTACCACTCTATCACCTCCCATGACTTTCATGCTGTGCCTCTGTTAATGGAATATTTGCTTTGCTGCAATAGTGTCACACTGACTCATGTTGTGGTTGTGATCTCTGCATCTCCAAGATCTTTCTCAGCAGTGCTGCTGCCAAGGCAGTTTTCCTCCATTCTGTATTTGTACATGGTTTTTTTGTCCTTAAGTACATTTTTCTCTGTTGAATTTCACTTTGTTGCCTATAACCCATTTCTCCAATTTATCAAGCTCCCTTTGAATTTTAGCTTTGTCCTCCAGAGTGTTTATAATCTCCCCAGCTTTATCATCTGCAAATCAGCATCCTCCCTCTTCCTACAGCCAGATCTAACATCAGACCAAGAACAGATTCCTGGAGAATCCCACCTGAGACCACTTTCCAATCTGATTAATAGTTCCTCTTTTGTGGTTGTTTAACAAATTATGTGCCCACTTAATGGTAGCTGCACCAAGCTTCCATTTCTTCAGCTTACTCAAGAGAATGTTATGTGGAACCAGTGTTGTCACTCGCTCTGGGCACAAGTCCCAAGTCTGAGGCCGCATCTGGGGACCTGGGAGGGCTAGATCGGGCCCAGAGGATGGGGGCAGTGTGGCAGGTGGCAGGGCCTGGGAACCTTTCTTTGGCGAAAAATCTCCCCTGTGTGGGACTGCATCAAAAGCATTGCTGATATCCAGGTATATTATGTCCACCACATTTTCCCCCATCCAGATTAGTTACCATGTCAAAGAAGGAAATTAAACTGGACTGACATGATTTTTTTTCTTAGTAAATACATCTTGGCTGCTAGTGATTACGCCTTTATCTTCCAGGTATTTGCAAACTGAGTGTTCTGTACATGGCTGTAGTACCTTCCCAGGTATTGAGATCAAACTTACTGGTCTATAGTTTTCTGGATCCTCCTCTTCCTCTTTTTAAAGCTAAACACCACATTAGCCCTTCTCCAGTCTTCCAGGACCTTTTCTGTCATCCAAATGTAACCTTTGGGTGGGCCAGAATTCATTCAGTAGCCCCCTTTCAGTGCCTAACAGAGATAAACCGCTGGAGAGCCATCTTCCAGTCTGTAAAGGGATTCACAGCAAACACTGCTCAGAGTTACCAACCCACATTAAAATACTACTGAGAATAAACATAACAATGAACTTTATTAACTAACTTAACAAAACTTATCCTAAGAAACCAAAATTAATTTAAACAAAACAGTAAGAAATCCAAGAATCCCGAAGTTCAGGTGTAGTCCTCCTTATCTCAATTGCAGTCTCTAAGTCCTTGAGGCTTAAATGCAAAACAGAACAAATCCTCATCTTCTCTAGCTGCGGGAATCTTCAGCTGGAATCCATGCAGTCCTTTCTTTCATCTCTTCAACCAGCACCACACAGCCTGTCCACTGGTCAACCAGCTCGCAGTTCCACGACAGAAGACTCCCCTGCAAAATAGTCCAAAGCAGGGAGCAAACATCCTGCAGTCCACTCCTGGCTCAGCTCCTCTTAATCGCTGGGCGCTTAGACTCTGCAGCTCTCTGTCGTTTCTCCTGTTCTGACTGCTCCTCTCAGGCATCTCACTCCAGCAATGCTAGAAAAACTTGTGGAGTATGCTACCACACGCTCTTTCCAGAAAGTTCTGGTTTTTGGGCAGCAAAATCTACCCAGCAATGTAACCCAGCCTGAACAGGTCTCAAAGAGAGAGACTGGTTTAGGCAAGGGCTCTTATGGGGCCCCCTATAGGTCCCCACTGCCACCCTAACTGCCCCCCATTCCACCTCCCCTCCAGAGGCTGCGCCACCCACCTGGCTGCCCGGCCTCTCTGTACCAGGGATGCAGCAGCGCTTCCCACGTACACCCAGCCGGCCGCACCTCCCCAGGGGAAGGAAAGCGGCTGGTGCGGTGCTGCAGCATGCCGAGAGAGGGGCCCCCTGGAGCGGCCCCCTCTGAAGAGTTCAGGCTGCTTCACCCCCAGCCAGCCCAGGCCTAAATAGAGGCTGCCTCACCCCCAGGCCCTGAATCAGGCCTGTCTGAGGCCCCCCGCTCTCCCACCACCCCACGGTGCGAGCACTAGAGTAAGTGAAGCAGGTGACTGCTACAGGGCCCCATTACTGTTTGGGGCCCTGGCGACCGCCTGCTTCACTTACCCCAAAAGCTGCCTCTGAGTAGGGTCTACATCTAGCTCCTCCTTTTGGAGCATACTGCTTTGCAGTGGGTCCCTGCAGTTTCAGAAGCCTCGCCTATATGCTCAGGGTTCAACCAATCACGATATTTTGGGTCAGGAAGGAATTTTCCCTGAGGACAGATTGGCAAAGGCTTGGAGGGAGGGATTGCCTTCCTCTTTAGCATGGGGCACAGCTCCCTTGCTGGTGGATTCTCTGTACCTTAAAGTCTTTAAAGAATAATTTTGAGGACTTTAATAACTTAGTCATAGGTTAGACGCAGTGGAGTCCAACCATTTTTTCATACTCTCCAAAATTGTGGTGAATGTGTTAACATTTTTGCCACATGGCAAAAATATTTTTAACTGTGTTTTTATAGAGGGGTCGAAAAATACACAATATTTTGAATTTATATATTGATAGAATTACTGAGAAATCTGACATCTTTAAGTATTGCAGGGAAATCAGGCATAAAATCAGTTAAAAATGTATTTAAAAAAATAGATGGTAGAAGTAAAGCACCAATTTGCCACAGGTCAATAGCCGTTTCACCACATGTGCCATATTTGAACTTCCCAAAAGGAGGACACCGCAGGGCGAGGAGGGGGGAGAGTGCCCCCGGCCTGCATGCCCTGGCCCCAATCCTGGCCTCACAGTCTGCCTCCTCCACCCCTATAAACTCCCCTGACCTTGATCCCAGCCTCAGATTCTGCCTCCTCTGGCCCCCGGCCCTGATCCTGGCCTCATATACTGTCCCTCCACCCCCCTGCACTCCCTGGCCCTGATTCTGGCCTCACATACTGCCCATCCATACCCCCCCATGCTAGCCTCACATGCTGCCTCCTCTGCTCTCCTTCCCCCATTGCAGCCTCATATGCTGCCCCCTCTGCCCCCCTCTGAGCCGCTGACTTGCTCCTGGCATGAATGCAGAAGACTGGACCCAGTGACCTCTCCTGGTCCCTTCCAGTTCTATGATCATCTTGTCTTAGCTTCCAAAATATAGGTTGCTGTCAGTGGGACACTGTGCACTTTGCTCAGTTTAATAAATCAAACCCAGATTATAAAAAGAGAAAATCTAAAGTACAGAGAAATACCTGTTGTACTTGGTCATCCTCAAAGTGAGAGCAGTTCTAAAGATCTGCTTTATTAGACATTTTATGAAGAAATTGGTAGTGGTTTTCTATAAATAGTGAGTGAATCTGTGGAATGTGCATATAGGGAAAACAAGCACTGTGCAATAAGACACATTTTAAATAATTCACATTTTAATCTCCAGAATGACTGGGAAATGTGTATGAGTCCTCACATTTGTAATGGAGGAGATGCTCTCTCCATCCAGAACAGTATTATCATTATTAGCTTGGAATCGGCAAAACATGAACGAAGGGAGAAAAATAAAATCATTTAATGAGTCATTCACCTCTCAAGCATAAGCAAAAAAATAATTCACATTCATTTGACCTCTGAAGTATATAACAATCCATGTAAATCCCATGACTCCCCAGTCCCCAGGACCCTTCCCTGACCAACCTGCCCAGAGGCTCCTGACCCTCTTCCTTGACTCGCCCACGTGCCAGCTCCCTAGAGACTTTCCTTAACCCACTGACTCCCCAGCGCCTTCCCCAACCCAACTGCCCACTGGCTCCTCAGCCCCCTTCCCCGACCCACTGACTCTTCGACCCCCAGCCTGCCCACCTGCCAGCTCCCTGGCCTCCTTCCCCAGCCCAACCCAATCCACCCACCTAACACCTCCCCAGCCCCCTTCCTCAAGCCACTGATCCCCCGGCCCCTTCCTGACCTGCTCACTCGCCAGCTCCCCAGCCCCCTTCCCCAATCAGCTGACTCCCTGATCTCCGAGCCCCTTGCCTGGCAGCTCCTCAACACCCCTAGGCCCCTTCCCCCTTACCTAGCTGGAGCTGCGGGGGTGTCTGAGTCACTCCCTGGCCAGGCTTCCCCCACCCTGAGTGTGCATCTGAGCATGCTCAGGGTGGAAGATCTGAAAACTTTCCAGCCTGGCTGCAGCTCCCTGCAGGCTGGATATGGCCTGCTTGTTTGAAGAGCCTGGAATAAGGGAAAAAATGAAAAATCCAGGACATTTTTAAGATATATGAACATTCCTCCCGGATGGAGGAATAAAAACAAGAAAGGAGGACATGTCTGGGAAAACCCAGATCCATGGTAACCATAAAATGATCATATTGGTCCCTTCCGACCTTACAGTCTATGAAAAACAGTGAGGCCTATGGTGTCAGCTGACTAGCCTCTGAGGTGGTGAGCAGTCCTCCCCTTGTTCACTTGTGGCAGGTTGTCCTTTTTTAAGTTCCTCCCCTTCCAGGCAGACTAAGCCTTGAAGGTATTTTCATTAGTGCTGCTGAGCAGGCCCAGAAGAGCTCGATGGTTTCCCCTATACCAGACTTAGGATATGCACTTCACAACTCCCTTCATTTGAGTGTTGTGAAAATTCCGTGTTCTTGCATCACTATTTAGAAAGGAAGTCTCTTAGTCTCTTCCTCACCATTGTAGGAATTTTTCGAGTGTTATTAAAACTGAATGTAGAGGAAAATCAGTGATCCTTGACCATTGTGTCAGGACACATTACTGTGTCACTACACAACAGTAAGTATGTCCCAGCATGACTGGATTTGTCCTAGAGTGGGCTAATGTGTCCTGTAGTGTTGCAATATGCTACCAAGCATGTCGCAACCCACAAAAGGTTGAGAACCACTGTTATAAACAACTGCCCAGTTGTGCGCATTAAGACCAATGCTTTCAAACTGACTAGTGCTTTTAAGTGCTTCAGTTGTTCGAGTGTCCAAGTTAAGATATCGTAGGGGCAGATTTTTAGAGGATGGGTTCTCAGCACTTGCTGAAAATCAGGACTCTGGAGGCTGAAGTGGAACATCCAACAACTGAGGTCCCCAAAATCATGTTACTTCTGGTAATCTTGGACTAAGTGCCTGATTTTTTAAAAATCAGGTAGTCATAGCCATCCCTCTGCAGGAGTGAGAGGGGCAATTGCCCCTGACCTCATGGTTAGATGGGACCTGAACTGCCCTGCTCGCAGCAGGGCAGTGTGGGGCTCATGCTGTTGCCTAGCCCGGTGCTGTGGTGTTCCCCACCTCACCTCCTGCTGCCTTCATCAGGAAGTCCAAGGTGGTGGGGCACCATGACAGGAGCACAGAACCTGGCCATTGGGCCGCTCCTGCCCTCCCCTAGGGCAGAACAGCTGGCTTAGGGGCAGGGTGGGCTGGCTGAGAGGCCAAGCTCTGCTCTCCCAACCCTGGGCTGGCTGTTCTGCCCTGGGGGGCAGGGGGGCTAGCCCAGAGGTGGGGCAGAAGAGCAGAGCCCGGCTTCTGGGCCAGCCCACCCCCCTGCACCAAGAGCGGTACAGGAATGGGAGGGTCCCCACAGGCCATTTGGCCCCAGGCCCTGCCCTACCCTAGGAATGGCCCTGCAGGTAGAAAGGCACATATTCCTACACATGAAAATGTTTCTGCATTTTATGCACAGTACTGAAATATATATGTTTGCAAATTCTTGATTTGTATCTAAACATAACTTGGTAGCTGCCTATTTAGTCATGTATAAACAAATGGAATTTGCATCAGTGCATTCAGTAGTGCATGCACGCAAGTACAAATGTATTTGCATACCTTTCTGCCTGCTGGAAAGCCATAAATCTGCTCAGTTTGGGATTAGAATTTGCTCCAAATGTTGCACCTGATTGACAGTAGGAATTCACAATGTGCATTAAGAAACAGCTCAGTAAAGCTGATTTCCCATAATGGATCTAATGGATCCAAATACACAGTCATTATTTTCTCCACTTGCTATATATAGCAGTATCTAGTATTCACACTTGCTGTTTTAGTGCATAATTGAATGTTCACTGTATATAGCAGGCATGGCTAAACTGCGGCTCGGGAGCCACATGTGGCTCTTGAATGAAAAATTGTGGCTCCCAGAAGAAACTCAGTAAATCAATTTAGGAAAGCAGCCCCAGCCTAGGAGTTCAAGAGGGGTTGGGATGGTGGGGAGAAGCGCGGCATGGATAGGGATGGTGGGGAGACGCGCAGCATGGTCAGGATTTATAAAACTCACTACTAGCCTGCAGTCTTCTAGATTGAGCAGCAGCTAAGTTTTTACTGTATAGGCTTAATTTTCATGGGAACCTTAAGTAATTATTGGAATCTGACAGTAGGATCAATATTTGTCCTTTTTTTTTACAATAAAATTAAAGTGTGAAATGAATTTTAAACTTAATAATTTTGGAGTAGGTAAAAGTATATGGCTGTATGCCTCAGTGTGGCTCTCGAAGGTTTAATAATGAACTTGTGTGGCTCTTGAGTTCCATAAATTTGGCCACCCCTGGTATATAGCATGGAAGGCAGTAGCCTGCAAAGCCTAACTGCAGAAGCAGCAGCATGCCACCTACAGGTTGCAAAATGCCATTGTACAAAGACATAATGTACAACCAAAAACACAGCAACATCTATTTCACTTGCATAACATTTTGGAATTGTATTGCTCTTCCAGATATATTGTAACATTTATTTCTGATTAGTACATTTAACTCAAAGTTTAAAATATAGGGAGAGGATTACTGGTAAATACATGACCACAACAAAGGAATCTATTTCCAAATGGTAAAATAATAGCACTAGAGCCTGGTCTCTGTTAACATTAGTTTTTGGAAGTTTGTTTGCATAACTAAGGATCTCAAGATAGAGCATTAGGGCCAAATCCTAGCCTCATTAGTATCAATGGAGTTGGCCATTGTGTCCCATTGCAAATTTTCTTCATTATGAATGCTGAGACTTGCTTTTCAGAATACACAATCCTCATCAGTTTTATTGAAAAGGTACATGTTTTAAATATTAGAAGCAGCAGAAACATATTGCAAGTGACAGAATAATTTTGTTGATTTCCTTGGTTGACTGCAAATGAACTGTAAAGTCGACTGTATCTTTTTTAGTGATTTAGAAAAGATGGATGAAGGCGCTTCTAAAAATAATGTGACAGCCAAAATCTCTGACCTCATTGCAGACACTTTCCAAAGGGGCAGCCGTGTTAGTGTAGTAAGGCAAAAAAAGCAAGGAGTCTTGTGGCACTTAAAGATTAATAGATTTATTTATCGCATGAACTTTTATGGGAGAAAATCCCACTTCGTCAGATGCTTTGAAAAGGGGGAACTTACAGAATGGAATGAAAATAAGTGCCAGGGAGTGTAAGACATGAGATCAGGCCATACTGCAACAGCAAATCGGAGCAGTTGTAAGGATTCAAACTCTGTGTGCTGTTTTCTAGAGCAGTGGTTCCCAACCTTTCTCACACTGGGGACCTTTTTAACAAAAACAAATCTTTGCGGCCGCCTCCAGCTGATCATGTAATCTGGCCCTCGTCACTCTGGCAGTGCCGCTGGGACAGCTGGTGAGTGGCACCGCCACCACCATGGCCTGCACCGCTGGGGAGCTGAGCCGTGGCAGCTATGGCCCCTCCCCTTGGGAGCTGCTGTGGCCTTATCCGCCTGCCAGGATCCAGCTGCGGGTGGGGAGAGGCAGCCCTGGCAGGATGCATCGGGACTGCAGCTAGATTCTGATCCTGGTAGGAGGAGGCTCCATGGACCCCCAGCACCGTGTCCTGGACCCCAGGTTGGAACCACTGTCCTAGAGTTTGAATCCTTACAAGTGCTCTGATTTGTTGTTGCAGTATGACCTGATCGCATGTCTTACACTCCCCTGCTTTTATTTTCATCCAGCTCTGTAAGTTCCCCCTCTTCAAAGTGTCTAACAAAGTGGGATTTTCTCCCACAAAAGCTCATGAGATAAATACATTTGTTAGTCTTTAAATGCCACAAGACTCCTTGCTTTTATTGCAGACAATGTAGCCTTTTGGGAAAACATGTATTTCTAAAATTCAAAATCTAATTTGTTGCAGACATCTCTTTCTTTACTGTAAGGAGTTCTATTTCATGACAGAAGAATATATTACAGTGGTGAGAAATTATGTCGCTTACAGATTTGCTGTCTGCAAATGAAGTGTTTTGAAAGATTAGTTTTCTTTAGTGTCATATGTCAAACTTGACTGTTGGGGGTGGTGGTGATGGTGAAGAATTAGCTCTGTTAGTCACATTGACAGCCCTCTGCACAGTATAGTGAAAGGGAAAAGCAATTAAGCATTTGACTTTTAGACCAGCAACACACTTACCTGAGTCTCAGAGCACAAGTTTGCAAATCTTACAAATTTCTCCAATATAAATTAAAGGTTTTTCTGTTTGAGTGAGTATGCATCACTTCTGTGTAGGGTTTTTTTTTTGTTTGTTTGTTTTTGTTTTTTTGTTTTTTGTGTATATGTGCTGTATGGAAAACATTTCAACTAGTGTTATATGCTAAGGCTTGATCTACACTGTTGGTGAAATTTGATAGCATTCAATGGGACTTATGTAAGCTACACAGACTCCCGTCAACTCTGTAACCTCCCTGTAGAGCGCCATCGCCACTTCACTGCATCAGTGGGAAATGCAGGTCTTCTGCTCAATTGATCCAGCTAGATCTATCTGATGGTAGTGAATTTGCTGCTATCAGTGTGTGTGTTGCCTAAGATTCATGTCAAGCATAAAGCAGAAAAATTAAAAACAAATATCTAAAACCAAGTGTCTGACTGGAATTGAAGAAAGTGTTTGAAATGAGTCTGACATAATAATCAGTGTTTGATTTATCGTAGGATATTTGAGAGGGAGTTAGGGGTTCAATATGTTAGCTCAGGAGACCTCAGTTTAAATTACTCTAATAATAATTAAAGCTAAAGTTGAGCTATAAATTCTGGAACTGAACTTTCTCAAAGTTCAGATGGGATTCACATTCCAGTTTGGGCCTATTAAAAATGCATTTAGGTCTAGATTTGAATCTGAACCAAAGTTCAGAGGATTTCAGGGCCAGGCCTAGTTTTTGTGAGTTAATTTATAAAATGCAGGATTCATACTGTAATAGCATTGTTTTACATTTGACTGGAAGGACATAATATGCTTATTTTCTCTTGTAATACTCTGCCTTTTAATTTAATGACCGAGTGTTTGCATGGATATCAAATGTTACCGAGAGCAAAAGTTCCCCCCAAACTTCTCTTGCTTCCAAATCCAGGCTGTACTTGGCTCTTGAGAATGCACAAATATGGAGTCACTTAGCCAAATGATGATGCAAAAACAAAGAACTGTGCCAGGGAAGGCATCGTTGCCTTTGGTTTATGGAATGCGGAACTGAAAGACAAAGCACAGCACTGTCAGTGCTGAAAGAGTCCAGCACAGAAAAATGTTTCTGGAATGCATATGTGATTGATCATTCTGAGTTCATTGTTCAGTAGCTTCGGTCAATAGTGCTGCATCAAAGACTCCTAATGAACTTAAACAGAACATGCATTCACAGGAGTCCTGCAATTCAAGAACACACTTTCCAGTTAAGAATGAGGGCCAATCATAAAATTACAGCTCTGTTATCCCCTGCTTGCTCTCTCACACTTCCGCACTTTAGGGGCCCTTTGATATTTGAGCATGGCCTTTCCCTGGCACATCTGATCCTGATCAAGGTTTATAACAAGGCTGACTTTTCACCTCCCTGAAGCAGCAGTTCGGGTGGGGATGGGTGTACATATGCAGGGACCGATTGACACATTCAAGGGTTTTTAGCCATTCCTTCACTTCTTAGCTATCTCTCCTCCTTATTTATCCCTCTAGCACAGACTAGTTCATTGCAATGGATTTTCTCCTACAAAAGTTCTTGTGATAAATAAATTTGTTAGGCTTTAAAAGTGCCACTAGACTCCTTGTTTGCTTTGCAATGATGAACTCTCCCTACAGCTAATAATGCTAGGTGTCCTTCAGAGTTGTAGACACAGCCCTTGTTCGTTTATCAGCCAAAATTAGTTTGGACTTGTTAGTCCAAACTAAGAAGTTCGAGGTTAGTTCAAACTACCTCACATGTATCAGTTCGAACTAACCATGCATTCTAGTTCGAACTAACAGTTAGTTCGGACTAGAGCACGCAGTTAGTTTGAACTAACCAGCTTAGTTTGAACTTCTTAAATTCAAATTTAGCCTTAGTCCTGGTCCACATCGCACCTAGTTTTAAAGTTCAAACTAAGCGCTTGAGTCCAGACTAAGTGCTGGTACTTATTAGTTCGAACTAAGCATTCCTTAGCTCAAACTAAGAAGTTTCTTAGTTCGAACTAGGGAAAGGCTACTGTGGTCATGGGCTAAATTAGTCAGAATTAAGCCTTCTTAATCCGGACTAATTTGCCAGTGTAGACATAGCCAAAGAGTCCTGTGGCACTTAAAGACTAACAATTTTATTTATTGCATGAGCTCTTGTGGGAGAAAAATCCCACTTTGTCAGCCTCTTTGAAGAACTTCAAAGCATCTGACGAAGTGGGATTTTTCTCCCACAAAAGCTTATGTAATAAATAAATTTGTTAGTCTTCAAGTGCCACAGGACTCCTTGTTTGTTTTGCTGAACTAAACTAATATAGCTACTCCTTTGGAACTTAAAAGCTAAATCAGCTATAGCTGTCCACACTATTGGAGCATACAGCAAGCTTTGTCAACCTTCCTTCTGCAACTAAAAATACAGATTCTGTGATACTGCCAGCCTCTGCTGGCTTGAGCCCATCCAACATTAACTCCCAAATTTGGTTCTCCCTCATTTAAACAACCTGTTGCAGTACCCACCAGGTGACATCTGTCAGTAACCAATCCTATAAGTATTCTGTTTCCAATCTCTTCAGTATGATCTCTTATAGACTTTGAAAGTCTGGGGGGGGGGAATAGCAGGTGTTCTTATTAGAGATGATATCATTATGCAGAACATACCCGAAAGCACACCCATGATTATTAGGTATTACATTTCTTTGGTTTGTATTTTTAACTAAATTGTGTACATCTTCATTGTGTGACACGCTGAAGCAAAGTCCCCACTGCCTTATATCTGGTGCACCCATCAACAATACTGCAGAGTGTGTGCAACTAAGGAAGTTTTATTGATAGAGAATTCTCATTTGACAGCATTTTGTCAATTTTGTACAGGTATTAATAAATGATTACACAAAGTGTGAAGCAGCAGAGAACCAGGCTAATGAGTGCGGGAGTACTGAGAAATAAATGTGGTTAGGTTTTTGGCAATAAATATTACTTACAAGATAAAATAAAGTAAATGGTGGAAGTAATCAAATCACAGAATTCCTAAAGCATTGGAAAAATTTTTCACCACATCTATTGTTCACTATTGCACTAACTTTGGATGAAATTTTCAAACTCAACTGCCAGAAGTGAGAAACTAAAGCTCACTTTTACATGCCAAAATAAGTGATCTGCTTTCCAGAGGAGCTACGATTGATATGCTGAAAATTTCTTGGGAAGAAAAAAATCAAATCATTTATTTAGGGAGCCTAAAAGTGTATTATGGTGCCTAATTTTAAATCAAGCAAGTTTGATCATTTGACCTAGATCAAGGGTGTCAAACATACAGCCCACAGGCCAGATGCGGCCTATGAATCTCTTCCATCTGACTCATGACTGTGCTCCATGAGACCACGGTCTCTCCCTAATAGAATCATAGGGTTGGAAGGGACCTCATGAGGTCATCTTGTCCAGCCTCCAGCCAAAAAGGCAGGACCACTGCCACTAAATTATCCCAGCCAGGGTTTTGTCCAGCGGGGCCTTAAACATCTCCAAAGACAGAGGTTCCACCACCTCCCTAGGTAGCCTATTCCAATGGTTCACCACTCGCCTAGTAAGAAAGTTTTTTCCTAATACCCAGCCTCAGCCTTTCCAGCTCCAACTTGAAACTATTGCTCCTTGTTCTGTCCTCTGTTACTACTGAGAACAGCCAAGCTCTGTCCTCCTTGAAGCATCCCTTCAAGTAGTTGAAGGTTGTTATCAAATCCCCCCTCAGTCTTCTCTTCTGAAGGCTAAATAAGCCTAGTTCCTTCAGTCTGTCTTCATAGGGCTTGTTCTCCAGCCCCTTGATAATTTTTGTTGCCCTCCACTGGACTCTTTCTAATTTGTCCACGTCCTTTTTGTAGAGGGGAGCCCAAAACTGGACACAGTATTCCAGATGCAGCCTCACCAGTGCCAAATAGAGGGGAATGATCACATCCCTCGATCTGCTGGCAACACTTCTTCTGATGCACCCCAGTATGCCGTTGGCCTTTTTGGCAGCAAGAGCACACTGCTGACTCATATCCAGCTTCCCATCCACCATGACCCCTGGGTCTTTTTCTACAGTGCTGCTACTTAGCTGATCGCTCCCCAGCCTGTAGCAATGCATGGGGTTTTTCCGTCCCCAGTGCAGGACTTTGCACTTGTCCTTGTTGAACCTCTTGAGATTCCTACTGGCCCACTGCTTCAGTTTGTCTAGGTCTCCCTGAATCCTGTCCCTGCCCTCCAACGTGTCTACTGGTCCCCCCAGCTTGGTGTCATCCACAAACTTACTGAATGTGCAATCTATCCCATCATCCAGATCATTAATGAAAATGTTGAACAGACCCCTGGGCACACCACTAGTTACTGGCTACCAACTAGACATGGGGCCATTGATTCCTACACACTGAAACTGTTGATCTAGCCAGTTTTCTATCCACCCTACAGTCCACACATCCAACCCATACTTCCTTAACTTGCTGACAAGAATGCTGTGGGAAACTGTATCAAAAGCCTTGCTAACGTCGAGGTATATCACATCAACGGCTTTTCCTGCATCCATAAATCCAGTCATCTCATCATAGAAGGTGATGAGTTTGGTCAGGCACAATTTACCCTTGGTGAATCCATACTGACTGTTCCTGATCACTCTAATTTCCTCCAAATGTTTCAGGATGGATTCTTTGAGAACTTGCTCTGTGATTTCTCTAGGGATTGAGATGAGGCTGACAGGTCTGTAATTCCCTGGATCCTCCTCTTTCCCTTTCTTGAAAATAGGCACTATATTTGCTTTTTTCCTGTCCTCTGGCACCTCCCCCATTCACCACAAGTTTTGAAAGATAACGGCCAGTGGTACTGCTATCTCATTGGCCCACTCCCTCAGCACCCTCAGGTGCAGTTCGTCCAGCCCCACGGACTTGTGCACATCTAGCTTCTTTAAGTAGTCCCTAACCTGACCTTCCATCACCAAAGGCTTCTCTTCTTCTCTCCAATCTGCCATACTAAGTGTAGTGGGCTGGGAGCTAGCCCTGCCTGTGAAAACTGAAGTAAAAAAAAAACAAAACAGTGAGCACTTCAGCCTTTTCTGCATCCTGCATTACGAGGATACCTGTCCCATTCAGTAAGGGACCTACACCATCCCTGAACCTTTTCTTATTATTGACATGCTTGTAGAGCCCCTTCCTGTTATAGAATAGAATCACAGGGTTGGAAGGGACCTCGTGAGATCCTCGAGTCCAACCCCCTGAGGGTTGAACCCGGGACCTTCTGCATATTAAGTAGTGGTGCTAGCCTTTGCAACTCCAGTTGTCCTTTGGCCTTTCTGATTTTATCCCTGCAGTCCCAAGCCATATCTTTATATGCCTCCTTAGTTATCTGTTGAAGCTTTCACTTCCTGTAAGCTTCCTTTTTATGCTTTAGCTCAGTGTAGAGTTCTCTGTTAAGCCACACTAGGTGCCTTCCACAGTTGCTGTTCTTTCTGCTCATCAGCATGGTATCTTCCTGTGCCCTTAGCAAGGTTTCTTTAAAATACAGCCAGCTCTCTTGGACTCCTTTCCCCTTCAGATCAGCCACCCAAGGGATCATGCCCATCAGTTCCCTGAGGGAGCCAAAATCTGCTTTTCTAAAGTCAAGGGTGTGCGTTTTTGCTTCTTTCCTTTTTCTCGTTAATAAGCATCTTGAACTCTATCATCTCATGGTCACTGCTGCCCAGGTTGCCATTCACTTCTATGTCCTCAGTCAGTTCTTCTCTATTTGTGAGCAGCAGGTCGAGAAGTGCAAGGCCCCTAGTTGGTTCCTTCAGCATTTGTACCAGGAAGTTGTCCTCAACACTCTCCAAAAACTTCCTGGATTGCTTGTGCACTGCTGTATTGGCCTCCCAGCAGATGTCAGGGTAATTGAAGACCCCCATGAGAACCAGGGCCTGTGATCTGGAAACTTCTGCCAGTTGTCCATCGAATGCATCATCCACCTCCTCCTTCTGATCTAGAGGTCTATAGCAGACACCCACCACAACATCCCCCTTGTTGCCCTCCCCTCTAAACTTAACCCACAGACTTTCAGCTGGCTTGTCACTTCCATAATGGAGTTCTGAGCAATCATAGGGCTCTTTTACATATAGCACTACTCCTCCCCCTCTTCTTCCCTGCCTGTCCTTCCTAAACAATTTATACCCATCCATGGCACAGCTCCAGTCATGCAAGCTATCCCACCACATCTTTGTTATTCCAATTATATCATAGTTCCTTGTCTGCACCAGTACTACCAATTCTTCCTGCTTGTTTCCCAGGCTCCTTGCATTCGTGTACAGGCACCTAAGATACCAGGCTGATTTACCCTACTTTCCCCTGTCAATTTTCAGTTCTATTTCATGTATCTCCTTGCATTTTCTCCCAACGTTGTCCTCCCCCACTTGCCTCAGGTATTAGGGCTTCATTAGAACACTTAAGACAATTATTTGACACCCCCCCCATATTCCAGCTACTTTCTTTTGTATCCCTTGTGTTACAGTCCCAGCATCTCCCAAGTTGCATCCCTTCCCCCAGGTCTCTCACACTGTCACTTACCTGTGGGCTGTGGTCTCTTTCCCCCTTCAAACCTAGTTTAAAGCCTTCCTCACTAGGTCAGCCAGTCTGCGTCCGAATATGCTCTTCCCCTTCCTCGATAGGTGGAGTTCATCTCTGCCTAGCAGTCCTTCTTCCTGGTACAGCACTCCATGGTCAAGGAAGCCAAAGCCCTCCTGAAGACACCATCTTCGCAGCCTGGCGTTCACCTCCAGGATGCATCTGTCTCTGCTCAGGCCCCTACCCGTGACTGGAAGGATTGAGAAAAATACCACCTGTACTCCGAACTCCTTCACTCATGCTCCCAGAGCCCCATAGTCACCTTTTGATCTGCAGAGGATCACCTCTCACAGTATCATTGGTTCCCATATGGATGAGTAGCATGGGGTAGTAGTCAGAAGGATGGATGATTCTCAACGATCCCTCCGTAACATCTTGGATGCGGGCACCCAGCAGGCAGCACACCTCCTGAGAGGCCTTGTCAGGGCAACAGATGGGTGCCTCTGTCTCCCTCGGAAGCGAGTGCCCAACCAGCACAACCCTACGTTTCCTCCTAGCTCTGGTGGATGTGATCCTCCCTGCCTCAGGGGTGCATGGAGTCTCCTCTTTCACTTCATCCATCATCTCTAGCACTGTGTAATGGTTCTTCACCACAACGGAGGGTGGGATGTGAGTAGGGGTGGAGCACTGTCTGCTGCCAGAGGTAACCAGCTGCCAGCATCCTCCCTGTGCCAGAGGCATCCCATCCTTCGCCAGTGGTCCGTCGGTAGTCTTCGGCACCTGGATAGTATCTTCCTTCTTGCATGTTTCCTCATAGATGCTATCAAGGAACTTCTTCAGGACATGGATACTCCTGAGCCTAGATACCTTGTCCTGTAACTCTCCTACCTTCCTCCTGAGAGATTCCACCAGTAGACACCTGTCTCGTTGATTTATCTCCCCAGCCTGATCATCTGAGACAAGGAAATGCAGGCCACAGTCCCTGCAAGTCCACACCAGGATCTGGGTAGTGATATCCATGGTTAGGATGCCTGTCTGCATATAGGCACTGATGGAGGAGACAGACAGGCCACTGGTGCAAGCAGTGCGGCTCTTCTTCACCATTGTGGCCTCACCAATTCCTCTCCAAACTCCCTCTCAAACTCCCCTGTTTTCAGTCCCCCTGGTCACAAGCTCCCCCTGGTCACTCAGCCACCGGCTTTTAAGGCCTTCTCTGCCTAGATCAGCCCTTGCCCCTTGTTAAACACACAGGGGAAGGATGATCACAAAGCTGATTGAAGCTGGTGATCAAAAGTGAGCAGGGAACAATGGTCCAAACAGCCCTCAGACAATCACACAATTACAGTTCCAGTTCCCACAGTAACTGACAACTAACAGAAATCACCTGGAGGGAAAGATACAAACACACAGTTAACAATTCACTCACTTCTTAGGGCTTCATCAACTCCTTACCTCTCAAACTCCCCTGTTTTCAGTCAATATGATCATATGATCCCATGTCTTGCACTCCCCTGCATTTATTTTCATCCCATTCTGGAAGTTCCCCCCTCTTCAAAGCATCTGACAAAGTGGGATTTTCTCCCATGAAAGCTCATGAGATAAATAAATCTGTTTAGTCTTTAAGTGCCACAAGACTCCTTGCTTTTTATACATTTTCAACTGTATGCCCCAGTCAGATGTTTCAAAAGAGCATGTTGGGTCCTGAGTCTTTTGAAAATCTGCCTGTAAGCATTGTCACAGTTTCAAAGCAACTGCACCAGTGTTCCCTCCCATATGTGGTTCACCACCAGCACCTACTTTAGGCTTCTAGCTTCAAGCTATAACCACTCTTGAGCAGAGACCTTCCTGACCAGGGTTCTAAGGCTTCATGGCTCCCTGCCACACATTGTGATATTTCCAGCAGGCCAGACTATGTAAAAGGCCAGCACCAGCATGTTGCTTTCTCTCCAAGGTCTCTGACCAGTGTATTGACCACCACTACAAATGACCACACAGTTAGTTATACACAAGTGTGACTGAAGGCACCCCTGTACTTGCATGCAATGCACCAGTGCAATAATCTTTGCACTAAATATGCCTTGTTGAGGAATCATTTTGAAAACTAATAAATCATTGATCAACAATATTATGGTGAAATGTATATAGCAATGTTGTATGTGAAGTTACAAATTCCCCATGTTATACTGGTAGTGCAGTCCTAACTAATTTGAGCGGTAGCTTTGTTTAGTCTATTTTCAGCGAAAACAAAGGGTCCAGTGGCACCTTAGATACTAACAGAAATGATTTTGAGGGGACGTAAGTTTTAATGGGCTGGAGCCCACTTTATCAGATGCAGTTCTAAGTTGACAGAAGTGGTTAAACAGGTCTATCCTAAACAAAGAAATGTGTGTTTACATCAACTTACAATTAAGTAGTAGAGCAGAAGTAGGTAACCACTGGCACATGTGACAACAGTGGAACGCGAGCCCATTCAGAGCAGCATGCAGCCCCCTCTGCAGTACCACAGAAATTGCCACTCCTGCCACAGGAAGCCACTTTAGGCCACTTCCTTTGGGTGTAGCTGGGACATAGCCCCCCCCCCCATGCCTGTGCCTCCATGTGACACAGAAGAAAGCTGCCTGGAGTGGCTCCTCTCCATAGTGTGATGCTCCTCAAAGGTCCCACTCCAGGCAACTTCTTCCTGCAACATATCTGGGAACCTCTGAAAGGAGCTGCTTCTTTTTGTGGCACACCTGAGGACCCCTGTCCCTGGGCACACTGTCAAGATGAGCCACTCTGGGTAGGGTTCCCAGATACCAAACCATGAAAAGGAGGAAATTGAAGGACACATGGAGAAAATGTAGTATTAGTGTAATATTATTCCATTTTTAGGGGGCCCTGCAATGCTTCCCTGTAAAAAAAAAAAGGGGGGGGGGTGTTCTGGGGCATTCTGGCATACTATAACCCCTCTAAGTAAAAAGCCAGACAAAATCATGTCATTTTAAAATGCCTTTTGAATGGAGGAAGTGAAGGTAAAAAGGAGGATGTGTCCTCCTTTTGCCTGACATCTGGTAACCCTAACTATGGGCGACTTCTTTCTGTGGCATGCCTGGGAAGTGCTCCTACTCCAGTCCTGACCGCTGCTGAATGTTCAGGCAGCTGCCACATTTTTTCAGGAGAGGGGGCCGCCAGCACCAGCTGAGGGTTGGGGAGGAAGGACCCGCACAGGAGTCGGCAAAGGTTGCTGACCCCTATACTAGAGTCTGTGAGATAGCACAAACAAAACAAGGCAAATCTACATCTCAGCATACCAGATGAGAGAGTATGGGATCATCTTGACCCTCAGACTCCATGTCACCTTCTGTAAAATTTGCTTTGAGAAGTATTTGTCAGAAGAATACCACTTCAGACAGGAACTGGCCTAAAAATGTGTGGAGCAAAGAACACCCCATGAACCTCTCTCTCTTCCACCTAACATGAACATAAAGGAACTAGCTTGTTGATTCTGAGAGGGATCCTGATACAAAAACGTAGTTAGCAGTCTTGCTTTGGAACCTGTGCTAAGAATTTTACCTTGAACCAAGTCTAGTTTAACATTAGCTACTAGAAAGCATTTTATCTTTATTTTTCTGATTAGACATTTGACTTCTATTGCCTATACATAAATTGAGCACATCTCTTTATAGTTAAACTTGTTTTATTCTTTAATTAGAACCAATGCAGTGTTGTGGTTAAATTGAACTGTTTGGGTAATTCTAATAGCAAATGATGGATATTTACTTCTAGTAGACCTCTCGTAGGAGCGACAGACCAATAATATCCGAATTGTCCAAGAGGGGGCTGGGCAGTGCAGTTCACACATTTTGGGGGAAAATTCAGGACTCAGTGAGGTGGAGTCACTTTGCAAGAAGTAAGAACAGCTTTTGGAAGGGGGCTGGTACATTGCTGACAGGCTGCTTCAACAGAGGTGCTGGAGCAGCTACACAGATACTCACAGTGTGACCTGCATGATGTTTGAGTGGTTAATGGGGAGCCAAAACAGTAAACCATTGTGAGGCTCCCACAGTTTCAGGGCAGATAGTAGCACAGCCCCTCACTGGTCTGCATTGCACCCCAAGAATATGACAACACACATGTTTATTCTTCATGTTAAAGCATTACTGAGAGTATGTATTAAAACAATAAAAGAATGTACAGGTATTCTGTAAAGCTTAACAAATGTCACCCCACCTCCACCTTATGGTTCAGGTAGGTTTGAATGCTTTAAAACCCATACCTGGCTTTTCCCCATGTTTACAGCTTAGATCCAGAATCCAGCCTGGGCAGATCAGCCATTTTGTCATACCTTTTGAATCTTGATGTTTTGCAAAATATAATCAATAGACCGTGACCCTTTCCTCAGGTGGTAGCTTTGAAAGCCTGGGTTTTTTGCATAAGCAGAGTTGGGGAATTTGGAGGGATTTCCCAGGAAATCCACTTAACATTTAGGCTCCCAAATGTCCATACATGTCTGGCACAATTTCAGTGAAGTCTTTCAAACTCCCAGGTTTCACACCTCTTCTCTGGAGAAAGGAAGGTTTCCTACCTCTAAATGGTGTTCTTTGAGAGGTGTTCTCATGCTCAGTCCACTGCTGTGTACATGCGCTGTGTGCACAATCATTGGAGACTTTTTTCCCCAGTGGGTCAGAGAAGGTGCATCCCGGAGTTGAGCTTTCATGGTGCTACATGCTAACCTGGTGCTTCTCCAGTTCCTTCTTGCCTACTCTCTGACAAGAGGGGAAGGTGGGTGGGTTTTGGAATGTGCATGTGCACACCTCTCGAAGAACACTAGTTACAGGTAGGAAACCTACCTTTCTTCTTTGAGTGTGCTCATGCAAATTCCAATCCCGGTGAATCACACACTGACCTATGGACGGAGGGGTTGGAGTCACCTAGATTACAGACTGAAGAACTGCCCTTCCCACTGCTGCATCCTACTTTACTGTGTGATGGCATAGTCAGTAAATGTGTGGACCGAGGACCAGGTGGCCACCCTACAGATTTCAGTGGTGGGGACCTGAGCCAGGAAGGTGCTGGAAGATGCCTGCACCTGAGTAGAATGTGCTGTGACTGTTGGGGGAGGGTGGTTCATCACTTCATAGCATGTCTTAATGCACAAGCAGATCCAGGAGGAAATCCTCTGGGAAGAGATTGGCAGGGCTGTCCTTGATGGGGGTGAGAGGGGTGATCACCCCTGGCCCCGCGGTTCAGTGGGTACCACACTATCCTGCCATGAACAGGACAGCGTGGGGCCCGTACTGCTGCTCCCTCCACTGCTTTTGGCACAGAGCCAAAGGCAGAGCTGGGGAAGGAGTTGAGAGCATGGAACTGACCTCTGCTCTGGGCCAGCTCTCCTCGCCCAGGGGAGGAGTGGGCCAGCCTAGAGGCTGGGCTTCGGTCTCTCACCCCTCCCCTGGGCCAGCTGTTATTTTCTGGGGGTATGGAGGACCAGCCCAGAGGCACGGTGGGAGACCAGAGCCCAGCCCCTGGACTGGCCTGCTCCACCCCTAGCGGCAGAGTGCTGGCTAATGGGAGGGTGGGAGTGTGGGGCCCAGCATCTGGGCTGGCCTGCCCCTCCCAGTGCAGGGGAGGAGTGGGGCACCCCCCCATAAGCCAACTGGCCCCCGGCCCTGCACACCCCCAGGGACTGCCCTGCATACCCCTCATTCTCTTCACCATGACCTGCAAATCTTCCCAGCTATTTGCAAAGGGCCTAGTCCTTGCTACATAGAAAGTCAGAGCCCTATGAACGTCCAAAGTATGGAGGGATCTTTCCTGATCATTAGCGTGGGGCTTAGGGAAAAGACCAGCGAGAAAATATCTTGGCTATAGTGGAAAGCTGAAACCACCTTCAGGAGAAAAGTGAGGTGGGGCCATAACTGGACCTTGTCCTTCTAAAATATTGTATATGGGGTTTTGAACATTAAGGCCTTCAATTCTGACACTTGGCGCACTGAGGTAATGGCAACTAGAAAGACAGTCTTCCAATATAACAGGAGTAGTGAGCAGGATGCCATAGGTTCGAAGGGGGACCCCCAAGAGTTTGGATAGCACTAGGTGCAGATGCCAGGTGGTGCGTTGCATGGTATAGCCTTTCTAGGCCATTTAGAAAGTGTGAGAACACAGAGTTACCTCTCTCTCCCGAGTGGAAAGCCAATGTAGCCACGAAGTGAACCCTTATTGATGATAGGGCCAGAGGCAACTGTTTCAAGCAGAGAATCGGGTCCATTAAGCAGTGTAAGCTGACTTAGTGGAAGACTTCTGGCTTTCCAGAAGGACCTTTTATACCTGACTGGAGCACCCCTTTCCCATGTCATTTAGCCACAGATTCGCCATGCTGCCAGGTGCAGGGACTCTAGGTTGGGATGATACAACTGCCTGTGGGCTTGGGATATCATGTCCAGGTACAAGAGCAGAGGGATTGGAGGTTCCAGCTAGGGGCGTCGCTGGCGCCTGGCACATAAGCACATGCCCCAAGTCTCAGGGCCAGTGCCCTGAGTGTTCGTGGCAGGCCCTGCCTCTCCCGGCCCTGTCCCCAGCCAGAGATCTGGGACCCAGCTGCCCACAGTGGCACCTGCCTCTCCCCGCCCAGTCCCCAGCCAGGGATCTAGGGCCAGGCTAGCAGCAAGAGGAGCCCGAGGCCAGATCAGACCCGGGCAGGGAATCAGGGCTGTGGCCCATGCCCGTGCCCTGCATCTTTCCCCAGGGTAGCAACACTCCTGGTTCCAGCAACATGTGGAGGAGTGTCGGGAACCAGTGTTGCCTGGGCCAACCCTGGGCAATCAAGATAATTGATGTCTTCTCCTTTTTCACTTTCAGGAGAAGCCTGTGAATAATGGGAAAAGGAGAGAATGCACAGAGGAGGCCTGTCCTCCATTTCAGGAGGAATGCGTCTGAGAGGGACCCTGGACTGTGCCCTTGGAACAAATAGAACCAAGGGCATTTCCTGCTCTCCCTGGTGGCGAAGTGGTCCAGTTGGGGAAAACCCCACCTCCAGAAGATCCCCCAGAGGACATCCACTCTCATGGACCACTTGTGACCTGACAGAAAGCAGCTGAGGTGGTCTGCCAGCCCATTCTGGGAATTGGGAAGGTATGAGGCCTCATTGTATATTGAGTGGGCTATACATTCCTCCCATAGCCTCATTGCCTCCGTGCACAGTGTGGGAGAGCAGCCCCTCCCCCCCTTGCCTTTTCAGATAAAACCCTGGTGCCATGTTGTCTGTTAGGACTGATATATGCTGGCTCCAAATCTGATCCCTGAATGTCTGGCATGCTAATCAGATCACCCTTAGTCCCCTTATATTTATATATAGCTGAAGTTCCTGAGGGGCCCAGAGACCCTGAGTCCACTGATTGCTGAGCTCCCCAGCCTAGCTGCGAAGCATCTGTCACCAGTGCCACTGAGGGCTGAGGCTTGGAGAAGGGGACCCCTGCTGCAATCCATTCTGCTTTCAACCACCACTGCAGGGACTGTACCACTGTCAGTGGTAGGGAGATCACCTTGTCTAGGTTGTCCCTGTGGGGGCAGAACACTTGAGTTGAGCCATAGCTGTAGTGGCCTGAGGCAGAGTGTGGCACGTTGAACCCCATACACACAGGATGCCATATGCCCCAGAAGAGTCAGGCATCTCCTCACCATTGTGGTGGGGAAGGAGTTTAGTGAAGTTATGATGTCTTCTATGGTCTGAACCTATGATTCTGGTGGTGACGTTCTACTTGTATTGAGTCTATGACTGCACCAATAATCTTGATTCTCTGTGTTGATCGGAGAGTTGATTTTGCCTTGTTCCATTGGAGACCTAGGTGGGTGAAGTCTCCTGCACGAGAGACACTTGAGTTTCCACTTGCTCCCTGGAATGGTCTTTTAGTAACCCATTGTCCAGGTACAGGTAAACCTGCATGCCTTACCTCCTTAAGAATGCTGCTACCACAGCCATGCATTTTGTAAATACCCTTGTGGCTGTGGAGAGGCCAAACAGGAGGGACATAAATTGGAAGTGTTCTGATCCCACAGTGAACCTGAGGAAACGTCTGTGGGGTGGAAAGATTGAAATATGAAACATGCATCTCTAAGGTCAAGAGTGACTTATCAATCCCCTGGATCCATGGACAGGATGATGGTGGTTAGGGAGAATATACAGAACTTCAACTTCCTTATGAACCTGTTCAGGGCCCGTAGACCTAAAATTGGCCTGAGGCCCCCTTTGAATTTCAGGATTAGGAGGTATCTTGAATAAAACTCTTTCCCTTGAAACTCTTGGGGAACTTTCTCTACCACCCTGGTGGTATCAGCTTTCGCACCTCCTCCCTGAGGAGTTTTACGTGAGAGGAGTCCCTGAAGAGTGCTAGGGTAGAAGGGTGGGAATGGGAGAAAGTGGTGAATTGGGTACAGTAACCCAATTCCACTGTGCAGAGAACGCACTTGCCCAAAGTGATATGAAACAACGGTTTCAGCGCGTAGGAATCAATGGCTCCATGTCAAGTTGGCAAGCAGTAACAAGTGGTGTGCCCCAGGGGTCGGTCCTGGGGCCAGTTCTGTTCAATGTTTTCATTAATGATCTGGATGATGGGATAGATTGCACACTTAGTAAGTTTGCAGATGATACCAAACTGGGGGGAACGGTAGACACCCTAGAGGGCAGAGACAGGATTCAGGGAGACCTAGACAAACTGGAGCAGTGGGCCAAGAGGAATCTCATGAGGTTCAACAAGGATAAGTGTAAAATCCTGCACTTGGGACGAAAAAACCCCATGTACTGCTACAGGCTGGGGAGTGATCAGCTAAATAGCAGCACTGGAGAAAAGGACCTGGGAGTCATGGTGGATGGGAAGCTGGATATGAGTCAGCAGTGTGCTCTTGCTGCCAAAAAGGCCAATGGCATACTGGGCTGCATCAGAAGTAGTGTTACCAGCAGATCAAGGGATGTGATCATTCCCCTCTATTCTGCACTAGTGAGGCCACACCTGGAATACTGTGTCCAGTTTTGGGCTCCCCACTACAAAAAGGACATGGACAAATTAGAGAGAGTCCAGAGGAGGGCAACCAAAATGATCAAAGGGCTGGAGCACAAGCCCTATGAAGAAAGACTGAAGGAACTAGGCTTATTTAGCCTGCAGAAGAGAAGACTGAGGGGGGATTTGATAGCAACCTTCAACTACTTGAAGGGTTGCTCCAAGGAGGAGGGAGCTCGACTGTTCTCGGTAGTAACAGAGGGCAGAACGAGAAGCAATGGCTTCAAGTTACAGCTGGGGCGGTCCAGGCTGGATATTAGGAAAAACTTCCTTACTAGGCGAGTGGTGAAGCATTGGAATAAGTTGCCTAGGGAGGTGGTGGAATCTCCATCTCTGGAGGTGTTCAAGTCCCAGCTGGACAAAACACTGACTGGGATGATCTAATGGGAATGGTCCTGCTTTTTTTGGCAGGGGGTTGGACTAGATGACCTCGTGGGGTCCCTTCCAACCCTATGATTCTATGATATGGTACCACACATGGTAAAAATGGGAAAGTCTGTTCCAGGGAGGGGGAGGTGTTGAGGATCTGGTAACTGCTCTGGCATGTTGCCCTCGGGTGTACCTTCAAAGGTTTGCTTAAGGCCTTGCTGCTGTTTCCCTGAGCTTTTCCCTTGATTAGAGGGCTGGGAGATGGGGGTGGTTCTGCGCTTGACACCTCTGCCTCTACCCCTGGAGTAGTCCTGGGTGGGTAGAATCTATGGGAAGGAGCAGGCTTAAACTGCTTTTGTTGCATGGCGAGGGTGTGCATGCCCGGGGACTTCAGTGTGGCCCTTGAGTCCTTTAAGCTGTGAAGCTTGGAGTTCATCTGGTCCAAAAAGAGCTTTGCACTCAAAGGGAAAGTCCTGCACCATTGTCTGGACCTCGGGAGGTAGGCCCAAGCTTTGCAGCCAGGAGCATCTGCTCATTGTGAGGCCAGAGGCCATCGCCCTGGCCACTGCATCCTCCACTGCTGCGAAGATCAGTGCCACAATGGTGACCAATGCCATCAATCCACGCAGCTCCAGGACCTCAGACCTCTGGAGATGTCCAAGTCTCAGGAAGTGGACTGGTGCTGGGACGATTGGTGGCAGTCCAATGACCTGTGTCAAGAAGCTGACCCTCTCCACAAACGAGGCCTGTAATGGTATAGAAGTCAGTGATGTCAGACGGGAGAAGGACTCTCACCCCATGCAGGTCTAGGCCTTGAGTGGGATCGGTGCTTGGATTATGACTGATTCCAGGATCGAGACTTCAGTCTCATCATCTGAGGCTTCCCTCTTGAGACCACGGTAGCTTTGGCAGTGAAAACCTCTCACCTTGAGAGGTTTGAGCAGGGGACTGCCCTGCCATCATGGCTGTTATATCCTGCATTGCCTCAAAGTTGTCAGGGGTGAGTGGCATCTCCAACTCACCTGTCGCACCCCATGATTTTGAAGACCCAAATCCTGCATGTGGTCTATGGTCACCACTATGACCCACCAACTGTGGAACCTTAGCTACAGCCCTCTGGAACTTTGGTGTGCCTGAGGCTTTATGGGATGCAGCTTAGGCCAGGGAACGATACCACTCTGCCCTGTGTTTCTTTCTGGGCACTGGCAAGTGGAAATGGTGCCAGATCAACTTCTTAGGGAAGGAATGTTTCTCTGGCGCCACAAGCTTCAGTACTGGTCCTCTCACTGAAGCCGGTACACTGTGCACAAGAAGAGCTTGGTGCCATGTCCCCTTATCTGTGGTCCTAAGACTTTTTGCATGATGTATTGATGCAGTCGGACACTTCCTTCTTTCCTGCTCCTGGTTTTGAAGGTTTTACAGATCTTACAATGATCTGTTTGGTGGGATTCCCCCAAACACTTTAGGCAGGAATCATGAGGACCACCACTTGGCATAGGCTTGTGGCAGGAACCACCAGGCTTAAAGTCATGAGGCTCCGGCATGCCCCAAAGGGCCCTAATTTAGGCACAAAGCCTCTATTATTTAACAATGGAATCAGACTAAAAACAAGCTAAAGAGTCTATTTGCAAAGGTAATTGTTGAGGAATCACTGAGAGCACTAGCCTAAGGCAAGACAACAAAGCTCCAACAACTGTCACTGGTGGTAAGAAGGAACTGGGAAAGTGCTGGGTCGGCAAAGCTATTTATGTAGCACCATGAAGTTGCAACTCCGGGGGCATCTGCTCCAACCCGACGGGTACCACTGGGGAAAAAAGTCTCTGATGATCATGCATGTGGCGAGCACACTCCAAGAAGTTATACGAACTACTGTTCCACAATAATATGTAAACTTGAACACAATAATGCAAACCAGATATACTGCAGGAAACTGCCATACCTGTTATAAGCATCATGGTGAGAAATGCTGGATGCTGAGCATCTTGGAAAATCTGGCCCTTGCTGCTTATGTATTGCAGAAGTCCATTTGACAAGATAGCCAACATTCCCTTATTTAAATCCTAATTGCATACAAGCTTTTAAAAGCTTCACAATGAATATTGGAAATGATGTTTTATCTTACCTGGAGCACTTTGTATTTTGCCAGAAATAATATGAAGGGCAAGCATGACGAAGGACATTGTAATATTTTTATTCAAGTATGAAATCATTTAAACCTTGCACAAAAATATTAATGCAACAGAAAAGGAGCTAAGCAAAAGACACTATTAACATTGTACCAACAGCAGTGTTTACACTCATTTTAAAAAAATGTGTTTTGCAGGCTGACCACAACTTTCAGTAAAACAATACATTTACTAATGCGACATTTTATAAATCTGAATTATGAGGCCCTGATTTGGTTTCTACTTGATCAAAACTTCCATTGAACTCTTGAATAAGGACTCCAGGGTTTTGTCCCATATGACTTTAGGTTGTAAACTTTAAAGTAGCACTAATAAATATTAGGTACAGAGAAATTACTGAAATCTATTGGAAGTGCCACTTGAATTCAGAATACATATTCCACCTGTTACTGGGAAATTAACTGAATATTGTTAATATTTACAGAATATAGCACACCAGATTTTCCATTCTGTAGTTTGCTGCTGCATAACCAGTAGATGGAGCACGTGCTAATTAAGAAGCCCCATTCCCAGCTTTGTGCTGACATTTTCAGTGCATGACTCTAATGGTAAACATTGCTAAAGTAGAACTCTATTTTAATGTTGTTTTCTCATATCAAACTTACTTTAATAAGGCAAACTGTGTTCCTCTTGTGCTGCTTCAGTTCAAGTTCTGGTGACACACAGACAAAGAAATTAATAAAGCAGAAGTGTTGGCTTCTACTGCGCAAGTGACAAAGGAGGAAAGAAGCAGTGACCTGCTTTGCAGTCAGTTACAGCATCACAAATCTAGAGTAACTCTACAGCAATCAGGGGAAATATTCCAAAATTTAAACTCTCCAGCAGATATCAGAATTTGAGTCAATCTGGGTCTGCATAATTTTTTTTAAAGGAGCACAATGTCAATAAGGGCTTTTCATTTTAAAGTTTCTAATAGTACATTACAAATAACGGTGGGGCAGGGAGGACTTGAGGGATGTCCCTTGAAAACAGGTAAAGGGCCTACTCACCTCAGCTGGAATAACTGTCTCTAGTTCTTGTTTTGGAGGGGTGGGTGGGAAGTATAAATACTTTGGAGTCAAATCCTTGACAAATACCTAATTCTTAAACAAATACTCAGTGAGAGAGGTGTCATATTTAGAAGAAGATTGAAATGATGAAAGATTAATTTCTTTAGCATTTACAGTGTATCTAAATTCACATCAGAAAACAATGACTGCTAAATGTCAGTAATTTTTACTCCTTCAGTGCTGAATGGAGGCAACAAAACATTATTTGAAAACCTAGTAGGTTCAGAATTGGTCACATTCTGTAGACAAGATAAAAATAGTTCTTGGATGTTTTGCAAGATTCGATCCTGAATGTTTTGGGGTTTTTTGAGCAATCTAGGAATAAATATTTGTTCTTCCTTCCCTCACATTATGAACTAAGTAACCTATCAAAGGTACCACCCTAATAGCTTTAATGTCTAAAATCCTCTGTTCAGTCAGCAGAAATCAGTATCGTGGCAGTGCATACTCAGCCATATCACTCTAGGGGTATGTCCACACACAAGTCTTTAAATCGAAATAATGTTGATTATTTTGATTTAAAGCAGGGCAAGTCCATACTATGTTTTCTTATTTCTAAATATGGAGTTACCTTATCCCACAATAAGGAAAGTCATTTTGATATAATTAAACCTAGTATTATATCAAAATGATGGTTAAATCGAAACTCTTATTCTGCAATAATGGCATGTGGACGTATTATTTCAATTTAACACTTTTTGCCCTTCTCCTTCCTGGGGTGCCCTCTGTTGTGGGAGAGTGGGGTGCCAGGGTGCAGACCCCGCCCTGCAAGAGTGTGTCCCAATCGACAGGTAAGAGACCAGACCGCTGTTTTCTGGTTGATCACTGTTTATGTAACTTTTATTGAGGTAGATAGGGTTACAGAAAAGGAAAAAAAATAGGTTAAATGACAGGGTTTTTTTTAAATAAGGTTTAACAATATTGTATAAAAATTATCAAATTCAGTGATAGCAGCTTGTGGTTGCATACTTCTGGTAAATTCTATGTTACTAACCCAAGATAAACAAATTACTAATATTCCTATTACTAAAATTAAAAAGCTTGCAACTCCTATTAAATCCCGCTTATCCCAACCTCCCATACAAACTGCATTTCTGAACTCTATTTCTTTAAGGCATTTAAAGATCCTCCAAGTACAAATTAGTAGCCCAATAAACAGAAAATATAGCACTAATACCACTACAATGCCTATCCCAATCTCTGTGCCTAACCCTGAAGTAAAACCCCTGCTGCCAATCCTGGTTGGTGCAGGTTAGCAGAGTGGAGTTCATGGGAGACAGAGAGAAAGCACAATCTGTGGCCGAAAGAGCTTTTCTATTTAACACACACACTGAAACATCATGCGCAGCCCAGGACAGCATGAACACCTTGCTTTCTCCCCCTTGCTGTCCAGACACCATGGGTCACTGCCCAGCAGGGCTAGCCATGGGCTGTTTGCAGCTAGGAGTTACAAGGGTCAGCTGGGGTGCCTGGCAGGAAATACAAGTGGATTTATTCTTTCATCACATGCTTTCACTCTGCAGTTGCCCAGATTGGACTGGGGGAGAGGAGTTAGAGGTAACAAACACCAGCTTGATTTTGATCTGTGCGGTTAGTAAATTTAGAGCAGTGATAATACATATACACACAACCCTAAAAAGCGTTTCCCAGTTTAAATCCTGAATTTGACCAGGTTATATTTACCACATCTAGATGTTACCTCTGGAGGGACAGACAGCAGACCCGTTTCTTTTAGAGAGAGTGTAAAGCGTGAGAGAGCAGCCTGGTGTTGAGCAATTGGCTGCGACCAAAAGTGCAGCTTACAGAGCTGCCTGAGGTCTCAAAAATCAGCATGCTACCAGTCTGGTGTCAACTGACTGCACGCTTCTCAAAAAACCTGCACTTGATCAGCCCGGTGTTGAAACTGGCTCAACCGAACTTAAAGTTCACCGTGGCTGCCTGCAGCCATAAAAATCCAGAGCCCACCGCAACTGGTTGCAACCGGTTGAGCACCCCCTGCCACCCCCTTTTGATATTCAGAGGCCTGTGGCCCTGCAGTCCGGGGTGGCCAGGTGAAAAAGTAGTTAGTAGAAGAGTCAAAAAGGACAAAGAAAAGAAAAAAAGAGAACTGCAGGCTTCTTTGGTGATCAGTCAAGGGGTTCAGTGCCTCCCTAATGGATGGCGGAGGGTGCCATGGGGTGGCCAGAAACCTCGGCGACACGACAGGCTGCTGACCTATCGCGTCCCCAACGTGTCCTGAAACAGAGCCCCCTATTTATGGCTAAAACCCCCAGAGTTAGCATATCGCCTGCTTGCTTGGAAGCTTACTGACCTTGGTCAGTAGGTTTTGTTTTCTTCTTGAGCTCTGCAGATGTTCACTGTA
The DNA here is from genome assembly GCA_007922195.1 of Podocnemis expansa. Classification (NCBI taxonomy): domain Eukaryota; kingdom Metazoa; phylum Chordata; order Testudines; family Podocnemididae; genus Podocnemis; species Podocnemis expansa. The sequence continues at coordinate 47,886,478 of ML681964.1, forward strand.
GTTTATCTTATTACTTCCCCAGGATCCGGTCTGAACTTGTCTGGGGATACTTGCAGTGTGTTTCTTAGAAAACTGTTATTGTCTGTGGTTTTCTGACCCTGAAAGATAACACCACATAATAGTTCTCTGATCAGGGGGCCTAGCAGGTTACATTCCATCACATAGGCTGGAGTTCAGGCACAGCAAGAGCCAAGTGGGAAAATTCACCTTTCACACCCTCCTCTTTCTATATATTGGATGGGGGCATGACCCTTTTAGGGGGCCATGTTGCCACACCTACCATGGCACCTCTCTCCTAAATCGAACTAGCGAGCCCTGTCCATGGACATGCTAGTTCGATTTGGTCTTCTAGTGGGGACCTGTCAAATCAATTTAAGTTAAAGCTCTTTAATGATTTTTATATTGATTTTATTAAATCGATTTAACTTAAATCGATTTAACTGTATAAGTGTGGACATAGCCTAGGGCACATGGTGCACAGCTCAAAGGTTTTCATGGTAATTGCCATTCAGGAGTCAATCACGATTGACTAGTTGGGGACTACTGCCCTCGGGTGAATCTAAGTAGATGGACCTTCTCCGAACTGTTTTTCTGATTCTTTATGAAAGTTTCACCGTATAGGAAAGTAACTTTTTTTTTTTTTTTTTTTTTTTTTTTAAGACATTAGGCTACATCTACACTAGGAAAAGTTAGTTTGAATATGTTAATAAGTTAACAATGTAAAGTCAAATTAGCCCACTTTGTTAATTCAAACTAAGTGCCCTTAATTTGAATTTAAATTCAAACTAAGGGTTAATCCTAGTCTATGCTATACTCAGTTCAAACTAGCCAGATGTTCTTATTAATTCTAACTAAGCTTTCATTCGAACTTAATTTGAACTAGACGGGTACTAAGATTGAATTAAGCCTCCTTAATTTGAACTAACTTGCAAGTGTAGACATACCCTAAACTTCTTTAATAGTAGTGATAAAGCACTGTTGATCATCTGAGGCTTCTGGTATAATTAAAACACTCAACAAATCCTATAATCACATGTAATGAATCTAACATGACCCCATATAATTTAACTGTCTAAAAATATTTTAATGACTTTTTCCAAGGGAGCAAGAGGATATATATGATGTGTAAGCACAGCTCATAATGTTAATGAGTTTGTGATGCTGCTAGAAGGTCCTTGTCCTTTATTTTAAAGAGTCACTGGATTATCGCATTATTAAGAATTTAAATCAGTACATACATCATGTACTATTGGCCTATAGACCTTAATAAGTATCTTAGCCTAAGAAATTTTCTGGACATGTATTTTAATTACTACTTTCTTTTTCGTAGGTGTAATTCATTACCACCACCATACTTCTAATAAAGCCTGAAGCAAATGACATTTACATTGAAATCCAACACTTTCCTTACCACTTGGACTTGATTTATACAGTTTATCTAAACCACTTTAAATCACAGGTGAGATGGTGTCTGAAGTTCAACATTGCTTCCCAGTATTTCATTTTATACTTCTTTCTTCTGTACAGAGTAGAATACCACTTCCAACTTTGTTCTCCAGAACAGTGTTGACAGTATATTCACTTTCCATTTATTTACATTTCCACAGGGGATAAGCATAGAACTTCCCAATTTCTTCTTTTACTACTCCTGGACTACCAATATTAGGCTGCTGTTGTGTTGTATTTGTTGTCTTGGTTTATTTAGACATCTGCTCTCTGCCAGCATACACAGGATACCATCTCCTTGATTAACTATTGGAAAAGAGAACATTTTGTGAATGAAGCTGAAAAGGCCACTGAATGTTAATAACTGACTGTGTATAGTAGTTAGGCATTCCCATGTGGTAAAGGCAGCAGTTAGTTAAAATCTTACCCAGAGAAGGAAAGATGCCTATTATGTTTACATATGTGGCAGTTCTTCCATTGACTAAGAACCTCTTGGCTATCTCAAACCACTCTTTTGGAGTGACTGGGGAACAACATGAGTAGGTGGTTTACTTGCTTATGAGCTTTTCTTATACCTTTCACTCAGGCCCATCTCATAGGATGCCAACAATCCTTGTTCTGTCTGGAAGAGTATAGAGTGAATGAAGATTTTTGGAGGTATAGGAAAGGGTGTTTTACGCAAGACATGCAAGCTGTATCACTGATTTAGGTGCAAAATGCGAGGGACTCTCAAGGTTCAAATACTTGGCAAAATATCTCTGCCAAACACCAGCTGCAAAGGTTATTTGAAACAAATCTTCGTTTCAAAGTAACAATGAAGAATCTAATTTAAATCCACAGAAGAAAGCTAATGCCTTAACTCTGTCCTTATCATATCTCATTGTGTCTGGACACTACTGATGTCCAGCTTCATTCCATATTTGCTAGTGTGGGAAATTGCTGGGGCTAATAATTCAGGGAAAACTAGTTTTTGTTAGTGAACATTTGAGTCTCATGGGTATAAAAGCACCTTTTAAATACACTTATTTTTCACTCTCATCTAAAATAAAAAGAGGGTTTTAAATTAAACGCTGCTGAGCACAGAATTCAGGTTTCAGGTTTACAGTGTTTTACCTTGTACCCTGAAATAATTCTGTACAACAGAATAACTGCATTGTAATCAGCAGCAAACACCACATTTATTTTTCTCTCCTTTGCCTTTTAACAGCTACTTTTTTAGAATTTTCATGATGGAGTTGCCATGGTAAAGACACAAAACAGAGCTCACATAAAGTGGCATTGCCTTATTCCTGGCTAGAACAGACGTCTCAGGAGGGGCGATCCCATTTCCTCTGACACACTCTTCACATGGATGAGTACAGCCTCCCAACCAACCACGCAGAGGTTTTAGAGGAAGACATTCTATAATTTGACTAGATGCTTTTGCATACAGTTCCTTTTGAATCACGTTAAAACACATGGTTAAGTACTTTTTCTCCTGTTTAACAGAGCTTAGGAGCCTACCCACAGTTCCAGATGTAGGTTGACACTACAGTATCAGAAGCCTCTCTCTCCTTTACAAAGTCCCACTGAGACATGCCTGTAGAAAGAGGCAGGACTTTCACCCATCTATAAAATCCAGTTTGTTGCAAGGACCTTGATCTCATTTCAGGAGGAAGAAGCCCATGTATAAAAAGGAGCGGTCTATTCAGCAGGTTTCAGAAAAACCAAGATGCAACCATCTTACAAAAACAGTCTGTTTGCATTCATCAGCCCCAGACAGTGGGAAAACCAGTTGTTCTTTAAAATATTAAATTCTGTGCAGAAACTGTGGGCACCCAGAGATTTCACAGCATGCAAAATTTTAATTGCCTCCCTTTTCTCTTTGCACATGAGGGTGTCTGCAATGTTGGTCTTGTGCACTTCATTTGGAAAATCTGAAATTGTGAAATAGAATGGGATTGCAAAGAAAAATCACAGAATATATGAGATACTCTAATGTAATTTTAGGAGTAGGTTTATTGTGAAAATACCCTGAGCAGGCATATCTTTGTGTGCTTTAGGGACATTGTGCTGCAAAAGCAAATACAAAAAGACCAAAAGGGCAGGCTAGTCCATCTATGTTTCAATGAGACTTCATTACGTTTGGTCCAATAGCATGACTGCACTTTTTTATTTGGATTCTATTATTTTCCTACACAAGATGTCAAACAACTTTTGGAATATGAATGTTTCTGAATATAGTGATATTTGAAAATGTGATTGTAGTGTCACACAGGGGCCACACTCAGGGGCTGTTGCTCATACATATTGTGTTAGGCCCCATGCAAGTGAAGAGACACTCCACACTCCAAAAAACTCATGCATATTTTTATATTGACAGACACCTTTCTTCTCTTTAATTTTAGCAAAGCATTGGGAAGAGAAAGTTACTCTCCTACCATTTTTGTTGTATAAGTGGACGATCTGCATCTAGCATTAATATATGCTAGTCTGCTTTACTTACCAACATATTCTATCTTCTTGCTATATCCCAGCACATTTTTTCTAAGATGCAGCTCCTGTTAGATCTCATACCTGTTGTTTTTTCCAAAAGGGATTAAGGAAAAAAAAAAAATCAAATGTAAAAATCAGATTATTTAAAGTAAACGTATGGTTTTCAAAAGAATAATCCCATTTAAATTTGAATTTGAAAAGCTACGATAAGACTTAAACTCAGGCATGTCGCTGGCAGCTGGCACACGGGGCACATGCTCTGAGTCTCCCGGCCCTAACCCCAACCAGGAATCCAGGCTGGGCCACCTGAAGCACCGCCTGCCTCTCCCAGCCCCAAACCCGGCTGGGGACCTGGGGCCAGGCTGGGAGTGGCAGGAGCCCAATGCCAGATCAGGCCTGGGCACCAGATTCTGACTAGGGGTTGGGGCGCGGGCCTTTCCCTGGGGCAGTGACATTCCTGCCTAAGCTTACTAAAAATCAATATCAATGAAGGCATCAGAGAGTTTAATGTGTACCATTTTAATGGGTACTGTTTCCTTTAAATACATACAAAACCAGGGAGTAGCATCTAACTTTTGAGGTCAATAACTTAATAGTTCTTTTACAACGTCTTATTCTGCATTGATATTATTTTCAGTCTTTACAATTTGAGCAAATGCTACTATTTAAATTTTTTCCAAATACAGATTTTCAGTTTGTTTTGCAGAAAAGCTTTTGCCTTTAATGCCTGCCTTATTTTTGGTTTTAGGTGCAGAAAGAACACTTTCTTCATTTAAATTAGTTAATTCACAGTTGAGAAACGAATTGAGAGCTGAAAAAAGCATGAAAGCTTGTTTTCTTCTTCCAGTCACTAAAAAAACAGGTAGGAGAAGATTAAACTGATGAAAAGCCTTAAGATAATTGACCTGATTTTCAAGGGTATTTAGGGGACTAAATATCCAAATGGTTGCCTCATGCAATCTGCAAGAATACGGAACCCCCATGGGTATTTTTGAAAAATCACACCATCAGGCTCACACCCAGATTTTTAGTCATCTAAAATACCTTTGAAAATCAGACCCATAGTTACCAGAAATAAGCTATTAATTCACCAACTGCAGCTAATATTTCCTTTAATAAATCAGTTTTAACTGAAAAAGTCTGTTCTGAGAGGGAGAAAAATGAGTTTGTTTTCAGCATGTTTGAGCTAGTTTTATTTAACTAATATAAAAAGAGTTTAAAATATTTTATATACATTTCCAAACAAATGCAGCATGACAAAAATCCAAAGTTTAAAAAAACAAAAACAAAAAAACCCACCTCTAGTAAATAAGGAATGAGTCGTTCCCATATTTCAAGATAAACATGGAAAAATTAAGAATCTGAATTTTTAAATATCTTATAATATCCTAAATATATGCAAACAGATAAAATGCATCCTCCTTGTTAGCAAGGAAGAAAACTACATTTAGTGTAAAGATGATACTGATTGTAAACAAATGTTTTAGAAGTTGTATCCTGCTTATTGATTTAAATCATGATTTAAAGTTAATCCATCCTGCTGTCTATTATTTCTGCAACATTTTCCCACTATCTAAAGTGGACTTTACCATCGTTGTACTGAGTGAAACCTATTTACATTAGCAAAGAGGGTTTTGTGTTTTATTTATACTGTACCTATATTGTGCTAAACCAGAGGTGGCCAAACTTCTGGAAATCAAGAGCCACAAAAGTTGATTATTAAACCTTCAAGAGCTGCACTGAGCCATATACTCATATACTTTTACATACTAAATTGATTTGCTGACATTCTTCCACGAGCTACGCTTTTTCATTCAAGAGCCACAGTTTGGCCATGCCTGTGCTAGACACTAGGTAGACATAAGTAGTCTGTGCTTTGAAGAGTTTACAGTTGGAATATTTAGTTCAATGGAACATGTGACTTTATCAAACATCCAGTGTCTTTAATATCAAAGTACTGTTTGAAATTAGTAGTTTCTCCTTGTCCCAAAGTTATTTTCCATCCACTCCAACCCTCTTGCTCCATGCTGCTCTGTTGTTTCCATTAGCTCAACTATCAGCTGAGATTTTCTAGAATTCTCCAGCCATAAAGAGGTCAGTTGAGAACCAGGTGCCTCCTGGTCATGAATTGGATGGTTAGTTAGGAAAGTCGTCCAGTGGTGGGGGTCTGGATCTGTCCAAAATTCACCATAAAGGAGGAGGGAACAAAAACAAAACTGCTTTTAAAAAAAGATGCCTGATGGAAACAAGATGCACCCAGCTTGATCTCTGAAAGGTGGTATCTGACCGACATCATTAAACTGTGGAAAGGCAAATAGCTATTTCTGTAGGATCCTTGTCCTTAGTGGTCCATGGCCTAGAGCAGGTAGCTCATCCCTATACCCATTCTGTGCACCTGAGACTGAATAAAGTTTCTGAAAGATAAGGCAGCTGCTTTGGCTTAGAAAGACTTTATGAGGAGGCAGGGGAGGTGACATCTCTCACCATCAGCATGATGCTGACAGGTTCACCTGAGTTTCTGGAACCCTCCCCTCTCAGCAGCAGGGCAGGGACAGAGCAAAAATAGCTTGATTCCAGTACATTTGTTCAGGCTGCAGCAGGTAAAGAGAAGGGGAGCAGCTGAAAGGCCAAGGCAGAGATGAGAGCTGGAGGAGCTGTAGGTCTCAGATGCCTTTTGAGTTTTATGGTGATTGACCTCCCACCCACCCCCCATGGCTAGAAGTCTGCCATCCGATTATAGGTGACTTCCCCAAGCCACTGGCAGCGGGTCAGAAAGGAGCAGGGGCATATGACCTACATGATCAGTTCTCCATATATACTACTTCAATTGAAGCCGGTCAAGCAGCAGGGTGCCTATGTAGTATTTGCCTTGACCAGCAAGCACCTATGCAGGACAGCAGCTGCCTGTGTGAGAATTTTGCCTACTGTAGGTCCAGCTTAGAGAAGGCTGAAAGACTCTTCTACCAAGGAAGAGCCAGACTTTGTTCCTCAAGCTAAAGTCCCCTGCAAGCTCTTACTTGCTGAAAAGGATTGCAATTCAGTCCACTGCAGCTTGACACCAGGGACTAGAACCATTTCATTTTACTGTGTATTTATAGCTCAGGCAGGATCAGTTGCTGTGGATTGCCATGGGTTTATTTACACTGAGAAGGACCACTGCACAAATATTTATCTGAGTTGATGTGGTTACAGTCTACATAGAAGTCAAGAAGCAGAGATGCACTTGGAGGAAGAGGAAAAAGGAGAAACAGGTGACAAGGGAAAAGCTCAGGGCCCAGAAAAGATTTCCCCCCCCTCACTTTAAACTTTTTAAAATAATTATTATTAAAGGTTCATTCCACTTTAACACAGTATCTTCTGCAAGTTTTTGATATAGCCGAGGAAGATTGGAAATTCCATTACTTTTTTTTTTTTTTTTTTACTCATTAATGGTGAATCTGTGGCTTTGCTACAAGCCCCAAGCACTGCTCCATCAGCAGCATTTATTAGATTTTTCACTTTGTTATAATTAGCTTCTCTGTTCCTCTCCTGTACAGAGAAAGTGAGACTGCCTTATACATATCATAGACTAATGCTCCCAGAGTACCAGTCACTATGAACTGCCCGCTTCCCTGGCTCAAAAGAGACTGCCCCTCTCCATGCTGTTACTAACCTGTACCCATTACTTTCCTGGAGCACTTGGTCCCAATCTCTCCTCATTCTGCTACAGCTAATTTTAATATCATTTCAGCAATTTAGGTAACACACAATTCTATAAGTTATCCCATTAGAAAAGATATTTTCTACAACTTTCTAGAAAAAGTGGCCCTTGCACTAGAATGAGACAATTACTAGACATTACTCCGTGTAGTTGGATTCACAGGCTAACACAGAACTAAGCTTTTCTTCCTCCATTTTGATGTCTCATCTCTCTGGCTTCTGTATTGCTGTAATAACATTTATCTCCATTTTGTCAGAAACAGACTTCAACATGAAACTGCAGAGCTGGAACTCAGATGCAAAGTTGACACAATCAGACTGGATCTGAACAGGGATTTGGAACAGTTAACTCTAAGTATTTACCCCTGTTCATAGATTCTCACCTGCTAATCAACTGCTGTGAATGGGCCTCATCTACCCTAACTGAATGGACTGTTAGCACTTGCCCTCCCCATTGTAATGTTTCTCACGTGTGTGTGTGTGCGCGCGCGCATACATGCACACACACACTCCCTGCCCCCAACTGTAGTTTCCACTTCATGCATGTGCTGAAGTGGGTTGCAGCCTACAAAAGCTTATGTCTGAAGAAATTTGTTAGCTTTTAAGGTGCTACAGGACTTTTGTTGCTTTTGCTATATACAGAATAACACAACTACCCCTCTGGAACTTACCGTCTTTATGACTAGTACCAGATGCTCCAGAAAACTGTGGGGAAATATTCTATGAGACACTTCTAGAACAAACAAGGAGTCCTGTGGCACTTAAAACCTAACAGGTTTATTTACTGCATGAGCTGTCATGGGAGAAAATCCCACTTTGTCAGATGCTTTGAAGATGGGGGAATTGAAAGAATGGGAAGAAATAAATGCAGGGAAGTATAAGTGATGGGAACAGGTAACACTGTAACAGCAAATCAAAGCAGTTGTAAAGATTCAAACACCGAGGAACAGCATATAGAGAAAGATGAGGTCAAATCACGTTGTAATTAGAGAAAAATCCAAAGTCCCTATAAAGCCCTGAAGCAATGTAATCAAATTTGAAAATAAATTTCATCTCAGCAGCTTCTCTTTGAAACCTTGATCTCCATGAAAGCTCATACAATCAATAAATGTTAGTCTTTAAGTGCCACAGGACTCCTTGTTTGTTTTATTGAACTCAAGTGCCACAGCTGCCCCTCTGGACCTTGGAGAATAGGTGTATTTGCTTGCGTTTGTAAACTGATCACATCTTTTTTTGTCTGTAGTAGCCAAAGTTGTACATAAACTGTAAAAGGTGACAAATTCAAACTGCTTAAACATGGTTATAGGAGATACATTACTTATGGCATGTATGAAGTAATTGTCTTATTAACAGATTGTCTCTCACTCTGTTCAAATGATGGAGAACGAAATAGGCGTGAAACTGCTCTTAAGCGTATAACCAAAGCTTTCAGTATACAAGGTCTTTTTCACTTAAAATTCTAAGTCCCACTCCAACTTAATACTTCATACTAATATGAACTAGAATGCACATTTGCAACTCCAGGACATAAGTGTCCTGTACTGATCTGGAGTCTTATGAAAAGCTCAGATTGTGATATCAGTAATAAGTACAACATGGTGATCGAGTATTGATCAAGATCAGATACGGTAAGCAGCCCAAGCATCTTGGATGGACCGAAGTACATTCAGTCAAAAATATATGAAGTAGATGAAACTGAAAACAAGGAAGCAGAATTTTTCATCTCAGTGTTACAGGACTACAATAGCAGTACCCCTCATACTGAGTAGTTTTGTCACTCCTGTAGTATTCAACTGAGTAGTGGAATTGGTACACTAATTGTTCATTAACTCAGTCATTCTATCCCAGCAAGTTATTTAAAAAAAAACCAGCATTGCACACAGGAGGTGGTTTTTTGTTTTTATTTTTTTGTTTGTTTGTTTTGGTTTTTTTGTTTGTTTTTTTGGCAACATCACCTCCTTTACTCTTGCATCCCAGGGATTTGTGGTTTGTATTATTTTGCCTCACAAGAATAAGAGTGCAACTGTGGTCCTTCAAATTTATTGAATCAGTATGAAACAATGATTTTATTGCCCTGCAGGCCTGCACATCTAAGAGCAAAGCTACTATTACAGTATGAATATGTATGGCAAAACAGGATGTGGATTGAGATTTTTGCCATCCCCCCCCAAATGAGTTTGTTTTTCTGACATGCAAAAGAAAGCTTCAAAGCTGGAGTATGATCTCCAATATTATTTAAAACTCTCCCACCCATATTCTTCAGCATCCACAATTCCTCCAAGTCTATAATACTCAAAATAGTCTTCAGGCAGTTCAATCCCTTGCCCTGTGATAAAATGATCCCAGTGGGCACACAACTTTGCCAAAGCTACGTAAGCAAATTCTCATTGAAAAAAAGTTGTATGAGGATAGTATAGTTCAGTGGTTCCCAGCTTTTCCCTTTATGTGGACCACTACATTGTCATCAAAAGCTTTTCTGGACCACCATGTAAACAAACCATTTTAAACATAGCCTATGGCTGACAGAAATTAAGCTTGTATATTGAGGGGTATTAAAACACAGTTATTTCTAATAATTTATTACACTCACATACCTATTGCACTCATCACAGTACCTTTACCTGCAGTAATTATCTACCCCCCACACCCATGGACCACGTGCAGTACCCTCGCGGACCACAGCTTGAGAACCACTGGTATAGTGGAAAGATCTGCAGAAATACATATAAATAAGGTGTGTAATGTATACTCATGAGTTCTAAAGACTCAGACGTTTGTTTTCTACTAGAATACCACACATAGCCACATAGTATAAAAATCCATTCTCTCTCAGCATACAAGTTCGTAGTTGCCCTGTACTTTACAAGCACCTACTCCACTTGAATTTTTGGAAATTCAGTGTTTGATCAGATAAAGAATCTTTTAAATAGTAGGGTCCCCCCCCCCCCTTTTAGTTCTCTTAACATGCTTGAATGAAAGCATTCCTTTTCCTTGTTTATTTTAGGTGGGGTTGTAGCTGAACCAAAAAGTTAACACCAAACTGCTCAGAGTCTCTGTAGGCCATCTTAACAAATAATATGGAGATTGACTTATAGACACATTTCAGATGGAAAACAGACCCCTAAAAGAGCAAACCATTAGCGGATTTATATTTGACCAGTAACAGCTAAAACAATCATAATCACCTTGACTCAGCCAAAAGGAGTCAGAAGTATTTTTTCATGTTCAGAATCTACCACCTGCCCCCACTTGTTTTGTGCCACCCCTTCTTCAAGGCCATAGTAGTAATACTCCCCAGATAAGAGAGAACTGGTTCAGATTTCTCACAGAAGTCATAAATATGTCTCCTTGCCCTTGCTAGAAGAGTGACTGAAAAGAGACAAAAATGCTCTTTCCTTTCAGATTTAATGAGTACTAATCAATCAGACTGAAGCTCAATGGTAAACATTCGGGGCTTGAGTGGTAAATCCAAGAGAATCCTCTCCTTGATGACCTTCCCTTACACGTATTAAAGAGGAATCATGTCTAAACTGGTTGGTCTAAAATATGACCCCTGTTTTCCTTGAATCTATTTACAAACTCTATTTAACTAGTCACATATGCTGTTTTGTTTACATAAACACATATAGGTATTTATAGCAAAACAACATCTTTATTTATCTGTATTGTACATTATTTTCCTTGAGTTTAAACATGCTAAAAACCACTTACAAAAATTAAATTAGAGCCCTTTCACAGATGTATGCTCATCAAAGGGTTCGGTAGCTGCCCTCACTTCTGAACAGCAATTACAGTTGTGTTAGAGTCCAAGCGTTTGGCTGTTTCAAGTCACATTGCCTTTCAATTCTGCAGCTTTGTTTAAATTCCCCATTTCTTTCTTCAGGACATTAAGCAGCGTTCGAGAACTATCCAAAATCTTCAAGCAAGCAGTTTCAGTTTCAGCAAGGATTTTATCAAGCTCATCTCTTGAGGCTGTCTTCTGGGCCAGGTTTTCACAGACACACTCCAGTTGCTCTGATAGGATTCTCATTTCATGCTCAAGTTCATTCTTCTCCACGTCTGCTTGCTGGATCTGCTTATTTAGTTCTTCTTTTTGCATGCACAAGTCTTCAATGCATTTCACCAGCTCATTATTGTAACCCTGCAGAATGGCTCCCTGCTGAGTCATTGTCCAGGCTCCACCCTCTTAGTGGAATCTGCCACCACGTTCAGGAACACCCTTCTGCACTTTGATTAAAAAAAAAAAAAAAAGGAAAAACAGAACAAAAAAAAAGCCTGTAGCTGGATTTCTGTGAACAATGCTATACCAGCAAACCCACAGCCAAAATAAAACAACAAAGGCCCAAGGCTGGAGTTTAACATACTCACTTCTGTGATGTTCCCAGCCTCTTTCGGTGTAGGAAACAAGCGATAAAGGCCAAAATTCAAGGTCTCTGAGTATCCATTTATTTACTGAATGCTTATGTGAGTTTCTTCTCAAGGCTACTTAATTTTTACATTTACTGAAGTCCAATCTTTCATTATAGCCATCACAGTAAATACAATTAACATCACAAAACAATTTTCATCATAACTGCTCTCTCCCTGACACACAGAGAGTATGGCATTACAGAGCACAACCTCGCATACCCAGTGCGATGGGGTGCTGCAAGACTGCCCTAGTATTTTTATTTGTGGTATGTACGGCTAGGATTACCAGATCCCAAAGCATGGAAAGGAGGACAGGGAAGTACCGAAAGGAGGACATTGGAGGACATGTGGAGAAAATGTAGTATTAATGGAATATGCTTCTGTTTTTAGGGGGCCCTGGAACGCTTCCCCCTAAAACTGGGGTGTTCTGGGGACATTTCAGCATAAAGCCACACAAAACTCATGCATTTTTAAAGTGCCTGTCAGACAAAGAACGTGAAGGTAAAAAGGAGGACATGTCCTCGTTGTGCCTGACATCTGGTAACCCTGTGTATGGCCCACTGGAAGTACATTTAGGCAGCATCTGGCCCACCATAGCAAATGAGTTTGACACAGCTGCAAAAGGTAAGGGACAATAAGCACTTTGCCGCCTATGGACGAGTCCCGCCATTAACGTTATTACATGCTGGGGATGAGTAGGGATAAGGTTACTAGATACCACAGCAAAAAAACAGGAGGACAGGGAAGTACGAAAGGACGAAAGGGAGGACACATGGAGAAAATGGAGTATTAATGTAATATTTTTCGGTTTTTAAGGGGACCTCGGAACGCTTCCCCCTAAAAATAGGGTGTTCCAGCATCCTTTAACCCCGGTAGGTAAAAAGCCAGACGAATCATGTATTTTTAAAGTACCTGCCCGAGGAGGCCATGAAGGTAAAAAGGAGGACGTGTCCTCCCTTTGCCTGACATCTGGTAACCCTAGGTAGGGATGGCAGGTGCCAGGGACCTACCCCAGCACTCGCCATCTTCCCCCCTCTTAGACTCGCCAAAGCGTCCTCTCGGGGCTGTGAGCAGAGGCTGCTCTGCCCGCTCCGGCAGCCCCCCGCCGAGAACCGTCCATTTGAAGGGAAACCCCCGAGGGGCGGCTCTTGATTGCCCCCCACTCCCGCGACAGCTGTGCGGGGACGGCCAAGGCACTTCCCAAGGGAAACCCCCCAACATCGAGCCTGAGCCTTGACACCCCACCTGCGAGACAGGCAGGCGCCGCCGAGGGAGGCACCCCGCGGTCCGTGCAGCCCCCAGCCCGACCTTTTCGGCCCCCTCCAGCCCAGGCCGAGCCCAAAGATGGTTCCTGCCGGCAGATCCAGCCCCACGCTCCCGTTTCTCGCCCCTCTCCCGTGCAATGGCCCCTGCGGTACCCAACCTGGCCGAAGAGCCCCTTCCGCCGGCCGGGAAAGCAGGCAGCGCTACGCCGCAAGCAGCGCGCTCACCCCGGCCGCCACGCAGCCTCCGCGAACAGCTGCTTTCCCCCCCGCAGCCGCTCCCGGGAAAGGGCCGCACGCGCCCGGAAACACCCGAGAGCTTCCGAACGCGGAGGGCCGTTCTCCGGCGCCGCCCGACGTTTGCCGAAGCCCGCCGCCGCTCCCGACGGCGAGAGGCCGGGCGGGCGCGGAAACAGCCGATGTTGTCCGAAGGGGGAAAGCGGCGGGCGGAAAGAGCCGAGGCGGGAGCGGAGGGGGCCGAAAGGAGGAGCGCGCCGAAAAGAGCCGAGAAGAGCCGAGGTGGGCCGAACGCGGCGTCGGCCTAGTTTCCCGGATGAAGTTGGAGGAGCGGCGGCGGCGGTGGGCGCAGCGGGGGGGAGGAGGCAGCGGCGGCGGCGGAGTCCCTGCTCCTCAGTGTCTCAGAGTGCGCGGGGCCGAGCTGTGGCGTCTCCCCTTTCGCTGTGCGGGGAGGAGATGGGCCCGTGAGCGCCGCTCCCGGCCGAGCCGTCTGAGCCGCCCCCTCCCTCCGTCCCTCCCTCCCCTTCCCTGTCCCGGTCGGTGGCGAGGCGGAGCGCTGCCTCCCCCTCCTCCCCCCCTCGGCGCCTGTGGCCCGGCCGCGGCCGTCCCCTCCTGCTCCCCTCACACTCACACACACAGGCCGGGCATTGATGGTAATGTATGCGAGGAAACAGCAGAGACTCAGTGATGGGTAAATCCTCCCCCTTCGCTTCCCCGCGGGGGGCTCCCCGAGCCCCTCCGCCATGTTGGTGGCACCCCTCCCCCCGCGGCGGCCGGTAACGGTTCTTCCTTAACGTCTCTCTCTCTCTCTCCCCCTCTCTTCCAGCTGTCACGACCGCAGGGGGGACTCGCAGCCCTACCAGGTACCTGCAGCGCCGGCCGCTAGGCCCGGAGGAGGAGCGGGGAGGGACAGCTACTCCAGCGCAGGCTTCGGCCGCCGCCGCAGGCCGCGGAGCCGCCGCCGCCTCCCCGCTCCCTCCCCTCGCCGGCTTCCCAGCAGCGGGGAGGGGGGCGGCTGCGTGCGCAGGGAGCCGGGCCCCGGCGTCCCCCCGGGGCCCGAGGAGGCCAAGGGGCGGGCGAGGCCTAGCGCGGGCCGGGGAGGGCTCGGCCCTCGGTGCGGGGCGGAGGAGGTGGGGGGGCGCGGCGGGAGAGTGAGTCAGTGTCGCGTTGAGCGAAAAACAGCCAGTGAAACGTGCTCCTCAGTGGCCGCCGGCGCCCCGCGCCTGCCCCCCGAATTCCTCTGCCGAGCCCTGACCCCAGCAGGGCGGCTGGGAGCGCGGGGGCTGCAGCCCTGCAGCCTCCAGCTGCTGCCCGAGCTCAGAAACAGGCACCAAAACCGTGTGCCCCTGAGAAACGATTTGTGTTCCTGAGGGGCGTAACGAATTCCCCAGCCTGGTGCAGCTGGGAAGCCAGTTTTGGGGAGACTTGGGTAAGTGGACTGTGTTTTGCTGAGGATGCCTAGTCCTGCGGGTGGTGGAGCGAGGTGTTAGGCTGTCCCGAGGGTGCACATGCGAGGGGCTGTTTTGTGAAATTTCTTTGAATTTGGCTCATTGGTTGGGAATCAGAATGTGACAGTTGAAGGCATTTGTAGCAAATAGTTCAGCTAAATGTAAACAATGCCGCCAGAGATTTGCACTGGGAAAGCAAGCAGGTGAAAGATGCTGGTGAACGCTGCTTCCAATGTGTAAACATTTAAGAAAGAAAATCATTTAAGTAGTCTCTCAGCCACCCCCAGTTCAATGTCCTTGTTTAAATTCTTAAATGTTCTTGTGCTCAAGTAAAGTTTGTTATGGAAATTCAAAGGTGGTGGATGAGGTTTTGTCTTTGAATGAAACTTGCCGGGCACACGCTAAGGTCCATTCATGATAACTTCATTTCCATTGCTTCTTAAATAACTGAACACCTCCTTCTCCCCAAAAAAGAAGAAAGTCAGCAGTCTGCATAGTGTTGAATGTGTGTTTAGGATAAGATGAGTAATAATTTAAGGAATTACAGTTTAACCGTAATACCCTATTATGATAGAGATTCATCTCTGAGACCCAGGGGTGGTATTAGCACTAAATAAGAATAAAATTTTATTTTTAATAGGGATAATTAAAATTGGGAAGCATTATGCTACTTGTATAGCTAAAATGCTGATTTTTTTTGCTTAAATATACCTTAGTAGTAATTTTATTGCCAACATTTACCCTAAAAAGTGAAAAAATCTTAAATATATTGTAAACTTAAAATTTGTATTAGTTCAAAGTGATATTAAATGCTACCATCGTGAAATCCAATCTAAAAGCATATTTTTATCTCTTACAGACTCTTAAGTACTCATCAAAGAGTCACCCCAGTGGTGGTGATCACCGTCATGACAAGATGCGAGACACCACAGATCCTTCACCACCAAATAAAATGTTGCGGCGATCAGATAGCCCAGAAAACAAGTATGGTGACAACACAGGGCACAGTAAAGCAAAAAGTGTGCATGCTCACAGAGTTAGGGAGAGGGATGGAGGTGAGTTGTTTTTAAATGTCCTTTATTTAAGCAGTAGTAGTCTCAATTAAATTGTATTTAAGTAACAGGTAAAATAGTTACCACTGAAATGAGCACAACTTCACCTTAAATGACATGCCTGGCACCCTGGTGAGAAAACTGTGCACTGAGATCAAAATACAGTGATTAGTTTCATTGAAATTAGTTGCTGTGAGTCTTTAAACTGAACTAAATCTTAGTAGTTCATTTGAATGAAGCCACCAAAAGATTAAACAGATTTTTTTTTTTTTTTTTTTGATTTATGCATTTTCAAGTTGACTTTTAAAGGCTTTGGCAAGAGCAGTATATGGTAACATCTTAAAATTAGATTTTCGTTTTAGATTTTTTTATATACAAAACATAGTTTTACTTATTCTTCCAAAGACTTTGCAGCACTGGAGTTCTGGGTACTATTAATACATATTTCCTGTGTTTAAGTTACTAGTATCTTGGTGCATAAGCAAGGTTCACAGGTTAAGTTGGATTAATATTTTTCTCTCTTAATTTGTTGCTATTCTAAATATTCCACTTCCATATATGATACATGAAGGTTTTTTTTGCCAGTCTGCTAAGCTTCTCTTCTACACTGCCATTCAAGAGACTAAGTTTAGTTCCTGGTTCTATTTACTTGATCTCTGAGGCCCTGGTTCTTAAAACATTAGCGCTTATTTCTTAGTTTATTATTACCATAAGTAGTTCCCTTGATTTCCATGGGACTTACAGTAGGGAAGTGTAAATGTAAACTTAGCATAAGTGTAAATGTTTGAGAATCAATGCACTAGATAGCTGCTGCCTCTCCCTCTGCATTGCTCCTAAGTATTGAGGATACTCTATGTAAACATAGAAAAAATAAGTTCCAGAGTTCTGGAGTGTACCTTCACTGAACGGTTTGTTGGTGCAAGGCTTTCAGATGTATACAGTGGTATTGAAAGGTAACATAGTGTCAGTATTGGAATATCTAAAGGGAACAGAAGGATGTTTCCCCTACACGTTCCCCCCATCCCTCATGGACCGAAAAATTCGGTATGTTACGAATATGATTAATAAAGGTCACATATGCAGTGTGTGTGTTTAGTATGTGTAACAACTAGTCCTAAATGTTCGCATAAGCGGATATGAGCCCTTCAGAATGAAGTGTTCATTAAATGACACGAAATAGACTGAAGTAATTTTCTGTTGAAAATAATTTACATTTTTATTTATTCAGAAATAATGTCTCACTTCCATTCCATAAACATAGAATAATTGAATGAAACAGTGTTAAATTGTGTCCAGTAAAGAGCATAGAACAAATTGACAGTCGTCTTATGGAGATAAACCTGTGCTCTGAAATAGCTGTACAAAAGTTTAAATCTTGTGCATTTTGTTTTGTGGTGCTATTAAGATGTATTGCACACCACTTTTATGAATTGGAATTAGGTGTTTGGACACAAGTGGAATTTTTTGACAGGGTTTTGTTGGTATACCTATGTCCAGAATGCCCAATAAAAATAGTGGGCTAATTGATTATAAACAAAAGCCAGTGTGTACTATAGTTGCATTAAAATACATTGGTGATTGTTCCAGTATGTCATTTATTGTACCAGTACAGAATTATAGTTACCTCAGTGCTTTCCATGTGCCTCTACTTTCAGGGTTACTTTCAGAAAACTTGTATAGAACATATTTTGTTTAAATAGGTAGATTTTTTGTCAAGTTAGACATCATGTTTTAAAACACAATCTTTACTAAATGCCATTAAGACCCAAGACTATTAAATGAAGTAAAATTAGTAATGTCATTTTTCTTTACACTATTTTAACGTTTACTCTTTTTTTTTTCCCCCCCTGTCTTTGGTTTGGACAGAGAATGTAGACTGGTTTCACTTTTGCTATTTATTCAGTTTGTAGTCAATTTCATTATGAAGTTGGAGTGTCTCGATTGGAGTTATTGGAAGGGAGTGATTCTATCTAAGCAAATGCACTGAATGAAAAAAATCATGGGAGCATTCCACTGGCATTGAATTTGTTTAAAAACCAGCAACATGCGCAATACAACATTGATGCCTTAAACTCTAAGCTAAAAGGCTAAAACTCACCCTTTCCTCTCCCTTTAAAGTTAGTGTTAAAAATTACTTCAGTTTTTTACTCTTGGTTTCTGATTCTTCTTTGAGCAAAACAAGATGACCAACAGCTGCAGTGTACTGATGTTTTTAATTTATTCAGTCTTGAATCAGGTCCAGTATTTGCGTTAAAGCAAAAATTGACTTAATTTTATTAAGGACTTGTGTATACACAAGAGCTGTTCTGTTTTGTACCACTATAATTGTATTGGTTAGAGACCAGTATAGCTGAAGTGGTACAGTTGTCTAGGATGGATGCAGTACACAGGTATAAAAGTGCCTATATCAATATAGCTTATTTGCAAAATAAAATAATAAAAGGATAAAAGCATCTTTGTACTGATCTATAGCTGCATCCATGATAGCAGGTTGTATTACTGTAACTGTGTTGGCTTCTCTATCACTGTAATTACAATGATTAAAGAAAAAGGAAGAAACTGGGTGGACAAGCCTTAATGGGTTGGTATAATACAAGTAAAGCTTGTTTTATATTAGGTTCAGTTTTAAATCTCTCTCTCTCTCTCTGACCATGGAATAAACTTTACCAGAGTTATTACAGGCTTCTTTGTCCTCTGACTCAGTAAGAGTCACAGATAGACTGCACTACAAGATGTCAACCTTTAAACATGTGGCATAAGTATTTGACCGTACTACCACTGATAGTGGAAGTGATGTGATTTAACGTGCATCCTGTAGTTAAAAAAAACCAAAAACCAAAAAAAAAAACAACAACAACAACAAAAAAACCTAATCCTGTTATTGTGTGGCAAAATAAAAACATATTCACAGCTGTGAGTGGCCAAATTATTTTGTTTGTGTGTTCCCACACATGCAGCAATAGTCCCTGTCTTAAAATCTAAGGTACAAAGTAATGTGCAAGCTAGCTGTGCCATATAGCTTCCTACTTCATTATTTGTTGAACAGTTTCTTGCAGGAGTATGTATATAGGTCTTATGGGGTTATACATCAGTTCCAGGAGGGCATTCCATGTCTAGGAGCAACCAGATGGAAACAAGTGGGCAGTTAAAGGTGGCATTGCTTGGCAGGGAGCCATGAAAAGTCTTGAAGGTGAGGAGAAGACACTTGACTTTGCATTAGTAGGAAAGGGAAAATGAATAGAGGGATTGAAAATGTAAGAGTCTAAAGGTGGGGAAGACTAATAGGCAAGGAATATGGCCCAGCAGTTGCTTTCAGACCACTGGAGGGGAGAATGAATTTGAGAGCCTGAGAAGAGGAATTAATGAAGCCTGATGAATACTTTAGATGTGGGAATGGGAAGAAAAAACCGTGAATTTAAAACAGGAAGAGTAGTTGCAAGATCTGACTATCTCCTGTAGGTTGGGAGAAGTTGTGGAAAATTTCTTCCAGGTCATGCCTGAGTGAGGGCGCATGGTAGTATTGTCATAAGTGATGAAAAATGTTAGGAAGCAGAATTTGAGGTTAGTTAGGGAGTTCAGTTTTGGCCGTATGTACTCCAGATCCATCTAAAAGCAGATGTGAAATGATCCTAGCCATCTTGCTGTATCTAGGTTTAAGAGGATCTGTGAAAATCATTTTCCCCCCTTGGAGCATGTTCTTAATATAGAGTTGGATAGATTACTGTTAAAAAAAAATATATATATATGTGTGTGTGTGTGTGTGTGTGTGTATATATATATATATATATACACACACACACACACGAAGCCTTGTAGATCTCATGCTACATTTTTTCTCTTCCTGGATTGATTCAATTGATATATCTAGATATTAAAACTTCTCTGAAGGTAGATGGGAATAGTTAATGTTTAACTATCTTTAAAAACTTGTGACCATAAATGGACTTAATGAATTTTAGGTATAAGAAATTACTAATCTGAACCTTAGAATGTGACACGTACCATAATAAAAATGCCAAACAAATGATCACTACTGAACAGAGGGGTCTGACAATTCCCTTTGGAGCTAAAATGGAATATTTTACACTAGTCATTTGTGCGGCTTTTGCAGAGAGCTTGTATGTCACAAGGTGCTGGCTTGCCTTTTTTGCTGAGAGTCTAACATGTTCATTGCAAAAGAGCCGCTGAATATCTGTTGAAACCAGTGGTGTCGGTGCCGCTGAGCACAGGGGCGCTCAAGCACCGAGTCCCAGCACTGGGGACCCAGGGCTGGGCTGCCCACAGTGGCAGCTGTCTTCCTTGGCCATGGCCATGGCTGGGGGGTCTGGGGCCGAGCTGCCCGCAGCAGGTGGCTATTTTCTCTGGCCAGGGATCCGGGGCTGGGCTGACAGCAGCAGGAGCCCGATCTGAGCCCTGCCACGTGGCTAGATCAGGCCCAGGCCCTGAATTGGGACTGGAGGGTGTCTTTTCCTGGGCCAGCATTGCTCCCGGTTGAAACAGCTGTATTCAAGGAGCTAGCTTGCTTTCTTGGGAGCCATTGCTGTGAAGGAATGCAAGTGGGCAGCTGGTAGAATGGATATCCACCAGTAGGGAAAATGAAAAGAGCAAGTTGGAGTGAAAAGTAGATGGTTGTGCCATAAATGCAAAGGAGAAGAAAACCGAGGTGTAGGCAGACAGATGGAAACCTGATGACAGCAAAGTAAGCGTGCAGAGGGGTAACGAAACAGCAGAAAGTAGATAACATTCAATATACTTAATACATTAAAAACAGTTAATGTTACAGAAGTAATTTTTCATCCACAATGAAAGGTGGTGTCTTTAGGATGCTGCTCATTCACAGATGAGAAGGGAGAAGTCTGTGTGATTATAAATAAGATGGTGAGTGGCCGGGAAACATTTTGAAGGCTGTATAAACTCTTTCAGCCTCTGAATGACAAAAATTTAAAGTGACTGCAGCAATTCCTGGGATATCTGTTGCTAAGAACATGTGGAAAATGGTTGCAAAAATGGTTATTTGTCAGATTGATACTTCCAAGATCAGTAAACTTTTGTGAGTGTTTATTCTAGATCAGTCAGAAATTCAGTTTCCTGGATTTCTAATATGGAGGAAAAACTTCCTATTTTTTGTCATATTTATTTTCTGAGACCACTAAGGGATATTTTCAACCTACAAAAACATAATTTTTTTACATAGTCTCCCCCCGTTTACTCTGTATTTGATAGAGCTTCATAGAAATATGGGTTTGGAAGGGAACTTGAGATATCTCGTCCAGTACCCCCATACAGAGGCAAGATCCAATAATACCTACACAGGAGTTTTTATAACCTCCCTTGCAAACTTCCATTGATGGGGATTCCACAATCTTCCTTGGAAGCCTGTTATAATACTCCACTCTCTTTATAATTAGATTTTCCTTCATAATCTAAATCTCCCTTTTTGTGAGTTAAACTGATTACTGAAGGAAGCACAAGAAGCAAACATGGAAAACAGTTGGTCACAAGACTATTATCAGGCTCTCTCCTGAGTCATCTTTTCTCAAGACTAAACATACTCAGTTCCTTAACCTTTCCTCATAAAGTAGGCTTTCTAAGCCTTTTATCACTTCTGTTTCTCTTCTGGACCATCTCTAACTTGTCCATATATTTCTTAAGCTATGGAGCCCAAAATTGGCACTATTCTCCATCTGAGGTCTCACTAACAGTAAGTAGAGTGGTACAATGGTTACTTCGTGTGACCTATGTACCATATTACTGTTGTTAAACCCCAGAATATTAACCTTTTTTGCAGTTGCATCACATTTTTGTTTCATTCAGTTTGTGGTCTGCTATAAATCCTGTATTCTTTTCTACACTACTACTGCCTAGACAGTATTTTTTTGTATCTATGTATTTGATTTTTCTTCCTAGGTGTAGTATTTTGTAGTTGCCTTTACTGAACTTTATTTTGTTTTCGGGTCAGTTCACTGATTAGTCAAAGTAATCTTGGATTCTAATCCTGTTCTCCAGAGTTCTTGCACTCCGTATCCACTTGGTGTCATATGCAGGTTGTATAAACTCTCCCTTTCACCTTTCCAAGTAATTAGTGAAAATAACAAATAGTTCTAGGCCCAGGACTGCCCTTCTAGAATACCACTAGATATGACCACCCAGATTGACAGTGAGCCATTGATAACTACTCTTTGACTATGGCCTTTCAACAGGTTTTCAACCCCCTAATAGTACTTCATTTCCCTAGTTTGCTTATGAGAAATCATGTGGGACTGTATTAAGAGCTTTACTAAAATCAGGGTCTTGCATCTGCTATTCCCTTCTCCTCCACTTCACCAGTAACCCTGTCAAAGAAGGAAATTTGTTTGGCATGATTTGTTCTTGACAAGTAGCATGATTGGCTATTACTTACTACTCTTGTCCTCTTAATGCTTATAGATTGTTTGGTATTTGTACCAGAATCTTCCAAGGTATTGAAGTTAGACTGATTGGCCTATAGTTTCCTGGGGCCTCCTTTTTCCCCTTTTTAAAGATAAGGATTGTTTGTGCCCTTCTCCAGCCTTGTTGAGACCTCTCTTGCTTTCCCATAATAAATTCTCAAAAGTAATCATTGTTTCTAAGATTGCTTCAGCTATTTCCTTAAGTACCCTGGAGTAAATTTCATCAGAGCCTGCTGACTTGGCTAAGCCTAACTTCTCTAAATAGGTTTTTAGCCTGTTCTTTCTCCGTTCTGTCCTGTGTCGTCCCCTCTCCCTGTCTACCAGTAAGTTTTTCGAATATCATATATCGTTGATACTTTGCCTTTCTGTGTGGGCCTTTCACATAATGGGGAAATGCATTTTTAAATTCAGAAAAATGTGATCACAAAACTGCAATCCAGTGACACAGTCCTGAAATGAATTGTTTCTTTAAAAAAAAAAAAAAAAAAATACACACACACACACACACACACACACATATACATACATACATACATACACACACATATAGTTTATTTGAAGTTGATTTGAAAAGCAGTTGTAAAGATACGATATTAAAGTGGTTAGATAAAGGGGAAAATGTCTCCAAAACCATATTTTCTCAGATTCACTTTTGAAGTTGATCTAATATATCCAAAGTAGTCAGTGTTTTAAATGCTTTTAATAAATTGCATGTAGATTTTTTTCATGTGAAAAATAAATTTGTTAGTCTTTAAAAGTGCTTCAGGACTCCTTGCTTGTTTTGCTGAAATATACTATCATGGCTACCCCTTTGGAACTTAGTAATATTTGAATTTCTGTGTTTTATTTTAATGCATTTATAGTTAATTCTGGCATTTAGATGTAACATGTTTTAGTATGGAGATTTCTTTTCCCTTTTGAAAAAGGGAAGTAGTCTCTCTTAATACCGGTTATAAACAGGTCTTGCTGAATTTGCTTGCCAGTGGTATTTAAAAGCCATTCTGTGATGATTGAGTGGCTCTTTTGATTTCTACAGTATTCAGACTTTTTTTTTTAGTTTAAGTTGCTAGTCTGTGTGCTTGCAGAGGAGAGAAGCTTCTGCGTGAGACTGTAGCTCTGTACCTCTGAGCCAGGCAGCGGCAACCTTTGGCAACCCTTGTGCTGGTCCCTCGTCCCCGTCACTCAGGCAGTGCCGGTGACCCTTCTGTGGAAGAGAGCAGCACTCACCTGAAAATTTGGCAGTGGCCATGGCCGGAGAGAGATTTCCCAGGCATGCTGCTGAAGGGAGCCACTCACGGAAAGAAGTTGCCTGGAGTGAGTCCTCTCAGTGGTCCCCAGGTGCACTGAGGAAGGGAGCTGCTCAGATTGGTTCCTTTCAGCAACAGCACGCTGATGAGAGCAGCCACTCCAGGAGGCACTTTCTGCAGCATGCCTAGTCATGGGCATGGTGGGAGCCCCACGTCCCAGTCACCCTGAAAAGAAGCCACCCGTAATGGCTTTTCATGGCAGGAGTGGCAATTTTGGTGGCATCACAGAGGGGGCTGTGTGCCGCTCCAAATGGGCTTGTGTGCCACTGTTGGCGCGGGTGCCAGCAGTTATCTACCTCTACTCTAGGTTAGCCTTGTAGTAGTAGTAGTCTGAAGAAGCACGGAAAGAGGCAGGGTAGTTCCAGGGAGCCCACTGCTAGATCTATAACTGCAGAAGAAAATATGCATTGTTCCCTACTATTATTGTTCTGTGTCTCCTCAAACCTGGTCCCTCCCACCATCCCCATCATTTAACTGTCTTTACTTTAAATTGCTGATTTTGTTGAGGTGTGATGTTAATACCTGAGGCATCCTGTCACTTCACCTGGTATAATAAGTATAATCCTGGAAGTAATAATGGAACAAAACAGTGTTCTTTAGTGCAGTGGTTTTCAGACATAAGGTCAGGACCCAGTACTGGCTCACAGACCCTCAGGTGCTGGGTCATGGCACCCTGTTTTTGCTGCTACCGAAAGACTTGAGTGCATTGCTCAGAGATGTGATTATTGAGTCTCAGTCATAAATTATTTTTTTCAACTGGATCCTGAGGGAAAAAGTTTGAAAACCACTGCTTTAGTGTCTTGTTTTTTATAGAGTCAAACTTTTATATAATTTTCATAAACACTGCTGAGGTAATGTTCCAGTATTCCAGTGTGGAGGATTTCTTTCTCACTCAGAGTGAGAGGGAGAGAGAGATCTTACCTTTTGGCTGTAGTAACAATAGTACAGTAGTAGTAAATTTTTTTTAAAAAGTTGATGTACTCAAGCACAGCTGTTTTTAAAAGAGGGTATGCTCAAGGGACAGCTGAATATTATTTTTACATTGAGCTGGGATGAGCGTCTCTTGATTCTCTTCTCTATAATGTCTTTGAGAGAGACAATATAGTACACTTCCAGCATGTTGGCTAACGTTGCAGGTGAAGTCTTGCTATTCTCCAAAGTGGGTTTTCTTTTGGGAGAATATCATGAAGTATGTTCTTGTTCTGGTGAAATGTCATCTGTCTGTTCTAAAAACTGAGTAAATTTTAACAAATAAGTATTATTTTTATAAATTAGAAAAGCTTCAGCTCTTAAAATTCAGCTTCCAGATCATATAACTGATGTGTAAGGTAAACTTCACTCTTTCTTCTTTCTTGTTTGGGAAAAAAAAAAAAAAGTTTTATTTATTTACTTAGGAGGTTGTAGTTGTTGTCGTGCAGCTTGTTGACCTGTTGTATAATTATCTGCATATTTTGCAGGGCTTTTGTAATTTAAAAACAAAGTTAAATTTCTGAAATCAGTAAAAACAAATCCACACATCTATGGGAAGAAGTCCAAGAATGATCAAACAACAGAGATAATGTGGCAGTTTTTGCTTTAAAATGTTTCTTCATGTTTGCTACCAAATCCCATTATGACTGGTTCTCACTTGAATATGGCTATTTCTGATTGAGGAGACAACTATTTCCAGGGCTTTTCAGTAGACCAGCTGTCTCCTGGTGTTCTGTCTTTTTCACTCTGCAGAACCTCTGGATTTCTCACCTAGTTAATAGCCGGATATATTAGGACAACTTTAGTAAGCATAGTTTCAGCTTCTTCATGTTAGTGGTTTTGGAATAGTTC
This sequence comes from Podocnemis expansa, assembly GCA_007922195.1. Lineage (NCBI taxonomy): Eukaryota > Metazoa > Chordata > Testudines > Podocnemididae > Podocnemis > Podocnemis expansa. The sequence continues at coordinate 47,912,063 of ML681964.1, forward strand.
TGATGTTTGAAAATGCAGATTTGTCAAAAACTTTTTAAAAATCTCAACTTAAAAATAGTTTTAAAAAAATATAGAGGTATATCTGACCTTGAACCTGGTACCTAGATCTGGTATGCTCATATTGGGTCATTGAAATATTGATGAAATCCCTTGGTTGCAAGACAGTTTGCAGGCATTTAGTGTTGAACCTTCAAACAATATTGTGTGTTTTTTCACTAAAATAACGTTTTAGAAAATTCATAGCATCTAATTGAGTTCGCAAAAGCCACTAAGTTTTATTGATTTTGCTTTCTTCCTATGGGTAACAAAATGCTTCTGAAACAAGAACTTCCTTTGAATATTTGTACCTGGTTTGAAATGGGAGCCATAGGCTAAGTAAACTGAAAGATTGTGAAATTTCACTGTAGCTAACTACTTTGAGGTGTCCTATAGTGTAAAACTAACTTTAAAACTTGCTGTTTTTCCTTAGTGAATTATAACAGATTCCTTAGCTTTTCACAGTAAAATTACAGTAGGAGGAGGAATATTCCCTTTCTTCACTGTAACAATCACAATGTAGTAGCTTCTTTATTTATAGTACCAATCTAAAATGTCTAGTGCGTTGGCCTAATGATTAGATCACTTTGCAAACTTCATTTAATGTTATGAAAACTTTCATTAAGATAGTATCATTTTAACAAACAGCATTTGTTTTAATGGTGTATTAATCATGGTTGTTGGTACAGGTGCAGAAAGTAATGGTAGAAATAGAACTATACTTGCCTTTGTTTGTCTGGTGAGAAATAATTTAATTTAATTTGCAACATGGTTAAAATGTTGGTTCACAAAATGGCCTGGTTTGAAATACTCATCCAAGGCAAGTGAAAGACTTTGTTTTGAGTGTGTTAGAGGGCGATATGCCATCAGTATTTGCAGAACTTAAGGTTTCATTAACAAACAAAAACTTGTGAATGCAAAGAACCTGCCAAATGAGGGATGATTCCATGTGGTCTTCCTGAATCTAAGGTTGGTTCTAGTTTGTCTTCTGCTACTCATAGCTTTTCTCAAGCATCTGTACAGTGAAACTTGCCAGACTGATCACTTTCAATTTTGCTATTCAGAAAACTCTGCATAACAGTGAAGGGTTTCTGTCATGTTTCAAAGCTGTGAGCAACAACCGTTGTTCGCATTAGTGTTGTTAATGAACAAGGGCTAAGGCAAAAATGCGGAAACTCTGGTCATTGCTGTAGCCTAGCGGCTCTGGAAGAGGACAGAGTGAAGGAAATCTGTTTACCCTTAGTCACGCAGACCTCTAGTCGAGTTGATAGTTGGAAACATCTGGATTGAGGGGGTGACAGACATATTTTTCCTTTCTAGAAGCTTAAATAAGTTTAAACTTCAGAAGTAATGAGACACCTGTTAATGAGAGGCTGATGCAGAAAATAGTGCACCAGAGCAGGATCGAGGGGTAGTATTCAGATAGAAACTCCTGCAACCTTACTAGCACCAGCAGAGAGGTCCAAGTCTCTCATTAGAGCATTCTTTTTCAGCCTTGTCTTAATCTTTCTCTGTCTAGTAGGTGTTTGGTAAACTTTTAGGGCATTGTTCTTTTATTGTATATAGGAAATGTAATTTGGGCCTAAACTAAATAGCATTGTATGTGAAATCTAGGTTACTTTGAGCTAATAGATTCCTTGCTGTAGCTCTGTCAGGGAAAAATGGCCAAAGTGATCCTGATGGCACTGTTGCAGATTTGCCACCAGTAGAATTCAATATCTGTAGTGATAGCAATGCTAGCTGTGTTGTCCCGTATTAGTAAGTATTGTTCAGAAATGGTTTAACAATTTATGCTCAGTCTTTTGGGGCAACCATCCTGAAAGCCATTCCTTTTAGTGTAGTTGCAAATCAAGACAATTGGGTTTTGTTGCTTATTACCTGAGAAGTCATTCTTAATTGAAACACAGTTTGCTGGCTTTATAATTCTAATGTACCTTACTCACAGGCATAATTCAGGACCACCCCCCGTGAGAATGTTGCATGTTTTGGAATAAATTGGCTTCAGTGAAAGGTGGTTCACTAGGCATGGGTTTTTTTTCTCTTGTTGGGCTTTTCTTTCTTTTGTTTGACATTATTGTGCTGACCTGTCACCTAGTCATTGGGTGACACATTCTTGTTAGTTTATCAAAGTGGTTATACAGCTTCTGATTTGTTGTCTCACCTGTAGGAAATAAGTAATTTAAAATATCCGCTACTGCTTCTGTCTTTCAAGGTATTTTGCCTTTGCCAAAGCAGTTCCCACATACCCGGTTTTTTAATGAGTCATCTTCAAAACGCTTTAGATGAAGAGCGTACATAATCCAATTCTTGTGGGGTTTTTTTTCCTCTGAACTATTGGAGTTATTGAGTTGTGGTTCTGATAGTTTTCATTGTAAACCTGAGGCTTATGTGAAAGATTACTTTCTGGTGCACAAGCTTCCTTACCCAGAAAGATTTTTTTTTAAATACCAAAAAATGCTCACGTGCGTGGGCTCAGGTTGTTTGATGTGCATTGATTGTATAATCAGAGCATAAACTTCTTCGGAAAGTGAGTTTAGTTGAACAAACAATTTTTAGTTTATCAGACTGATTTTTTTTCCCAGTTCCAAATTTTTTCTCCCATTTTGTTCATTAATAACTTAAAACTAGTTTGCTGATATAAAAACATACTTATGTCTGCTACTTCTATAGAGTTTTTGCCCTGAGTTATTTTCACTTGAGTTGGGGTACTAAACTTCTGTCAAATCAGATAATCTTTGTATACTAAGCAACATTTTAGAGGTGTGGTCTGATGAAGATTGCAAATTCTGTTGTTCCTAAATGAAACTTTTCGTTTAAGGGTTTAACTTTTTGTTCCCTACGTAGTCTTCAGAATGTATAAACTGTTGATTAATCATGAGTTTCCCATCACTCTGTTTGGTAAAATCATTGTCTGGGTCTCTTCTTGTTCCCACCTGGGGTCTTCTGGACTACTTGCTTAGGGTTCTTGTTGTTAGCAGCAGTCACCTTTCCGTCTCCAAGCAAAATGCCAAAGATGCACTCCTTTCTGATCCATGATCAGAGTTTCAGCAGTATCTGTGAGAATCAAGTAGCACCCACTCCAGTCCTTGAACCCAAATCCCTCTTGGGAAAATGGGGTCTCTGAATGAGGTGAGGAGCAAGATGACGTCTGCAGACGTTGTTGGAATCTTACTTGGTCTTGTCGCCATGAGAAAGCTGCACTGTTCTACTATAGGTATGATTTTAAAATTAACTTTCTTATACTGATGCAAAGGGTGGGGAGCACTGCTTTTTTAAATCAGGTTTTGCTTTTGTTTAAACCTTATTTTTTGTTTAGTTTCAGATATTTCTCCTGTTACTTTAGTCTTATTATTTTAATCTAAATCCTGGTTGAAATGGAAATGTGTTCACCCAGTCTTTTACACTAGTTTAAAAACAAATTTAAACAAATTGATGCATCTGTTGTATTTAGAAAAGGCATTAAAGGAGTCCTTAAAGGGAAACCGCTCTTGAAGTTCTTTTATACTTTTCCTCATAGTTTTACATGTATCAGTATAAAACATTGGATAGAACGTATGCATAAACAAGCGAATCTCAAGAATAGAGAAGCTGTTTTTCCTCTTTATATATGACATTGGTGAAGCTGCTGCTGGAATACTGTTTGATTCTGCGGCCCATAGTTCAAGATGTATGCTGATAAGTTGGAGAGGATTTAGCAAACAGCCATGAGAAAGGATTGGAAGATCTGCCTTATAGTTATAGAGGCAGGAGCTCAGTCTGTTTAGCTTACAAAGAGAAGGTTAAAGGATGGTTTGATTACAGTCGATAAGTATCTAGGTGAGGAACAAATATTTCATAATGGGCTTTTCAGTCTAGCAGAGAAAAATGTTAAAAGTCTAATGGCTGGAAGTTGAAGGTAGAAAAATTGACACTAAACAAGGCTTATGTTTTTAATTGTGAGGGTAATTAACCATTGGCACAACTTGTAGATTTGCCATCACTGATGATTTTTAAATCAAGATTGTGTGTTTTTTCTGAAAGATAAGCTCTAGGAGTTATTTTGGGTAAGTTCTGTGAACTGTGTTGTACAGGAAGTTAGACTAGGTGAACCTGACGTTCCTTTCTGACTTTGGAGTCTCTGAATTGGTAGTGGTTCAAGACTAAGATGTTGTTTGTAGGAAGAGATTAATTATGGTATGTATTGGATCAGCTCATGTCCCAATGATCCACAGTTTTTTGACACAAAGTGCTGGGTAGAAGATTGAGCAACTCAAAATTATTAAAATCAGTTTATTTTCCTCATTCTTTAGTACAGTTACTATTTTCGAATCCTTCTTAAGATGTCGTTTGTTTCAGAGACTAAAAGTAAATATTTAAAAGCACAATTTCGTTTCGAAAAGTGGTCTTGTAGAAATATGACCAGGTGTTTTTCTCTATATGACTCAGATTTGCTCAGTTTACATACAGGTAGACTTCTGCTGCTGGTGACACCTGTGCATTTCTGTTGGAAATTAGTAGGCTTATAAAGATATGTCTTTCCAAAAGCTTGTATGGGCTTTGTAATGTGTGAGCACTTTACAGTCATTAATGGATTTCAATAAGCAACATCCTCTGAAACAGAAATAATACCTACCTTCCCATTTAATAGATAAGGAGCCTATACACACACAAGATAAATGACTTACCCACAGGGTCACACAAAAAGTCTGTAGCAGTATATGGCAATAAGTGGCAGAATTGGTTGCAGATCTCCAGAATCTCACAGTCTGGTGACATAACAACTAGACTTCCCTCCCTCCCGCAGTGTGATAGAAGGTACATTTATACTTTCAGAATTGTCTTAGTGGCGAAGTGTGAAATGGAAAAAAAAAATCTAACTTGGTTGTCAGATCTCCGGATGAGCACTTCTCCCCCCTTTACTGCCAGTAGTTCAATCTTTTACTTGTGAAAGGAACGAATTTTGGAGTTACTGATGCAATAGTATTGGATCTTTGTTATGCCCTTTCTAAATTTCTTGGTTTGAAGAACAGAAGTGCTCCTAAACACCAAAATCATCCTGGTACATTGTTTATCCATATCTCAGAAGTACAATACCAAACAGAAGGCAGGAAAAAGGGTGTGAACATAAGTCTATGGTATTGATAGATCAAACTCAATTAGTTAGAATTTATAATTTGTTGGCTTTAATTTGCTGTGTTAATTGTTCTTAAATTAAAGAAGTGAGGGGTCCTGTGGCACTTAAAGACTAACAAATTTATTTATTGCATGAGCTTTCGTGGGAGAAAATCCCACTTCGTCAGATGCTTCGAAGATGAGGGAACTTGCAGAATGGGAGGAAAATAAATGCAGGGGAGTGCAAGACATGATGATCCCATGTCTTAAACTCCCCTGCATTTATTTTCCTTCTGTTCTGTAAGTTCCTCCATCTTCAAAGCATCTGACAAAGTGGGATTTTCTCCCACGAAAGCTCATGCGATTAATTTTTTTAATGTTTAAGTGCTACAGGACTCCTTACTTCTTTTGCTGAACTAGACCTGCATGGCTGCACCTTTGGAACTTGTATTTAAGCTGAAGTTCTTCCAACTTGCTAAAGTGAGTGCTGGTTAGAAAGTCTCCAAGTTCTGCTAAAATGACACTTTTGAAATTACTTTCATAAAGAATATCATGTGTTTTTTTATCAATTGTGGTCAAAATACACTTCCTGCTCATTCAAGGGCACTACTCCAGAAACTTTTTTCATCAGAATAATGGAAAATCTTGTTAAATGAGTATCTGCCAGGTTGTGGATTATAACTGTTGATTTGAATCTAGCATAATCTAGTTTCAGTGCAAGTGAATCTTCAACAACTTGGCTCTGTAAGGAGAGGGTGGTGTGTGTGGTTTGTTTATGAAAACACCACCCTCTTTGGATCCGTCATTAGCCGAAACTGCTGCTTTTGATGATTTGTTGTAACAGGCTTCTGGTCAAGACAGACTATTTTGGGAGGAGAAACGTTGACCTTTCAGTGCAACAGTCAAGAAATGAAGGATTTGACTAGTTTTCTAGAAGACTTTTAAGGAGCAGTAGTTACAGTTCAATCCTTTCTTTTCAGATTGGTTTATAACCATATATCCTTTAATACCATATCCTTTTATGTCTTCGAGGAATCAGCATTTTTATGCACCCAGGTCTCTTTGTTATGCTATGCTACTGACATTACTGATGTTATTGAATTATATCAGTGATTCAGATCTAACATAGAAATAAAAGGGAAATTTGATGAGGGAAACTGAGATTCTGTCTTGTTGATGCAAGCATTAAAATTTCTCTCTTAAAATTTTGTGCCTAGCCTACTCACTCTTAAACAAAAAGAAAAATCATTTGAGTAAGAGCCCACTTTTGAAGAAATACGTAACCAAAATGTAGGACTTGGTTTTGGTTAAAGCAAAGCAATAAATTTTCAGTTGTGTGCTTGAAGACTTTGATGTAAGCTTGGAATTCTCTTTTGTTTGAAGTCAGACTTATAGACTGTCAGGTCAGAACGGACCAATATGGTAATCTAGTCTGACCACCTGCGCAGTGCACGCTCAAAACCTCACCCACCCACTCCTGTCATAAACCTCTAAGCTATGACTGAGTTATTAAAGTCCTTAAATCACGGTATGAAGACGGTGTAAATTATGGAGAATCCACTAGCAAGTGAACTGTGTGACATGCTACTGAGGAAGGTGAAAAACCCTGAGAGCTCTTGCCAATCCACCCTAGGGAAAAATTCCTTCCCAACCCCAAATATGGCAGTCAGTTAAACCTTGAGCATGTGGGCAAAATTCACCAGCCAAACACCCAAGAAACAATTTTCTGTGGTAATTCAGAACCCAGCCCATCTGACATCCCATTTCAGGTCATTCATACATCTACCACCAGTAGTCGGAGATCGGTCAGTTGCCGTACTATGCTCTCCCATCCTACCATCACCTCTATAGAAGTTTATGAAGTTCAGTTTTGAAGCCAGCTAGCTTTTTTGCCCCCACAGCTCCCCTTGGAAGGCTAATTCAGAACGTTACTTCTCTGATGATCGGAAGCCTCCATGTAATTTCAAATTTAAATGTTCCGATTGACAGCTTTCCTGTTCTATTAACTTTTTTTTTAATTATTTCTTGTAATTGTATTCTTCTTACATTCATGTATCATGATTTCCTGCAGAAGCCATAATCACCTTTGAATTCCCATGGATGTTGATTCCAAGTCTGTTTAGCCAAGTTGATGAGGTTGTCCTGACTAAGTATAGCATTACATTAGAAATTATGTAGCTAAGGTTTATAAGGGGTTTACATTAAACCCTTTCACTCCTTTCTGAACTCAGCTTCTCCTGCTTGACTTTATTGGGGAAAAATTTTTTTCAGGGCTCTTTAATTAGAGCAGTACAAACAAAAACAACTTGTTAAATGACCAATTAACATCTGTTTTGATGATCAACAGCTATTTGTGTGGTTGTTTGAGGGCCATTTATTCTGCCTGTGTAGAAAGTTATTGACATTTAAATTGGCCAGTGAATGTTCTACCATAAGCAGCCATTTTGAAATTGAAACATTTCACAGTATCTAAATTACTGATTTAACTAAATAGGCAATGGTGACAAAAATGAGGTTTTTTGATTATTAAACATAATTATAGATTTTATCTTGAACCACATTTTCTGCTGTTAATATAGAAAATTCCAAACCCTCTGTCTAATTTGGAGAAAAGGAAAATATCTCTTAATGTATTATTTAGCATATTTCATTTATTAACAGGTCATGGAAACTTAGTGGTCAGTTACCTCCCCCCCCCACATTCCCAGTTTGCGTGTTTCTTGATAAGACTGTGAAATTACAGTAACAATAGAAACCTATACACAAATTAATTCTGAGATCAAAGTGCAAGCAAGGGTGCTGTACTTGACAATTGAGGAAGAATGTCATATTTGGCTGGAATCTTAAAAGAAGCCAATGGCTAGTCTTTTAATGCAGCTGGTTGATGTCTCACTGTGGGATTTCTTACAAATTAAGAATCATGAAATGAGAAAATGATTTGATCATAGTTTTGAATTTGACTTGGTTCTTTAAAAATCATTAACTTGCTCTAAGCATCTTAGAAGGCTTTATCACTTTTTGTTATGTTTTATTGCACTTCAAAATTAGCATAACAGTGAAGAGATTTATACTTGTTATTGGTTCACATTCCTTTTGTGTTTTGATGTGTATTTAGATTTAAATAAAATAAATCTGTTAGTCTTAAAGTGCCACACAACTGCTTGTTGTTTTTTTACTGGACTAGACTAACACGGCTATCCCTTTGGAAACTATTTAGATTTAGACAGACAGTCCTCATAATTGTCAACGCCTTTCAGTTCAAAATGTAATCTTATTATATCAGGCCAAAATTCAGGGTTTTATTGAATATTTACTGTTGGACACTAACTTGCAAAGAATTATTTGTTTATTGCATTCCTCATTAGAAACTAATGTTTCAGTGAAATTTGGATTGATTTCTCCGTTTAAGCCTGTTTGACAGTCTGCTGTTGGACAACACTTGATAAGCCTGTAGCTGAACCACTTTAAGCTATGAGATCTAGTCTGATCTCACTCACAGAGTTGGCAAGTTGAGTAAGAATTCCAAAGAAAAATAAAACTGTTTTGCTTCTTTTACTAATTATGAAGATAATATTGGATCAGTACTAAACCCATAACCAGAATACCGTTGTTGTGCCTTCAGCTGCGGGAGGTGGCATATTTCTAGTATGTTGCAAGACCAAGGTCCTTACCGCTTTTGCTTGAAATGTTCCTGAATCATTTTCTAGGAATACAGGTGTTAAATGTCCTGCTTAAATTTTGAGTTATTGCATGTTACCATCCTAAACCTTCATCCTGCCAGAACTTAGGCACCTGCTTAATAATACTGTCAAGAATAGTCCCATTGATGACAATGGTAGTAAAGTTAAGCATGGGCAAAAATATTTACATTATTGGGGGCCTAACTTGCACTATCTTAAAACATGTCTCTACACAACCATGTATAAATGTTGAGTAATAACTTGAATTTCCCTAATTAGTAAACTGGCTTACCTGCAGGAGCCTTTGGTTGCTAATTCACATACAAGAAAACTTAACCATGGAGTTAAGGTTGCAGTTCTCCTCCTGCTGTTCCCAAATACGAGTTTAATTCTCCCAGCTCAGTTGGAAAACAAGGAACTATAGCGTTAAGGTCCCTCATGACCCCCTTGCAAGTGCATTAGAATCCTAGTAAACACCAAAATAAATGTTAGAAAACCAGGACGGTGATACTTTCTGCATTATCCAGCCACACCATGTTACTCTTTGGATATATATAGGAAGGTTGTCAAAGAGATTGCCATGCCTTGCTCATCCTTCAGCCTGTTGCTCCAGGGGGAGTTCCTCTAGCAAGCAGCGAGTGTCCTCCAGTCACTAGTGCTGCCCAGAGCATTGTGAAGGTTTCTTGGAATGCATGAATAGGTGTGCTGATTGGCATGAAGAAAATGACAGGTTTTCTTGTGTAGAGAGAGGGTACTTTCAATGTTACAGTGCTCTGTTGGTCCTCCCTACATAGCTTGCAGCACTGTAACAATGGGTTGCTTTTGGGGCTTTGTCTTGGGGACCGCTTTAGCAAACAGATCCAAATTTGTATCACAGATTCTATCCTGGCAACCAACTATTAAGCAAGTTTTCGATTTTAACTATTAAATGTTTGATATGACACTAATACTCTACTAGTAGTATGCCTGCATTTATATATCTTTGGGAACCTCTTAAACGGCAGGTAAAAATAGCAGTGAGAATTTTCAGTGACTATACTAATGTAATATAGTAATAAGGTTTTTGGGTATCCAGTTTGAGACGTGTGATGGATCTGATTTGCAGAAAGTGAGTGCCCATACACTGAAGAGCAGACTCCTAAAAGGTGTCTTAAATTAGACACTGAAGTCGCTAGTGATTTTGAGAATTTAAGCCACTAACTACAGCCTAAAGCTTGTTTCAGTATTTTCTTTCTTATATTCCTTCATTCACTTGTGTTTTTGAAACAAGCCATATTCTGTACAAAATTGAAGTACTAGAGGTTGAGAGAGCATAATTTTGTGTCAGATTCAACAAAAGGTACTTTTATTAGCAGTTTGTTCATTTCTTTAAAATTAAAATAGATACACTTTTGTTTATCTGCACTAGTGTTTATCTGTTCAAGAGTGCATCCATGCAATGAATTTCTATTTTAAAGGTTGTATGATGTCTGGTCTGGGGACATGGTTTGATGATTGCATTATTTCTGGAAAACAGGTTCTCATGTCTTATATAAGATTATGAAGCAAAGCTGTTTGATATATTCTTCTGAACTACTGTCTCTTGTAGCCCAGATTTCTAAATGCTTTTCTGTGTTAGGCCTGGTCAACACTAGGAAATTAAGTTAACATAACTACATGAGGGTGTGAAAAATCCACACTCCTAAGTCTTGACATTAAATCAGCCTAGCCTGTGGTGTAGGCAATGGGAGAATTCTCTTATGGACCTAGCTACTGCCTCTTTGGGAGATGGAATACTAAACCAATGAGAGAAGCCTTCCTGTCAGCATAGGTGGTATCTTCACTGCAGTTCTACAGCGATGCTCTTGCATGTTTTAAGTGTAGACAAGCTGTTATTCCTGTAGTGTAGTGCATATTTGGATATTGTGTTGAGGGTGAAATTAAAGTACCTCAGAGAAAATTGGATAGGCTGTGTAGAGAGTATTTGTTAAACATACAAAAAAAAAATAGTGTAGATCAGTTTACCTGCAAATTCGGTTAATGTGTGCTAGCATCATGTCCCCCAAAGCTACCAATTTAGCATGCAGAACTCGTTAACACGCAGCATCTAAAACCAGAAGTTGTCCTAAAAACGGAAACATATTTTACCATGGTTCCATTTACATGCGGTCTGTTTTACATGCGGTTGCGGCGGCTTGTCTCCCAAAACCCATGTGTTAACTGATCCATGCTGTATTAGCAAAGAAGTAAATTTAGAAGTCTCTACTACTCAACGTTTGCAGTTTTATTTCTATTAGCTTAATTTTTTAAATTCTGAGATCATGAACTCATGTTGTGCTATAGTTAAGGCAGACCTCGACAAATCCCAGGTGCCAGATTGCCATGGTGCCTGGGATTTTGCCCCGGTACCTAAGAGCACTGGGGCACAGGGCTCCTCCTCGGCTGCCACCAAAAAAACCTGCTGCTGGTGGCTCTTTCTTCAGTGCAGGGTGAAGAAGGAGAGACGGCTGTTTTCTTGCTCTTCTCCACCCTCACCCAGCGCTGATGAAAGAGCTGCTGGCAGCAGCTTTTTTCGGTGATGGGGCGGGAGGTTCCCTTTGGCCACAAACTAAAGAACCACCACACATGCCACTGAGAAAAGGTGCTGCCAGTGACTCTTTCAGTGACGCTCTTCCCCTGCAGCACCGGTGTCTTTCCCCTGTGGCCGTATCCCTATTCTTCCCCCTGCACAGCTGAAAGATCTGCTGGCAACCCCTTTTATTTTGTTGGTGGGGAAGGGGTTTGTGATTGGGGGGGGGGAGGCTCCTCTGCTGCATACTTAGGGGAATCCAAGTTTTTGGGCTGGCCCCCCAGGTGGCTGGCAGATTTGTCGAAGTCTGAGTTAAGGTAAACTGTCTGGTGTGTTTTTTATTTTTTCTACCCATCCAGTTCAGTTTTCTTATCACTCCCACACATATGGAATCTGAGCCTCATAGATCCATGCAGCACATTTATTAGACGTTTTTCATTTTTTCTTCCATTTCACATGGTATGTTAGGGCAGTATCTTTACCTGCATTTACCTAGTAGGACTAAAGCTTACTGTGGGTGTTGTCCCTAGCTCAGTTCCTATTCATGCACACAAACCTCTGATCCTATTTTGGTGCTTTCAGACTGGCCTAGCCGTCCTAGAGTATAGACTAACACCTGCATGCTTCATTTACTTGGGCTGATAACCTACCCATTCTTAATCTAAATTTAGAATCTTTGAAGAAAAACATGATTTTTGGATGTTTAGCTTTCTGGGGTTTATTGAGGTGTGTCCTGTAACAGCTTTCAGATGTAGCCAAGATAAGTTAACCAATAACCATGAAATCCTTAATGTATTCTTGATTTGTGTTACAGGAGATTCTTGTACATTGTTCCTAATCATGTTTGTTCAAACCCACTTAAGGATGGATAGACATATTGTCCCTTTTGTCTCTTCCAGCTCCCTTGTATCATATCTTTCCGTTATAACAGTAGCTTCTCATCTTTTATTCTGTTTTGCTTTTTTCTGTCCTTTTTTCTTCTGTTGTCACTAAGAGTATTTTTCTACATGATTTGTTTTCCTTCCCTTGTCTTGTCGCTCTGATCTTCTGGCTCATTCTCCCCCTCACCAGAATGCTTTTGGTATGATGGGAGTAAGCTGAGTGTTGCAGAAGCTCATGCTGGTGGGCTCTGCCTGGACTTGCAGCCCTGTATAGATAGCCTTGTTCACACTGGTAAAATGTATCATAGTTCAGTCATGTAAGCATGTTATCTGAAATGTTACATGCATCTTAGCAAACAGTGTTAAAAGAGACAAAACGATTTTTAAAAGTTAGGATAGTGGTCACTGCAGAGGAAATGCTCTGAATTCTGATTTCATGCTATAGGGAGTAATAACTGTACAGGCTTTGCTTTTGTAATTCGTGTCTTTATCAGATCAAAGCTGAGTAATTGTGTAATGTGACAGGTGAAGGGAAGGTGGTGGGTGGTTGAAAACCACCTGCAAATTTTGACTAAAAAAATATACAATGTTGAGTACAGTCTCCTGCTGTGATTACAAACACAAGTGCAACATGCTCTGTATTAGCTACATGTGTATGTTCAGCTGCAGTTCTGTATGTTAATTAAAGCTATAAAAGTTTTTAGTTGCTTTGGGATTTGGCTAATAGGAAGATTGCCAGTGTTCCATCAGAATGGTTGTGGTGATAAGAGTTTTTTCTGGAAAATGGACTGCTTCTCCTATAACCTGGTCACTTTGGTTATCTATCAGCAGTAATTTGAAAGGTTTAATACTTGAGCTTCTTTTATGTAGAGCCTAAACTTGTCATAGAATGAATTGGAGAGATACATAAAATGCATTTGTTGTGAATACTAACATTTGTGAAACACTGAAAATTGAGGGTGGATTTTATGTTGGAGATAAATTTCATACTTCCTAATAGTATCAAGAGATGATAGCATGTTATTGGAGAAAAGGAGAAGCGGGCCTGCTCAGTCTTACTTCATGGTTCACCAAGATAGAATACTCAAAATGAAGAAATTTACCAATGTTCTCCCCTCTGCTTATCTCCTCTCTTCATCGTAATTAGTGTTACATTGCTATAAGGGCATCTTTTAGGCTTTTCAGTGTGATGCTCAGAACTTTAGCCCTGTAGTTTGACGAGTGATTATCAGCATTTGTATCTATTTTTCCATCTCTCTCCAAACTAAGAAAAGAGCTTCTCACCTGTGACCACTGTCCCATGTTGTTTGTGATCTGAATGTTTGCCTGTACTGCTGTCAGGAATGCATGCATAGTTTCGCTGTGACATCAGCCTTTTTGTTACTCTTTGTACAGTTCTCATGATTTTTCAATGTACTTAATAAAAATTGGAGGCAATGTAAGAAATACTGGGAGGAAATAGTTTCCCAAACTGGCAGTCATCAGCAGTTCTATATTTTCCCACAGATATCTGCTGGCGCTAGAAGCTGTAGAGTTAGTAACATTGCTCTCCTGCACTGAAGTACTTAGCCTGTGGTGCCTTCTGTGAGTAAAATTGATTGCATGTTTCTAGTCAGTTTTTCTTATAGTAGGTGCCACTGATGTGTTAAGCAGTGTTGGAGAGAGCTGCTAGCGCTGGACTCCATCTGCTGTTTTGAATCTAAAAGAAGGGAGAAATAGTGAATACAGATACAGAGAAGATTTGGAGAATGACAGTGAGTCCATCTCCAAATTCTTTAATATCCTTTAAATTTCACTTTGGAGGTTGTGGGACGCCATAACTCTCAGTTTGTTTTAAAACTCTGATTTTCGGGGGCGTTTGTCTTCTGTAATGTCGCAAGTAGACCTTAACCAGCAAAACTAATAGACTTCTGTGGAATGTAAAGACTAACAAATTTATTTATCACATAAGCTTTCAGCATCTGGCGAAGTGGGATTTTCTCCTGTGAAAGCTCATGCAATAAATAAATCTGTTAGTCGTTAAGTGCAACAGGACTTCTTGTTAGTTTTGCTGAACTAGACTAACATGACTACTCCTTTGGAACTTAACCAGAAAGAGTTCATAAACCAATTTAAGAAGCTCCACTACCCTGCTTCTGTTTTAGAAGAAATTAGTGTATTACTTCAGGTATATTAACTAATTGTTTCACTGAAAACATTTTTCCTCGTTTGTTTAAAAAAAAAAAATCTAATTTCAAATAGAAATATTTTATACCTCTAAGATTAATGCTACACTCTTTTATTTTAATGGAAGGAGAGATCCAAAAAGCTTTCAAATGCTAGAGTTCTTTTCCCACACAAAACTAGAAAAATGAAACAAAAAGACTTCTTGATCTTATTTTATTAAAAGAGCATGTTCCATTTTATGTAATTTAGTTTCAGATGGGTTGCAGCTTCTGAGATTCCCGTGTGGAGGTTAGGTTACTATCTAATATTACATAAATTGCATTTTCCACTTTGTATCTGGCAGTCAAGGATCATGTGTCAATGACAGAAGACCCCAAAGAGATAGACAGGTAAAACCAATAACATCTCTATGAAGTGTTTTGAATTTTAAATAGTAGAAAGCATAAAAAATTTTTCATGACAAAACCTGAAAAATACTGTTTTTAGACTTTGCTTTATAGTATTTATTATCTTTAGTGGTATTGTTTTTATATTTCATCTGTTCTGCAAAGACAATTAATTTTATAATGAAATTACACTTTCCTGTCTGGTCATGCATGTGAGAGGGTTCAGAATATTTTGGATCAAAGATAGGAGCATTACATTTCCTTACCAAAAGTTTGTTGCCTATCTCTTCTCTCTAAAATCACTAGGTGAACTTTATGCTGCAATTTCTTTTGATCTTACTCATTTTAAACAAAACATACAACTCTCAACATCAACTCTATGTTAACTTAAAATTATTTTAGTTGTCTCTTTGAGGTCTTGGGTCTTTCTGGCCGATTGCCTGTCTTCTTTTTGTTAGAAGGAAAGTTTGTAGATTTGAGGTAATCCAAAAGCACTGCTGTAAGTGTGTGTGTTTTTTTTTTTCTCATGGGCAAATACAGGATCGTACGGTCCTTTAAAAAAACAAAACAAAACTGTCTCTTTGTTTTCAGTTTACACTTCAAGGGTGTCAAACTCATTTGTGATGGCAGGCCAGATTTGACTTAAGTGTACTTCACGTGGACTGTACATGCCATAAATTGAAATACAAAGGTACTCTCACGGCCTCGTGGTGCTGTGTATGTAAAACTATGCTCTGCAATGCCGCTCTCTTTTTGTTGGAGGAGGGTCTGGTCTTGTTGAGCAGTCTCACATATACAGAGCTCCATGATGTCATGAGACTTTACACCCTCATGGCATTGTGGAGCAGGGGGTGTGTAGGACCACACTCTCTCTTTGTTAGGGAGAGAGTATGCTCCTGTGCAGCGCAGTCATGGGCCAGATATATTCGTGGGCTACATTCAGCCTAGGGGCTGCATGTTTGACACCCCTGGGACAGCAACTGGCTTTGCACCGCATGACAGCCTTCGATCTCTACATAAAAGTATATTACATTGCTTATTAGATTAATAAGGCTACCCAGTGTGAAGTCATCATTTAACATTTTATCATCTTGTTGCTGTTCACAGTTTATTTCAATAGTTCTTAGCTATTTTTGTTACTGGAGACAAATATATTTGTTACTGTGTAGTTCTTGGGATGATTTGTGAGGTGATCTCATTAGCCTGTTAGTTTCTGGAAGTATACCAAATGGTGGTAGAATTTTTCTAGAGCAGGGGTCTCAAACTCAAATCACCACGAGGGCCACATGAGGACCACAATGTTAGCCTAAAGGCCACAGCACTGAAACCTTTTCATACAATGATATTGCATATATCAGTAATGATAGTGTTGTGCGGGCCGCGAGAAACAGCTTTAGGGGTCGTGTGTTTGAGAGACATGTTCTAGAGTTTGGTCATACACTCCCATGATAAAGTCTACATGGCATGTAAGTACTGCTTTAAAACACTAGCTAACTTAAGGGTTTGCGAAAATTGTAATAAACTGGTAAATATGTTATTCTTATGAATATTTTGTGACTTGCTTTTCCAGTTTAATTTCTGTATTGTGTACTTAAACTCAAAAGGTTAAGTCAGCTTGGAGTAGGCCTACTCAAGAAACAACCAAGGACTCAGGTCTGGTCTAAATCTAAAAATTAGATCAACCTAGCTATATTGCTCAGGGCTGTGCAAAACTTTATGGCCCATATGACATAGCTATAGCCCCCTAACCTCTGCTGTAGCACAGCTAGTGGGTGGAATTGTTCCGTTGACCTACCATTTCCTGAGAGAGGTGAGTTAGCTACATCTATGGAAAAAAATCCCCTTCCATCGATATAGGAAACAGCTACACTGTAGTGGTACTGTAGCTGCTGTAGTGTGGAAATACCCATTGTCTTTCCTGCACATTTATTTTGTTGGCCTGTAAGCTATGCATTTGAGTATCCCCCAAACCAGGTTTAATTATCAGTGTAGACTGTGAGGCCTAATAACCCCATTCATCTTCCTGTTTATAACTGCTCCTTTTTAGCCATGTTTTGGCCCTCTGACTCTCGACTGCTGGAGCCTTTCCGTGCCTCAGGAAGCAACTCTAGCATCACAGAATGGCTCTATGAGCACCTCACTGCCTCCTCCTACCAGAGCCTTACAGCATTTAGGATACAGCTTGCATTTCACTGTGGCATGTAGCAACGTATACCCTACACACAGGCTATGCTTAGACTACAGACCAGTTTTAACTTAAGATAAGACCGCTTCAGAGCGGTAAAGAGAACAATGGAGATACTTCTTCCCATCAGCAGATGAACGGGTTTTGTTTTATCAGGATACTATAGATCAAAAGATGGGGACCAAAAGGTGCACCTGGCAGAAGAAGTGGAAAGCAATGGTCAGCATTCCACATGACAGATGAATAGGGTATGTCATTACAGTAGTTAGCTTGGACTAGCCTAGCACTGGCGGAGCCCCTCCCCTGCAGAGTCCTATCCTTGCTAGACCTGAGTAGCAGCAGTTCAAATGCTGTGAAAGTTCAACAGAAATAGAGCAGAGAAATGGGATTAATATGTGGTCATAAGAACATGAGGAGGTCATACTGGTCCATCTAGCTCAGTATCCTGTCTTCCAGCAATGACCAATGCCAGGTGATTCAGAGGGAATGAATACAGCCAGTAATCATCAAGTTATCCATCCCTTCTCCCACTCCCAGTTTCTGATTCAAGAGAATTTGAAACCCAGTCTGAAGCCTTGTACCTTCAACCTTGCTTGCTAGGCTGAGTTTCACATCTTTAAACTGGAGTTAGAGGTGGTTCTTTGTGAATCGAAGGGGGTGGTTAGGGGGCAACAACTCAGCTTTAGCACAGACTAACTTTGTAGTGAGGACATACTCAGAGATTTGGGGGTAGGGAGGAGCGGTTTCATTTAGTTCTCGCTAAGTAACACAGTGCATCTAGGCCAGGAGCAATTAAGAGGCTGGATAAAATCCACATGGTTAGGCCTCTTGTGTTATTTTTCGACTCGTGGTTCTCAATGTTGTCTTCCTGCTGTTGATACTAAATACCGTTTGAGAAGGCTATGTGGACTAGTCACAGTCCCTGGAAAGAAGTGAGTAGTGGAGTCCACATCCTGCTGGACTTGAAGTAGTTCTGACTGTAACCCAGGTCCTTGTCTAAGGGGGCAAATTGTGGAATTCCATCTGGGGAGTGAGATCCATGCCTGACACCTAGGTGGAGTGTTGCACTCATTGAGACCCTGAGAAGAGGCAGCAATGCAGTTATAGAAGTGACTGTTTTCTAGTAAGCTAGAGCAGTGGTTCCCAACCAGTGTGCCGGGGCACACTGGTGTGCTGCGGCAACACCCAAAGTGCACCACAAGCATGCTGGAGAGCTGGAATTAAAGTTCCCTCCCTGCTCAGCCCAGCCACCTGGGCTGTGCAGGGCTGGGAAAAGTCAGGGGTTAAAAGTAAGGGGGAAGGCACTGGAACACAGTTCTGGGGTCCCCTGTTTTTAGGCAGACAGCCTTCTGGCCTCTTAAAAATAGAGGCAGGCACTAGAATGGGAAGTTCCAGGGGTCCCCCTAAAAATAACAGGTGCAGCCCCAATACACCATTCAGGTGGCTCCACCTTAAACCTGGCTCCACCTTAAACCCGGCCAGTAGAGAGCTGGGGGAGGTGGGGAGTGTGTGAATCTCCCCCTGCATGGGGGAGCAGTTTTTGTCAGCCAGCTTGCAAACAGCCCAGGTAAAGGCTTTGGGGGAGAGGGCTGCTGGGGATTGTGTGGGGCAGGTGTGTATGTGTAGCAGAGGTGGGTGGGAGTGGATGTGTAGCAGAGGGTGTGTAGCTGGGGTTGTGGGATGGCAGTTTGGTTGTGGGGGGTGTAGCTGGGGGTGGAGTGACTGTGTGTGGGGTGTAGCTGAGGGCTGGAGGGCTGGAGGCCTAGTTCTGGCCCCTGCAGTGATGAGAGGGTCTATCACAGGCAGAAGGGGGCTGGGAGAGAGGAGGATGGGACCCACTGGGGTGGGAGGGAGCAGGAGTGGGGTGAGGATTTTCCCTGGGTGGCAGGGAGCCATTGTGAAGAAGGGGAAAGTGGGTGGTGCACCATGCACCCCTGCCCTACCTTCCCACTCCCCAGGTTCCCCCTGTCCCACCACAAAGCCACTCCTGTTCTCCCTTCCTCCCTTGCCACCCTTGTGCTGTTCCCCACATGGCTGCCCTTGTCCTCTTTTGCCACCCTGCCCTGCCCTGCTCGTTCCACACACTCACTCCTGCCACTGCACACAACTCCTGACCTTGCCTGTTTTGCCACCCCTGCTCTGCTACCCGTATTACTCCACATAGCAGTATTTCTGAAACACTGTGCCATTGTCCATGAATATTCATAAGTAATTTGTTAATTTGAATATTCATGATTTTTTTAATGGTGGTGTGCCTTGAAAAATTTGAAGGTATCAAGGTGTGCCACGGCATAGAAAAGGTTGGGAACCACTGAGCTAGAGTACCAGTGACATGAGGTTCTGTCCACATCCTTGTTGCTATTTAGCACTTATATGAGGTCCTTCCAGAGCATTTGTCAGTTTATATCTCTCGTGAATGAAGATTAACAGTTTGCTTCCATGTTGGCTTTGCTTGGGTCATGGAATTATAGGCGTGTGGAGCACCCATAAAAAGATCTTCTATCTGGTAAAACAGAATGGAATAACTTTTTGGTTTTAAACCTTCTTGTTGTGCTTGTGCTCATTCCTCTGCTTGTGTCTGTCTGGCATATTGAGAATGGAGTGCTTAGAAGCTGGAGAGATTTTATCTGTCGCTCCTCTATAAAGGCTGCAGGGAAAAGTAAGAACAGATCTGTCAAAAAACAGGCAACTGAAAAAATGGAACTCTGTTCTTCCTTGGATGTCTGCTTACCCATGGCTGATATTGAGTCATATACTGTGGCATTCTGCAAATATAAAATGACTGTTTTCTTTTGTTAAAGTTCAGGCTATTTCAAACGAATAAAATACATATCTTAATTCTATCTGTCCTAATCCAAGTTATCATCGGTGACCATGGAGGCTGCTATTGGGCCTCTTTTTTTATTATTCATTTTGGTTTAGCACTGTAGCTAATATTAGTCTTTTAGTGTCAAATTTTTCAAGTCTTATAAAGATCCTTAAAAGTAAGCAGTTTTCATTTGAATTTTGTCTTTTAAATTTTTCAGTGAAAAAAGAAAACATGGGGGGGGGGCGGCACCAGAATAACTTAACACATACTCTGACTCTGATATTAAGATTAAAGCGCTTTTGCTGCAATGAAATGTACACAGTGACTCCTGCTCCCATTAAGTTCCTTGAATGCCACATGGGAGCAAGGATCCACACCTGTGAAATGTCTCATTCTAGTGTTGGAGTTTTGATGTGCATATCAAGCAAGTTGTTTGTTAGCATGTATCACATTCCTTGTTCATTCTTCCTTAACAAGGCCTTTATGACAGTTTTGATTTTTTTTTTTTCTGAATTTACATAATAAAATCTGCAGTTGTGCAGTTCCTTTCTGGGGGGAGTCCTAGTACAGCTGAGGCTTTGTGTGTGTGCTACATAAAAAGGTAGCCCTTAAT
This sequence comes from Podocnemis expansa, assembly GCA_007922195.1. NCBI lineage: Eukaryota > Metazoa > Chordata > Testudines > Podocnemididae > Podocnemis > Podocnemis expansa. The sequence goes on from ML681964.1 coordinate 47,932,458, forward strand.
GATCAAAAAGAGCCTGTTAACCCTCATGTAAAACATGATTGGATGTTGACAAGTTCCGAAGGGGTATCCGTGTTAGTCTAGTTCAACAAAACAAACAAGACACTTAAAGACTAACAAATTTATTTATTGGATGAGCATTCGTGGGAGAAAATCCCATTTCATCAGATGTTTTGAAGAAGATTGGGTGTGTTAGCTTGTCAAGGTTGACCCCTGAATTAGCTAACAAGGTATAAGGTGCTAAACTGTCTACAGCAGTAGTGCTGAGTAGTATTTAAATGTGGGTTATGTTTTTCTTAAAATCACTTTTTCTGAAGTTTAGATGCAGATTGTAGGCATAGAGGTAGAAATGGTACTTGATGACTGTTTTATCAGCAGAGGCTGTCATAGGTGGGATTGGTCAGTAGGAAGATGCTGTTTGAGTTTGAGTCAGAGAAAGCAGTTCAATTTCCTTAAAATCAATACCTGTTACCTAGAAGTAATGTGAAGTTCAGAGATGCAAGACGTCCCACCACAAGGCTGCTCAGACTGCTTTTTGACTGTCCCACTGTTTCTGCTTCTTGATTTTGTAGTTGCCTGGAATGGAATTTTCGTACTCCTCTTGTGGCCAGGGAATCTAAAGCTCTTTCTCACCACCCTGTTATTCCTGTGTGTAATGACAGAGTGGTTTTCTATCTCCTCTGATCTTTTGGAAGAAAAAGGAGATAGAAGCAGCTACCTAGTTTCCCTCCTTTGGTCACACTCTATTTATTCCTTATATAGAGCTAAACTTATACAAATATCAATTTCAATGTCACTGCCACAGTGTTTTCTCAGCAATAGTAAAACTATGTTTAAGCTAAACTTGTATGTTGTTGCTCAGGAATCCTATGTGTAGATGCAGCAGTAGGCACTCGGTCCTTTCTTTGTGGAGATAAATGGTGGAGGGTGATGGAAATATGAGATTTTCTTTTTGTCTTTCTCCCTGTTACCACATTATCCTGCCCTGTAGCACTCCCAAGCAGTACAATGTTAAACTTACAACAATTCACCTGTTGAGAGTTGGTTCCTTTCCCCTTTCTTTTTAACAGAGCTATAGATGGGTAACTTACTGTCTCGGACTTCTCTAGATTCTCACTATTGGTATCCTTTTTTGGGGAGCAGTGCCATTACCTCCGCCACCCATTGATAACTTTAGTTATTGTAAGTTAATAGAACAATAAATGTAAATTAAAAGTTAAGCTGAATGTGGTCTACACGTAGCCTAACACTGTTCAAACTCATGAAGTACGATAAATCCAGACATTAATCTTTTGCTTTTTATTGGGGATAAGATCTTGAAGTGTTTTACTCTTTATTTCTGGATGAAGATGGACAAGCTCTCTGTTAGCTTTCAATGGCTTGTCTGATTAAAAGTGATACTTCATTTGTCAATGACAGTGTTTCGTTTGATCAGTGTTTTTGTGTTGTCTTTTGTGATGTGAAGGCCTTTCTACCATTTTAAAGCATTTTCTATCGTTTTAAGGAGAATTTTTATATTTTTGATCAGTGTAAAAATGTTTGCTCACAGGTGCACCTTCGAGTAATCTTAGTCTTAACCCATTATTACGGACACTGTCTATCTTTTGACAGAGCATAGAAATTAGCATGTTGCTAATGTATGAAAGAGTTTGCTACATTGTCAGTATGTTCCATATGACCGTGTCTACACGAGGAGAAAATGGTGTTTTTGCAATGATATACCTGACATGTGAATTCCTAGTGTAGGGCATGTTTGCCCTACAAACATACACTGACTCATACAGACACCACAGTTAGTACATTATTTGTGTATTTGGATGCTTGACTTCCTTATGTCTGTGGTGTGTGCACTGAGCAGCAAAGCTTGTATCAGTGCAGAGTGCTGTGCACTGTTTGTATGTATCTTAGTGTGCAACTCATTATTGTCCTGCGCACTCTCTTTTAGGAAGTTTGATGGAGCTGAAATGAGTCACACAAGCATGAATGGGAGCTTGGCGGCAACTTGCCAATTTGTTAGTTTCCATCCAGCAAAGTCTTCCATATCCCATTATTTCTAAGCCGTTTTTTAGTACTCTACAAATGCACATGTCATAGAGTCCACACAGCTCTGCACTTTTGTCATGAGCGTTGCAAGCACAGGATGAACAATCCCACAGTGTGTGCAGAGCTATAGGAACATTATTCCTTGGAGAAGAGTGCTGTGGGACATAGCAAAATTCAATTCAGGGTTGTTGGTGGCGTTCATGGAGCAGCTGCAGAAGGTGGTGCACTGCTTCTGGGCCTGAAATACAAGCTATAGCTGGTCAAATTCTGTAATAATACACACGTGCTGATGAGCAGTGATTGCATGACTTGGATGTATAAGGCCATGTTCCTGAATATGTATGCCAAGATCATCCCAGTGCTTGCAGTGTGGAGACAACAAAACGATTGCTGAACTGACAGTGAAGAAACAAGTGATAACTGTATTGTGGAAACTTGCAATGTCCTCTTCTTGCTGGTCAATGGGAAATGATTCTGGAGATGGAAAATCAACTGTAGTGGAAGTTTAGGGCTAAAATTCAGGAGTATAACTCTCAGCAGTGTGCAAGACAGTGGATGGGTTTGGCACAGTGGGGCCCCAACTTGTTGTGGAGCAATATATGGCATGCGTCTCCCTATTTTAAGAATACATTGCAAAAACATGCATCAACAGAAAGAGCTCCTTTTCTGTGGTTTTGTATAATATCTGTGAAACAAAGAGGGAGAAATTTCTGCTGGGATGGAAGGCAGAGGTGGAGTCTGTTTGCTGAGTTTGAGTAGTCAGACACAAGAGCTGTTAAAAGAACTGTGTGGATTATAATGCTCATTGTAGCTTTGAAAGACCATTTTATTGATGAGCCGGAGAGGTGTTTGTGGTGTTTTAGTGTGGTCTCTCTGGCCCTGATCTTTTGCAACCTGATATAAGTTTTGTGGTGATGGCTGTACATGCAGGGATATAACATTGTCAGGGCATCTGTTGTCTTTGTGTGACTGATTTTGTGTGTTGTGTGACACTGTGGTAAAACAGGTAGAATTGGTTGCTTTTGGAACTGATGAGCACTAACAAGCATTATGTTGTGAACTGATTAAAAAGATGTTACATTCCAAATAATAGAATGTTATTTTGTAACTAACACATGTATGCTCCAACCCTACACCCCTGGCAATTTAGAAGAAAATACATTAAAAACTCAAGTTCTGCTCTCTTAATAAATTAAGAAGAGTAAAGAACATGAATGTCCATTTCAGCTACACCCCCCCCCCAGGGGCTTTTACAGGTAGGCATGTGTGACGTTATGATTGTCTTTAGTGATCTGTAGGGTGCGGTGGTCAAATAGTGCAGCCACCCTTGATGCCATGTGGAATGTTGACAGTGGTGTGGTAGGTTATTGGGAGGTCCCAAGATTAATTTCTCAGTGGACCACAAAGGTGGCTGAGTATGGAATTGTTGAACCTTGAGGTCTGCAAGAGTGTACATCATCTGTGTTTGCTGACTGAGCAGCTCCATTATGTCCTGGTACATCTCCATCTCCTTTTCCTGTTGTGATTTTTCTCTTCTTCGCTCCGTCCTTCACCAGGCTGCTTACAGTGTTTATCCTCCAGACCCTATGTTTGCTGTCCAGTTCAGCACTGGCATGCAGGATCTTACTGAACATCTCATCCTAAGTCCTCTTCTTTCTCCTCCTTTTGTGGTGGACATGTTCTCTGGTTATGAAGGGGGAAACCCTGAAGGCCACAATGGCAGCAGGTGCAGATAAAACACACAGATATTGTTGGTATATTCACAAAGAAAAGCAAAACTTATGAAGAGGCTGAAATCATTCCCCTTGCTCACCTGATGTTTTAAGTGCTACATTAACACTTCCGCTTGGGATTGCTTGTGCTCTGTGCTTGTCACAGCAACAGCCCTGGTGACTATGGCCCACTGGGGTTTGCGGAAATGAGGAGTAAATTCTTCAGTTGCATGATTCTAGTAGTACAGGGCAGTGGTACTGAATACTGGCACTGTTTTCCACAGGTAGTGATTATTTTAGCTGATATCGCACTCCTAAGGGTAACAAAGGCATAGAAAACACAGCTGCTGCTGAAGGCCGAAATCCAGCGAGGCCCATGTGCTGCTAGCTTATATATTGCAATAGTGCTTGCTGAAGAGATCAATGAGTGGCATGAGAAAGTACCCTATTATGGAGGAAGAAGTAAGACAGTCATCCCTAGAAGCCTTCTTGAGAGGATTGGAGAGTGCTTCTCAGGAAGTGTCTGGGGTTTGTAGACTGGAGGATTAACAGGACAGCTCTGTGTACATAAACTGTTCTGCCTGGCTTCTTTTGACTAAGTCTAGAAGGAAGGAAAAGCAGATACCAGCTCTACCTTTCATGGTTATACCACTCTCTTTTAGCATGTGTGAATTAAGAATAAATCCAAAGATGTGTCCTGTGCTTTGGGGATGCCTAAAATTTAAATTGTATACACATCTGAGATTTTTTTTTTTCCTGCATTGAGCTCACCAATTCTAGACAGTCTGGACTTTGGAGGAATCAAAAACTGGTTTTAGCACACTGCTGATCTGGATTCCCTGGTTGCCTATCCCCCATACTCCTCTTCCCCCTCCTCCTCTTCCTTCACCAGCACCACTTCTCTATTCATGGTAGGGGCCTGTGACTTAGACTCCTCAGCGGTATCCAGAGTAGTCTTTGGGGGTGGAGAGATCTCTGCTGAGTATGACCAATAGCTCTTTATAAATCAGTAGGTCTGCAGCTCTGCACTGGCTTGACTTTTGGCTTCTGTGGTCACTTGGTATGTGTGCTGCAGCTCCTTGTCTTCCATATGGTGCTGCTTTTGGTTATTATTATGACCTCTTCTCTTGCATGTTTGGAGATGTTAGTGTTTCTATGACTACCTCAGAGTGGTGCCTGCACAGCCTCTTCTCCAGTCTGCTCCAGGCAGGTGGGTGTCTAGAGTGTGTAGTCAGCATGGTCAGTTGGGCAGTTGCATTCAGCAGTGGAGAATTGTCTTCTTGCCAAGCCTGGGCAAACAGGGAAAGGAATTTCAATGGTTTGCAGGGCTTTAAAAGATGTGAGGGGTGGCCTTCTGGTCTCCATGATCCCTGGGCAGCAGAGTTCACAGTTGTGAACAGAGGGATCAGTGTGGAGCAGGGCACTCAGGTTCGATGTGGTATGAAGGTGTAAATGTTGCATTACTTATGTTAACCTGAGTACATGGACTGTGGCTCTGTGCCACTCAGGGAGGTGGTGTTCATAAGATGGCATAATGAGATATTTATATTGACAGGTGCCAGATTTAAGCGTAGATGGATGAACTGCTAAGTCAATCTATGATGCTCTGTGTCAGCCTCACCGTATAGCATAGATAAGGCTTTCAGAACAAGTGATTTTTTTTCCTAGTGCAGCCAAAACCCTAACTGATATTAAAATACTACAAATAGTGCTGAGATTTGGAGCATCCAGTTTCCAGTTGTATCTGTTTTTTCCTTGGGGCTGGTCAACACACAAACCAAAATAGCTTATTGGTTTTCATTCATATCTTATTTTGAAATAATATCCACACAGTTGCTTGGATAGAAATAGGAAAAGATGAATTAATATGAACTTAGTTACTTTGATTTCAACAAGATAATTATCCCCATGATATGTCATGGGCTATTATACTAATCTCATTAATAAATACTTCATGTGAATGAGTCTAGAATCACTGCCTTGAGTAGAAGCTGAACTTTCTCAGTTGTCTCAAATAGAAAATCAGTTTCGTATTAGGTGAAAGGTGTAAGCCATTAGCATGTTGTATTACTTCAGTTCATAAACATATAAATGGACCTAAAGGAGCTTGATGTGTTGACTTTTGAGCCCAAAGTAACTAATGGAATCACTTAGTTGTCAAACATGTTAATCTTAACTGAAGCGTTGGTTCTTCCTTTCAGATTAAATATTTTGGAATGGTTACGACTTAAGCAGCATATTTAGTAAATGAAGCTTTTTAAATTCACACAAATGCAATGAAAAAATGCTATAAACTGTGCAGTGGCACTTGTTTTATAATGTCTAGTACACTTTAACCATGTACAGTGCATGTTCGATGACAGTTTCTCTTTAAAAGTTTTTTGTGTTATTTCATTTGATTTTTTACTGTTTCACTTCCCAAAAGTGACTTGCACATTTTTATGGTATGGTTGTATGAATAAAATGAGTTACTTCATTGAGCACAGGTTCAAAAGGGGAAAAAGTAGGACTTCTTTACTGTTCCATGGAAACATTTGTAGTGCATAATGGAAAATGTCAGTGTTGGAGATCATTTTAATTTGTAATACTTGGGTTGCCTAATGTTTCTACTGTGGCATTTGAGCTATCATTTTCGTATAGTGACACTGTATGAGGATGTAGGAAGTAAAGGACCACCCACTTACTCATTTAAAGTTAAGTTGGCTGGGAAGTTTGGGATGGGAGAGTTTTGAAGAAGCGAATGACTGGGCTCTGTTCTATCTAGGTCAGGGGTTCTCAACCTGTGGGTCGTGACCCGAAAATGGGTCAGTATGTTGTTTAGAGTAGATCACTATGACCCTGCCCGCGTACAAGCCAGGGGCGGCAGGGTGGCTATGCTGTTGCCCCCAGTAGTGGGGGGGCCGGGGCCGGAGGCCACGCTACCCTCGCTCTGCTGTCAGTGATTCTGCAGCCAACCCAGAGCAGCATTCTTGGCTGCCCTGCCTATCCCTGGCCAGCTGTCTGTCCCGAGGGTAGAAAGAGCATCCAGCGCAGGGCTGCCGCTTTTGGGGGCAGGGGCTAGAGTGGGCCTGTTTCTCAGAGTTTGGTTGCTTTGCCCCCCACCCCATGCTGAGCAGAGGCTGCCTTGGACCCAGGCCCTGATTCGGGCCCGTTCAGGGCTGGGGGACGAGCTGAGGGCAAAGCAGCTGAACTCTGCAGAAAGGTGCACTCCAGGATCCCATCCCTGAAAACAGTAGCCCTGTGCCAGCCACCATCCAGGCTCTGGGGGGGGGGGGGGTGGCTGGCTGGGGGGAGGGAGTCAGGCAGAGCAGCCAGGAATGCTGCTCCGGGTTGGCTGCAGAGGTGCTTGGAGAGTCATCCCCATCCCTTTCCTGCTGACTCGCTGACAGCAGAGGGAGGGGTGACTGGCCACGGCCATGGGTTGCAAAGCTGACTCCCAAACCTGATCTGGGTCCTGGCCCAAAAAGGTTAAGAACCCCTGATCTGGGTAGGGGTGAAAAAAACATTGTACCCATAGTTTAATACCAGTTGCAAAATGATAGAGACTAAATTCAAATACAGATAAGAATAAAAAATCGATCTTCCATTTGGAAGATAAAAGGGAGGGCAAGAAGTCATCTTTGGTTATGGAATAGATTTCCCTTTAGTATAAAGCAGCAGAGAATGCACACCCTTTGTTAATTTGATTGGCTAAAGTGCAACTGGCTAACATAAACCTTCCTTGAATGTGAGTCCAAGTTGCTTATCATTGTGCCCTTGCACACTTCTAGAAAATAGAAGCTGATTCTTGAATTTTACAACCTCCAATAAGCAAGAATCACACACAATAAAATGCAGGGGATAAAAACCAGAAAACACAGAGTTATAGTAATGCCTGCTGCACCACCAAACACTGTTTTCTTTTCTCAGGTCCCTTTAAGCAGGGCAAAGAAGGCATAACTTAATGCCAGAAAATCCATAGTGAAAGTGTTGCTCATGTCACTCCCCACAGACTGTCCTGGGAAAGATGACCTTAAGCTCTATCATGTAATCTTGCTTGCCATAAGAAAACCTGCCATTTCTGTGTATATCACAACTCCAGGCCTCATTCATGTTCATATTCTTATGTGCAGCAGTTTTCATCTGAGTAGTATTTGCAGCAGTTTAAAGCAGTGGTTCTGAACTTTTTTAGCAAGACAGCACACTTAAGTGATACAAACAATTCCACAGCATGCCCACTTGTTTCAGTTGAATTGCTCGCTCATAAACATCATATTTACTCAAATTTACTACGGTTATGGTCTTACTAGATAGGTTTGCAACATAGTGCATACAAAGCTAAAGGAGGATCAAATGCATTAATGTTTCAAATCCATCAGGGGAAAAAAACCACATCATTTCAATCTTGCCCTTTGGCTACCTGCATTTAGATTATTCACATTTTAGAATCAAAACAGTGATACCTTGCTTTTAATATGATAGTTAATTTTCACAAGTTTTAAGAGTTGTAATTTTGGTTGGATAGAATATCATTGAAGATGAAACAATGTTTGTTTTACATTGATTTTCATTACCTTTGTACAAGCTTTCATGGCACACTGGTTGAAAACTACTGTTCCAGAGCTTATGCTGATGGTTTAGGAGGTATGTGCCTGCAGCATAGATTTAAAAAAATATTACCTCTCTTCACTTCCCAGTCCTCTTCCTCAGCAAGTTTCATGTGTAAGGGAAGCATGCTGGTATTCCCCTGAAGGTTCTGTGTGCTTCTGTGGAGTAAAAATGTCTGTTTTGGTTTGGTTTAACCTGCTTTGAATTCAGCTTAAGCCAGGGGTGGCCAAACTTACAGAACTCAAGAGCCACACAAGTCGATTATTAAACCTTCGAGAGCCGCACTGCGGCATATAACCACATATATTTACCTACTCCAAAATTACTAAGCTTAAAATTCATTGCACACTTTAATTTTATTGTAAAAATGGGGCAAATATTGATCCACTAATATCAGATTCTAATAACTAAGATTACCATGAAGCTAGGCCTATACAGTAAAAAATTAGCTGTTGCTAGATGTAGAACACTACAGGCTTGTGGCACATTTTTTTTTTTTTTTTTAAATCTGGGCAGTAACTTGTCAGTGCAGCAGGTAAAAGCTCTCTGAGATGCTGATCTCTACGTATTGCACAATGTTTTGAATTTCATTGTGGAGTATGATGCTTCACAGCAGTAAGTTGTGCCAAAAATTGAAAGTAATCTACGTTCAGTTTTATATTTTTCTCCTTTATATTTTCATTTCTTAGTATTCCACAACATGTTTAGGACTTGTAAAACATGATTTTATTTTAACAGTGAGTACACTGCATTAGGGCCTATGAGAAAATCTAGATATGCTATGGCTTCTCTGACCATGTCACACTTCTCTCCCCCACCCCCCGTTGCCACTTTCCTGACATCTCTTGCCACGCTGCTCCTTCGCTGCTCTCGCCAACCATGCCACTATTCTGTGTCCCACCCCATCTTGGCACTTACCATGCCCCTACTTCCCTGCCAATATTTCTGCCAGTAAACTTGTTCACTAAAATACTCATGGACAGCGAAGACAAAAGGTCTGAGGACTCAGACACAATTAATTTTAAAAAGAGAGTAATAGTAAGGGAAAATACTACTCTCATCTTAATCCTGTGAAAAGATGCACACAGGGACACTTTTTCAACTGTTCAGAATCATGACAGATCAATGAGAATTTATGGGGACAGAAAGTGCAAGATCAGAGCCTGTTTCAGTAAGTGCTTTGGAGTCCATGCACAGAAGATACTATGGAAGAAATCCCATTGAGTTTATTCAGTTTGGGGTCAGGCCCAGTATAAATTCTAAATATCAACATTTGGTTTTTATAATACAAAGTAAAATCTTTATTGGTGAGAGATTTTTTTTCAGAAAGTTTACAGCACAATCTTCCATCCTCAGCCCTTCACAACAATTACTCTCATGTCTAATGGGCTCAGATACCCATAGAGTCATTCATGAAGACTGCACTGAAATATAAATAGATTTTGACTATACAACAAAAAAGAACTAGTACGTGTTGAATGCTGTTTAATCAGTAGAAGTATAGTGCTGCTATTGAACTTTTCAGTGAATGTAAATTATCTTGGTAATTGACTTAGTTATAAATTAAAATTTTCTTATAAAATAAATATGCTAGCTGTTCCTTCTGCAAACAGATGACATACTGATGTCTCAGGCACACTTGTTCAGTGGACTTAAGGAATTTTTTCCCTAAAGCCAGTTTTCAGTAGTGGTGGTCTATCTTAAGTCTAAAACATTTTGCATGCTGAAAATGAACCATGATCCATAATAAGTACTTGTAACATTCTTTAAATAGAGGGTTTTTTAAATAAGCTTTTGACAGTAGTCTGGTTTGGGATGTAACACTTGTGTCAATTTTCAGTCATTTCTGATGATTCTTATTTAATTCTCAAAACAAATACAAGAGAAATAATTTTGCATTATATTACAATATCTGGAAATGCCAGGTGATTTTTAAAAAAGAAAATTTACAATTGCTTTTCAGGTTTCAATTGCTAATTGTCATCACTTATCTGTAGTTCATTGTAGACTTGTTCTTGATCAATTTATGTTGCCAGTTTTAAAAATATTTACCCAGAAAACAATATCTAAAAAGAAAAGTATTTTAAAAATCATGCACTGATGTCATTAAAGACTGTATCATAATGCACACAGACAAGGAGGGTGAAATTAATATTGTGGGGGTAAACTGTAGAATCTCTCTTTGCACCCAAGACTTGCTTTTCCCTGCTGGCTCTCACAATGCTGCCCCTCCCCTCCTTGCCCTCACCACGCAGCTTTTTTCTGCAGGTGAGGCTCTCTCAAGGTGGCCCCTCCCCTCACCTCCCCACTCTTAGCAGGCTGCTTTTTCCCTGCCGGCTCTCCCAGTGCTGCCCTTCCCCCAGCTCTGATCATGCTGCTTTTTCCTGCAGCTCTCACGACCCTGCTCCTCTGCTGCCAGCTCCCCACCATGCAACCACCGCCTCTGCTGTCCCCAAGCACTGCAAATTTCTTGCCCCTGTCTCCCGCTGTGCTGCCCTTCCCTCTTGCCCTATCCAGGGAGCTGCAATTTTTCTTTAAAGAGTGGCATGCGGCTCGCAAGCTGCAGTTTGGCCACATCTGGCTTAAGCTAAACCAGAAACACTCTTATGCCCAAATAAGTGTACCCATGGGAAGTTATTCTGTTGTAATTATTGTGGTTTAAACTTATACTGATATGAGGAAAGGTATAACTTTCTCTTGTAGATAAAACCCTAATTTCCTTCATTTTTTGTAAGAAATGTTGATGAAGAATGTTTCAGTGAAGAGAAAATGTGGAAGGACGGGATGCAAGAGGGTTTCTGTGGACTCCTCAGTTTTCTAACTATAAGCTGGAGGATTTTTGAGGGGCTAGGTAGCATCCAGCCTATCTGCTCTCAGTATTACATCTGACCTGATTCTGGAGGAATATGCATCCTGTACATGTAGCTGTGCTATATGGAGCACATATCGCTGTTCTGACTGATGTTTCTCTCCATTCTTAGAAGTTTCCATGTCCCCTTCTCATTATTCTCTCTCAGCCCCCCTTTCCCCACCCCAGCTCTTTCAGCAATCTCCTCCGGAGACACGGTTACTAGTTAAAATACACTTCTACAGTCTGTGCCTTCATTAGGCTGAAACAAACAATATCAGTTTAAACACCTTTATAACATTATAACTCCATCTGTAATAGGGAACTTCATCTTAGCTAAATCGTTTGTATGCAGATTCAATTAAGTAGGTACACAAACCGTGTATTGACAAGCCCTCAAACTATCATTTGTCTTAGTTTCCCCATCTGTTAAATGGCAATTGTTTTATCTCACTGTGGAGGAGAATTAATGTCTGAGAGGCACTCATTGTGGTGAAAAGTGTCTTAGAAAAGCCCATGAAGAAATGAATAGTAGTATGTTAATTGCAGAATTTGCTTGGTGTACAGTGAATTACACAGACACTCAGAACAGAATGGTGATAAAAATACTGAACAGCTGCCTCATTTTCTAACTAATATCTGTCCTGTGACCTGAAAGAGGCAGGTGTTCTATGGAAAAAAATATTTTTGTATCATAATTCATGGACATACAAAGGGGTGGAATTAAGATTACACGATCTGAATTCTGGCATATCTCTACATTTTGAGTGCTTTATTTTTTCAGCCTAATGTTTTTAACATGGATTTTTTTGTAATATGTGGAATTCACAATAGCCCAAGTTATCTGTTAGTGTTCACATGTGATCAAAGATTGTTAATTTGGTGGATGCCTCTGTGTGGCAATTTTCACACCTACCAGACTCACAAGACACACACAGCACTGGCATAGACACAGATGATGTGTTTTGAGAGACGCAGTGTCTGTGGCTGAATGCTCTGTCTTTCCTTGCCCATATTCTTCCTCGTCTTGCATTCTTTAAGACATAGTTTATCAACCTTTAGTGGACTGCGGAACACGTAAAGGTATTTATTACTTTACGCAGAACACCTGATAAAAGCTTTCTCAGAAAAGCCGGTATATACCAAATGTAAAGTTAATAATTTCTGTGTACTATATATTCCTGCTAAAATAATTCAGGAAACTGAATTAAATGCAGTTTTATAAATATAACATGTTTATTTCTTTTTAAAAAAACCAGGTATTATATAATGATTACATACATAACTTAAAACTGAAAATATTCTTCAGGTTGTAATGGGAATTCTCAGCCTGCATGTCGAAGTTCATCTGTTGTTGAGGTAGGGTTCACCAATGAAAGTCTTAGCATGCAAGTGATGTCCCAAGCAGTGCTGGCAGTAACAGCGGCAGGAAATTAAAAATACTCCAGTTGTGCAAAGGAGCAAGGCAGGTATTGTTTCTTACTGCCTCTCCATTCATTTTCCCCCCACTGCCGCAGGGAGGGGTCAGGGCCAGTCACAGAACACCTCCACTGTGTCCACGGTGCACTGTTGTTCCATTGCTCTAAGACGAAGTAATGAGTGGTAGACAAGGCAACAGAGGAGCGTGCTCAGGGTTCAAAACTGGCAGTGATTTATATGAGTGAATCAGCATGTATGGATCTGTGCCCAGATGTTGCATGCATTAATTGTAGGTAGTGAACCTTTGTCTTTAGGTGCCAGTTTTTCTTTGAGAGCAAAAAAGGTATGAAAACCTGAAAATTTTAAAAGCTATGAGGGATGATATCTTTGGAGCTCTTGGACCAAATAACCTTAAATTTACATCACAAACTCTACTGTACTTCTCTGTAGGCATAGCAGTTTTTAGTTCATTCTGTCAGTGCATGAGGATTTTTAGAGCACTTTCGAAATCTTTTCTTAGTAAATCTCTGTTCAGTCTTAATTTATGGTATATTAAGGGCAGTGTAGGAGAGAGAAATTAAAAATAACCCAAAAAATCTTATTTGTTTTTCTTTATATATTTACTTTTTGTTTAACTCAAAGGCTTTATTTAAAGTGCATGCACTTTGATTTTTAAAAATATGGTTTTAAATTATGGAAAACCTGGATTAAGGCCTACATTTATTATAATCTATTGTAAAAACTTAGTTAAATGCAAATAATTTAAATTAAAATTTAAAAACTTAAGCAGTACTTGCTTGTTGCTGAAGTTTTAAAGAAGGTAAAACTACTGATTTTTTGGAAGTCATCAAGAGCTAAACTTTGAAATATAAAACAAGTTTTTCAAAGCAGTAGTCTTCTCAGGGGCAGACAATGTTTTCATTTCAGTTTATTCAGCTAGTTCAGTGATTAGCTCATTCAAAGGTAAGAAACTGATTTGGAGCTGTAAAAGAAAGATAGATTTTCTCATAACAAGTTTTTATTCATAGATTGAAAGAGGAAAACAAGCTATCAGTTCTATCATTTTAAAAGACAGGGTGACCAGAAGCTCAGTTCAGTTCATTAATTACAGATACTTCCTTGGTTTATTAAAACTATTCTAAATGTAAAACATGTTTTAATAGTTTTACACATTTAAGTTACTTCTGTTTAATAACAAAACTAAAACAAAATCCTGTTTGTGTGCACTTAATTAAATTCTAATTTCCATCCAAAAAGAGTTTGACAATGGGGGGAAAAAAGTCTGATAAATAAGAAATGCATAATTCCCCATTTTCCTACAAAAATGTAAAAAACCAAGAATGTAAATTTATCCTATATAATTTCTAAATTTATGTAGCTAAAGTGTACATGGATTAGCAAAAAACTAGCACCAAGTTTTGTGTAAAGGCTATGTTTAGTAGCAAATCCACGTGTTTTAATGCTTAACAAGCAGTTAAAATCATCCTTTATTTAGTAAAATAACTAGAAAGGATAAATATTAAATAAGATTAAAATGTGTGGTTGAAATCAAGGTTTCCTGTTCACTGGTCTAAATCCTGATTAAAATTGGTAATTTTAAATAATTTCATCATCTTAAAGGGCCCCTGCTCTTTAATATATAGTACTTCCAGTATTCAGTTTGGTAAGTGTACCCGTGAGGTGTGTTTGCAAGGATTTTGCATAGTTTTTGGTTGTTGATCACAACACGGTGTGTCCTCCCCATGGTAATCCTGCTGCGTCATCCTGGCCTGTGTATAAATACACCGTACATACTCGGGTATGAGCTGATCCGAGCATAAGCCAACCCTCCAATTCTGTGCCCAAAAAGGGGCAAAAATTGATGACCTAGGTATAAGCAGAGGTCCCCTTTTGGCCTTGACCGCTAACCCTGACACCCAGTGCTGCTGGCTTCCTCTGGAGTTCCCAACAGCTTCCCTAATCCCCAAAGTCTCTGCTACTGCTTTTCCCTTGCCCCCCACCCGTCCATTCCTCACTCCTGCCCCCCTGCTCTGCCTTTCCTCACTGCCATCACCCCTGCTGCCCCCCTGCTCTGCCCTTTCCTCACTGCTACACCCGTTCACTTCTCAGTTTCCTACTGTTGCTCCCCTGCTGTGCCCTTTCCTCACTGCTGCCCCCCTGCTCGCTTCTCAGTTTCCTGCTCTTACTCCTATGTTCCCCAATACCCTTTCCACACCTTTCCCTATCACCCCCACCCCCTACTGCCACTCTTCCAGGCCTCCCAGGCACCCCCTCCCCAAATCTCCAGGCTCTGTCGCCGCTTCTCTGGGCTCCCCAAAACCCCTGGGCCCTCCCATCACTTTCCTGGATTCACCAATCCCCTCATCAACCCTCGGGCCCTTCCGCAGCTTCCCTGTCCTCCCTGAATCCCCCCTCAATTCCAGGTCAACCCCCCCCACCCGCCCCCTAACTTGGGCGCTCCAGACGCTGGGGTCCCCTCCTTACTCCAGTCCCGGCGGACTGCCCAAGATGGCCACCCAGCAACACTGGGGCTCCGGCCTGCCACGTGGTCAGGGAGACTGCTAGGCTGAGGCTGTCTGCCGTATTCTCCCATGTATAAGCTGAGTGCCTGTTTTGAAGCCAATTTTCAGGCACAAAAATCCCGGCTTATATACAGTACCTCTCAACTGTAGTTTTCACTTTGTATCTGACAAAGCGGGTTGAAGCCCGCAAAAACTTATGCCCCAAAATGTTGTTAGTCTTTAAGGTGCCACAGGACTCTCATTTCTAATATAATATGTGGTAACTGTGGGAGAGGTTGGGATGTAGTATTCATGAGTGATGATTTAAGATTGCTTTTCTTCACATAGATGAAGGAATGCAGAGGAAGGAGCACTCCGTGCTGGTGTTTATAGCTGTGGTTTTGATAACAAAAGCTTTGCTGCTATCAGAGTTGAGTCAAAATAAGCCACAGAAACTAATCAAAGTCTTACTTGTTTTGTGTGAGTGCACCAAATGCAACATGGGGGAAGGAGGAAATAAAGAAGATATAATAGAACTAGATTGATAGAATTTTTCAGTCTTCAAAAAAAGGAGGTTTAAAGTATCAGTGTAAAAAGAAAGCGTACTTGCAAAGGATGCTGTACACAAGAATTTTGTATACTCTACAAGCACCTTTCATCTTTTTAACTTGTTATTAGGATGGGGACCCAAATATTGATAGATAACAGCTATTATATTACATGGTTTATCTGAATACTGGCATGTAATTGTAGGCATATGTCCATGATTACATTCTTTGTCTGGTAAGCAATAAAGTGCCTTGCTTTAAGAGTTTCTCACACTTAGCAAAATTGGACCTACTGATTTTGAAGTGAAGCTGAAAGTTTATCATTCCAGTCTTCAGAACATTCTTCAGAAATTATGCTGTTTCATTGTAATAGAGGTTTGTGAACAAATGTTAATGTTTTCTATTATGTTCACAGAGTTCTTGTTAACAGCTTAATTTTGTGGTCAAACTTGGATGTGGGCCCCTAAGTAATAAGTTTTAATGTCCTGGGCTGCAAGGATGAGAGAACAGCATAGAAGAAAATAAGCATTGTATGTATCGATGGTTGTTGCTTGTATGCCTGGTGGAGTCAGTAGCAAAATATTGGTGAAAAACTAGACATGTACTGACTTCATATTACTGCAGCTGATTCAGAATAAAACAGGGGGGAAAGGGGATGGAATATATTTCAATTCAAAGAGCTGAACTTGCTAGAGAATTTAAATCTCAAAGCTAGACTGTGAAGATGGTAGTGGTCCTTGTTCCATTCGCAGTGTGAAAAAGGATGAAAATCTAGATTTACTAATCAGGAATTGACACCTGTTTTTTTCCGTAGTCTCTTATGTTTAGTTGTAAGAACAGTTCTGCTCTGAAAAGTGACTGTGCCTTTTGTCCTGCATTTAACCTTGGGTACTTAAATTACTATGTTGATGACTCATCCAACCCTGTAATTCCCCATTTCTTCACCCTTTCAGTACTTTTGACTTGCAGTGCTAGTTCAGCTCTCCAAAACAGCTATTCACTTAACTTGATATTGACCAAGCATTACTCTCATTCTCATCTTTCCTTTGATGTGTTATCCTTCTCTGACCATCACCTGGTCTCTTTCTACATCAGCCACCTGTACCATCTCATATGGTCACTTTGCTGCTTCCATGACTCTTAGTTCATCTATGATCACAACTTCTCTTCTACCTGTTTCTTCCTTTGACTTGGCTTCTTTATTCTCCACACTCTTCATTGCAAGGTCTGCTCTGCTAGCTCCCATCCCCATCTCATCCAGTGTCTATTTCCTCCTTTTCCTCTTTTGTTCTCTGTCAGCAAACCAGTGGCTATGTTGACTTCCTCCACTACAAACTTGTTCTGTCATCTTCCTCGCTAACCATATCTACTTCTCCGTCCTGACTGAATCCTTTGCCCTCAGTCTCCAAACACATTTTCAGTACATTTGACTCACTTTTTAACTTTCTCCACTATGCTTGGGACACTTAATCTCCTTATGGTTTATTCAGAAGTAGAATGGATAAAATATGATGTTACTCCACACACTTTCTTGAGTCCACACAGCTAAAATTCTCATTCAAGCCCTCGTCAACCTATATCTCAGCTACTGTAGTATTCTCTTCTCTGTCCTTTACAAATATGGTCTTGTCCAATTCAGAATTCTGTTGCAGAGGTCACCAGCGTTCACTGTCTTTTGCTGTGGTACATTGCACAAGAGGGAATTATCTCAGTTTTAGTCTACAGGACTGATGTTTAAGAAAAAAATACTTTTTAAAATTTGTGAACTGGCATTTTTGATGATAAACCTTTTTATAAAAAATTATATTGCCAAATTAAATTTTTGTTGAAATTTGGGCTCGAGGAGGAACATAGAAAAACGCTGCAGTTTAAAAAACTAACATTAGAAGTCAAGAAATGGACATTTACATGACATAAAATTCAAGTTATATCATGTATTATTAAGGTCATCCAAAATATCTTAATTCTATACCTTGTCCATCTGGTTTAAAAGTAGATTTGGCACATAAGAAGTCTTGAACGGCACGTTATGCTAGAACTCAAGCTAAATATTTTGTGATGCAGCTATCCAGTATTTTGAAAAGGCTCATGCATTTATGTTGTGGTAACACAGTACATAATGAATCAATTAATACAAAGAGTCATGAATTAAGGGTGAAAATCTGTAGTGAAATTGTTGCACATTGGGTTTCCTAAAGTGCGTTTGGCTTGGCAATTCGAACTGGACTTAAGGAAGACAGCGGGCTGAGCCTATATTTTAAGGATACTATGAATGGGAGTCATGGCCAACGATAAATTTAGCCTCAGTCTGTGTGTAACTTGAATGCTGTGCTAGGCTGTAACAGACGATGATAATTCTGTAGGGTAGGCCTCGACAAATCCTAGGTACCAGATCACCATGGTGCATAGGATTTTGCACCTGGTGCTGAAGAACGCAGGGGCAAAGCCCCCCCCCCCCCCCCAATGCTGGGCTCTTCCTCTCCTGCCACTGGAAAAAGATGTTGCTAGATGCTCTTTTGGTTGTGCAGGGGGAAGGCGACATCTCTCCTCTCCAGCACCACTGTTGTCTCCCTCTTCCCTGCTACCTCCCTCAGCAATGCCGAAGGAGCCGCCAATAGTGGCTTTTTTTCCAGTTGCAGGAGAGGGGTTTATTTTTGTGGCAAGCTTTTAAAAAACAAACAAAAAAAAAAAATCCTCTGCTGTCAGCTTTTTTGGCAGCACTGAGTATGGGGGGTGGTAGCCATAGGGGAGAGATGGCATGGCCACTGCAGGAGGGGAAAAAACATCTCTCTTCCCCTCCAGTCCTGCTATCTCTTCCCTGTTGTTGTGCCATTTCCTCCCCCCCGCCCCCCCGTGCCGCCAAAATAGCTGCCAGCACTGGCTTTTTTTTTTTTTTTTGCAGTGGGGGAGGGGCTGGCCACCAAAAGGAGCCGTGATCATGGCTTCTTTTTGATGACGGGCACCCAGATTTTGGGGCTTGCCCCATGTCTGTCAAATTCGTTGAGGGCTTCTGTAGAGTCTTGTGTGGAAATTTTGCTTATGTTCTGAAATCTAACTGCTGCCTTTGAGTGCTTGCTCATATCCATTCTGAATTAGGTATGTGTGTACCACATGCACCAGTGCCAGAAATTTTTCCCCTAGTGGTATCTGTGGGGCTGGGCCTAATGCCTTCTGCAGCAGTGTATGTATGCACCTGTATGTAAGGAACTGCCAGCCCCTTACTTCTCAGTTCGTTCTTATCTCTTGTAACAGTGGTGGAATGTTCATTTGCTCCTGGAAGTCTTTCATCAGCCTAGTAGCTTACTCTTTTACAGTGCGTATAGATAGCTCGTTGCTAAAAGTTAGTTTGAGTTAGTCCGAGTTGCTTTTGACTCAGGGTCAGGGCATGCCCTTGTCCCTGGATTTTAAACCCTGCGCTTTGTGTGCAAGAAGCCATTGTCACCAAGGACCCACATCAGAGCTGCTTGAAGTGCCTAGGGAAAGCTCACGTGCAGGAAAATAATCTGTAAAAGTTTCTGCCTCCAAATCAGAAAAGAACAGGACATCAAGCTCTGCGACTAGCTCAGGGGAGTGGAAAGGGTTCTTGGCCTATGAGAGTCTCTAACATGCCTGAGGCATTCCAGTTGATGATGATGAACCTACTGTTAATCTTGGTGCTGCTTACACCTAGGGAAGGGAGGTCTGTGCGACAAGAAACAGCTACCCGTCTGGGGTTCGTTAAGGGGAAGGCCTGCATTAAGACTGCCAGTGTTCCCCGTCACTGAAATGCCACTCATCAATGGTCCCCAGAGTCAAAGTAGGAGAGATTGGGATCACGTCTCTGGACAATAGGCGCCACGTCCTGATGCGACAGCAGCGCCCCTAGACCACTACTAGTCCCTGAGACTCTGGCACTGATCTGCAAACTTCAGAAGCAGAGCCTTGGAGCCGTGACATCGCTCACCAAGTCCTTAAAAAAGCCTGAGGATAAAACCCACTCGTGGAACTGAAAGCAGTCACGTTGCTGGCACTGTTCACTGGCACTGGAACACTGACGTGCAGGAGGTGGAACAGAGGGATGTTCAGTTTTGATACACCTTGATCACCTACAGGCAGCTCCTCAGACTTGGGGGAAGAAGTAGCTCTTTTGAGAGGACAGCTATTTGGCCTGGCAGCCAGGTACCCCATGCTGCTACTAATTTTGGGGGTGGGGGAAATCAAGAACAGCGGCCCAGCCCGTGTCAATTTTGGATCCTGTGTGGATTCCCCCAGACCACACTCCCACAGGAATCTCAGTACTGAGATCCTCACTAGCTCTGAGCACAGTATGTGGAGTCTGGATGTGGAATCCAAACAGGAAGGGACTCCCTTGGACAGCAGGGTGGCAGCTACCCTGGTGAGGGAAGAGGACCCAGCCCTTCCACATTTATCAGTGTCTTCCTCATTACCTAGTGAAGTGAAAGCTGGTCCCTCCACAGCTGTTGCTGACCAAATGAAAGGGTGTCTAATGTTATCCCAGTGCATTCTGTCAATCACAGCCTGCATTTGAGCATGTTGCGAGCAAGTAGGCAAAATGTGCACAGCATTTTTGTCAGCTGTGAGGGTTCAGGTGTCTTCAAGTGACCTCTTGATTTAGCCCTAGTCTATACTTAAGGATTTTTTTGGTGGCAGTCGACCACCGTTTACGCAAGGAATGTAAAATTCCTTGTGTAAACAGTGGTGACATTGTAAACCACTGTTACACATTAGGGGAAAGCTAACTGCAAATTGCTTGCAGTCAGCTTTCTTCTATGCCCCCAGACCCACAGGACTTCCGGGGTCAGCTTCCAGGAACAGCATGGTGAGCTCATGCTGCTGCCGTCAGTATAGACATACCCATATGTACCAGTACAGGACAACTGCAGAGCAACTACATGGGCTTCAGTACAAACCTTAGTGTCCCACTGTGCCAGGGGTGTCACTCATTTGCTATGGTGGGCCAGATTTGACTTAAATGTACTTCAAGTGGGCCATACCTACCATAAGTTGAAATACTAGGGTACTCTCATGGAATTGCAGAGTGTTTCTATGCCAGACTGTGCTCCACAGCGCCTCCCCCCTCCCACCTGTGTGTGTGGTCTCACAGAGTGCAGTTACGAGCCAGATGGAAGAGGTTCACAGTCTGTATCCAGCATGAGGGCCGCATGTTTGACACCCTTGCACCATGCCAGGATGATGCTGGCTTTGGCAAAGCTGTGTTACAGTCATTATGGCCATTGACTCCTGTCCGCTTCTGGGGTACTTCTGGTAAGTTGTCTAATTCAGAATGGATATAAGCAAGCACTTGAAGAAGAAAAAAAAATTGTCGTTACTACTGTTCTTTGAGATTTGTTGTTCATGTCTATTCTACAACTTGCTCTTCTTCCCCTCAGAGTTTTGACAAGAAGGACCTAAGAGGATGCTGTTGACTCCCTGTATACAAGCACATATGCATGTTGCTTCAGAGGATGTGAGGGCCGGCCCTATGGATAGCATTAGGGGAAAAATTTCTGTTACCAGCATATGGAGAATGGATATACGCACCTAATTCATAGTGGTCATGAGCAACACATCTTGAAGAAGAACAATTACAAGTAACCATTCTCTCAGCTTCATGGAAATATTAAAGGCACTAGACCACCCCAAAACCCCAAGTGAAGGAAATCAAATTAGAGTTTGGTCTGGAAACTTCACTTACAGTATGTGCATGCACTAGCAGTGGGTGTGACTTGCAGTTTGTGTAGATGTAAACAGATTAACTTTAATCTAGCTAGCTAGCTAAAAATATGAGCTATGGTATAGCAGTGTCTGTGTGAGCTATGAATCATACCCTCGGCTGGGCAGTGTAGATGAGCCCTTAGAGAAACAAAGAAAGGTAAGAAGAATTGGGGGTGGGGTGAGGGTGCAGTGAGTATTCGTCTTGATTTCTTATCCAAAAAGCCTTATATTATTTGCTTCAAACACAAGGCCCTATGTATAAAATTTCTGGCACATATAGCTTTGGCAAAATGTGATTAAAATAATTCTTCTGAAGTAAAGTGTTTTGGAACTTAATTATGGAGAGACTTGAGCCCACTATGATACTGTTTGTCAGAGAACAATTCCAAGGGCATGGAATTAGTTTATTAGGTAATTTCACTATTTAACTTTTAGAATTATGTAAAGAAACTAAAATTGTTTCTACAAAACTAATTTTCGACTGTTATCACTTGTATGTAAAATGAGCCTTTTTTTTAATGAACTGATGTTAAATATATGCATTCATTTAAGATCCAAATATGATTTTAGATGTAAAAATAATGTTTGGTTTTTTATTACTCTTTTCTGCTTGTATTGGTTCTGCAGAAGAAACTGTGGTTTGGAATCTGTTGTGGTTTGTGCATTATAAAGAAACTGCTAACTAAAGCCAAATAACTGAGCCATTTTCCACCTTCTGTTATCCTTGTACAGCCATAATCTTTTACTCGTGAGGTACAGTCAGGAAATACTACTACTTTATTTTCAGATTTTTTGTAGAGATTAAAGTTAGGAAAAACTGTCTTTCACTTGTAAAATGGACAAAATTCTTTCTGAAATTTAAACAGGAAACCTCACAGTGCTGCAGTTGATTCTCATGGGAGTATGACTTCACTTTGTCTTCTGAGATTGAAAACCAGTTTTATACTGTCTAGTCCAGGGATGTCAAACATGTGGACTATGGGGCAGATGCAGTGTGCAAACCTTTTCCATATGGCCTGTGACAATGCTTTGTAGCAGTGGTTGTCAGACTTTTTTCCTTGGGACCTAGCTCTGGGCCCCTCTTCCATGCAGCAACCCTCCACTGAAAAAATGTGGCTGCCACCAGAAAATTGAACAGTGACCATGGCTCTGGGGGTGGGCTTGTGGGGGTGGGAATCCCTCATGGCTTTTGTCCTTTCTCTTGAGGTTTCTATTGCATCTCTGAAAGCTACACATCTAATTTGAGATCACCTACATGGAACATGCATGTGATCTCACATGCCATCCTCCTGTCTTAAATCAGGGAGTATGTAGAGTCTCTAAAATTGCATGTAGTAGCCTGGAGTTTATGTGTGGGAGCTCTCTGCAAATGGGGGTGCTGACTCGGTAGAGAAATGAGATGGAAGTGCTGAGTCAGGGGAACGAGAAGAGAGCTAATGTCAGGCTGGAAAGGAAGCTCCTGGAAAATCCTGGCTGCTGCTGAGTCTGTCCAAGTCCCTGCAGGTCCTGCTCCCTTCTCCACTGCCAAATCCCAGGAACTGAAGCAGCCCCTCTGGCTTCCACTTTCACCTCTGCTCTTCATCTGCTCCCTGAATCTGCATGAGTTTGCATGAACACACTTGTCCACAGTATTGTGATT
The DNA here is from genome assembly GCA_007922195.1 of Podocnemis expansa. Lineage (NCBI taxonomy): Eukaryota > Metazoa > Chordata > Testudines > Podocnemididae > Podocnemis > Podocnemis expansa. Next base: position 47,955,467 of record ML681964.1, read on the forward strand.
GAAGGGGTGCTAGCCCTCTCTGCTTGGTATGGTGACCCCTGTCGCTGTCGGTGTGCATAAGGCAGCAACACAGTGGGGCTATCCACTCCCCTTCAGAGTGGGACCTTGTTATAACCTGTGTTGCTTCCCAGTTTCACTCTGCTGTGGGCTGCAGTAGTTTCCCAGGACTGCAGTGAGACTTGAGGCAGTGGTGAGCTTTAGTTCATTACAGACCTCTATACCTTGTTCCCCAGTAAAGTCAAGTCACCCTCCTGCAAGGACAGGTCTGTGTACAGCTTGAACTTTTCCTCCCAGCAGATACATCCCTGAGTTGTATTTTATTTTGTTACTTAAGGTTTCTAATTGTAGAAAAAAAATATACCATGCTTTCTAACACAGGCTCCTACTAGAACAGTTTGCTTTTCTCTTCTCTTTTTAATTATCTGTCAAAAAATCTCTGGAAAGAGTTTTTATTAAAATCTACAAGTTATAACTTTTGTTGCAAGCAAGGGAATTCTCAACCCACTGAAAAAAGAGGCAAGTCCTAATTTGCAAAAATAACTGCAATCCCCCGTCTCCCCCAGAGATCCCAGAAATGGTGGAATAAGGGGATGTTCAAAGTTTTTTCTTTTCTTCATTGGGTCTGTTGATAAGAAACACAAAGGTTGCTTACTGGTTATCTCAGTCCTTTTCATAGAAATGAATGCAGCCCAAAAAGATACTGACTCAGAGAGGAGCCATAGAGATTGTTTGAACAACAATTAGCACCTCATGGTTGATCCTAAAAACTCTCATCCCTGGCATTTGTGATCTCTACTGAAGGCTGATACTATGTTACAACAGGCTGCAGACCAGTGATTTGCAGCCACTTCCATCCCCACCCACTTCCCTCACATCTCCCCTGCTGGTCACACAGTACCTGAGGGTCTGCAGCCCACTACTGGGTCGCAACCTGAACTTTGGCGACCATTGCTTTATAGGAGTACACTCTTCCTGAGAGACAGAGAGAGAGAGACAGAGAGAGAGAGTGAGTAGTCTCACATACCCAGCGCTCTGCGATGCTGCAAGAGTGTTAGGTCTTGTGACATCTCAGAGTGCTGTGTTTGCGAGGCTGTGCTCCACAACACCACACTCGCTCCGGGGGGGGGGGGCTCGTGGAGCACAGTCTCGCATACACGGTACTCCATGATGGTGTGGGAGTGCCTGACTAGTTTCATTTATGGCAGTGGTTCCCACCCTGGGGTCCATGGGCGTATTCCAGGAGGTACGCAGTGCTGCACCATGCCGGGGCTAGAACCCAGCTGCGGCCCCAATGCTGCCCACTGGGGATGGATCCTGGGTTGGGGGGATGCTACCAGTTGCTGATGCTAGCAGTGGCTTGACTCTGCTCTGTTGCAGGGGCTGACTGGGGGCCGTTGCAGTGGTGCTGCTGCTCGCTGGCCCGGTGGCAGCTCGGCTCTGCTCCTCTACAGGGGCTGGCTGGGGGCCATTGTCTCAGTGGCCCAGCTCACCAGCATGGGGGAGGGCAGGGGGCCATGGCCACGGCAGCTTAGCTCATCGGCAGGTCCTGGCAGCACCGCCAGAGCTGTATGGGCCAGATTCTTCCCACAGCAGGGCCTCTCCTGCAGCCAGGGTCCTCCACTTAAAAGGGGTCCCCAAACTTGAAAAGCATGGGAACCACTGATTTATGGTATGTACAGCCCACTTGAAGTACATTTCAGTTAAATCTGGCCTGCCATCACAAATGAGTTTGACAACCCAGTCTAGTCAAAAACTATATAACATTTTACTAAATACTGTAAAATATACTTGTATTGTAAGTATTGCCTCATGACTCAGATTTTCTACCATTTTTATGGCTATCTTTATTGAAATATATTACATCACTAAATTGTAGTTTTTGCTATATTTTCATTAGACAAAAAGATCTAAAATAAATATTGTGTCAAAATGGATGGAAAAATGTTGTTCAGTCCCAGTTTAATCAGTTGATTTTGGTTTTGTAGCCTCACTTAGTGGGAGCCGCAGTCGGTATACTTTCAACTCCCTAAATTCTAATGGTCTTATATTTGAGTTTCTTCTGGAGAACCCTGGATCAAGCTACCCAGATTCATGAATTGCACTTTACCAGTAGCTTAAAAAAAATTATAGTTCAATTATTGGTAGAACATGGATGATACTTTCAACCTAGCTGCACCATATAAACTATATGTATATCAAAGACTGATAGAAAATTCCTCGAACTTCTCTAAACTTTCATTATTAGAGATCAACAGTGAAATGTCTTTGATATATGGGTGTGACGGAAGATAAAAATAACATATACAACAACCATTAATTAAAACATTTAGATATGTCCATGCTCTGAAATACAAGTATGTTAATTTGTATAAAAACATTCATGGTGAAATATATTTGTGTGTTTTAGGGACCAGTTACTCTCCACAAGAAAATTCACATAACCACAGTGCTCTTCATAGCTCAAATTCACATTCTTCTAATCCCAGCAATAATCCAAGTAAAACTTCAGATGCAGTAAGTATTAATGGTCATCAGTGCCCAAATACTACTTACACAATTCTATTTACATTTTTGCTCTTTTTGATTATAAGATGGTGGGTGAAGTGCTGCATGTTTTGTTGAATTAGTAAACCTCAAGTGTTGATTATAGACTAAAGATGGATGGAACAACATTCCAAATTACGCTTGGCAGAGGTTATATGTTAGATGGTTTTGATATAGCTGTTTTTTATTACGGCTTCTAGATGTACCTGTCTTGCCTTTGACAGTCATAACCAAAAAAGACACGGAACTATGGAAAATAGTGCTTTCCCTAAATATGTCACTGGCAAGGATCTTTCTTATTTTGGTTCCGCAGTGGGAGATTTTCATAACTCCCCAGGCTCTTTATATTTTTGGAACCTTACAGAAAGCAGTTACAGGATTTTGAGTCTCTTCTCTTAGTGGTTAGCACGAATCACTTCCTATGTTTCAGCCACTCAGTTGCTAAAAATTGCTTTGATTCCACCTTTTTTGTGCTAAAAATTGGTCCGGAATATGGGAAAACAGATCTAATTCTCCAGACATTGTTTTCTAAAATCTTACATAACAGAAAGATTTACATCATCAGGAAGTTTTGAGGAGGTTAATAAGCTGCAGAAATACAAGATCCAAAATCACTAGCATATGAGAGACCTTCATGTAGGCAGTAGTGCTATTACAATGATCCGGTGAGTGTTGCTCCAGATGTCAATTTATGCTGTAATTAAGGCATGGTAGGTAAAATGAGACAGGAGAAGCTGTGTAGTATTTGAAGCAGCTAGAATTCAATAAAGTGATACAGGTGTTTTTTAAAGCCCTAACATAGCAAGAACACTACATTTGCCTACAGACAGTGTTAGTTTTTCAAAACGGATGTGAAGGAACTTTGCAACTTGACTATACTGGCATCTATTCAATTTTGAATATATCATTTAAAAAGAGTCATGTAGTCTTTTCTCCAACTTTTTTATTCATGTTTTCAAGTCCTATGATTCTGCGGATGACTGGTCTGAGCACATCAGTTCTTCTGGCAAAAAATACTACTACAACTGCCGAACAGAAGTTTCACAATGGGAAAAACCAAAAGAGTGGCTTGAAAGGTACAGATATGCTTTTATTTTATAATCAAAAGTATATAATCTAGAAAAATATTGTACTTGATTTCAGTTCTTACTTTTTGATTTTTTTGCAGAGAGCAGAGACAAAAAGAAGCAAGCAAAATGTCAGTTAACAGTTTCCCAAAAGATAGAGACTACAGAAGAGAGGTGATGCAGGCAACAGCAGCCAGCGGGTTCGCCAGTGGAAGTATGTTTTTTTTTAATTTATAAATTCCCCTCTCACTCCTATGGGTGGTATGTATCTTCCTCAACCTCGGGTCCTCTACCAGAGGCCTGGGAGTTTGAGGGTTCTGCACAGTATCTTAGCTGTTCCTAGCACTGCACTCTTCTGGACAGAGAGCTCTGATGTTGTTCCTGGGATCTGTTGGAGCCACTCCCCCAGCTTAGGAGTCACAGCCCCGAGTGCTCCTACCACCACTGGAACCACTTTGGCCTTCACTTTCCACATCCACTCTAGTTCCTCTTTCAGGCCCTGGTACTTCTCCAGCTTCTCATACTCCTTCTTCCTGATGTTGCTGTCACTTGGCACTGCTATATCTATCACTACCTCTGTCTTCTGGTCCTTGTCTATTACCACGATGTCTGGTTGATTAGCCAGTACCTGCCTGTCCGTCTGGATCTGGAAGTCCCACAGAATCTTAGCCCTGTTATTCTCCACAACCTTCTGTGGGATCTCCCATCTGGTCTTGGGAGGGTCTAGCCCATATGCTGTGCAGATGTTCCTGTACACAATGCCACTACTTGGTTGTGCCATTCAGTGTATGCTGTTCCTGCCTGCATCTTACATCCTGCCGCTATGTGTTGGACTGTCTCTGAGGCCTCTCTGCACAGTCTGCACCTTGGGTCCTGTCTAGTGTGGTAGACCCCTGCTTCAATGGATCTGGTGCTCAGTGCCTGTTCTTGTGCTGCTGTGATCAGTGCCTCAGTGCTGTCTTTTAGTCCGGCCCTTTCCAGCCACTGGTAGGATTTCCCAATGTCAGCCACCTCAGCTATCTGTCGATGATACATCCCATGAAGGGTCTTGTCTTGCCATGGCACTTCTTCTGCTTGATCTTCCTCCTATGTCTGCTGCTGCCTCAGGCATTCTCTCAGCAGCTCATCTTTGGGTGCCATCTTACTGATGTACTCCTGGATGCTCTGGGCTTCATCCAGGACAGTGGCTTTGACACTTGCCAAACCCTGCCCGCCATCTTTCCGGCTGGTGTACAGCCTCTGGGTGTTGGATTTGGGGTGGAAACCTCCGTACATTGTGAGGAGCTTCCGGGTCTTCACATCGGCAGCCTCCATGTCCTCCTTTGGCCAGCTCACTATACCGGCTGGGTATCTGATGACTGGCAGGGCGTACCTGTTGATGGTGTGGATCTTGTTCTTCTCATTGAGCTGGTTCTTCAGGACCTGTCTTATCCTTTGGTGGTACTTGGATGTTGCTGTCTTCCTTGCCTCCTCATTGTGGTTCCCATGTGACTGTGGGATGCCAAGGTACTTGTAGCTGATCTGTATGTCTGCTGTGGGGCCTGCTGGTAGTTCCACCCCATCAGTCTTGACTATCTTCCCTCTCTTTACTACCATCCGGCCACGCTTCTCCAGTCCGAATGACATCCCAGTATCCTTACTGTAGATCCGTGTCAGGTGGATTAGCGAGTCGATGTCTCATTCATTCCTAGCCTATAGCTTGATGTCATCCATGTAGAGGAGGTGGCTAATGGTAGTTCCACTCTTGAACTTGTATCCATATCCAGTCTTTGTGATTATCTGGCTGAGGGGGTTCAAGCCAATGCAGAACAGCAGCGGGGGCAGCACATCACCTTGGTATATGCCGCACTTGATGGCCACTTGTGCAAGCTGTCTTGAGTTGACTTCCAGTGTTGTCTTCCACAGTCCCATTGAGTTCTTGAGGAAGGTCCTTAGTGTCCTGTTGACTTTTGTATAGCTCCAGACATTCACAGATCCATTTGTGCGGCATTGAGTCGTAGGCTTCCCTGTAGTCAATCCAGGCTGTGCTCAGATTGGTCTGTCTAGACCTTGAGTCCTGGGTGACTGCTCTGTCTATGAGCAACTGGTGTTTTGAGCCTCTGGTGTTGTTCCCAATGCCCTTCTGAGCTGTGCTTATGTACTGGCCCATGTGGTCCTGTAGCTTGGCGGCTATGATGTCTGATAGGACTTTCCATGTTGCGGGGAGGCAGGTTATTGGCTGGTAGTTGGACGGTGCTGTTCCCTTGTAGGGGTCTTTCATGATCAGCATTGTCCTTCCTTGTGTTAGCCAGTCTGGGTGGGAGCCTGCTGCTGGCAGCTGGTTCATTTGTGCTGCTAGGCATTCATGCACTGCTGTTAGTTTCTTTAGGCAGTAGGTGTGGATCATGTCCGGTCCAGGCGCTGTCCAGCTCTTCATGTTCTTGACCCACTGTTGGATGTCTGCTACTGTGATGGTGACTGGTTCCTGTTCTGGGAGATTGCTGTGGTCTGTTCTCAGGTCCTGCAGCCACTTTGCACTGGTGTTATGAGTCTTCTCTTTCTCCCATATGTTCTTCCAGTACTGTTCAGTTTCTGCTGTTGGTGGCTCTGTTGTTGTTGTGTTGTTGCACTGCAGTTGGGAGTACACCTTGGATGGTTCTTTGGAGAACAAAGCATTTATCTTTTTGGCCTCTGCTGCTCTAGTGTATCTCCTTAGCCTGGTAGCCAGTGCTGTGAGCCTTTGTTTAGCAGTCTCTAGGGCTTCAGCTGAAGTCAGGCCCTTGTATTTTTTCAGTAGCTGAGTCTTATCCTTAATCTCTACACCCTTCTGTAGTTCCACCAGCTGACTAACTTCTCTCTGAGTTGCCTTGATCTTATCCTCCAACCTCATTTTCCAGGGGGGGTATGTACTGCTGTTCTTCTTGATCGTGTAGCCAAGCATCTCCAGGATTACAGAGGCTGTAGCGTATACCAGTTCATTGGTTTGAGTTATGGTGATAGTAGGAATTGTCGATAGGGCTCTACTGGCATCTTCTAGCATACTAGCTGATGGTATTTCTCCAACGAGCCTTGGTAATCGGTCCCGAGGGTTGACTGTAGCTAGTTTATCCATGATCTTATGCCTCATATCAGCTGCTGTGCTCTGTAATGGAAAGGGTGGCAGTGAAGTTCCAGCTTCAGGTGTTGGCTGCACATCTAGTTGTTCTTCTGGGTCGTCTTCTTGAGTCCGGGATGTAAGGTGGATTTGGTCTATCTCAAGTTGTGAGAGCAGCTGCCTCTTTACTATGTTGAAGCGTTGGGTAACTAGCTGTTTCTCAGTTAGTGTGGATGTAGGTCTTTTGTCCATCCATAGTTCCCTCATACGTTTCATATATCCCCTCTCATTAGGTCTACTGTTGTAGTAGCATTCCATCAATTCCAGGTTCTCTTGTCTTGTCCGTGTATGGTTTGTTCCAGTAGCCCACTTACCGTCAGATTGTCCTGGTTCCCCAACATCTGGCGCGAACCTTGTTAATCCGGGCGACGTCCGAGCCGGCATGACTCTCCTAGTTCGTGTCACTCTCAGATTCAAGGTAGGCAAGTGAGGCGTTAAGGGGTCTTTTGCAGTTGAGGGATCTGCGAAGAGTTGCTCAGTTGATCGAGGAGTCAATCCATTAACTCCAGCCCCTCAGCTGGAGTAACATGAGTTGAAGGAAGGGCATATCCCTTCCACTCGGTGCAGTGGACCAACTAGGCATTAGGAATTCAAAGGGAGATACAAGTTACTTAAAATAACTTGTGTGCATCTTTCTTCGACTGCTGCTGAAAACAGCAGAAAGTATAGACCAGGGCTCAGAGTAGCTTTGAGCTTATCCCACTAAAGTAGGGGTCTGCAGCCTGTGGCTCCAGAGCCGCATGTGGCTCTTTGGCTGCCCCCCCCCCCCCCCCCCCGGTGGGGGGGGGGGGCCCGGACCCCCCCGCCACAAGGGACCTTGTGGAGGACCCGCTTCTGGCCAGCCCTGCTCCCATGCCGGAGGATCCTGTGACAGGTGCATTGGCCCAGCTCCTCTCTACTGGGAAGCTGTATTCATTGAGGCTTTCAAAACACTTGGTTATTGAAAAAACTTTTTAAAATGGCTTCTTATCTTTTGGGTTGCTGACCCTGCATTAGAGTATTCACTTACATCTTTGTTCCATGTTAGTGTTCAGTTGTTTTTGGTTTTTTGTAATTATCTCTCTCTGTGCACTACTGCATGTGCAGTATTTGTCCTACAGCTTTGAAGACAGTGTTTTTCTATAGCTGCTGTGATAGTCTTTTCACAGCATTTTTTTCTTGAGAGCTTAAAATACCAGAGGATTAGAAAGGGCCTGACTGTTATCACTATTCCGTTATAAATTGCAGGTGAGCAACATGCTAATATTTGGAGAAAACATGCATTGTTTTAGCAGGTGTTGCACTGTTTAATGAAAATGCTTATTTCAACAAGAATAGGTGCAGAAATTGCACATTGCAATAATTTTTTTTATGAATTTCGAATCATTTTGCAGCATTGGTGATGGTAAGGTTGCATAATGGATTAGAAACTAGGAGTCAGTAAGGATGAAGCATTTTATGCATATCCCAGTGTAAAATATTCAACTCACTGTTGAATGACAACATTCAAATTAAGAAGTTAATGTATGTTGAACTGTTAAGTTGTAAATGCTAAAAGCTGAATTTCTGTCTGCTTTTTAGACTTTAAAAATAAATTCAAAATTCAGTTGCATTAAAAAAATAAACACAAAAAAGTTGGCATACAAAAGAGAAATTATAAAAGAATGAAAATTTTGCAGCGAAGTCTGCCGTAAGTCTGTCAGAGTACATATAGCATATACCAGTATTAACATTTTAGTTCAGGTGTTAAATGAAGTCTTTTTAAATGACCTAAAAGTTTGGACAATTCACAGCAGCATAGCTTGACCTCAAGAAATTACTTAAACGGAATTCTAAATTGAGCAAAGGTCTGAAAGTGTTTGAGGGAGGTGCATGTTGTCAGTAAAATCAGGTTTTGTCTTGTTTGATGGTACTGCACTGGTAGTAGTTACTGTGCTTCCAGTAGAGTGTTTAAAAAATAATGGAAGACTAATCAAATGTAAGCATTAGTCATAGTCCTTCCAATGTTAGTGAAGCTTCTAACTTAATCTTTTTTTCCTTGCTGCAACTTGTGAACGTTGAACTACAGTGGAAGACAAGCATTCCAGTGATGCCAGTAGTATACTCCCACAGAATATTTTGTCTCAGACAAGCAGACACAATGACAGAGACTACAGACTGCCAAGAGCAGAGACTCACAGTGGTTCTACTCCAGTACAACATCCCATCAAACCAGTGGTTCATTCTACTGCTACCCCAAGCACTGTTCCTCCTACTCCATTTTCTCTACAATCTGATCACCAGCCAAAGAAATCCTTTGATGCTAATGGAGCATCTACCTTATCAAAATTGCCTACACCCACATCTTCCATCCCTTCTCAGAAAACAGAGAGAAAAGGTATGTCAGATAAAATTGTTTTATACCAGTCAATGTTACAAGTTGAATTTGAGTTGTTGATTGGAACAGTGTTTTTCAAACTTAGGGTCAGGACCCCAGTGCAGGGTCGCAAATCCTCAGGTACTGGGTAGTGGCACCCCCTGTTGCTGCTGCCAAAAGACTGGAATACATTGCTTAAAAGATGTAATTGTTGGGTCATGTGAATAAATGATTTTTTTCAACTGGGTCCTGAGGAAAAGAGTTTGAAAACCACTGGATTAGAAAGTGTGACTTCTAAAATTTAAACTTGTTTTCCTTGGTGACCTATGCTTGAAGCAGTTAGTTCAGTCATGATCTTTAAGGTATGAATTGTCAGTTTCATGTTAAAACATATTTGTCACAGTCAGCTTATCTGACTGAACTTTGAATTCATAGATGCTAAAACAGGGGAGACCATTGTGGTCATCTGATGTGACCTCCTTTGTAACACAAGCTATAGGGCTTCCCTAAATTAATTCTCTTTTGGTCTGGAGTATATCTTTTAGAAAAACCATTGACACTTTCAGGTTTACCATTTATATGCATATACTGCAAACTCTATTTCAAATGATCTCTGCTAAAAGGGTGTGTAAAATCCTCTTTATGCCCTTTTGGAACTTTGCGTTTACTCCAGTTTTTAACATAACTAGTATTAATGGTTCAAAGCCATCTCGGGCCCATGCATTCTGTAACAAGTGTTTGTATTTCATTGGGATTCCAATGACAAATTACTCAGTCTTCCATGTAGTGCTACACAGGACTACGACTGGTACATTGGTGGAAATCAACTGAGCAGTTACTCTCTTCTATATATAAAAAGTTGGATGGTATTCTTTCATTTTAACGGTTTTTATGGTGTATTGATTCTTCAATCTTAAAATGGCTTAAAGTTAACAGTTTGTTTCTGAAGCATCTAGAGGCACCAGAAAAGATCAGTGCCCCATTATACTTGATATTGTTCAAATTAGAATTTTGAATGTCATAAATAATGAGTTTGATACGTTCATAGAGCGGAGAAACTGATTGAGAATGTAAAAATAGGGGTGTTTGATACCACAGAGCATGAGGTACTTCTCTTCAGCATACGTTGTGTCTGTACTACAAACTTTAGTCAACACAAGTTATGTTGGCATATAGCCCACCAAAGTTAGTATATTATTGTGTGTGCATTCTTTGCTCCTTGTGTCTGAACTGCGCATGCTCACCAGAATTATTTGTGCCAATGCAAAGTGCAGAGTATCATACAAAGACAGATAGGTCAGTGTGCAACTCACTGCCATCCGCGTGCTCTTTTTGGGCAGTTTTGGCAGTGCATGGTGGAGCAGAAATGAGTTGTGAAGGGACAGTTAGGAGCAAGGGTCGGTTTCTGAGCATGCAGTTGTGTCTATTCCATAATGTCATCTATATCCCACACTTTAAAAAAAAAAAAAAAAAAAAAAACGACAAATCCACAGGGGCCTGAGAAACGGGCTTCAACTGATGGGACCACATCATAACACAGATTTGATATGACCAATGGAACTTTAGGATATAAAAGGCCACATTCATGGCTCCGTGTGCTGAGCTTACCTTAGGCTTGCAGGGTAGGGACACCAAAGTTAGAACTACACTGACAGTGGAGAAGTTTGGGAATTGCGCTGTGGAAACTTGTGATAAGATTGCTGTGTGTCAGTAAGAAATAATTTTGGAGTTGGAATATCCACTGCTGAGTAGTGCAGGAGAGACTGTTGTCATACAAGTGTGTAGGGCCATTAATTGTCTCTTATTGCACAGGAGTGTGGTCTCTGATGTCATGGGGAGTGTGGTTGTGTGGGAAGGTGTTATGATGGAGTTCTTTCTAGACTACAAAGGCATATGAGCCCATGATTGTTGTTGAATCTGTAGGTCCCCAAGAGTGGAGCACCTGTGTTTTCTGCCTGAGTAAGCCCTGTTGTGTTCTAGTGCATCTACTCTCTTTTTCATGTTGCACTTTGTGGTTCCTTCTCCTGTCTGCTCTTTTAGTCTGCATTGTTTGCTATTTTCACCTTCCAAGCCATTTGTTCACTGTGAGTAGAGCCTGGCAGGAATACAATAAGTTGGCTCTGCATCTGCAAGAATCACTCTCACTAATGAGCAGCACTGTTCTATTTGTATCTGCATTCATGCCAAACCTCCAGCCTTGCATTCCTGGCTGGGGGTCGGGGCTAGCTCCCGCCAGCAGTAGCAGTTCTGAGCAGGCCGACCTGCCCCACTCCCCTCTAGCCCTGCCCAACAGGGGCCAGGAGCCCCAGGCACTGTTGTTTCTTTGTCCCTCCTGGCTGCGCTTCCCAGCTGGGAAGTGTGGCCAGCAGAGGCCTGGAACTGCAGCATTTGACTCTTGTTGCCCCAGGCCGTGCAGCGCTGGGGGAGTGGGCCAAGGTGGGGGAGCCTGAGCAGTGCCACCTGCCGCTCAGTCTCCATCCTACATGCCATTTTTGGCAAGTGTGCTGGGGGATGCCGACCCCTTGCTTAGTTTGACTAATTCAGAATATATGTGAGTGGTTACTGAAAGCCAGTGTCTCAGTGGAAGCACTGGAAGAGAGATAAGTTGGCTTGACTGTTCTGTTGAGTGCATTAACGGTCCATCTCTCAAAGAGCTGAGCTCTTACTAATTTTAAAAATGTATCTACAGATATTCAGGAGAGTTGATATAATGGGAAAGCAATTCTTTTCTTAGCTCCAGTTTACATTTTTACCATAAGTGAAAGTTCTTCCATGGACAAGGTACTTTAATGAAGATTATGTTTAAAGGCACTGCTTTACTTTAACCTGATACTTAAGAATGGTTAAAAAAAAGGGGAGGGGGTCTTCTGTCTTACACTTGAACAAAAATTTATATCAGCTGTAAAGAGCTATGCAGCATTCCTCTCAGTAGTTTCAACATAACCAGTCCTCATTTCAGGCTTCTGGGGCTGTCCTTAGAGTTATGCTATGTCAACATTTTTAAAAAGTGAATTTGTTCTTTAGTTTAACAGGGTCAAAATTTCATTCATTTGTCTTTGAGTGCTAACTCTTGTCACATCACAGTCACCGAAAGATTTTTACCACAGTGGTATCCATGGGTTGGCTCTGCCCCTGGAGACACTTCTTTGTGGTGCCATATATAGAGCCTTGCCAATCCTCTCAGCCTCTTTAGTTTCTTCTTACCACTAGGATAATCACTAGAATATCACTCTTTCCTTGCCCAGCGAGCTCTTTTCCAGTGAGCTTGTTCATACATACATCTAAATAGTTAAGATTTATCATTGCTAGTGATAGTTCATAGATTAGTGTAGTTAGGATTTTGCTTATCAGTGTCTGTTCTTGGTGAAACAAACAAGAAGTCCTATGGCACTTAAAGACTAACATTTATTTATTGCATGGGCTTTCATGGGAGAAAATCGTACAAGTGTCTGACAAAGTGGGATTTTTTTCCCATGAAAGCCCATGCAATAAATACAATTGATTGACTTTAAGTGCCACAGGACTCCTTGTTTGTTTTTAGCTGATCTAGACTAACATGGCTGCCCCTTTGGAACTTGATTCTTGGTGAGAGATGGAGAACTCTTTTGCAAGGTACATGCTTAGGATATAATCAAAGAGCAGCATTATAAATATTTTGTATTTTAGGAAACTTTTACCAAATGCCATCTAGTTAGATCCATAAGTCTTTAAATTCACGAGCAGATTGTCTGTCTTTACTGTGATATTGCTAGTACTAAATATGCTGCAAAATAAGGGGAAATTCTGGTTCTTTGTGCATGTGTGTAATTTTATTCAAATATGATAAAGCATATTTCTGTCCGGTGATGAGACGAGCAGTTCATTTACTTCACAATGCAGCCATAATACAAAAAAGGGAGATTATAAAAAGTGAATAATTTATGTTAAAAATTGTACATGAAACATGAAATACATGATCTCACATATGATTATGTGGAATAAAGGCTTTATTAAGAGTTTGGGATGATTGTGTAACTCGTGGTGAACCTTGCAAATGTTATGCATGGAGACTTTATATACATTATACCATCATGTATTTTATTCATTATATATCATAAAAACTATTTTGGAAATTCTTTGGAGGGTTTGTTGTCTTGACAATGTTTCTTGAACTTTGTCTGTCTTTGAAATCATGAGCTTCAGTTATAAATCCACTCTTGGCTCAGCAAGGGAGAGAAAATTAGAAGTAATAAATGTATAAGCCCTCAAAAAACAAGTTGTAGTGATTTATGGATCTACAGATGGGGCTTGGAACTATTTCAAGTCAGAGTACTGTGTGAAGCGTGCATCTCAAAAAAGGGGGTTTGGGGGGTATTCATAGGCAAGAGTTGTAGAAGTTGGCTGAGGAAGCATGTGAGACAGGTGATTCAGAGAAAGCAGGAAGTATACAAGGAATGGAAGATGTGAGGAATCAGCAAGGAAAGCTACTTCTCCCTACATGTTCTGATTTGGAAGAAAGTGAGAGAGTCCAAAAGCCAAGTAGAGTTGGACCTTAAAAAGGGAATTAAAACCAATAGTAAAAGGTTTTACAACCATGTCAGTAAGAAACCAAAGAAGAAGTTGGACTGCTAAGCACCAAGGCTGGGGTGGAGGTTAGGAATTGTAACAGGGCAGGGGGAATGAAACTCTTCACCTGCCCCTGTTAGCCTGGGCTGGAGAGGCTAAGGCTGACCAGACCACAGCTGGGAGCTGATTAGGCAGAAGTAAAGCTCTCGCCTAATCAGGAAGATAAAGAGCAGCTTGAGGACCTGGGCCAGCACAGGGAACAGGGGCGGCATGGCCAGCAAAGCAGAACAAGGTCTCTGGCATTAGGGCAGAGAGAGTAGAATCCTGAGCCTCCAAGTCCCTGAGGGCCTTGGGGGTACAAACTGGGAGTGGGACCGTCACTTTTGTAAATAAATGAGCACATGGTTTGTACTGAAAACAAGCTGTGGTGAGTCTTTGTGTCAGCTGGGGAGCAGAGAAGGCTAAGAGGTAGGGGCAGAAGAGTATGCCCTATGACAGGGGTAACCTAGGCATGGCCCATTATCTAAAGAAATACTTTGCTGCCGTTTTTGATTAAACTAATAAAGAGCTGGGGGATGGTGGCCGGCTGGCTAATGGGAATGAAGATACAGAGGTAGGAATTCACACATCTGAGGTAGAAACCAAACTTGAATAGCTTAATGGGAGTAAATCGGGGAGCCCAGATAATCTCCATCCAAGAATGTTAAAGGAACTGTCATACAAAATTGCAGTTTTGTTAGCAAGGATTTTTAATGGGTCAGTAAACTCATGGATTGTACCATATGACTGGAGAATTGCTAACATAGTCCTATTTTTAAGAAAGGGGAAAAGCATGGTCCGTGTAACTACAGGCCTGTTAGTTTAACCTCAGGAGTATGCAAGGACTTGGGGAAACAAATTTTGAAAGAGAGAGTAGTTGAGGACACCAAGGTTAATGGTAATTGGGACAAAATACGACACAGCCTTACAGAGGTTAGATTGTGTCAGACCAAACTGATCTCCTTTTTTGAGAAGATAATAGTGTTTTTTTGCGGTTAGACAAAGGGAATGTAGTGGATCTAGTTTACCTAGATTTTGGCAAGGCATTTGATAGAGTTGGACATAGATAATGATTAGTTAAATTGGCAAATATAGGTATTAATATGAAAATTGGAAGTTGGATAAGGAACTGTTAAAAAGGGAGACTATGATGGGTGATACTGCAAGCTGAACTATCAAGCTGGTGGAAAGTTATTAGTGGTGTTCCTCAGGGATCGGTCTGGGGCCCAATCTTATTTAACTTTATTTTATTGACTGGCACAAAAAGTAGGAATGTACTAATAAAGGTTATGGATGACACCAAGTTGGAAAGTATTGCAAAGACAGGGAAGGATCAGGGTACCATACAAGAAGATCTGGGTGGCCTTGTAAACTGCAGTAATAGGAAAGGAATGGAATT
The DNA here is from genome assembly GCA_007922195.1 of Podocnemis expansa. Lineage (NCBI taxonomy): Eukaryota > Metazoa > Chordata > Testudines > Podocnemididae > Podocnemis > Podocnemis expansa. The sequence goes on from ML681964.1 coordinate 47,970,529, forward strand.
TAATAGTGGAAAGTGCAAGGTCATGCATTTAGGGACTATTAACAGTAATTTTTGCTATGTTTGGAACAGATCAGTTGGAAGTAACAGAGGAAGAGGAGGACCTAGGATTATTAATCACAGGATGACTATGAGCTTCCAGTGTGATGTAGCTGTGAAAAAAGTTAATGCAATTCTAGGATGCATCAGAAGAGGTGTTTCCAGTGGAAACAGGGGGGTGTTAATACCATTATACAGGCACTAGTGAGATCTCATCTGGCATACTGTGTGCAGTTCTGGTCCCCCATGTTTCAGAAAGATGAATCCAAACTGGAGCAGGTGTAGAGAGTATTTTTAACCATGATTTTTATCCACCCTGTCAGAAATGAGCTATAGCAGCTCTAGTACTACTGAAGGGTGCCAAATGTATACCACCCAAAATGTTGAGAAAGGGGAACTACACAAAAACAAGAAAGCTAGTTAAATGGAAGGTAAAAAGGTAGACACCAAAGTGAAATGAGAGCAAGCTGCAGGGAAATATTTTTAGAACTCCATAGTAGAGGGTCAAATGAAATATATAACCCACATGAAAAAAAATATATAAATAAGCAGTATTGGTAGCTAAATCCTACTGAGGAAAATAGAAAGGACCATAAAGTCTAGTAAATCAAGTGTAAAAGTATATGTAAGCAGGCCAAAAAAGAATTTGATGAGCAACTTGCGAAGGACAGAAAAACTGACCATAAAGATTTTAAATACATCAGAAGCAGGAAGTCTGCCAAACAGTTTGTGAGGCCACTGGACAGTAGGAGTGGTAAAGGAACACTCAAGGAAGATATACAGCCTTTGTAGAGCAGCTAAATTAATTCTTGGCATCAGTCTTCTCTTCAGAGTAGTTGTGGGAAATTTCTTCAACTGAGCCATTCTTTTCAGGTGAAAGGTCCAAGGAACTGTCCAAGATTAAGGTGTCAGTAGAGTTGGTTTTGGAACAAATAAGGAAGTTAAACAATTATGTCTCCATCAGGACTGGTGGTATTCATGCAGGAGTTCTGAGGGAACTCAAATATGAAACTGCACAGTGACTAAGAATGTAATTTACTGTTTAAATCTGGTTCTGTGCCAAATGAATGGAGGATAGTGAATATGAACACCCAGTTTTAAAAAAGGCTTCTGAAGCTATCCTTAACAATTGCAAACCAGTAAGCCTACCATAACTTGATTACCACGCAGCTTGATTGAAACTATAGCGAAGAACAGGAGTATCGGATAGGTAGGTAAATGAACACAAATCATTGGGGAATGATGAAGATGGCTTTTGTGAAAGGAAATCATGCCTCTCCATTCTGTTAGAATTTTCTGAGGTGGTAAACAAATATGGACAAGAGTGATCCAGTGAATATAGTGTACTTGGACTTTCAGAACACAGTTGGCAAGACTCCTCACCAAAGGCTCTTATGCAAAGTAAGCAGTCAATGGGTGTCTGGTTAAAAGACAGCAAATGAAGGGTTGGAATAAATGTTGAGTTTTCACTGTGGAGAAATGTAAATAGTTCTGTTCTCCAAGGAAATGTATGGGGACCAGAGCTGTTTAACATATTTCATAAGTGATCTAGAAAAAGGGGTAAATGGTTAGGTGGCAAAATTAGGAAATGATACAAAATTACTCAAGATGCTTAAATCCAACGCGGACTGGGAAGGGATCTCACAGAATTGGGCAAGTAACTCAATGGCTCATGAAATCAATTCTCGAGTAAGTACAAAGCAATGTATATTGTGAAACATGGTCCTAACTATACATACATACAAAAGATGGGATCAGGGTTAGCTCTTACCACTCAAGGAAGAGATTTTGGAGCCATTAATACTTCTCTGAAAACATCTGCTCAGTGTACTGCTGAAGAAAGTTGTTTAAAAAAAAAATTAGCAATATTGGGAACAGGACAGATGATAAGACAGACCATCATAATTCCACTGCATAAATTCATGGTGCCCCCACACCTTGAATACTCCATGCAGTTCCGGATGTGCCGTTTCAAAAGAATACATTAGAATTGGAAAGAGTACAGAGAAGGGAAGCCAAAACTGCAAAAGGTATGGAACAGCTTCCATATGGGAGAGTAAAAAATTGAGACTTCATCTTGGAAAAGAGATGACTACAAAAGATATGATAGAGGCATATAAATTATCCATTTTCTCTATGCCATTCATAAGGAGGTGGTGTTTACTCCTTCACATAACACAAGAGCCAGTGGTTACCCAATGAAATTAATAAAAACAAACAAAAGGAAGTATTTCTTCACACACCATAAAAGAAGCCTATGGAAGACATTTCCAGGGTTTTGTAAAAGCCAAAACTATAGCAGGGCTCACAAAAGAATTAGATGAATTTAAGGAGGCTAGGTCCATCAGTGCATATCAGCCAAGTTGACCAAGGATATGCAGCCTCATGCTCAGGATCTCCCTAGCATCTGACAGCAAGAAGTCAGGAGTGGATAACTCAGTGCAGAGGTGTTGGTGGTGCCTGGCACAAGGGGCATGTGCTCCAAGTTCTGGCGCCAGTACCCCAAATGGCTGGAGTACCCCCTGCCTCTCCTGGTATCCAGGGCCAGGACGGATGCAGCAGTGCCTGCTTCTCCTGGCAGGTTGTCCAGGCCCGGGACGGCTATGGCAGTGCCTCCCTCTCTAGGGCCAGGATCCTGGCCGGGTCCCCTGCGGCAGCCACTGCCTTGCTTGTCTCCATTCCTGTCCCCGGGGCAGAGATGCTTCTGACTCAGTGGTTGCCTGGTCATTCCCTCAGAACATTGGCCTCTCTTGAAAGACTGAATATTGGGCTACGTGACCATTTATCTGGCCCAGGGATGGCCTGTTCTTAAGTTTTTGTCACAGAACAAGTGTGATGAGCCAACAGCAATAATGCGTGTAAAGTAAAACAATATTTAGTTATGAAAGTGTAATTGTCAATAATTATTTTTCTTTGTTTGATATTTAAAATGGGTTATTTAGCTTTTACATATATCTTATAGATGTATAAAGATTTTAATCGTACCGTACTTAGAACAGTGTCTGAGAAATTAGTCAAGTGGTGGTTCCACTGTTCCTATTTGTGACTGAAGGACCTAATAGGAATTATAGTAGGTCCAAATGAGTTCAGATAAACCAAAAATATCTATATAGGTTTCCGGGAATTCAGTATGTTTGTATGTTTCCATTGAACAGTGTTGAAGTGTGATTTGTTTTAAGAGCAAACAACTGAAACTACACTTAAAAATCTAAGCAGTGCTTAAAACTAGTTCTGGCAGTTGAATTATTGCTCCCTCCCCCCCTTAACTGTCTTTAGGTATCTGGTTGTGGGGGTGTTTTTTTAAAGCTCTCAGAACAGTGATTAGTAGTTTTGTGTTTAACCACCAATACAACGCACAGTGCTTAACTTCCTTGTTTTGTCTGTTGCAAGTAATTTTGGATGGTTTCTTTGTATAACATTTTTGCAGTTTTAGTTATAACTCTATCTTTCTGTAAAGATGATAGTATTTACTATATCAGGATTTTTCTTTGGCACATGTGTGTCCTGCAGTTTGTGTGTGTGTGTGTGTGTGTGTGTGTGTGTGTGTGTGTGTGTGTGTGT
>ML681964.1:47974135-48013398 GCA_007922195.1 Podocnemis expansa
GTTTCATAGCAATATTATATCATGAAAACTATTTGCTCAGGGTGTCTCAGTCATATCACTGGCAGTGTTCACTCTACCTCTTTCCAGTAAGATGTTGGAAACCATTATAATAATGGAATTCACAGTAAGATATTTTATTCTATTATACCTGAAACATTTCAGGTTCCAAAATAAGATTTCTTTTTTATATTAAACTGCAGTAGAATAAGTCCCAATAATAGAATGTCATAAGATCTTTCAGCTTCCAGAATACATACTTCTCTGTTCCTTGACTGAAACAATAAGTAAGAAGCTAATCCTTTATATTTATGAGTAATGTGTATTAGTTAGAATCTGTAACAAAAGTCATCTTTTTGAGAAGTAAAAACTGTAAATTAATGTTTTGTCTTCTGTTCAGAATCTGTATCTGTGGACAAGTCCGTATCTCATTCTTGCACAACTCCTTCCACATCGTCTGCTTCTGGACTGAATCCGACTTCTGCACCTGCGATTTCTACAGTTCCTGTCTCACCTGTCCCTCAATCACCAATTCCTCCATTACTTCAGGACCCAAATCTTCTTCGACAGCTGCTGCCTGCTCTTCAAGCTACCCTCCAGCTTAATAATTCTAGTGTAGACATATCCAAAATAAATGAAGGTAAGACTTCTACAAAACTGTAACATAATCTTTAAAACTTTTATTTATGCAAGTCCAATGTATTAACAGAATATAAAATCATTATAGCAAGAGTTCTACTTAAAATAAGGGAAGTAAAATATTGCAAAATAAAAAATGAATGCCCAGGTAAACTTAATTGTGCTGTTTAGGTAAACTTAACTTTTTGAACTTGCCATATAAGTCACTATATAAAATGTAATGTATAAATGCTTAATTAGCACACTGGCAAGATAATTTGTGCGCACAAGTACAGTCATTAGGATTGAGGTCTTTGCTGGTTTTTATATGTTCTTCTGTTTGGGATGTGTATCTGGCTGTCAGTATGGAAAGGTTAGGCTGTGTGACCATGCTATATTAAAGACGTCTTCTAGTAGTGTCCTGTGGGTGCTCTGCTGCAGGTGCCCATGCGTTCCATGTTCGTTGCATTGGAGATTTTGTGTAACAGTGTTTGTTCAGCCTGCTTGTGTGTTTGACATCTTTGTGCTCTGTATCAAACATACATAAAACTGCATGGAGAACCATCATCAGTTCTTGTTCGATGGCCTGAGATGGAGCCCTAAGTGTACTTGCTGCCAGTTTTTCTTGGTGTTCACCTTTTGTATAGCTTAGTGTAATTAGTTCAGTTTAGTCCAGTTAGTTGGTTGTCACTGTTGTTTGTGACCTTTCCACTGCTGGTGTTTTTTTTCCATTAAAAACACCCCATTTCTTTGCTCATCTCCTATAGCCCCCTCCCTTTCTTTCTCTTTGGAGAGGCCTTTCTTAAGGGCTGTGTTTGGTGGTTATGCCACGTTCTTGCACTTCTTGTCAAAAGTTCATCCCTGTGAGGAACAGGGGCATTATGCAGGTGCAGAATCTTGAAGCAAAGATGTTGTGGACCTTCCATTAGACTTGAGCAGTGTCTACCAACCACTGTGCAATGGCCTGCAGGTGTGCCATCAGGCCTGAGCAGGTGTGCCATGGAATTTTTTGAAAAACTACTCAATTCTGCATTGGCTCATGAATGTTCATGAGTTCATTCAAAAACAATAAGGTGGTGTGCCTCAAAATAATTAAAAGTATCAAGGTGTGCGATGGCAGAGAAGAGTTTGGGAACCACTGGACTAGCACTTCAAAACTGATGCTTAATAACAGTAATATCCAGTCTCAATGACTGAAGAATTTGGTGGCGGACGGGAGAACTCAGAATTTTTGACTGGCAAATACTTTTTTGTCTGCACATTTATATGTAGGTATTGAGGTGGCAGGGGTCTGGCAGATGGTTTTAACAGATTTCAAAAGAGTTTTGTTGCCTGTTAATGCAATTTGTGGAGGGATTGTAGAATGTAAGATGTTCAAAAGTTTATTTTGCTGCTCTTTGACCTTCTCTAGAAGAATCTAGAGTGTGTCAACACATTTCATCAGCTCCTGAAACTATCTAAAATAATTCAGCAAAGAAGGTGGTGGGTACATTGCAGCCTCATCTGGTAATGAAGTGTTTGCATGGGGAGAAGAGTCACCTCTTCATCAGCTGCTGCTGCTGCTTGCTCTTGCTTCCTGAGATGATGGTGGAAGAAAAGAATCTCTCTCTCTTCTTCTCCTCCTCCTCCTCCTGCTGCTGTTCAGAGTAGAGAAGAGCTATTGAGACCAGTTTGTGATGGGGACCCCAGGGGTCCCAACATAACCATTGAAGGGGAGTCATACAGTTGAGGAGAGTATCCTGTATTGATTAGAGCAATGAGGAGGACCCAGAGGTTGTTTCTCTTTATGCACGTCCCCTTCAGGGTAGGTGACTGGAAAGAGGTCCTCTCCATGCTTGGGAGATCCCTGGACAGAGATCTGGGTATCAAGAGGATCTTCCAACATCCTCCAGTAGTGGTACATATAATGAAGCTGCAAGTCATTTTCTATCCTGTGCAACAGGTAGTGGAGAGTGAGTGCTCTGGGGAAGGATAAGGTCTCAGTAACCCAGTAGATTCTGGCACCAAAAAGTGCTCAGTACCCGTTAGTAATTTGGTTCCAGTTCTTAAAAAAAAAAAAAAAAAAAAAAAAAAAAAAAACCACAGCAACAACTCTGAATTATTTAAATTCTTGCTGTGCTGAATGTACCTGAGTGAAGGTTGAATAAAGCTTGACAACAGTCTCGGTTAATGTTGATATTGACTGCTTGGCCAGACTATGTCTTGAAGGTGATGTTAATACTGAAGGCACTCAGTGCTTTGGAGGAGTGTTTCTGTACATTAGTGCTGAAGATTCAGAGAACTTCTGGCGCACTGGAACAGTAGACTAGGATACTATTTTGGGTAGAGAGGTCAATGTTACCAGCCTTCTGGAGTCAGAATAGTTGGGATCAGTATGTCATACCTGCTTCTGAGAAGCAAAGTGCTCAGATCCTCTGTCGAGGACATGAGTTGTCAGCAGGCTTAGCACAATGGCTCTTTAAAGAACTTGAAGTTTTTTGAACCAGAACCACTTAGAGCGTCACATATACCTACTTTGGAAATCTGAGATCGCCTAGGGTGAAAGAGAATGTTTAAAGAAAGGGATCAGTGTCTGTTTCTTGAAGCATCCCATAAAAATGTCAGGGATTGAGACAGCAGTTGACAGGGCATTAAATGTAGTTAAAGGCAAATACGCAAGGGAATGTTCTGAGTTAAAGAGTCCAAAGCTGGTCTCAGGGCTGACCCAGAATCACAGTTTAATTTCTCTGTTCTTTCTAGATCTGCTGGGGGAGGGGGTGAGTACAGATCTTACACATGGATAGCATGGGAGAGTCCCCTAAACATCAGTGGCACAGAAGATGACTGTTCCACAGGGTAGGACTTCAACTCGACATTGAAAAATCAACTTTGTCCCCAGTTTGATAGATTTCATAGGGACTTTTCTGGATGCCTTAACACTAGAGCTTACTTTCCTGTGGACAGGTTTACAAATTTAATCTCAGAGGGAAGTAAGCCATCAGCAAAAAATAGTCTCCAAGTGCTGGGTCACATGGTGGCCTTTTAGCTCTCTGATGCAACATACCAGGTTACATCTTTGCTGCTTCCAAAGAGAGCTTAACAGTCTATATTGTGAACAGTCACAGTCTAGGCAAACTAGTTTCTGATCCTTACCTAGTACTGAACTCACTTGGTTGGTGGCAGGGCACATCCAAGGTCTGTACAGAAGTTCCTTTTATCCAGTCTCTTACTATCACATTGGACATGTCCACATTTGGGGCTGGGGAGGGGGGTACATCTAAAGACACCCATCGTACAGGACAAATGGATGCCTTAGGAGTTTCTTCTGCACATCAGCCAGCTCAGACAGCGCACTGTCAGGAATGTTGTTTCCCACTTACTTCCATTAATCTAGAGCACTCTGTTAAGGTCACTACAGATAGTGTGGCTTTATGTCCGACATCAGTCATGAAGGGCAGGCAAGATTCCCCCTCTTTGTGCCAAAACAGTATAGTTCCGGAACTTATGTGTAGCCAGTCGCATCCTCATTTCAGCCTCTTACCTCCTAGATGTACAAAACACCCAGCTGACGATCTCAACAGGCATTTATACGAGACTGAATGGGAGATGTATGTGTGGGTTCTCAAACTGATTTTTGTCTAACTTGGGTTCCCAGAAATGGACTTCTTTGCCACCATCAGTTAACTAGACATGCATACAGTTCTATTCCAGATGGGGAATGGGTTCTTAGTTACTGAGGGATGTTTATTTCTTTCCTTGGATAATGGACCTTCTCGATGCATATCCACCAACACAGCTGATCTTGAACAAGCTCGAATATGCCAAAGCCAGGGCCATTTTAGTTATTCCAGCCTGACCAAGAAGTTTAGTAACCTTACTTGATTTCTCTTGCTGCTTTTATGGTTGTGAATGTTCCCTTTATTTCTCACCTACTATTTCAGAATTTCAGATGGAGTTACCATCCCAACAGTGGAATTCTTCACCTCAGAGCTTGGTTACCCAGTGGTTCTTAGGAATAGAGACTTACTGTTCTACAGAAGTACAATGGGTACCCCAAAACTGAAGAAAGATACCTTCATGAAACACTTTCATAAATGGAGGAGATTTTAAGAATGGTGTACCCAGTGACAGTTTTCACTGGTTCACTCTTTACACTGTCCTTGATGGCATTTGGGAATTGAAAAAGTCTGGTCTCTTAAGGAGTTCTATCCAGGGTCACATAGTACCTATAATAGCCTTTTATTACTTTGTTGAGGGATTCTTAGTGTTTGCTCACTCTGTGACAGCAAGATTCAAAAAGGGATTGAGTAACATTTTTCACAGATTAGAGAGTCCATCCCGTTCCCTGACTGTCTCATTAAACCTCATTCTAAGGCATTGGCTACCTGTACCCTTCACCTGTGCTCATGAGAACAGCTTTTTTGGTAACCATCACTTACTCCTGAAGAATCTAGGAAATGGGGGGAAGGGGGGGCCCTTTAATGGCAGACTCTCCCTTTGCAACCTTAACAGCACAAGCAAGTTTACCCAGCTATTCATTTAGAGAGAAGGTTTCATTATAACCATATTCTAAGTTTCAACCAAAGGTATCTTCTGAATTCCGTATTAATCAAGTTATGCATCTTCCAGTCTTTGCCCCAAAACTGTACCAGACAAGGGAGGGTGTTGCTCTTGGATGTCAATTTGGATAGCTGAAGGACATTAGGATAGAACCAAATCTTTCAGGAAGTTTCCAGAACTGTTTCCTCTGCAAACACATTCAGAAGTTCCACAGTCTCCACTTAGAGACTCCCAAGATAGATATCTGGATGTACTATTTCTTGCTATGAAGCTACCAGCATTCAGCATTCTTTTATGGTGCTTGTCCATTCTACAAGTGAACTTCTGTGATATTAAAAGATGCCTCAATAGCTGATATTGTAGAGGGGGAGGCATATTTTCAGTGCATACTTTCTTCAAATACTATGCCTTGGTTCATGATGCCAGATGAGGAGATGATGTTGATAATACGGTTCAGTCTTCAGTATTGGACTTGACTATGACACTCCTTCCTCCTTCCAGAGATCCTACTCAGGAGTCACTGGACAATGAGGCATCTACAGGAACATTACTTAAACTAGAGATTATTCTCACCTTTTGCTGTAATTGGAGTTCTTTGAACTGTGTCACCCTGTGGATGCTCCACTACCCAGCAGCCTTCCCTTCTGTGTCAGTGTTTAATCTCATGAGACTTTGTGGTACAGAAGGAACAGAGGGTGGTCCAACCATATAGTCTATATATGCTTGGTATAGGGGGCACAAGGAGGTCTTGGTGTGCATGCATGGGCTGAACAGGTGCTGTTAATTAAAATTGCTGATCAAAGATACTTAAAGTGGAACACCCATGGGGTACACATCTTGAAGAACTCCAGTTACTGTGCAAGGTGACTAACCTCTTCTTACCCTTTCTTGCTATAGATGCTAGCTAGTTCAATTGACGCTCCTTCAATCTTCTGCTGTTCATCCTCACATTTTGATATGATGTTCGTCACTGTTCATGTGTGCTAACATTGCTAGTGAATCCTAAAGCTCATTGAGCTTACTAGATTTTTGATTTTTTTTAAAATTAATGGAACAATCTTCTCTGGCTTTGTAGAACAAAAACAGGAAGTGAGATGTACATCATTTTCAGGTTTCCAGGGACCAGTAACATTTTTTCCATTCTGACAGTGGAGATGGGGACAGATTCTGTTTTGTTTAAAAACAGGAAATATAACTTGAAAAACCCTCTGTAGCTCTGCGTCTGATGAAGTGGGTTGGAACCCATGAAAACTGATGCCTGAAGAAATCCCTTAGTCTATAAGGTGCCACAGGACTCTTGTTTTTCCTATGCACAGACTTAACATGGCTACCCCTCTGGAAACGTCAGTAGGTCCTTATTCAGTATTGTCTAGAGCAAGGCACCGTAAATGGTCACTTGATCTTTGGATTCTAACTTTGTTTAACTTTTTAAGTTAAATATTAATCATTCATTGGCAGTTAACATTGCATATAGAATCCATATTGCTGTCAGTGAAAATCAGTCCTCTTGTTCAAATGCCTAAATGGATTTCAGTGCATAACTTTAAAGCACTCAGACAATTTTTTGTGTGCTTTACTTTACAGTTTTGAACATCTTTTATGTTTGAATAGAAGCCAAGAAAACACCACTAAAACTTACTTGTTTTTAGTTCTTACAGCAGCTGTGACACAAGCCTCTCTACAGTCTATACTCCATAAGATTCTCACTGCTGGACCATCTGCTTTCAATATTACTTCCCTGATTTCTCAAGCTGCGCAACTGTCTGCACAAGGTATTTAATGTCTCAGTTGCCTCCTTATGTTAAGTGCGATTTCGTTCTACAAGGGTCAGTATAACCGAAACTCTCAGTTGATGAATGACAACACTGGTAGTTAACTTCCAGCTGAAGTTGTCTGTTACCCTCCCTTTGAGGTTAGACCGCCTGATAAACTAGAATTTGAGGGCTTTTCCAAATGTAAGGTGTGAGAAAAAGCCTGTGATCAAGGAGTAATTGGATGGTGGAATGGACTAAAGGAACTATAATAGGTCTTTTCTGTTCTAACTTCTAATTCTCTAACTTGATAAATAATGTATGGCTAAATGGTTTAGGTTAATCTGTTGTACAGAGCAAGAGCCAGACTGTTAGAGTTTAGTTGCCTGATGCTGGTTACTTAAAAATGCCCCTTTCTCATGATTCCACAGTATTTGTAATCAGTAGAGGCACTTAACCTGGAGTCCATCATTTTAACTTTGAATTTCAGTTTAAGTGAATTTGTGAGAGTATTTTTCTGAGAGGGATCCTTGACTCTGGAATGTACTTCCTTACCCCCTAATTCTTTGGTCTCCTAGAGTTGATGATTACATACTGGGTATAGTTCAAATGCTGGTTTTGGAGGCATCTTGGGAAGGAGATTGTATACAGTAAAGCTTGATAAGAGTCTTGCAGTTGAGTAGGGTGTATTTTGATGATGTGTGTGGTGGTGGGTTTGCCTTTTTAACTTTTGAATTGAAATGCTGGCAGCAGTTGTTTTAAAATGGGATGCTGAGAGCCATAGGTAGCTGCTACGTCCATTATTTTATTCTGCTAGATGAAATATTGAAATGAAGATGAAAACTTGGGAAAATTTTTTTTGTTTATTTGAATTGATTACTTTTAGACTTTTGAATGAGACTAAAATTCCTGTCTCCGCATTTAAAGGCCTGGACTTCGAAAAGTGTTTAGCACTCTCAGTTGAAACCAGAATAAAAAAAAGCTCTGCTTCTGTGTAGATATGTACTCAGCAGTACTCATGTAGTTCTCAGGAGCTGAGCATTTTTGAAAATCTGAGGGTGTGTCTGCATGATGGTGGGAAATTCACAGACATCAGATCACTTTTTCCAGATCAGCTAAATGGTCAGTAAAGACATGCTTAGTAGCTCCAGAGATCAACATACTAAAACCATCCCGTCAAGAGGCATAGCACCATGTCCGAAGGGAATGCATTTCCCCTTGGCGTAGGCCAGTGAAGACAGAACATAAAAGTGAAGTTACATATTCGAGGGAAGTTATGCAAACTACTCTGTGTAGCTTGCGTAACTCCCATCAACTGCTGCCAACTTTCACTGCCAGTGTAGACCTGACCTGACAGTTTTGTAACATCTTTTCTAATCACTAAGTTAATTTTTTTTTTATTGCATTTTGAGTCTGTTGTTCCTTTGATATTGCTTTCTTGTATACAGCTTTTACACTTGGGTGGAAAAAGATGCTATAAAATACTGTCATGATTTCTTTTTATAGCGCAGCCATCTAATCAGTCTCCAATGTCTTTAACATCGGATGCCTCATCACCAAGGTCATATGTTTCTCCAAGAATAAGCACGCCTCAAACCAACACAGTTCCTCTGAAACCTTTGATGAATACACCCCCAGTATCATCACAGCCAAAGGTAAGATGTTGCATGATTTATGTGCAAGTGGTGAACATAAAGGACTGAATGCTGGTAACCTTTGGTTTGGAGAAGGGATAAAGAAAACCCTAATGAAAGTGTTTTATGTTACTGATAAGTAATCACGTATACAATTGTAAGCATGTCAGGATAAGCCACAGTTCTTCATCAGTGTAAAATGATGAGCAGGAGGAGCTATTCTTATTACCTAAAAATGTTCATTGTATTGGACTTCAATTAAGAGACACTACTGGAGTTCTCTGTCATCTTGATGATTTCCATGTGAAATTTGTTGTTCTTACAAAGGGAAAGATTCAGTGTCATGATTTTGAATAGAATGGATATTGTAACGTTTCAGTCATCATTAAGGAACTTCTTGTTCTTTGTATCTCTCTCTTCTTCTCTTCAATATGATTATTTTACTCAGAGCTGTTAAGCTGTCTGGAGTATCTATTAACAAAGACAAAGTTTACAGGCAGACTTGTAATAAATTAACTTAAGATATATCAGCTAAGAAAAATAACTATTTACAAAGTTAAAACAGGTCCCAAAACGAAATAGAAACTGTTGTGATGTGCAGGCTTTCTGTGTCCTGTGTAGGTAAACGAAGAAGCTTGAGGATCCATTACTTATGCTTAGAAATATTGTCCTCTCCAAATTCCAAGCAGCATACTGATACAGGTCTTTCAGATCAGGGATTCTATTCCCTTCCCAGAGTTTGAACTGATGGGACATGTGTTTGTGCCCGTCTGCTCTTCATGGATAGGTCTGTGGGAATGGGCAGTCAACAAAGTCTGTTCTTTCATGTTTTTCACAATAGCTCATTTGGTTTCAGTGGACTTTCTTGTGTACAGGACTAGCACTTCAGTTTAATTAATGCTTCTTTCCTGCTTGGCGAGTTACACAGTTAGTGGTTTTATAACACAAACATTCAGTATAAGTGAGATCTATACATGCAGTGTCCTCTGAACATTTCATCAGGTTTAAGCACATTCTAATGAACCTAGCATTGTTAGAACAGATACAAGACAGGTGAGCCAGATGAGTTTCTAGCTGTGCATTTGTCAGTGTTCGGTGTGACTCCCGGGGGCTTTTGTATGACGTGGCACACCTGATCTGCCAATATCATAAGAGCAGCAGGTCAAACGGCTGAGACTGTATTTGGCTGACATACAGAAGGCTAAAACAAACTATTCTCCTTCCTCATCCCTCCCCCCAGTATCCTCAGTGGTACCTGTTGCATTAGCACTTCCTCATAGGACCTTAATTTCCCCCTTTCCTTCCAAGTACTATCATAATAGTATTGTTATAATGAATGAGCTTGTGTCTAAAGTGATTTTTTCAGTTGTGACTGACAAAATCAGCCTATTAGTAATGGGTAGAGAAATTGGTTCATGGAGGCACACTTACTCCCTGAGCTAATACCTTGGTGATTTTCTGAGTTGTGACGAATAAAACAAGCTTGTGTGAAGGGGAGAGACACTAACATATGGTGGAAGAGGCTCTTCCTGTTGCAAAAGAGAGGAGCTTTAGACTTTGTGAAAAAGATGGACTAACATAAGGTTAGGGATCTCATCACTTCTTTTTCTGGGCTGAGAATTGCTTAAGTGGATCAGGGAGCAAGAAAACCACAGTTTGGACAGTGAGCTCCCTCCAGTGGTTAGAGATTGGTCCTTTCCAGTATTTCTTAAGCATTTTTCTGAGCCCAAAGTATCTGCTGAGATTCATTGCAAAAGGCCACAAGTATTGTTCAATCATTTTTATAGCTCTTTTCCAGACAAAGCCTCATAATCAATTGAGACTAGTCTGCCCTCCTTTTGAATAATAAAGTTTATAGGGACAGAAGTGGACTGCAGGTCAGGAAAAATATACCTCATTCAAGAAACATTTTTCATGAATGGATCATTTCATTTCATATCTTTAATCTTGTTAAAGTGAGACTCTGGGAGTCTGCATCATTATACAAATTCATATGGCAGCTTTTGTATGACTCATCTTGCAAGCTTATGCCTCAACTAGATCTAGGTCAGTTAAGCCAAACACACACAGGATTGACTTACCTGTAAAATTTCTCTGAAAGGTGCTGACTTTTCTAGTTTGGTGGGCATACTTTCAAAACATTTGCCAGATATCTTTCATCTGCCTCCCCCTTCAAAGACTGCAATGACAAATGCATCCATACCTATCTGGCGTGCACATTTGGCCTGGCTGCACATCATTAAAAAACAACAAGCAGTTGTGTGGCACTTTAAGACTAACAGATTTCTCCCACGAAAGCTCATGCGAAAAATAAGATCCCACTTCCTCAGATGCTTCAAAGATGGGTGAACTTACATCTTTGAAGCATCTGAGGAAGTGGGATCTTCTCCCACGAAAGCTCATGCAAAAAAATAAATCTGTTAGTCTTAAAGTGCCACACAACTGCTTGTTGTTTTTTTACTGGACTAGACTAACACGGCTATCCCTTTGGAAACTGCACATCATTACCCAGTACACAACCATTTTATTAATCGTTTGGACCTTTTGTGGCTTTTGGTGACAAGCCTAAAAGGCAAGCCTTTTTATCTTGGATTTTGAATGAGTTAGACTGCATTAAATAAATTGCCTATTGTCTCTCAAATTAGGACTCCCTTTGTTACAACTCAGTAAAGATATGTAGCTTCTTTCTGGGGCCACCCCTATTTCCAAGATTTATAGGGAACCTACTTGAGGTTCTGTTGGTATGTGTATCAAACACTAGTCTATTGTACCAGATTCTAGATCAGTGTTTCCCAACCAGTGTGCCAGGTCTGAGCAGGCGTGCCACAGATTTTTTGAAAAACTACTCAAGAGTTCTGGATTGGCTTATGAATATTCATAAGTTCATTTGGAGACCATATGGTGGTATGCATTAGAATAGTTAAAGATGTCAAGGTGTGCCATGGCAGAGAAAAGGCCGGGAACCACTGTTATGATAGAAGAGGGGAAGGCCTGATGTGTTTAAAAAAAATGTAAGCATGGCATTCACAGTTAATAACAGACTGAAGTATAACACAGTACAGCTAAGTTAGTGTCGGAAGTTGTGTTGGTGCTGTAGCAGGAAATGGGTAGTTGAAGTTTGATTAGCTATTTTAGTTATTAAAAATTTTAGGTTTGTGCAATGTCAAATGTATTTAAAGAAATTGGTGGGTCTGGTGGTGGGGCATAGAGAAAAATAGCAGATGGCTTTTGTTCAAGTTACATTTTAAAGAAATAGATATTGCATGAAATGAAAGAGCCAGTAAAGAAGTCGGATTTATTTTACGTCCTTATAAAATTTTAAGTACGGGTCTGGCAAGATAGATCAATGATACAATTATATCTGGTAATTCTCACATTCCTCTCTGTAGCTCATAAGCTTGAAGTTTACAATACAGAGGAAATCTGACCATGTTTTGAACGTTGCAGGTTACTACTCCGGGTGGTAAGCAAGGACCAGCTTCACAGTCAGCACCTCAGCAGCCGGTAATAGCTGACAAGCAGGCCAGTCATGAGCCTGCCTCTCCTCGAAGTCTTCAGCGCTCAAGGCAAGTTGAAATACTTTTTGTGTTGGTTTATTGCCATTATTTTGGATAAAACATACATTTTATTCAATGCAGCTAGTGATCATGGCTCTTTAAGTGCTTGCTCATGTAGGGGTGTGTGCACCAGATGCACCAGTACAGAAGATTTTTTTCCCCTCACAGGTATCTCTAGAGCTGGCTCTAGTGCCTTCTGTAGTAGCCATATGTGTGCCAGTATAAGGAGTGCTGCTGATCCTCCTGTTCTCTCAGTTGCTTCTTACTGCCAGTGGCAGTGCTCTGCCTTGGGAAGCGTGAATGATTTCATCTACATCTTTAGTGTATATAGTCATGTTAGGTAAATTAAGTAATTAGACATATTTGTAGTTATCCTTGCAGAAAGGTCTTAACCCTAGGTATGGGGGCATGCTCCATGGACTTCAAATTATATGCTTCATGCACATTCCCATTAATAGTGCTCACCAAAACTGCTTAAAGTGCCTGAGTGAGACCTCCATGTCCAGGATAAGTGCAGGATTTGTAGAAAGTTAAGAGCACTTCTCATGGAGTCTGTTCTCACGCTAGACTCTAGTCTGGATGCTTGGACTTCGTGCCCAGCATATTGGGATCAGCTTGAAAGCACTTTGTCTACACCAAGTTAATCCTGACATTGGTCCCAATCCCTCGTACCAAACAGGCAGCACAAAAAGCTGCATGTTGGAAGAAGGTGCTCCTTGATCCCTAACAAGGCCAAAAAGATAGCTGAATACAAGCCAAGACCTGCACGGGGCTGCGTATCTTCCCCAGAACTCAGGTTGATTTTGGCCTCACCCATTAGTGCAGCAGTTCTCAAACTTTTAAAATCTGTTTCCCCCCCCCCCCCCCCCCGACTTTAGTGTAAGAATTGCACCCTCTCCTTCCCCTGAGTCCTTTCATTTAGCTTCAGGAAAAAAATCAGTGCCTACATGCTTAATTTGGAAGTGTGATGGGGTAGCAGTAAATCCCCTGCAGCTCAGGAACCTGGTGTGATCCACCAGAGAAAATGGTGGTGGGTGTGGGGAATTGCACCTCATCATCAGGATTTTCCTAATGCACCAGTGCAGACACAGCCATCTTCCTCAGGAGCCTGCTGAGTGGCAGCAGCACAGGGAGAGTGCCAAGCAGTTGGTGGGGGACAGCTGCTGCTGCTGCAGGAGGAGGAGGAGATGGTAGCTGCCAGAGGCAGCACTCTGACTGCAGATGGAAGCTGCTGCATGAAGAGCATGGAGTGGGACCAGCTCTGTCATCCACTCTGCCAGCAGTGCTGGGCCAATAGCAGCCACCCCTCATCTCTCTCCTCCTAAAGGTCTCCCACCCCCAACACCTGCCCAAGGCTGCCCGTGTGAGGCACCAGGATCCCCCCACCACTATTCCCACCTGCTGTTTGCCTGGCAGCCCTCACCCAGTAGAGGGAGATGGCTTCATCATAAGTTTGGGGCATGGGCATTGCCTCCCAAACTCTGCCCATTGCACCCACTTCCACGATCTATCTCGTGTCCTCTTCCAGGGAGGCCTGCACCTCAATTTGAGAACCATAGCGTTATAGTTCCCTGTTCTAATTGGGACCTGCTTCCAGCTCCTGGGAGTGGTAAGGGTACCTGACACCTCATAGTGCTGTCTGCAGCTGTGGCTTTTCTAGCAGCCAAGGAATTGCTCTCACTGCCTCCTGCTCCTTGAGAGGAGAGATCTGCATGCCAAGATCCTATACTGGTGCTACCAGCTAAAAGTGTGAATAGGGGCAAACCCACAGTGAGGCACCTGCAGAGATCCCCAACATGGTGCTGTTCCCCGCCCTGTCAGTTGCTGAGGCCTGGCAGTGGTTGCCAGATTCCTGCTACCATTCTTCACAGCAGAGATTCTCATCCACTGTGTCAGGACACATTACAATGTCGTGACACAGTAGTATCTTACGGAGAACTGGGCAGATGGCTGGATTTGGCCTGAGGGAGGTGGGCTGGTATGTCCTAAAGGGTTGCAATATTCCATCAAGTGTGTTGTGACCTGCAAAAGGTTGAGAATCACTGCTCCAGAGAATTGCCATCGACAGCAATATGCCTTCTACCATTTGCGAGACCCATGGTATCAGTTTTTCGATTCCTGATGCAGGTCACCAGAGTCCCTACCAATCCCTGGAGCTTCACTGGTCTCCATAGCATCGCTACTGGTCACCATATTACCACTGATGATCCCCAAATGCTTGACACCAATCAGCAGAGTTCCAGTTCCGATCTGCAGAACTAAGACGCTGATTTCCCGAAACAGTAGAGATGTGGAGACAGTGTCAGCATAGCTGTATTCATCTGGAGAGGACCCCTTGTACTTGTAGGGGAAGTTAGTTACCATACCTTGGGATCATGTGAACCCAGCCACAGCTGCAGGTTCTCCTCAGGCTTGCTGCTGGGTTCATCACCACCAGCATGGTGACTTGGACAATGACAGCTCTGGAAATTCTCTCCTGCATTAGGGTTTCAGGTGCAACTTTTGGTTTCAGGGGCATCTGAGATGGTTGACAGTTTGTCCCAGAGGAGACTAAGCCAGTGATGGAAGAACAGGCACCCACTTCACTCTTACCTGCCTCATCTTCATCGTTGTCTGATGAGGCAGTTTCAGGGCCATCCACCATGATCCCACAGGGTGATTTCAGAGTGTACCAGGAACTGCTCAGGAGGGTAGCCACAAATTTGGACTTCGAGTTGGAGGAGCTGAAGGCACCCATGTATGCACTCCTTGATATATTGGGAAGAGGAGCCCCGTCTGGAGTGGTGCTCCCCACTCATGAAGGAGTTAAATTTGTTAAGGCTTTATGGCAGATCCCTTGCTCCTATTCTGCCCTCAGTAAACATATTAAATTACCATGCATTGCAAATCACAATTACTAGGTAGCAAAAGCTTCCCAGATTCCCTCAGGGCAACACCTTAAGTAAAGTAATCTGAGAAATTCAAAACTTTGAAAGGTGGCAAGGGCAAAAAATATGTTTCAAGACAGTCTCTCACAGCATCACATCTCTGTAACCAGGGCCATCTTTTGTGCCTAAAGAATTTGCATCAGATAGAACTAGGTTAGAGTCTGTTACATTATCATGCCCAGTCATACCACTCAAAAGCTAAATATGGGACAACAGTCCCCTAAGTGAATGGCAAAAAATTGATTAGGCATACAGGAAACTTTATATTAAAGGAAGACACTCATAATGTTTAAAGTGTCTCTAACATCTCAGTTTTGGAGTTTTTTTATTTTTTTTTATCCAAATCATTTTCAACAATAAAAGGGAGGCTATAATTAGTTTGCCTAAAGTGTAAATACTATTAGAACTAAAATAAGCAAAATGAGGTACAGTTGAGATCTTTGTGTGTCTGGTAGTGGAATATAATAAAGGTTGTTTAATAATTTTTAATTTTTGACAGTTAAAGCAAACCTTATCAAAGCTGCAAGAAGCAAGAGCATAAATAGATTTGTGAAAGAAAATGATTATTTTTCTAACACATTTTTGGGGAAATAGAAATACAAAGTCTCTTTTTAAAAAATTATTGCACCACTGGCAATATTTTTTTCCTTCTGCCTTAAATGACTTTTTATCCTTTCAGTTTTTCATTTCATTTTCCTAATCATTAGGATTTGTTTCCTTCCATCACAGGAGTCTATACAAAGTTACATTGTACAGCCCCACCTTGACAAACTGATTGCATTAGAATCTCTCACAGAAAAGAAAATAAATCTGAAATTAATCCAACTTGTTTTTGCTTATTTTAAAGGATTGCTTTTCTTTCAGGAGCCTTTTAGCAAGTGAAAAGCAAAGCATTCACCCTTGATAGAGATGCTAAATGGCTCCATACAATTTTGCTTGGATCTTTCAAGTCCCAAATCCTCCTCCAGCTCCAGCCTGGTTCCTTTGCCTGCAGCCCAGCTCCCATTCCCTGCCCCCACAGAGAGCCCTGCATCCCTGTGGCCACTATATGGCTGTCTCCAGGAGCCCCAAGATTTAGCCCTCCCATTGCTCAGGGTCCCTCCTCTTGTCCAGGCTCAGGGCTGCTCACCTGCTGGGGCCCCACACGGGTCCCAAAGATGCCACCATCTCTGCACAAGCAGCCTGGTGCAGAGGAGAGGGAGAGATTTAAATTTCCCTCCCCCTCTGCTCCTTCCTTGCCTAAGTGCAGCAGGAAGGAGGGGCCGTCAGCTCTCACTGCTCCAGCAGGCAGCACAGGCTGCCTGCCGGAGCTGAGACAGGAGACCCATGGGGCTCCTCCGGGCTGGGGAAAGGCAGGGCTGCCTGCGCTGTCCCACATGCTCGCTGCGCTGGTGAGGGGCAGCCACTGCACCCCTGCCCACTAGCGCAGCTTAGAGGGAACACTGGTATGCACTAAAAGAAAAAAACAGTTTCTAACCTTCTGTAACTGTTTTTTGAGATGTATTGCTTGTGTCCCTTCTGTGACCCACCCTCCTTCCCCTCTGTCAGAGTTCCGGGAAGGGGGAACTTGGTGGGGGATGGCAAGGCCTTTTATGCTGGGGCTTATGCACACCATTGCCAGAGGCACCGGAGTCAGCACTAGGAATGTCACTGGGTGGAAAAAATCACCAGCACAGGTACATGTGGTTTACTCACACCTATATGGAATTGAGTATGAGCAACACATCTCAAGGAACAACCCTTACAGAAGGTTAGTAACCATTTTTTGGTATGCTTGACCAAAGTAAGCCTATTGTTTAGCTTTGTTGTTGCTAAAAGAACACAGATTCGTGTGTGATTTTTTTGCCCTTCTGTTTTGCTTCACAAATGCCGACTTTACAAGTTACATGCCCTGCTAGGTGAACCACAGAACTGTTCACTGCAGCAAAATTGTACATCTGTGATTCTGGTCCCTCATTCTGGAATTGAGGATACAAAGGATCTCAGCCTCTAAATGTGCTTCATTTTCTCTTTATCTGTCAGTGCAAGGACTAAATGTTATACTCTGCACATGGCTGGTTGCTAACTTTATTGCAGTTTCTTATTGCGGTATTCATTTTTAGGTGAGTTAACAGCTTCTGTTCACTGTAACTTCATTGCTTCAAAAAAAAGCAAGGAGTCTTGTGGAACTTAAAGACAAACAGATTTATTTATCGCATGAGCTTTCATGGGAGGAAAAATCCCACTTTAGCTGCTTTTGAAGAGGGGAACTTACAGAATGGGATGAAAATAAATGCAGGGGAGTGTTAGACATGGGATCAGGTCATACTACAACAGCAAATCAGAGCATTTATAAGGATTCAAACTCTAGGTAACAGCACATAGGGGAGGGTGAAGTCAAATTACCTGTTACAGTGTGAGAAGAATCCATAGTCACATTTAAGTCCTGCTTTCGCACACTCTAATTTGCATATTAGTTGGATTTCGGCTGTTTCTCTTTGAAGTCTTGATGTCCCATTGATTTTCTTGAGCTTGAGTGGTACACATTAAGAACAAAACAGGTTTCACAAAATGCTTTTCTCCACCCAAAATGTTTTTCATCAAACGTTTCCTTGGTGTGTATGTACACACTCAGCCTGTGATTGTAAGGCATGTAAGATGTGTGCCTCTTACACTAAGTTTTCTTTTTGGTGAAAAACCTGGAGTCATGGGATTCTATGAGAGTTCTGTTGTGGAGAATTGTCTGCTTCTGAGCATGTCAGATCCAGAGTTTGACTTCTGAAACCAAGAATTGTTTTAGTAGCTATATGTAATGGATTAAAAGTCTTCAGAATCTTAAGATCCAAATAGCTGAGATTTGTATTTGGGAAGGAGAGCAACTAAGTTTAAGTTCTTCAAAGGCTAGGGTCTGACAGCTTCCAAAAAACAACTGTGCAGGCACTCCGATAGGTCCCCAAAATAAACAAACACGCAAAACAATCTTTTATGCATTAAAAAGGATGTCTGATCTGAAAGTTGATTCTGGTCCTTGCATAGGTGACATCTGTAAATCCTTGGAATACTGAATGAGAATGCGGTTGTCTTGGATCTGAAATGATTAGATCTTTAGTCTTCATTGAGGCCTTTGGGACTGCTCTCTAACCAAGGGCCTTCTTTGAAGTTTGTATCATTAATGGATTTGTATTCTTTATCTGTTGCACTCTCCTGTCACTTTCAGGTATCTTGCTTGTTTATTTCTGTGAGGGATTACAAGAAACAAACTTCTCTGGAAACTATATATCCATCAAGGTCAATTTTGTGAGGAAACAGACGTTAGACAGGAGCCCCTAGTCTTTCACAGTCAATGATTTACTGAAGCTTTTTGATCTGTTGCTTTTGCTGGCTACTTGTCTTCAGTATTGCTTAGGAAGTCTTCTCTTTCAAAGCAGAAGTGTAATTGGTAAAGCTTATGGGTAATATACACGTTATGGCAACGGTTCCCAAACTGTAGTTCATTTTAATGAACTGTTTCCTCCTGGGACCCCAGACAGCATGGAGGATGCAGAGCAAAATGGCATCCTCCATGTATCTTGAACTGGCATGCACTGTGCATGTGAGGTTCCACTGTACTGGGCAAAATGGCATCCTCCACACACGTCAGATCACCATGGCTGCATCTGCTGGTGGCACGATCTCACGTAAGGTCACAGTCCACAGTTTTTGGCACTGCTACCTGAGGGGTACAGTCTCAGTGAACTCCAGCTTTTCATTCAGCTTCTAGCTCTCTTGGAAGTACTTAAGTTAAAAATATAGGAGTTCAAGTAGTCTTGTGGTCAAGAGAAGTCTTTTGAAATGAAATATATTGCATTCCACCCAGTGGAGAAGGATTCAGAGAAACTGGGTGCTGAACTTCCTTGGCATGCCACTGCTGTAGAGGCTTCAAAAATAATGGATACTTCTAATTATGGGGGCATTGATTTTGGTTCCCAAGTTAAGGTTGCATCAGGATTTACCTTTTTAATGGTATCTTTACAATCTTTTAGTCCTTCTATGGCCTTTTAAAAAAAAATGAAGAAAAAAGCTTGAAGTTATAAATTTTATATAGCATGTTTGCCTTTTCTTAAGGTATTTCAGTTTTGGAAAGCTGTGGAGTTAAACTGGTGTTTCAAAACACCTTTCCACCCAGATTTTGAGACGGAATTTTGCCCCCCCCCCTTTTTTTTTTTTGGAACAAGTCTGGTTTACCATGGTGCACAAAATCCTTACATTTTTTTATAAATGTGATAATTATGAAAACCAGTAACTTAAAAAGAATACAAACTACTCACCTTCAAAATAATTGCTGT
Source organism: Podocnemis expansa (assembly GCA_007922195.1). Classification (NCBI taxonomy): domain Eukaryota; kingdom Metazoa; phylum Chordata; order Testudines; family Podocnemididae; genus Podocnemis; species Podocnemis expansa. The sequence continues at coordinate 47,993,463 of ML681964.1, forward strand.
TGTTATAACAACAGCTTCCCCCTTTTGTTAACATGGCAGTACTAGTTGGTCTTATCCTATGGTGTTTCAATCATGCTTAAGTTATCCTACTTTATTTTAATATGTTTACTTTTTATTCAAGGAGGTTATATGGGGCTCCGGAGCCTCAAGATCAGGTTGCTGCTGGAGATTTCCCTAAGTGAATAGGAGTCTTTATAACTAGGATGAAACTTGAATGAAAAGATATAGAGGCATGTCAGCCACTCTGACACTGAAAGCTAATATCACAGTCTAGCCGACGTAATAGTTGCAGCTTGTTTTCTACAGTGACATAAGTATTCATGATGCCCTATAAAAAATACAAGAGAATTTCTTGTCTGGAAGTGCTTAAGATGGTCCTATGGCTTGTGTAAACTGGTTATTCACCCCCATTGTCCTTATTTTGGGGATTCTGGCCTCAAGGAGTGATTTAGCTTGGTAGTCTCTTGATCTCTCACCAGCAGCCACATTCTAATTCTTGGTCCTCAGAGCAGGAGACAGAGGCATATCAGGACTCAAACATGTTTTGCAATAATTTTTTGTTGAATGATTATAATTTCTTACATTATAGTGTTAATAATCTAGGATTGTTTTGAATCTCTTCAAAAACTTATATACCCATACCAGAGTGCTACATCTAGGATGGCACATGGATTTCTAGAACAGCTAACAGTGAAATAGTTTAGGACAAGATGACAAGAACATATGCAGTAGAAATGTAAGAAATGTAATTATCAGAACATAACAAGGACACAAAGACTGCTCATGTGAAAAGTGCCAAAGATTTATTGATCGAAAGTGGTAGGAGTATCAGTTTTGATTATCTGATAATACAGCATGTGGCTGAACGCACTGTAATTTGTAAGAGATTTAATTAATTCACTACAGATTTACAATTCCTTTAAAGCCTGTGCTTTTAATCTGTTTTCTTCTTACAGTAGTCAGAGAAGTCCATCACCAGCTCCAAATCATACCTCCAGCAGTAGTGCACCAAATTCTGTAACCGCACCACAGAATACGTCCGTTCGACCTACATATTCATTAACACCTACACTAGCAGCCCACTTTAATGAAAATCTTATAAAACATGTTCAAGGCTGGCCTGCAGATCATGCAGAAAAACAGGTGGGTACACATTCAGACAGTGTTGTGAATATGTAAACTTTCCTGTGAATGTACAGTCTGTAAAATAATAAAAACACGTTCGTTTTTATTAGTTTGAACATGTATGTTAGCTGGAAATACATGCTTAATTGAATGAATGCAAATTCACTGTCATTCAGTTCAAATAAAAGTGTTCTGTGAAACAGCTGCAGATACAGTTGTTACGAAAGCTGTTGATTTTCAAGTGTTGCAGAATGTCAAAACTCACATGTATGGGTAGAAATATCAAGCTTGCAGCTGAGCTTGAAAATTTTTCAGAATTGTTTCAGCTCATGGCTGTGTTGGTAATCCAGTTGTAATGGGGAAAACTGGGCTATAAGGAAAACCTTGATAATCCTGAACACTAAGACCATTGGAGTGCCATAGGGGGATGCTCAACTTTCAAACATAAGTGTACATCAGAATTTCTGCTCTCCTCATGTTTTTTCCTTTCTACCTCGTTGGTGCTCTTGTAACAGTTGAGTTATAACTGTGAGACAATAGAATCCTTGCGCTATATTCACACTAGAATCAATCTTCTTATTCTCTTCAATATATATAAATTATGCCTGTGCATAATGTTTGATTGAAGTTATGGATGGATGTCGTGTTAAAAAAACAAGATGCTATCCCAGAACTTGGTCTTGTGAACCCATAAATAAAAAACTTGTTGTTTTACCCTTTAAAAAAAATAAATAAATAAACAAACATACTAAGAAATGGAAAAGAACAGTTTTAAGATTACTTGGGTGTCCTGCCCTGTAGTGACAACATGAGGAGGAGATACAGGAAAAAAAGTTGCAATATCAGTTTAATCTGGGGCTATAAATGCTAATAAGCCTAAATCATAAATTATTTCACTACAGGCCAGAGTTATAGCTGTTGGGGAATCTCAAACTATGCATTTCTGTATCATTGGGGGGAGAAAAAAAAACACACAAACCTCAATCTCCTTGATGTTTATACCCTTATAATATTTACTGGGCATGAACGTCTCCCTTCATTCTTGTTTGACGAGTTGATACATACTTTACTGCTTTAACCTCACATAGCTGCTGTTCTTTCCAGCTTCCTTCTCTTTTCTGTAAGTCCTTCAATTAGTCTACATTTTTCTAATACCAGGGTATCCAGAAACTGTAGTAGTGTTTCTAGTTTGAAAACTTCTGGGTCTCCTTGATATGTGACACAGCCCCTCATTTGCTGTCCTTTTTCTGTGGCACTGTGACTTGCAAGTCCATATTGCTGTCTGTGTTTGGCCTGATGGCCAATGTTGCACTTTTTAAATAACCCTTTTGTATCACATCTTTCTTTTGCATTATGTTTTCATTTTGGGCTGCCCATATTTCTGGTTTATCTCAATCCATTTATACGTTCACTGTGTTTATAAAGCCTTCCAGTGCAATAGTATGTGTGTGTAAGCAATAGGCCATATATCACTCCGATATCAGTAATAAAGAAATTGAGATTAAATAGACTTAAGTCTTAGCTATTAGATGTTTCACTTGTCACTTCCTTATCCAAGCACCCAGCTGTGTACACTATTTTATCATTACCACTTCAGCCACCTTACATTTCATCTGGCAGTGTTTTTTCCAGGCCAGTTGAAAACTTACTTAGAAAGGAAAGCTATACAAAGACAACCTAGAATATGTCAAAGTAGGTATGTTACATCTTTCTACATTTCCTTTGTACATTACATTTGTAATTTAATTCAGCAGTGATCAGGTTTGTCTGGTACAAAAATGATCCTGATTAGGTTATTATGTTAAGATTGTAGCACATTATGTAATATTATCATTATTTAGCTTTCACATTTATATGTTAATGTGCCTTGCTGTTTCAAAACCCTCAAGAGTTGAATTCAGTTTCTTTCAGGCATGTTCATTTGTGTTCAATGGGTGACCCCAAATCCAGGAGATAACTTTTCATCTGATTTTTTTATCTATTTAATTCCTGCAGGCATCAAGATTACGTGAGGAAGCCCATAATATGGGAAGTGTTCATATGTCAGACATTTGTACTGAATTAAAAAATTTAAGATCTTTAGTTCGAGTATGTGAAATTCAAGCAACATTGCGTGAGCAAAGGTAAGAGTTTATTGGGCACTTACCTCCAAAATATTTTTAAATTGCTCATTCTGGTGTCCTGTTTTGCATCAGATTGGTTTACTGACAACTTAAGTATTTAGCATATTTGCCTTTTTCAAGTATAAAAGCTACCTTCCTGATGTACATTTTTACACAGTTCCACACAGATGTCTCTTAACAATCTCAAGGTGTGCAGTGCCTGTACATTTTTGTTTTATTACATGGGTAGAAAAGAGATTGTGTGCCACATGCATTAGCACAGTGGTTCCCAACATTTTTGGCTCAAAGACCACAGATGTTGTTTTTACAGGCCTTAGCAGGCTTCACACCCCCCCACCCCGGGCAAAGCAGTTTGCCTCCTTGCTCACTGGTCTCCCATCTCCTTAGCTGCAGCAAGGAAACTGCACACATCCTGCAACTCTGCATACTCTGGGTCTCAAGGCAATGGCTCCCTTTTGCCATTTTCCCATAGCCAGGGTGATGGAAAATCATTGCTCCCCTCCCCTCTAGCTTCAAGGGCCCCAGCACCTAGGGACCTAGGCAGTGTGCTTTGCTGTGCTCCTAGCTACAGCAAGAGGGATGGGAGTGCTAATCTCTTAACTCTTTGGCTGCAGTAAGGAAGCTGCATTGGTCTTTTGCCCTGCAAAATATGCTCCACTTGGGTCCTTAGGCAGTGATTCCATTCTGCAGTTAACAGGAAGGGAGTCAAGGGCCACTTTCAAAGCCCCTGAGGGCCACTTTTGGGCCACAGGTTGGGAACCAGTGTATTAGCACATTAGGTAAAGCTGATCAGCTTACACAAATTTAGATGCTTCCACAAAATCTCTCTTTAGGCATAAATCACATCTGTCAGTTAGGTACGGTGTTGCACTTGATAAGATTTGTACATTTGCAGTATTCATCAGGTCTCAGGCTGCAGCAAGTTGAGCATCTCTTGTTTGATCTCAAAAGCTAACCAAAGTTGGTTTTCTCAGTGTTTAGATGAGACCTCCAGGAGGACTTGCATAAATTTTCAGTAAATCCCAGTGATTTAATACAGGACCACCTCACCTTTTGAGTCATTACTGGATGATTGTTGGTGCATAGTGCTGAGAATACTGTGCTTTTAAATATACCATCAGGATAACATACAAAACTGAGGTCCATATGAGAAAACATGGCACTTTTTATGATCAGGGATGTTGGTCCTAATTTCCTTTTTAACTTCCATATGATTTCTTAATATTAAAATTCTTCCTGCAGTTTCACTTGCATACATCTTTTTCGTTACCTGTTCTAAACAGCTATAGTGATGTTGTGCATTTGTTAAACAGCTGCTGTGCTCTACATCAGAAATGGCTGCATAAAGAATGGATAGTTTGTAAAATACTTAAGGATTTTCATGGCGAGTCTCCAATTTTTTCTAAATCATTTTGCATTTCATTTTAATTTCAATAATTAATTAAACTTTATTGTAAATCATTGTTTGAGCAAACTATTTGACTTTACTTAGATGAAATGAAGCCTATGGGAATCATTTATAGCCCACCTGTGGAGGTGTGTTTAACTGCTTCATTAATGTAACAATAAAAATATTTTTAAGAATTATTCCAGCTAAATTAAAGTGACCAGTCTAGTAGAGTTAAAGAATGTCTGTCTGATTTGACTAAGGTGTCATTTACACATTGTGTTTTTGCTGAACATGAATATTAATGGAAGAATATAATGAAAGTTGTCATATTAATCTTACTCTGTTTTGTCTTGCAGAATACTATTTTTGAGGCAACAAATTAAAGAACTTGAAAAGCTAAAGAATCAGAATTCCTTCATGGTGTGAAAAGTTGTGAATAATTGCACATGGTTTTGAGTACAGGAACTGTAAAACTGATTGCCCAGTCTTAACATTTTTGAGCTGCATTTGAGTAGACTTTGGACCGTTGAGCTGGGCAAAAGAGATGACAAGGGGAAGGGGACAGGAGGGAGTCAATTCAAGGGAAAAATACAAGGATGATTTGTAAAAACCCTTGAAATGTAGATTTCTTGTAGATGTATTCTTCACGTTGTAAATATGTTTTGTAGAGTGAAGCCATGGGAAGCCATGTGTATCAGAGCTTAGACATCCAAAACTAATCAATGCTGAGGTGGTTAAATACCTAGCCTTTTACATGTAAACCTGTCTGCAAAATTAGCTTTCTTTTTTAGTTAATTTATCATTCAGAAATCTTGCATTTCCTAAAATTCAGTGCGAATGCCAGGTGATCTGTATGTAAGGCTGCAACAATTTGGAACAGTTTGGGTAATGTACAAAATATCATGAAACAACTGTTTCCACACTTGCACCGAATCAAGAGCAGTGCTTCTCCATTTCTGTTTTACAGAGAAACGTTTTTCATTTTCTATGTGTTCCATTTCCCTCTGAAATCCTAAATCTGATTTTATCATTTTTTAAACAATGCTTCTAATTTTCTCCTTTCTTAAGGCACTGTTGCTATGGCACTTTTTTCTATAATCTTTTCATTCCTGTGTACAGTAGCTTAAAATTGCAGTGATTGAGCATAACCCACTGTTTGTATAAATTATTGAAACGTATTTCCATTTGCACCCTGTAAGAATGGTCTTATAGTACTGCTGGGCATGTGTGCTGAAAGTACATTACTTGCTCAAATATAAGGAAATAGCCCAATGAACATGTTAACATGGTTGTGGGAGGGGAAAGAGGAAAAGGCTAGTCAGATGTGAATTGTATCTGTTGTAATAAACATGTTAAAACAAAGAAACACTGGTTTTCATTTCCTTTGGTCAACACACATTAGAATTTGGTCTGTTTTGGGGATTCTTTATCAGAACTATTCTTGTTGAACATTTTTGTACTTAATTAAAATAATTTCTCAAGGAAAGTTTTGTTTAAAACTTGTAAACAGGAAATTGTGTATAAAAATATTTAATGAAATATAAAAGTCAACAAGGATGATTAAGACACCTCCCCAACAGTTGTCATATGTTAACTCCTGGTTTACCTGTCTTGCTATTAATGACATTTCATTTCAAAGGATGTTTGTGTTGTAGCTAACTGTTCAAGTCTGGTGCTGACTGCTGTTCTTAGCCATCACAAAACGCTGAATTTGTGTAATTGGAGCAACCCACTGTTTGAAAATGGTGGGAAAGCTCAGCTTTGTATATTGTTTCCTAAAGTATATTAAAAATAAAAAAAGAAACTATTGCTACTACAAAATAAATTTGGCTTTTTCTTTTGCAAAAATCTTCTAAAGTCATGACTTTAGTGCTGCTTTACTGCTGCCAGAAATGTAGAAATTTCACACACTTGCATGTTAGGTAAAACATCTTTTGAAGACATTGAGTAGACTAAAAGTCCTCTTGTTAAAGTAAATAATGCTGTTGACACATACACCTTCACTTATATTCAGAACTGCCAGCACCCAAAGTTATTTTCTGCAGAATGATGTGTTTCAGCACCAAAGAGATTGCTTAAATTCTTAAATCCCATTAAGTCTTACAAGTAGTCTCAAAAAGGCCATTTTTTTAACCCCTGGAAATTAAGTCTCATGGGCAGTGCTCTCAGAAATAAGATTATTGTAACACTTCAAAACAAAAGAAAACAAATAATATCAATTAAGACTGCAAAATAGTTCTTGCACTTACTGTGGACTTTAGGAAGTTGCTTTTTCTGATTCTGTCTTTTGAGAGTTTATAGCATTAAAAGCTAGTGGTAGAAATGTGTAATTAGATTTTACTTGTGAGGCTTAAAATATGTTCTTCAAATTGTATCCATGTGGGTGCTCTTACATCAGAATTTTCATCAGCAGTGTGCTTGGGTCCTCACCTGCATCCCTGAAACTTGTATTCCAACATGAGGGTATATAGGCAGGGCAGATCCACTGCCACTCCAATTCCTTCTTAGCTGCCTGTGGCTTGAGATGGAGCACCGTGATTCACTACACCTCTTGTTTATATTTTATTTTTCTTAATATTTTCTTTGTTCTGATTTATTTTCAGTTACTTTAGCAGTTTGTGTATGGGGAGACAAGGAATTGTTTCCCTTCCTTCTGCCTTCTTGTTCTTTGTCCACTTTAGGGTTTCTTCTTCTATGAGTACTTGCACATAACCTTTCCAGTGCAGGTGCATGCCCTGTCACCTGTAATTTTTCCCTCAGTGGTACCCGTCAGGGTGGCTCAGTCACCATCTGATGACATATGCTTCTAGTGCTGGAATAAAGAACCTAGTCAATCCTATGTCCCTTCAGTTCTTTATCACCTGACATTCATATGTGCACGTCTTGATCCTGTGAAGGCCAGAGCCTTGTTACTGCTAGAGAGCTTTCAAACTCTGATACATCCTACCTTACTAGTGATATAACAACACCTACCTGCAGCTGTTGGAACATATAGCATCCACTATTTTGCCATGTTCATTGCCTACAGCAGTTTTTCCCAACTAGCGTATCATGGCACACAGGTGTGCCACAAAATTTTTTGAAAAACTTCTCAAAGAGCTCTGAATTGGGTCATGAATCTTCATGAGTACATTTAGAAACTGTATGGTGGTGTGCCTCAAATTAATTAAAGGTACAGGTGTGCCACAGCAGAATAAATGTTGGGAGCCACTGCCTCCAGCAATGGCTGCGTTCAGTCCACACGCCAAACACAGCGTCAACAGACACCTTATGATACTCAACAGAGTTGAGTTATCACTGTACTGATGGGCAAAACCAGAAAATGTATGTTCAGGCATACCTTCCCAATGAGAACAATCATCAGTAATTGTGATGAATGCCTCACTGGTTGGATGAGCACCCACATGCAGCAATATGCTAGTCAGGGACAAGTCTCCCACATAAACAGTTACATCAACCTGCTCGAATTACAGGTAACCTGCAATTCATGTTTACGTTTCCTCCCACAGATAACAAAATAATACGTTTAATGACTAACATCATTTGTATGTTCATAAATCGACGGAGTGGAGCCTGATTCCATTCCCTGTGTATGGAAACTATGAGATTGTGGAATTAGTGCATAATTCACAACATAATAAATTCATAATATACCTCCCAAGTTGTCAGGACAATGACAGCCAACATACTGAGCAGACAGCTCCTTCAGGATCACAAATAGGTAGAATCCTACACAGATACAAAATGTGGAACCGCATCTGATCCACATCTGCTCATTGATAGTATCGATCCAGTTTGTAATCTGCGTACCAGGTTTTAGCTTCATCCCTAACTGCATTTGCAACCGAGCTTGGGCTCACAGTCAGCATTTCAGCCTTTGATTGACTCATTCCCCACGTGGATCCTTCCCACTTTTTCCTTTTTTTGTTTGCAGTTTGCATGATGTGCTGTCAATTTAGATGTTCTTGGCTACCAACAAAATCTCTGATTGACAGCATGGCATGCGAACTGTGAACAAGAAAAGGAAGAGGTGGGCAGGGTAGTCATGGGGAATGACCCAATCAAAGGCAAGCTGACAGTGAGCAGTAACTCTCCAAGCCCCAGATCCAGACTCTGACAGGTGTAACGTCAAGAGTAGTTACCTGTAAATTTTTGTAACCTTGGCTGTACTGCACATGCTCAGATCTGGTGGGCATGCTCAGTAAAGTTCCCTGTAGCTTCTTTAGTGAAGTCAAAAAACAAAACCGGGTAACAAAATTTGGTGGATACTCTTTTTAGCATTACACCGGCAGACCACAATAGCTGAGTTGTGATTGGCTGGAGCGTTTCCTTGTTCCCCTGTCTGCTGCTAACATCAGCACAGGAGCTGCAGTGATGGATCACACTGTGAGCAGACAAAAATAGAATCTGCATCCCTGGGTCAATCTGCAGCAATGGGTCTGTGGTTAGCTGCATCCGTGGATGCAGATAACTGCGAATTTGCAGTAGATATCCACAGATCTGCAGGGCTCTACAAATGTGAAATACGCAACAGTCCTGAAATCAATATTCCAGCAATGGGGATTCTCATTGATATATCAATTTGCTATAGCAAAAAATAGGAAATGCCCACAATTTTGCTCAAGAGTGGGAATAGGATTCAGTTCCCAGTGGGGGGAAGCCTTTCTCCTCAAACGGGAAGCAACATTGTGTATTCCCTCCAACCTCATTACTATCAAGAGTAATACACAACATAAGTCATGACAGAGTCAGAATAATTCTGAAAGCCCATGATGGCCCCAGACAAACCTGGTAATCCCACTGATGAAAATGACGGGCTGTGCCCCATATCTCCCCCTTCAAAGGGACTGCCTCTCACAGAATGATGGTCCGAGTCTCCATCCTACTCTGGTCAGACTTCACGTGAGGATCTGCTCCTACGTTGTTCCATCATGACCGAGTAAACTGTTCAGAACAAGTGAATCTTACCCATAAAATTTACTTTCAGAAATAGAATATGTTGTATGTGTGATGCCAAAACAACTACACTATTGCATTTCCACCATCCCTTCTGTTAGTTCTGGATTACATACTAGAACTAAAAACTATGGGAGTCTCCATGAGCTCTATCAGGGTACCTATTGCAGCCATCAACAAGTTCCATCATGGAGTCAAAGGGATGTCGTTATTTACGTATCCTCTAGTCAAATGTTTCTTCATAGGTTTATAGAATATATACCTGGATCTCCAAGTTCTTCTTTGAGCAGCTGTTCACATCAGTTCTGATACAAGTGTTTTTGTGCCACGGTACATGGTGATCTGATAGCTTTTTGCCCTTAGCTTTTGCCCTGTCGTCCTCAAGTCAGCAGCCAGTACCCCTTGGAGTCCCATGCATGGGTTGTGGTATAATAGGTGGCGCTGCCCCTGCCCCCCCTTCTGTTCCTTCTTTCCACCTGAGTGATGGTCCTAGAACTGCTTTGCTGCTTGTGATTTGCAAGCACCTGTTCTTGTTCATCTTCTCGTGTTTTTCATTATTTTCCTCAAGTTAGTTAGTGTTTAATCTTCTCTGAGTGAGAGTTAGTGTGTTCAGTTTGAGTGTCTGGCTTGTGCCCAGACTGTAGCCATACTGAGTTTCAAGCCATGTGTGTCCTGGGGGAAGGCCTTCCCCGTCAACCTGAACGACCGATGCCTGAAGTGCCTGGGCGAAGGATATTGGGCTGATAAGTGCTTCATCTGCTGTTCCTTCAAGCCCCAGACCCAGAAGGAGCAGGAAAAAAGGCTTAAAGTGGTCTGAACAGAGGCAGCACTTAGACCTGCTTCAGAACTGGCACGGGCCCCATCAGCACTGGGAACTTTGCTGCAGTGTACCCAGTAGGCACTGACACTGCCTTGGCATGAAAGAAGAAGTTGTGCTATGGTTGAGAGTGAACCATGGCACCAAGGGACAGGCCAGAGCCACGCCTGCCCATGAAGTCATCCTCCCTGGTATAGGCTTGGTAGTCACCACTGACTCCAGGCCAGGCAGCGGCAGGGATCAGATGGTACCATTCCTGTCAACTCCAAAGGCCTTTGAAACAGGAAGGTCCCTGTTGGCCTTGCCCATGCCTGCGCACAGGCTGGTGGCATCAAGGGGAAAACCCTCAATGGGCTTTATAGCATGGCATCACCTACCTGCCTTTCAGACCTGGTGCTCTGGCACCAATGTCTGGCACCTGCATCTCCAATGCTGTCAGAGACAGACCTGCCAAGGGACTCCCCATGCTAAAGCCCTCTGTCAGGAGACAATCAGCACCAGCACTGATCCCTGCCAGCACCAAGGAGTTGCTCCTCTCTGTGCCCAGGTGGTTGGCTTCAGATCATGCTAGCACCACCTCCACACAACTGAGTCCCAAGTCTATGGGGGACCTCAGCATTGAGACACCTCTCTGGCACCGCCCTGGAAGATTCAGCACCTTAACCAATCTTTATCATTGGAACTCAGCACCAGAGGTGCATCTTATTGTCCACTGGAGGACCCCCCCTTTCCCTATCCAGGGGAAGAACAGGCCACTTTCACTTGCTGAGACCCAACCATCGGGGAAGTGGATCTGAAAACACTCGATGCCCAGGGATCATCAGCGCTTCTCCAGCTTGAAGCAACAGGACCGAGCCTGCCAGCACTGGAGACATCAGGGAACCCCTTCATTGGAGTCGTCCTCTGCTTCAACTACCAGTACCGTCGAACTTCCCCGCAAGTAGAGGGGGCGCTCCTCCCGTCACCACTGAAGCCAACGCCCCACATCCCCTCCTCCTGGAATCCAGGAGACATCATTACTGGCACCAGTGCCACCTCCAGCCCGGGGCATCAAGGACTTGCTGGGGCAATGGTCCTCCTGGGACCCATGAGCCTTCCCTTTTGGGGGATGCTTCCTCCCACCAGTCCTCCAGGGAACTCCCTACACAGATTGGCCTGCCCCTTTCCAAGGCCTGGTCTCAGAGGACAATTTGGACCCTGGAAAGGGACCATCGAGGTTCTCCCAGGAAAGCCTCCTGCCTTATTCCTCTTCCTCTCCAAACAAGGTGGTGACCCTGGGCTTGATCTCACCCTCATAGGACCTCAAGGTTCACCAGGAGTTCTTGAAGAGGATGGCAGCCAACCTGGGCCTCCAAGTAGAGGTGAGGGAGGACTATGATCTGCTTTTCAACATGGGCGACACTGCATCCTCAGCCAGAATGGCCCTTCCAGTCCACAAAGGGGTATTTAAAATAGCCTGTACGTGGTGGCAAACTCCCTCCTTGCTCCCCTCAGTCTCGAAAGGGGTTAAGAAGAAGTACCATGTTTCTGTAGACAAATTAAGGTAGTTGTTCATCCACCCAACTCCAGGTTCCTTGGTGATCAATGCGGTGAACCAGAGGGAGAGGCAGGTCCAACCAGCATCCACCCCAAAAACCAAGGAGGGAAAGAGATTAGACCTGTTTGGAAGAAAGATTTATTCATCCGCAGCCCTCCATTTCAAGATCTCTAACCAACAAGCCCTCCTAGGGAGATACAGTTTTAACCCCTGGGACTCAAAGCATCGTTTCTGGGGCTCCCTCTCTGCAGAGCAGGCAATGGACCTCAACACCCTGCTGGATGAGGGCCTATTGGTGGCAAGAACAGCCTTACTCTCATCTTGGGACACTGCTGACTCAGCAAGTAGGTTATGGCCTCTGTGGTGGACATGAGAAGGGTTGCATGACTCCAGGCCTTAGGTCTTCCACTCCAAATGCAGAAGGTCATACAAGCCCTCTTTGCGGAGTTCATGGACACAAGGCTCCACAGCATATAGGACTCCTGAGTCACACGCCATTCACTGGGGATGTATGCCCCCAGCCTCAGCCTTCTTGGTGCCCCTTTCTTATGCAAGTCGCCCAAGAGCAACATCAGCAGCAGGGTCAGCAACAGCTGTGCGGCTTCCACCAGTAACAGTGCCCCTATGGACAAAGGGACAGAAACAGAGCTAGATTCTCCAGAGGCAGGCCTGGGTGGGATTCACAACCATCATCCCACCAGAGTGCTAGTCACTGCTCCAATAATCAGAGGCACCAATTAACATGCTCTTCAAGGACAGAATAACCTCTCAGAATCTGGACTGCCCCTACCCCTTCCGGGACCACCTGTCTGGTTTCCGGAACCAGTGGGTTAAGATCACCTCAGATCGCTGAATGTTAGATACACTATCCCACAGCTATGCCCTACAATTCAAAGCCAGGCCACCAAACAGAAAACTGCCCCCAGACTCCCCTCTGGGATCCCACTCACAAGCAACTCAAAAAGTAGCCTCCAGGGAGAGGGGTCAGGATTCTTACTCCAGGTACTTCCTAATCCCAAAGGCAAAGGCAGGCCCGAGGCCCATCCTGAATTTGTGGTGTTTAAATAGGTCCCTGAGAAACATCAAATTCCACATGAATTCTCTTGTGCACATAATTCCTTACCTAGCTGCTGGGGACTGGTTTGCTGACTTTGAGCTAAAGGATGCCTACTTTCACATCGCTATCCAAACCACACACAGACAGCCCTTTCGTGTCTCCCTCATCCCAGGGGTATTTATGAAATGCATGGCCAAAGTGGCAGCAGACCTTAGGAAACAGGGAGTCCAAATTTTCCTTACCCCGATGATTGGTTCATCAGTGGCAGGTCCTGACAGCAAGTGCAGGACAGCGTCCATTTAACCTGCAGCCTGTGCAACAGACTTTGCCTCCTCCTGAACCTAAAAGACGTCAAAGTTAGAGTCATGTCAGAGAATAGAGTTCATAGGGGCATCCCTGGACTCAGCCCGGGCTTGGGCCTCCCTTCAAGGCTCCAGATGATGTGTCTCAGGAATTTGCATTGGTCCCCCATGACAACAGCAAGGCAATGCCTGCAATTGTTAGGGCATATGGCGGCTTCCACATACATGGTGAGACTTGCCTGCCTTTGCATGCGGCCCCTTTAGTTGTGGTTAACAATGTACCACCCTCGGTATCACCGACAAGCGCGTCGTCACAATCCCAGACAATGTACTCAAAGCTCTCAGGGAATGGCAGGACCTGAGTTTCATTCTGCAGGGCGGTCCCCTTCGAAGGCCAGAGCCCCTCTGTGACCATAATTATGGACACCTCAGATCTGGGTTGGGGCTCCAACCTCAGCACCCAGGGGAGGTGGACATCAGGGGAGTTGCCCGTGCACATCAATGTCAAGGAGCTGAAAGTGGTGTGCCTAGCCTGCAAGGTCTTTCTTGACCTCATCAAGGACAGAACAGTCCAGGTTCTCACAGACAACACAGCAGCAATGTTTTACATCAACTGCCAAGAGGGGCCTGCTCTTCAGCTCCCTGCAGAGAGGCAGTCCACCTCTGGGAGCTGACCATCAAGTACAAATCCCCTTCAGCAGCATCTCACCTACAGCAGTGAGAAACGACCAAGTGAACAGACTCATCAGACAGTTCCTGTCACAGCACAAATGGTCCCTTCACCTGGAGGTGACAGCCTCCATCTTCTGAGAATGGGGTCTCCCTTCAGTGGACTTGTCCATGAACAGCTCCAACCACAATCTTTCAGGTAGGTAGAAGGGCTCCCTATCAGATACCTTCCTGATCAGTTGGATGGGCCCTCATATGTAGGCCTTACCAACAACTCCCCTGATCCTCAGGGTGCTGCTAAAGATCAAAAGAGACTGAACATATGTGATTCCAATTGCCCTAGAGTGGCCCTGCCAGCACTGGTACAGCTTGCTGTGCGACGTCTTGACAGCACCTCCATGGAAACTACTAAAAAAGAGGGACTTCCTCACTTAGGACAGTGGCCACCTTCTGTATCCAGACCTGAGGTCCCTTCACCTAGCAGCTTGGGGGCTTTGTAGTTGAATGCAGATGAAAGGACCTGCTCACTGGGGGTCCAGTGTATTTTGGTGGGCAGCAGGAAACCTTCCATGCAGGCCCCATACTGGCAAAGTGGAAACGCTTCATGGCCTGGGATGCAGCCTGGGGTCTTAACGCAGGGACTTCCCCCACCTAGGCCATTCTAGAATGCCTCATCTATCTAAAGACTCAAGAGTTGGCTTTAGCTTCCCTCAGGGTCCACCTGGCACCTATCTCCACCTTCTATCAGTCCTTTCCTGGGGTCACTCCCTTTGCCCACCCAATGACCTCTAAATGCCTGAAAGGAATAGAGAGACTATACCAACAGGTCTGCAACCCCATACCCGAATGGGACCTGAACAAGCTTATAGAGTCTCCTTTCAAGTCAATGGCTACCTACCTCCTACTGGTTTTGTTGTGGAAGATATCCTTCCTAGTGGTAATTACTTCAGCCAGACAGGTTTCTGAGTTGAGGGTCCTAGCATCAGAACCTCCCAATATGGTCTTCTACAAGGATAATGTGCAGCAGAGCCCACACCAGTGTTCCTCCCAAAGGTCATATCCCCCTGTCACATCAACCAAGATACCTACCTTCCCGTTGTCTTCCCAAAACCTGACACAACGGAGGACCAGAGAAGGTGGCATAGTTTAGACATCAGAAGGGTCCTCACCTTCTACATCAAGAGGACAAAGCCATTCCACAAATCAAACCAACACTTTGTCACCATCACAGAAAGATGAAGGGACAAGTGGTTACAGAGCAGCACATCTCGTCATGGATCATGGATGGTATCAGGACCTGCTGCAACTGTTCCAAGTTGCCTTTACCCAGCAAAGTCAGCATATTTGAGTAGAGCTCAAGCCTTATTGGTGGCCTTCTTTGCCCAAGTGCTGGTCCAGGAGATCTGCAGAGCTGCCACCTAGTCATCCTTGCACACGTTTACGTCCCATAATGCCATTGTTCAGCAGGCAAAGGATGAAGCAGATTTTGGCAGAACTGTACTGCAGGTGGGGAAACCATAACTCCACCCACTGTTCCATGTAAAGGTTGTAAGTCACCTGCATCAGAATGGATGTGAACAGCTGCTTGAAGAATGGAGGGTTACTTACCTGAAGGTGTCCTCCTTTGAGATGCACTGCTCACATACATTCCATACCCTCCCTCTGTCCCCACTTTTCAGTGTTAGTGGAAAGAAGGGACTGAAAGCGGGTAGGGTCAGCACCGCCTATTATACCATGGCCCATGCACGGGACTCCAGGAGGTGTTGGCTGCTGACCCTGTGGGGACAGGCTAAGGGCAAAAAGCTTTCTGAATGACTATGCACTGTAGCACTTACACATCTGTATCAGAATGTATGTGAGCAGCAGATCTTGAAGAACACCTACAGGTAAGTAACCCTCCAATCCCACATCAACATGGAATTTAAACTTGGCATTAAAAACTTTCACAGGACAACTGTGCGAGCCATCAGCTACATGCTCATTATTATACCTACTGATAAAAATAGTGCTATCACCTCAGCAAGATACGTCAATAAAATAGGAGTTGTCTTGGCATGCCCTGCATATATCATATTGTTTAGGGATAAAATCACAGTGAGTCTTCATCCTAAATTTCTACTGAAAGCACTATTGTCTTTTCGTATAAACCAATTGATACATCTCTGTACATTCTACCCCAGCATATGACAATGAAGAGGAGGCCAGGTGGCAGACATGAGATGTCAGAAAAGCAATGACATTTTATCTAGACAGAACCAAGCTTTTCCATAATTCCACAAGACTATTTATTTCTGTGACATGACATAATTCCAAGGGTTCCACAATATCAGAACAAAGACTCTTTAAATAGATTGCTAACTATAGCCATGTATGCTAAAAGCAAAAGAAAAGAAAACCAGTGTCAGGGATCAGAACTCACTTCACTATGTCAATGTTGACTTCCGTCACCTTCCTGAACATTACGCACCTTTAGGGACATTAGTAGAGCTGCAACCTGGGCTTCTCAACATACGTTCATAAAACATTATGCAGTCGCACAGGGCTCATATATTGACACTGGTAAGTTCTAAAGTGTTAACACTGGTTATTTGAGCCACTCCTAAGTGCTCCCAGTTCACAACAGGGTACTGCTCTACAGTCACCAGAGCTGGAGCACCCATAGGGACAGCACTTGAAGAAGAGAAAGTTACTCACCCTATGCAGTTACTGAGGTTCTTCAAAATGTGTGTCAGTGTGGGTTTCTTACTACCCCCCTTCTTTCCCTAAATGAACTTTGGAGTTCATTTCAGGACTTCGTGGCAAAGAGGGAACTTAGGGGGCCAACTTAGGTGGCTGAGTGCCACTAGTACCGTGAGACAACCGCTGTCCATGAGTTTCCCAGATGAGCAATGCTGCTAAAGATTTCCAATTGACGGCACTGGGACACACTGACACCTGAAGTGGAGCACCTGCAGGGTCACCCAAAGAGCCTCAGCTACTGTGCAGGGTGAGTAATCTTTTCTTCACAGAGACTGAAGAAGGCCAGGCATGGGGAGCAGAGTAGAGTGCAACCTAAGTCAGATCACCCCTCTGCCTTGGCATTGCAGTCAGCACTGTTGACTCCAGCCTTTACACAGGCACTGTTGAATCCAGTACCAGATGGCATCACAGGGACAGCATGGCATCAGCACCTTTGCAGTGCCATTTGCTGCCATCAGAAACCTGCTAGCTCTGTTGGTACTAGTGTTATCCACAGGACAGGAATCAGTAACAGTGATGCCACCAAGTAGGAGGCAGCATGTAGCCCCTAATTGCTGTTCGGTTCTAAGCCCTGTGGCACCCTCCAGAGAGAACTGACCCCTGCACAGCAAATCTGAATTCTGTAGAACTACCTTATCCTCCACTTTTCTTCTGATTTTGCTATTGGAGTTGCAAACTGACCAGTCAGCCACACACCTCATTTGGAACTGGAAGTATGCAGTCAGGCAGTAGCATACAAAAAGTAAAAAAAACAAATACAGCATAGTACCATGTTAAGCATACCACTAAGAAAAAGGGAAAGCAGCAATTTTCTTGTGCATAGTAATGTTTCAAAGCTATATTAAGTCAATGTAAACTTTTGAAAGAGCAGCCATAATATTTTGTTCTGCGTTATGAACACTTCAGAGTTACGAACAATCTTCATCATCACTCATGCAG
This sequence comes from Podocnemis expansa, assembly GCA_007922195.1. NCBI lineage: Eukaryota > Metazoa > Chordata > Testudines > Podocnemididae > Podocnemis > Podocnemis expansa. The sequence goes on from ML681964.1 coordinate 48,011,117, forward strand.
TGATGTCAGCAGGGCAGCCTTGAATATTTGTTACACCCAAAACAGCAAGATTTAGCAATCTCCTCAGTAAGGTTCACCTTGTAGCGATTTCAACATTCCACCCCAGTGGATAAATGCTCAGTTTTTTGTATAGTCTTTCCTGGTCCTTGAAGAACCATCTCCCCAAGTATGAGAACCCGCCCCTCCATGGAACCTATACCTCATCTAATCAAAGCTTATGGAGCCTGTTTGAGCCATTGGCAATGTGCCCCTTTCATGGAAAGTAGCTTTCTTAGTGTCCATTACTTCAGTCCACATTTTCTACAGATGAGAGATCTGCTGAGGATTTAAGAACAGATCTAAGAATTTGACAGAGACATTATTTAACCCCTGTTGATGGAGCAATCTCTGAACTATGGAGCTTATTATACCTCTGTATTTCAGATCAGCTGCCTGGCTATATTTTTTTCAGTAAGCAAAGCTTTTTGGAGTTCTACAGTACTATGCCCACACATTCAAAAGGGAAGAGATCCTACTGCTCAGAGCAAGAGAAGGGGAAAGTCAGACATACGGTTTAACTCTCAAGACCCCTTGTGTTCCATACAGGTACCACTGAGGCTCCTGCTCCTGTCAGTACTGGCAATGCAGCCCTGATATGGGGTTGTACAGTCTTCAGAATTGTACTTAATGCCTTCAAACCATATAGACTCTATGGCCAAACAAAGGCTGCATCACATAAAAACCAAACTTTATTTACTGTTCTTTATTTCACTTGACTGAGAATCTGTACCTAGAGTTCCTGGTACTATCCAGACTGGTACCCTATGAGGATCTTAGGCCCATGAAAGACTCTGAATCACCATTTTTTATAGGTACTGAAAGAATTTCCACACTAGAACCAACTTATTTCCCAGCGCCTGCTTACCCTTCATCCATACCATTGTTGACTATGGCTCATCCTTTGGACTGTCACAATGGCCATACAGGTTGTCTGAATGTGTTAAAAGTGTCCCTTGGTGGTACTAACATATCCTCAAGTACATTCTTTCCAAACTACCATTTAAGACCTTGGTAGTAGTGTATATGTAACCCCACGAGGCTTGATAGTGACTCAGTCATTGACACTAACACCAGTTCCACTCCCAATGGATGTAGGATGACATCCAACTTGGAGGTATCTATTTAATACTCCTTGATCTTCAGCTACCCTCCAATGACATTCATCCTAAGGACAAACTACTAGCAGGAGACATAGCGAGGGACCCTAGCAAGGATATCGAGGGGACCAAGGGCGTTGCTCCCCTGAAAAAATGGTCGGAGCCTGGGCCCCACCCCCTGCTGCACATCCCTGCCCCCAGGGCCTGATCCTCTGCCGGGGCCCAATCCAGCCCCAGCCACTGCCTGCTGGCCAGTGGCAAACAGCCCAGGTTTGGATCCAGCTCCTGCTGTTTGCCACTGGCCAGCAGCCAGCAGCTGGAGCTGGATTGGCAGCAGCAGAAACTGGATCAAAGTCTCAGCTGTTTGCCGCTGGCTGGCAGGCAGCGGCTGGAGCCAGATTGGGCCCACAGGGGCCATCAGCCACTGGCCGGCAGTGGCATGCAGCCCAGGCTCAGATCCAGCTCCTACCGCTGCTAGCCAATGGCAAGTGGCCCTTGCAGGCCCGACCTGGCCCCAGCTACTGCCAGGGCTCAGCCGGAGATGATGGGGTGCAGCCCCTTGGGCAGTGACACCTATGCATGTGTCCCTCTTCTTTTCCCTTTTACCCCACTTCAGTGTGCAAACTGAAGCCCTGGGACCAAATATGGTAACCAGTTCTACAGGGTTCTGTCTCCTAAGAGGCCACATCAGGGTCCCATCTCTTAAGAGGACCCACAACAGCTGATGCCCTTAAATGTTGTTTAACAGGAATATCCCACAGAGGAGCAGGTACCAACTGAAGAGGAAAGAATGGTAGGTTACTTACCAGTAAACGTCCTTTTTCGAGGTGGGCTATTTGCATACATTCAAGGCCACCCCTCTATCCCCGCTATCTGGAGTTGGTGACTCTAAGGCTGTGTTCACACAGCCTCCTTATTTCCAACCAACAGAGGTTGTTTCGAAATAAGGTTTCAGCTGTTCACACGATGCATGGTTGTTTCGGAACAACGGAAGCTGTTGTTCCAAAACAACCACGTTGTTTTGAAACAAGTAAAACCTAGTCCATGGGCGAAACAACCTTGTTTCGCAATGGTTGTTTCGAAACAACGCCGCGCGAACGTGTTGTTTCGGAACAAGATGTTCCGAAACAACAGTTCAAGGCATGC
>ML681964.1:48013498-48135799 GCA_007922195.1 Podocnemis expansa
CAGGTGTGCAGGCACCAGCGGGGAGCAGCGCTGGGCAGCGCTGAACGCCGGGGGTGCCTTCAGCCCCCTGCGGAAGTGAAATAGCAAGTTCATAGTATGAACCTGCTATTTCGTTTCCTGCCTTTTTCCCTTATTTCGAATTAACATTTTGTTAATTCGAGATAAGTTGTTTCGAAATAAGCGTTATTTTGATATACGGTTGTTGCGAAACAACCATATCGAAATAACTGGCTGTGTGAGAATACAGCCTAAGGGGACTGGAAGGGTCAGGGCTGGGGCCATATATATAGCCATGGGAGTGGCTGGCGGGGGCATTGGCCACCAACCCTGCTCTGACAGGGCAGGGGAAAAAGCTTCCAACCAATTATGCACTGCAGCACGCAGACACTGAATACTGAACGTATCCGAGCAACGCTTGAAGAAGAACACACCTTCACTCAAGTTCTTTTCCTCCCTACGTGTCACTATCTTACCCCAGTGATTTCAAGGCCTTCCAGAACCTTATTGAACATGTAACAGGAATATCAGAAATTCCACTGGAGGAAACACAGAAACGCCAACGTTTCCTGTTGGACATAATTCATATATGTCCTCAGAGCAAGACTGCATTGCCAATCAGTGATGTTTTACTGGTCCCAGACTCTCACAGTGTGGCAAACCTCTACCACTGTATCTCCAATGTGCAAGTGGGCTAACCAAGAAGCAGGCTATTCAGTCTGGATGTCTGGTGTATTTGTTGTCTCACCCTACATCTAATTCTGGTGGTTGAAGCAGTTATCAAATGGAACGAACAACATTCATTGTTAAACTCTTTTGGATAAAGAGCTAAAGTGCTAGATGGATCATAAGAGCAACAGCTCAACTTCTCTACAGTTCCAAATAGCAAAGTACATCTTCATGGACTATTCCAAATTTTCATCTTTTAATGAACACCTGCCTCAAGAGTCAGAAGAAACAGTTTCAGGTGCTCATTACAGAACGTCAGAGTGTTCTCCAAGCATCTTTCTAAGGCTGTGCAGTGCTGCCACATGGCCACCCGCTCCATGGCTTTAGCAGTCATTATGCACTGAACTTTGTGGCTGCAGTCTCCTAGCCTCCACTGGACGATACACAACACTATTGAGGACCAGAAGCATTGCTGCCCCATAAAAAATATGCAGGGCCCAGGCCTTCCCTACCCCCACCCTACAGTTCTGACACACACACCCCCACACTTCCCTGTTGGCCCATGACTCTGCCTGAATCATGGAAACCATCGGTATCAGATGTAGTTTCTGATACTGACTCCTCCAGTGGAATGCATAAGCTTGACCCCCTAGGAGACTTGGAGGAACAGCAGGTCTCCACACATCATTTGCACTGGAGGGAGCACCGTGCTCATGACCCCCAAGTTGAAGGGAGCCATTGTCTGCTATGCTCCTTCTGCCTTGAGTTCTGATGGCTCTGGCAGCACTGCCATTTGGTGAGATTTCTGATTCTGTGGATTTGGATGATACAGCATGATGATTAGAGGGCTTCAATGGCACCATGGTCTCAAACTATGCAACAGCAGGAAAAACTGGACTCAGCATCCCAAAAGAGCATAAGAGCCATTTCCCACCACAACTGCATGAGCCGGAGATGGCCCAGCTGCACCACGGCCCCTAGTGCTGGTGGGGGGGGGGGTGAGGGCAGCATGCACTCCTTCAATCCATCCCTTTGCTGGCAGGGTGGAGCAGTGCTCTCCGTCTGCCCTCAGCCGGCTATCCCTCTCAAGAGCAGCCAGAAGAGAGCTGCAGCTTGCGGAGGCAAGGCCCTGGAATGGCCTGCTCCGCGAAGTTCAGGCTGCTTTGATCTGGCCAGCCCAGGGCTGAATGGGCTCAATCCAGGGCATGAGGGTGAGGCGGCCTCTGTTTGGGCCTGGGGGTGCTGGGTTGAAGTGGCCTCAACTCCGCGGAGCAGGCCACTCCAGGGCCCTGCCTCTGCAAGCTGCAGCTCTCCGGCGGCCACTTTTGAACGGGGCAGCCAGCTGGGGTTAGGCGGGGCTGCGCTGCTCCTCCCCGCCAGTGGAGGGAGGGATGGAGGGAGCGCACTGCCCATACATCCCCCGCCAGTGCTAGGGGCTGCGGCGCAGCAGCTGGGCTGCTTCCAGATCATGCGGCTCCAGATCATGGGAGGGTGGGGGAGACCCCGATGCCTCTGATTTGGCCATGATTCTGGGGACAGCTGGGAGTCCCTGGAGCACACCTGACTCTCTGGAGGAGATTGCCAGGGAGCCAGAAGGGGATGCTCAGGGAGCCACAAGTGGTCCTCTGAGCCTGCATTGCTGATCCCTGGTCTAGTCAAGCAAAAAAAGCAAGGAGCCCTGTGGCACTTACAGACTAAAAGATTTATTTATTACATGAGCTTTGTAGGAGAAAATCCTACTTCATCAGATGCTTTGAAGATGGGGGAACTTACAGAATGGGATGAAAATAAATGCAAAGGAATATAAGACAAGGAATCAAGTCATGTAGTGACAGCAAATCAGAGCCATTGTTAAGAGTCAAACACTGGAAAACAGCACATAGAGGAGGGTGAAGTCAAATTACCTGTTGACTTTATTCTCCTCTGTGTGCTGTTTCCCAGTGTTTGAATCTTAACAACTGCTCTGATCTTCTGTCACTGTATGACCAGATCCCACATCTTACACTCCCTTGCATTTATTTTCATCCCATTCTGTAAATTCCCCCATCTTCAAAGCATCTGACAAAGTGGGATTTTCTCCCATGAAAGCTCACGCGATAAATAAATCTGTTAGCCTATGGTAGCTGTAGTTCTTCAAGATTTTGACATCTGTGTAGCTCCCATGACCCATCCTCTACTTGTGTTCTTTCTAAGCCCTTCTTATCTGGCATTCTGAATTAGCAAAGCAATTGAGGGACGGGTGTGATTGCTCTGCACTTTATGCCCTCTAGTGGTGAGCATGGGAACATCCAGGTTATGGGCACAGGAATCGCTGCCATTCAAAAGATTTCAGTTGCTCATGCACGCACAGGGAGTGGGATCAACACACTTGATGTTATCTTGAAGAATCAGAATTAATAAAAAAGCCTAGTAACTATTCTTTCTCTGTTCTGTTCTGTTATTTAATTAAGTATGCCTCTGATTTGAACAAACTATTTCTAATGCTGAAAATTCACTATACCTAATATCCCATTACAGGCAAGGGCTTAAAGCTGCAACATGTATGATTTAAATATACTGGTTTTCCTAATTAATTTTTGTATTTGAAGTGTTATGGACAAAAATCATATAGGAAATTAACTATTTTGTGCAACTAATCCAGACCGTTTCAAATTTAATTTTAATCAGTACCCAAATTCTTAATTTATTAATCATCAGTAAAATGTATCATTGATCAACAGTAACTTTTGGGGTGAATGCCAATTTTTTTTTGGACTTAGATTCAACATGCACTGATGCAAACCAAGGTTAATATGGCTGTCATAAACAAAACTTGACGTTGGGAAATTGGAGTCAGTATGTATTGAAGTCAATGTGTACTGAATACATTTTGAAAATGTTAAACTGAAAATCTCTCATTTACGGCCATGACTTCATAGATGTAATTTTCTTTTAAACTCCCAATTTAAATGGTCAGGAAACAAAAATAAATATTTCTTTAATTGTGAGGTGGATAATAAACCCTAAAGTTACTCTGTCTCGGTATTTATCACATCACTGTATTAACTGTTATGTGAATTTTCAGCCTGGTATGTGCCTGGGTTTGCCACGGAATAGAGCTGCTGGTAATTTCACAATATAACTGATTGAAATTCAGATAAATCACCACAACATATGTAGAATTTGATGGGACTAGTGGTTCAAATGAGGTGAAGTTAATGAGCCCCCATAAATGGGGAGTGGAATCCAAGGAGCAAGAATGCCAACTTTGCAGGACACAACTTTGCAAACAACTAACTAACTTATTCTTTCTTTAAACCAAAGTAGTCCTATACTCCAGAACTCAGAAGGGCTGGCTATGTCTTTGTGTTTATTTCAAAGAATGAAAGGCAGACCCTGCCAGGAAGAGTCTCTCAAAGGAGAGAGGGTTGATTGTTAAGAGGTTAGGACTTGTCAATATTTGGTAAATGTAGGACACAAAATGTTTTAGTTGCAGTTGTGTAAGCAAGCTTTACTTGCTACTCTGTACATCAGACACTTGCTGTATGTTCCAGAAGATGGATTTCACTGTGTCCATCAGCATCTCACTGTTAGATAGGGGTGAAATGTTTTCCCAGACTTTGAAACCACATAAGCTTTGTATGTTTGAAACAGAATCAAAACTTCAGTCTTCTCTGAGTGCTTGTTATCTCTAGCTATGGCTAAACTGTGTTTACTTCCCTGGTGCCAAAGGGGCAGCTGTATTAGTCTATTTCAGTAAAACAAACGAGTCCTGTGGCACTTAAAGACTAACAAATTTATTTATGGCATGAGCTTAAAGCTTAAAGCTCATGCCATAAATAAATGTTAGTCTTTAAGTGCCACAGGACTCCTTGTTTGTTTTACTTCCCTGGTGGTAACTCTTTCATTTCCTGATTAAAAAGTATTTTATCTCCTTGAGTCAAAAATAATGAGAGCTTTTCTCAATCTTGTGGAATGTAGTCATTGCAGTGATATCTAGAGTGGAAAAGTGCCACAGAATACAGTAATATTTGGAAAATAGGATAAAAAAAGAGTATGAGGTATGTGGGAAGGAGAATTTTTATTTATCTCTGGGGTCTGTTTTCTGTAAGGATCATAAGAGAGAAGTCCTATCTTGCAACTCTTGGTTGCTTGCTACCCTTGCAATTACTGTGAAATTAGCATAGATTTTTTTCTAATGACATTGGTCCTCTAACTTTGGAAATTCTTGAAATAGATCATACAGCTTCAGTTTGTTGAAGAACCCACATGTTAATATTTCCTGCCCATAGCAGCTATGTTGTTTGCTGCTAACAAGTTAAGCATACACTGGGTGTGTGCTGCATATCAGAAAACACCTTCTGTTGAAATTTTAGGCTGAGAGATAGTCTTCAAAGGGAAGTGGTGAAAGCGCTAGATAGTAGGTTAGAAAAAAGAAGTAGCTATGTACTGTAGGCAACAATTCTTCATGGGCAGGAAAATAGACTGGTGATTCTAACAGGTTTTGTGACACTGTTTCTCACACACTTTTAAGACAAACAGATACGCTGCGCTCCACTCCAGTATGGTGGTGCTCAAAATATGCTCATTAATGTGGAAAGATTTTTGTTCTTAAATTGGTATTCTACTGATACCATCATATAATTGTGGGCCCTAAATTTTTTTTGTGGAAAGAGATACTGGAATGGTTACACTTCTTAGAAGAAAATGTTCATGAAAACCTTGTAAATATTTCCTGCCAGCATTGTGAATCTGCACATGGTCTAATACAAGTGTACTAGAAGGTGAAACTGACTGATAAAAGTACTTTAACTTTCCAAACTGAGTTAAAGGTAAAACATTTGTAAGCAGAGCCTGAATAAGCTCTCCCTGGACATCTAGTGATGAGGTGAGGGGAAAAGACCAAGCTGTATTTACATGAACACACCTACTCTGTATGGGTATTCAGTAGACAGAACGCTATTACCGAAGTTAGAGATTGAAAAAAGGATGCTGCCCACTATGCTCTGGGGTAGGTGTGTTGCTCATGGAGACATGCTTTCAAATCAGGAATGTGTTGTTTTCCCAAATTCATGTTGTATCCTTTCCCCTTTTTATTAAAACTTATTTTTTTCTATACATAGACGCAGCACACAGTGAAGGGGAAGCACTGCCTTTTATGGGAAACCAAAGGTGGTGTTTAATTTTCCCGAATTACTGGGTGGGGTATGAGCTGGTTCTGTATTGTATTCTTAAAAGAGACCCATGGATATTAAATCTGGCCCTTGTTCCTGCTGGCTCTACCTGGCAGAAGGGTTACATGTTTAAATGGTACCAGCAACCTTTTAATGTACTTATTGTAGAAGCAGAACATTGTTTTGTCAACCAATACTTTATTTTGCATACTTCTTTAATACTTGTTTTTAGCAAAAGATAGAAGAATACAGTATTGTACTTATCCTTAGGTCAGTATTGTACTTATCCATAGGTCATTAAAATTTTCCCAGAGAGGCCAGATACAAAGTACATATCTATGTCTGACTTTAAAACTATAAGAACTAGAGTTTGCAGTACAAATGCTGGCTGGGAAAGAAGGTGATGGAGGAATGTTTTATTACTCCTACAATGTTACTGTAGCTGCTGAGATGATGAGATTGCTTGCACAGCCTTTACATCAACAAAACGGGAATCCATTCTCCAGCTCAGAGGGAAGGAGCCTAGCTGTAACTGGATTGGAATGGTAGACAAATAGGAAAATTATTGATGCAGATTACCTAAGCTGTCCTGATGCAAAACTGGAGAGGATGTGTGTGATTGACTGAATGGACCTATCACTACATTTGTCCTGCCATTTTTTTTAATTTGCTTCTTATTAGAAACTGGATATTTTAAACATATATTTTTATTTTAATTTGTTCTGTAGTGGTTAAGTGTATATAGAGAATGCAGGAAGGTTTTTATAGGCACACTATTCAAAAACAGGGGCGCTGCAAGCACAGGTTAAAGTATAATTTGGCTGGCCCCGGAACACTCCTAAATTTCCAGGCCTGTGTCATGAAAGTCTGGGCCCCCTTTCCAAAGGTTTGGGCCCCCTTCCTGCAGTTCTGGGCCCCCTTCACCCACCCCAGTTACTGCTCCCCACACGCCTACCCCCCACCCCAGCAATTGCCCCCCAAACACCTGCCCCACCACTTCAGCTACTACCCCTGGCCCCCATCTCACCACTGGTCCCCCAAACTTTTCCTAACCCCCTCCCAAACCCCCCATCTCACTGCTGGTCCCCCAACCTTCTCCAACCCGCCACTGTGCTACGCCATTTTCCCCCCCTGCCCCAGGCCGAGCCCCTCCCCTGTGCTCACCTGTCCCCAACCCCCCCCCACTAGCCCTTCACCTGGCTGCCATGTGGAGCAGCCACGGCCTGGGCTGAGGCTCCCACCTGGAGCCTACTGTGACTGAGCATGCTCAGGGCGGGAGATTTAAAATCTCCCAGCCCCGATGCAGCTCCCTACCCTGCCAGAATGTGCCAGAATGGCATTCTGGGGCCCACTATTTTTAGGAACTCAGCGTTTGGCAGGCCCCTAAAAATAGAAAATGGACCCAGAACGCTGCATTCCTCTGCCCATTATTTTTAAAGGCTGACCATCTAAAAACAGTTGGCCCCAGAATGCCGTTTCTGGTGCATTCTGGCTTAATTTAAGCCCTGGCCACAAGAGCGTTATAAATATCTTTCAAATGAGTGTTGATAAAACTTTTACCATATTATAATGTATTTTGCATATATTGGTAAAACTATTGCAGAAATAGTACAGTTCTGAAAAAAACTATTGAAATACGTTTGTGTTTTTTTCCAGTAACACATTCAGGTGAGTTAATACCTGATACCCACCTGTAAAGACATTGGAGCTAGAGGGGAAATGCACATATTTTTAAATGACCAAAATGGCATTTATAAATTGTAATATCTTGAGACCTTCTTGGGCTAATGGTGAGTGTTATGTGTCCTCTTTTTAACTATATAAAGCTCCAGTTTCTAACTCTCCAAAGTCATAAAATATGAGAGCTCAATCAATTCACTGGTACAGAACATGAAATTGCTCATCTTGGGCATAGAGCTATTGTGAATTTTGATTGAAGGTGGTGTTTCCATATTTCTTCCCATGTAGGTATATGTAATAGTATTTTTGTGCCATTGGTGGGAGAGAAACAAACATTTCTCTAGCAGAGTCACTTTTAAAACAATAAAAACCATTTCAAATTACTCAGAAATTTAGACTGTCGGCACAAATCTTAACCAATTAGTAAACAGAAGACAACTGAGTTGGTGAAAGGTCCATGATAAATAGTTTGTCACATGGCTTCACAATTTCATATGGAGACACTACCCTCACATATATAGCATGTAAGATATAGCGGGCACAAGCTTCAAGAAAATTCAAAGCAATCTGTCATGAAATTTATAGGATAAAAACAGTAACCTAACTGAATAACTTTTCCTTATGTTGAGTAAAGGAACTTGTTTAATTTATATTGGTTATCTAATACACTTAAATATTTTCTAAATTTTTAAAAACTGATTCCCAGTCCTATGCATTGATGGAAAAATAAAATCCATTGGAATCAATGAGTTGCATTCATTTTCCTTCTGAATTTTAGTTATCACTAAGAGAAATAGTATATGCTCAGATCCTAACAATGAAAACCTGAGCATCCAGTGGAAAATAGCAATACAAGAGATATCAAAGACTTCAGGATGTTCTCCTGTGGCAGAGAAATATCTGATATGCACAAGCACCTAGGGAAGCAGGAGAATCTCCATTCTTAGAGGTTTTTAAGTTGAGGTTTGATAAAACCCTGACTGTGATGATTTAATTGGGGTTGGTCCTGCTTTGAGCAGTGGGTTAGACAAGATGCCTCCTGAAGTCCCTTTGAACCCTAGCCTTCTATGAACACAAATAGTTTCAGACACTTTAGAGTCACCAACTCAGAACTTGCAACTAACTAAGACCTGAAGTAGGTGGGTTTTTTCTAATAGTCCAATCTGATTTGCTAAGATTTTGCTCTTTTATACAATATGCATTTTAATGGCAGAAAAAAATGGCCAGTGCTTGTTGCATTTTTCTGCGAAGGAAAAGTTAATTATATAGACTTTCCAAGAGTTGCTCATTTGCCTTTGGACAAATAACAGTTAATATGCTCTTATATTTTGGAACTTGCTAAAACAGGACTTACAAGAGAGAGAATTTTTCATCTATTGCAGAGAGGTTCATTGACTTGTACATCGTGTTCTTCAAAAGAAAAATTTCCACTAGAAAGTCTTTACATATATGTAACATATTTTCATACTGCCTTAAAATTGTAAGTTATTGGCATTTTGAAATATATTTGTTTATTTTAAGAAGAGTAAGGAGCTGAATGAGGAATAATGCCTTTTTGTCGGATTAAATTTATCCTAAAATGTTTTCCAATTTTGGAAAAGCAACTTACATAGAAAGTTTGTGAAACTTTCTTGTAACTCAACCAGAAATTGTCAGACACGTCTGATTGTTTTGTTACATACCTGAAACTCTGCTCAGGTTTGAACTTAATACATTAGACGTGAGTTTCAAGATATTGGCCCTCTTTCCCTATGGGATTTTACTTTTATTTTCTATCCCAGTCTCCTCTCCCTTCCAAACAGACCTAATTTTTCCTGGAGTAAGCAAAAGGCTATGTAGTTCATTATGGAAAGCATGAAAATTCATCAAGTTTATCTGAGTCTGACCCTTTCAGTAGAAGCTAAAACTCGGATTACACACACACCTGAAAAAAACAAAACTTTTTTTTAAACCTCAATTTTTTTTTTCTGGGGCCTCTGGAAAAATTTTATCCAGCTCTCAAATCCAAGCCAGTGCCACTTCTTTCTCTTTAACATCTCTAAGACCTGTTCTCTTCCTTTCCATCTGCTCATTTAAACTTCTTCAAAGCCCCATTGCATCCTGTCTTAATGACTCCTCTCTGACCTCACTAACACAGATTGCCGCACTTCCAGTCCAGAAAAATGCTGCGGCAGGAGACATGTTTATCTAATGTTTTGATCGTGTCATTCTATTCTTCAATTGAAAAGTAAAGTCTTTTAATCTTCTTTGCTACATGTGATCTTCTCTCCTGATTAGAGAATTTCTGGTGTTATGGAAAGCTATCTTGCCATCTATTTTGAGACAACAATTAGTTTTTTTGATTCATATTGCAACTTCGTCTTGATTGGCCCAGAAAAATGGCAAAAGGAATCAGATATCCAGGTTCTGCGATTTTGTTCTATCTTAAGGGGAAGGAACATAATTTAAAAGTTTTACCTGGGCTTATTGAACAAGAATCCACATCATGCAAACTACTACCAGAGTCAGCACTAAGTATCCCTCTTTTTGTAGTCTTAGCACAGTATGAGTTTGAAGACAAACTCTTGACTGTTCAGGGTGTTTTAACTTTGCCTCTTGCTGCAGTTCTGGGCCAAAGCACACTTAGTGAGGAAGTGTGAAACTGCTCATACTGCCCCTGTTCAGTGAGTAAACAGGGTTTGAATCTCTAATGCTGTCTGGTGAATTCACTAGCATTACAGTTGCTTATTTTCTTTAATGGAGAAATATATGGTCTTGGAGATACTGTTGACCTTTTAGCCCAATCACTTTGTTTCCCCCCAAATTACTTTTGACTCACTTTTCCTTGAAGTGGGGGATACCAATGATTGATTGTGGTTTATATCACATAGATAGTTGTACACTCGAACATGGATTGAAATCACCAGTGTTCAGTGTGAAACAAGTTGCACATACATCAGTATCAAACATTAGTGACCTATGCCAGTGACCTTGAGATGAAGTGTTTTGCCATGAGCTTCCTGAGCCATCCACTTTCTTTTACCCTCCCCGTCACGATGTGCACATCTGTACACCCTGGCTTATGATCTACATGATTTCTCTGATGATATGTTTCCTACAACTTCTTATGTGTGAACAAACTTGTAACATGCTTTCTATGGCTCAGGGATGGGGCAACAGACAGTGGTCTCTCCCAGTAGCAGTGAGCAAACTACTAGCTGGAAGGGACAAAAGTATGCTAATGGAGGAGTCTATAAAGAGACAAAGGGATCTCCTCTGCCCAGAAAGGGAGGGTTCCAGCAGTGAGATAAACAGAGACAGCTGAAAGATTCAGGGGCTTTTGAGTTGGGACTCTCCATCTTGAAACAACTTCAAGCAAGATCTGGGCTCTGCCTGGCCTCAGGCAGAGACTGGCTGTGCAAACATCTAACAGCTGAATACCTTGAGCATAAATTTGTTTGGACTATGAGGTTAATTTAAGTAGAAGTATTAGGCTAGCATGCGTATTTTACCTTTTATTTTTTGTGGTCTCTCCTGACTTACTTATGCTGTGATTCTGCCATGACTGGTCATAGTCTCACTTAGAATTATAATCTGCTCAATTAACTAGTAGTTGTTTTACCTAAAGGTGTGTGATAGAATAGAATCAAATTGAATCACAGGGTTGGAAGGGACCTCATGAGATCATCTAATCCAACGCCCTGGGGTTTGAAACAAGGACCTTCTGCATCTTTAGAGGGTGTGAGTGAAGGAGGCTGTGCCCAATCCATTTCTTTGTTACATGGAAGGACTTGAGTGTGTGGTGGGTGGGAATGGTTCCCAGTCTCTGTAGACAGTGGCTCCTGGTGTAGTAACTGGGGCCAGGGGTGCTTGCTGGGGACCATCCCTCAAGTAGCCAGGGGACATAAACCCACTGCCTGGGACCAATTGCACGCAAGAGGCTGGAGTGGACTGACTCAGGAGTGAATGGTCACTTGGCAAAGCAGGGTGAACCGGGGTTCAGGAGTGGGAACTGGGAGGTCATAGCAGCATACTGGACTGGATCTGGGGAGTGGTCTGTCACACTCCCTTATATATTTATAGTTAAACTTTGGTAATCTTCATAAGTCTGTCCTACATCTGCAAATACTGGAGCCCTGCCTCACCTGTTATTGGCTCCTTGACAAGAGAAACTATACTGAGTTGCTATGTTACCTGGAGCAGCCCAAAATTAACAGCTGTCAGGAGAGAGTGGCCGAGCTTTTATAAACTAATATACTATATTGGAAAAAAGAAAGAAACGGTGGTGGCCTAGGGAATGAGAGGTCGTTCTTGTGGTTGCTGAGACACAGGGCATATGACTGAATAGTATTTAAATTTGCTGGGCTAATTTGATACTCATGAAAGGAGGAAAAGAGCCAACCCATCTTTCACATAACACGCTAACTTTTCACCTAAATTAGTTCACTTAGGCCACCCCTACGCAGACATTCAGAAAGGTTAAAGTGAATTAGCTTAAGATGTAGATTCAATGAGCATAAATTAAATTGTAAGAGGATCTTGTTACAAAAAACAAAGCCCACTTTACTCCTGAATGGGCGCAGTCAAACAGGGTTCAACATACTTTAACGTACACTCATTGACTTCACACCTTTAGCTGATTCATCTTAAGTTTCCTGCTTTTCCATGTGTAGAGATGACATGTCAGTTCAACATGTTGTAAGAAAGTAGATACCCCTCTGTTACGAAACACATGTAGTCTTTGGATAAACAGACACCAGACTTGGGAACCATTCTGTCAACTAGTGACCTCTGCACTCTCAATTACTAAAACTGTGACCATGTATGGTCCATGTTCCTTTGTTGGAAGGGGTAGGAGATGAAATATGCCTCCAGAAAACAACTGGATCTGGAAAACAGATAAACCTTGCCTGGCTGATCCAGACTCAGTATTCCTAAATGCTACAATACAGAAATATGTCACAGCTATTGAACAAAGGCCCTAACTCTCCTTGCAGTTGTTTACATATTTACTTATTTACATCAATGGGATGAGATTGAAGAGATATAACAGAGGAGAATTTGATACTCACATATACTTTATTAAGGGCTGGCATTCTTGGTATTGTACAAGATACAAAGACAGTCTCTACCCTAAGTTATTACATATCATGCATGGTGCTTATGTGAGTTTTTCGCGCCAGCTGTTACCTGTCAGTTTGTTACCTTTTATTTTCCTCCCATTCTGTAAGTTCTCCCATCTTTTAAGCATTTGATGAAGTGGGATTTTCTCCCACAAAAGACCATGTGATAAATAAATTTGTTAGTCTTTAATTGCCACAGGACTCTGTGTTTGTTTTGCTGTCATTTGCTGTTACCTTTCAAGCAAGTCAAATGTACTCTTTCTAAGCCCAGTGAATAATAAAGATCACAAAGGCCACTAGATGTCACTGGTTTATTAAGGATTTAGTAAAAGAACAAGTAAAAAATCAGAAATGCTGAGTTGAAGGAAATGCAGATTGTCTGCCTCCCTTTGGTTCCTCCCCCTCATTTGTGTCATTGCTATGTCTCTTGCTTAACTGTCTTCTCATCTCGCCTATCTTCTTTCCTCACCTTCCCCATCTTTCAGTCATGATACTTGCCTCCATACATTCTCTTTCCTCACTCACTAAGGCAGGAGTCTGAAACACGCAGCCTGCAGGCCACATGCAGCCCCCTAAAGCTACTTCCTGCAGCCTGCAATGACATAATTGTTACCTATATTTGCAATATCATTGTATGGAAAGGTTTAAGTGGTGCGGCCCTTGGGCTACCACACTAATCCTCAGGCGGCCCTCAGCTAGTCCTCATGTGGCTGCCCTTGTGATGATTTGTGTTTGAGACCCCTGCACTATGAGCTTGGAAATTAGGTCAGTATAGCTAAGTCAATCAGAGTGTGAAAAATCCACATGCTTAATGATGCAGTTAAACCAGCTCAGCCTAACCCCCTTAGTGGTGTAAACAGCACTAGGTTGGAGGGATAATTCTGTGGTCAAGCCTGCCTCTTGGGGTGGTGGAGTACCTACTCTGAAAGGAGAAGGCTTCCTGATGGCACTGGAAAAGCTCTTCATGGAAGCACTGCTGTGGTGCAGCTGAGTGTTTTAAGCATAAACAAGCCCTCAGCTTCTCACTACACTTCATGCTGACATGGAAGACAACAAAGCATGAAGACGCTGTTCCCCTTTCCCCTACTCAGTGCATACACTGGTTATTTTGAGATGGTCCTAGAGTACCAGACACCTTGGATCTTCACCTGACTCTAGGAGGAAGAATCTGGTCAGATCGAAGTGTTTGGTCTACAAGGTCCTAGCTCCAATGTTCCCTCTAAGCTGGCCACGTGTGCAAGTGCACATAGGTCATAAAACCCACACACACAACAAAATAAAGCGCACACAAAAAAATTCAACAGAGCTAATATTTAATATTAGTACACAATTTTTTTTAATATTAGTGCACAAATTTGGATACTGGTTCTGAAAATTTGCACACAAGAGATTTTTTTGCACACACAGCCTACAAAAAACTAGAGGGAACATTGCTAGCTACTCAGGCATCTACTTACCAAAAGAATGGCAAAAGGGTTGTGTCTGTGGCATATTGACTAATTCTTTCTGTGACTGGAACACCCAGCAAAACTGAAGGGACCAGTTAAGTAAGAGGCCCTCAGGTTTTCATTTAAGACTCAATTCAGTTTCAAATGTTGTGCAGAAGAATTTCTGGTGTTTGAGCTTTTGCACTGTTTCCAGTCCCCATTACCTGCAGTTCCTGAGTGTCTTCTCCTGTTGCACTTCCATGGCATCCAGCAGAAGAGAAGACAGAAATGCTGTGCCTAAATTCATCCCTGATGTGGTTAATTAGAAACACTGTGTCTCTCTAGCTGCACAGTTGAAGATCCTGTTCATTCCCATTGGCAAAACCCAACATTCTTTTCATCATTGCAGTTGTCCCTATTGTAATCCTGCAGGCTTTACTCCAGGGGGAGAGGAAAGCCAATGAACTCAGTGATTGTTTTGCTTTGCCTGAGTAAAGATTAAGTAAGGACCACATGGTTGGGTCTTAAATAATTTTTCTCTCTAAAATACTGTTTAAATTAACTAATTGAAACAGTGCTGCATGGTTGAAAAACATTACAGTCATACACTGCTGCTGTGCCCTTCTATGTGTGGGGTCTGGATTTTAGATTTTTTTAAAAAAATTTCACATAAATTTGTTTGTGTGTGTGCATGCACATGTGTGTGGAGAGAGAGAAACATTTGCATTTATGTCTGTTGCTTGTTCTGAATTTTTCTTAGTATAAATGAACTTGAGATTTGTATTATGGACTGCTCATATCCTGGACAAGCTTTATGGAATTAAGAGAAACTTTACCGAATTAAGTTAAACCATATTGAGTTAGATGTAACACACAGAGGTCTTTTGCTGTTGCATACATCAGTGGTTCCCAACTTTTTTCAGGCTGGGGACCCCTTTTTAAGAAAAAGAAAACTTTGCACACCCCCCCCCCCAGCTGATTATGTAATCTGGGCCACGCAGGCAGACTGTGGCCTGCACCAGTCTGGTGGCACCACTGGGACAGCCGACAAGCAGCGCTACCACCACCATTGTCCGTACCGCTGGGGAGTGGAGCCGAGCCGCAGCAGTTATGGCCCCCTGCCCTTGCCCTTGCTGGGGAGCTGCTGCAGGGAAAGTCAGCCTTGGCAGAGAGCATTGGGGCTGTAGCTGGATTCCAGCCCCAGTAAGGTGAGGCTCCATGGGCCCCCTGCAACATGTCCGTGGACCCCTAGGGGTCCCTGGACCACAGGTTGGGAACCACTGGTATACATTTTATCTTGGAATTGTATGGAACTCCTCTAGGAGGAGCAGGGTGCTAACATGATTGCTCTGGTTCCCAGCTGCCAAGTCTGCTCACATATCTGCACAACAGACACCATCATAGGTCCTAATCAAGCCTGCTACTCCATCAAAGGCTCATTTACCTGCTCATCTACTAATGTGGTCTATGCCATCATGTGCAAGAAATGCCCCAACACCTTATATATTGGACAAACAGGACGATCGCTCCATAAGAGACTGAATGAGCACAGAGCTGATATCAGAAATCAAAGAACAAAGAAACCAGTTGCTGAGCACTTCCATCTTCCTAATCATTTGATGACAGATTTGTTAATGACTGTCGTTAGAGATGTACCCGGGACATCAAGACTTCAAAGAGAAACAGCTGAACTCGAATTAATATGCAAGCTAAATTCTGTGAAAGCAGGACTTAATTGAGACTATGGGTTCTTTTCCCATTACAAAGGGTAATTTGACTTCAGGCTTCCCATGGTTTGAGCCTGTAAACTGCTCTGATTTGCTGTTACTTTATGAACTGATCCTACGTTTTCGACCCCCTTGCATTTAGTTTCATCCCTTTCTGTAAGTTCACCCATCTTCGAAGCATCTGAGGAAGTGGGATCTTCTCCCACGAAAGCTTATGCAAAAAATAAATCTGTTAGTCTTAAAGTGCCACAGAACTCCTTGTTGTTTTTTTTCCCAGCCTTTTGAAACCAGAGAGATGCACACATACTCTTTCAAACAGGATTCTCCAGGGACTAACAGACAAAGAAAGGATTTTGGGATAAATAGCCTGGTATGAAACAGGCTCAGGCCCTTCATCTGTCCATTTGGTGTGTAATGGGTCCCTGGTCCAATGAATACAGATTCTTTCCCCAAGACTTTTCTACCAGGTTACTTGTGGTATGTCTACACTGCAACTTGCAGCACTGAGTCTCAGAACCTACGGTAAATCAGGGACTTGGTCTGCAAGACTATAAAATTGCAGTGTAAACTTCCAGACTAAAGCTTTGAGACTCTACCCCCTTGTGGGGTGTTAAGAACCTTAACTCCCGTGTAGGCCCAAATGGTGTAGTTCCACAACCTGAGCCCTGTTAACCCAGCTGCTACCATGATGCTGGTCTTTTATCATAGATTAGCACAAATATATCCTTGGTGTCTGCTGCTCAGGAAAGTTGGTAGAAAGCAGGGCCACTTTGTTAAGATCTGCTGGACTCCTAGGCTATGTCCACACACAAGCCCTTTTTTTGAAACAAGCCATTTCGAAATAACACCTTATTTCGAAATGTCTTATTTCGAAATAACAAAAAGTTATTTCGAAATAAGAAAAAAAGCGGGAATTGAAATAGCATGTCCACACAGTGGACATGCTATTTCGAGATAGGGGAGGGGAGGGGCGAAGAGGCTTGTGCGGGCTGGGGCCGCCCTGCCCCTGGGATTCCCCAGCACCCCCCCGGGGGGCTTCGCCGGGGGGGGGGGCTACCTCGGCCCCCCTCACCGCCCAGGCCAGGGCAGGGGGGCTTCCCGGCCCCCCCCGCGGCTCCGGCCGCCGGCGGGCCCAGGGCCAGGAGCGGGGGGGGGGGTGCTGGGGAATCCCAGGCGCAAGGTGGCCCTGGCCCTACCTGCAGCAGAAGCAGCAGGGGGCCAGGGAAGCCCCCACACCTGTGGCAGAAGTGGTGGGCGGGGGCTGCAGTCCCCCTGAGTGGGCTGCGGAGGCCAGCAGCTCCCCCACAGCCCAAGCGGGGAGCAGAGCCCTGGGGGTGCCCCAGCCGGCTTCCCCCGCTTCCCCTTGCCAGGGGTGGGGGGGTGAAGGGCGCTGAGGCACCCATCGCCCCCCTGCTCCCAGCAAGGGGAAGTGGGGGGAAGCCAGCTGGGGCACCCTCCAACCCCCTGCCCGCCACTCAGCACCCTGGCCAGGGTGCTGGGGGGGTGGGACCTTCCCCCCAGGGTGCTATGCACTCTGGGGAGAAGGTCCTTGTTATTTTGAAACAATCCTTGTTTCAAAATAACATGTCCAAACGGTGTTATTTTGAATCAACTCGTTTCGAAACAACCCTCCTTTTGAAAGCAAAGTGGTTTAAGCTGTTTTGAAAGGAGGGCTCTTGTTTCAAAATGAGGAGCTCCCTCCTTTTGAAACAAGAAAACGTCATGTGGACATAGGGACTTTTATTTCGAAACAACCACTGTTGTTTTGAAATAAAAGCCCTGTGTGGACATACCCCTAAAGCTTCCAAATGTGTGAACATTTTGCTACTATGTCCTGTTTATTACCAAGGGAAACAATATCTTGCGATAACTATGGGTTAAACTGGAATTTTCCTGGAGCCTAAGGAGATAGGTGTGACTTCTACATTGAATTACTTAGGTTGTAAACCCCTTGGGGCAGCGGCCATTCTGACTGACTATAGTGACTAACACAATGGGATCCTGGTCCAGGACTAGGGCTTCTAGCTTCCACGGTACTATAAATAATAAACCATAATAGAATTTCCTTGGAAAATGAATGCTTAACTCCACTAGGCTTCCTTGAAAAGCCAGTCTTAATTCTTAGAATCTGAAGAAATAAGAAGCTTATGGAAGTGTTACTGTGCTTGCTGAGTCAGTTGCATCTCTGCTCTTCATTAAAATCCAGCAAAGTTTCTGGCAGTGAGAGCTAGTCCTATAGTTAATCCTAACTATGTTATAATTTATTTTTAAAAAGATCAGTGGATGTATTTCCATGTATTCACCTGATTCAGTTCTGGCACATGTAGTCTACACAGTATTATTACCCACTCCATCTCTGTGAGAGGGCACAGTGATGACAGTGTCTGTTAGAAATGCTTCAGCGCTCCAATTGCACTGCTATAGTGTTGACATTTAGTACCTTGCTAGAAAGGGTTCTTGTGTTGCTGTGGTATATCCCCCTTGCCTAGAGGCAGTAGGTAGCTCACAGAGTTCTTCCATTGACCTAGTGCTGTCTACACTGGGGCTCAGGTCAGCTTAACTACATTTCTCAGGGACATTAATATTTTAACCTCCTGAGCAACATAGCTAGGTTGACTCAGGGTAATGTTCTAGCATAGTTGGGCCCATAGTAACTTAACTTGTTAAGAATCAGTGATCATTTTGGCTCATGTTTGTCTTGGGCTTAAGGCATCCTTTGGAAGAAACATGCTATATCAATTGAAAATATCTATTAAGCATATCTGCCAATCTCTTCTAGCTGTTGGTAGGAAATGGTTTACATACTAAGACAGTTTTAAGAGATCTACATTAAGGGACTGTAAAGAAGCTGTGTAGCTTTAAGGATTAAGGTGGGACTCTTGCAAAACTTATGTTTCCAGATTCCTGACAAACCCTTTCTTTCAACACAAATGAAATAAATCTCTGACACAACCTCAGTATTTAGGACCATTACCAGCTGGCTGGGACAGAAGGAGGAAAAGGAACTTGCTTTTTGAAAAAGCCCAATCTTTTGTGTGTGTATTTTTTTAAATTACATCATTTTAATTGGAAAAGAGAACAAGTCAGTTTCCATGAGCAGTGGTAAAATTTTCTCCATCCAAATGTTTCTGTGACAAGTAGGCCATGAATGAGCCTTGCTTCCTGTACATAGTGAAAAATTCTGAAGTTGGGTTAAAAGAGAAAAGGCCCATTTCTGCAGTGGAAAAATAGGTTTCTGTAAATGCACAGATCATCATAAAATAGATATGCGGGTCTGTTGTTTAAAAATATAGAAAGGAAATGATCAACACTAAACTATGGTAAAATATGTGTGTAGATGGGGGAAGAAGAAGGTTCCAGTTCTGCAATCATGTTTGTAGCCGGTCCCCTGACTGTAATAGTACGCTGTACGTGCACAGGGCTCTGTATATGCGTATCTCATTGGAAAAGCAAGGCCTTCACATGCTATTTATTCATTCAGAAAAATCTCTGTTCTTTATTCTTTCCATACATATCTTGTCTTAAGAGGCACTGTTGGTTCAATGGTGCTGGAGAAAGAAGAAACAAGCTGCCACTGTCAGCAGTGTTTGAAAAAGCCAACAAAAAACTGTTAGGTGACACTTAATTGGTAAGCACAAGGGACGAACAAAGTTCCTACTCTTGGGAAAAAAATGTATTTATGTTGAACACTATACTAAATGTGATGATAAGAACAGATTCAGCACATGATCTGAGCCTCAATAGGTGATCCCTGGTTCTTGAGTTATGTGAAAGGGGTAAATAACACTTTATGTGCTTTCTTCACACCATTCTTGATTTTATAGATCTTAGTTGCAGTTTTCTAAGATGAACAGTCCCAGTCATCTTAATCTCTCCTCGTATGGAAGCTGTGCTATAATCCGTATCATTTTTGTTGCCTGTCTTTGTATTTTTTTTAGTTTCTAATATTTTGTTTGAAATGGGGCAAGCAGAACTGTACACAGTATTCAAGTTGTGCGAATACCCTTGATTTATATGGTGGTATTATGATGTTTTCTGTCTTCTTATTTCAGGGCTCGACAAATCCTGGGTGCCAGGTCACCATGACACCCAGGATTTTGCCCCTGGCATCTAGGAATGCTGTGGCAGCTAGGGAGGCGAATGCCCCCTGGCACCTAAGAGACAGCAGTACTGATAATTTCAGCACTATCTTCCCCCCCTTCCAGCCCGCCACTGAAAGCACCTCTGGCAGCAGCTTTTTTGGCAGTGGTGGGGGAGGGCATTACGTGGCACACTGCTGCTGAAAGTCTTGGAGGCTGTGGTGGTTTTTCAATGATGGAGACCCTTTCACTGCTGCTCACCTAGGGGCACCTCAGTTTTTTTTGCCTGGCGCCTAGGTGTGCGGCAGATTTGTCAAGGCCTGTATTATTTATCCCTTTTCTAATGGTTTCTTTTGTTAGCTTTTTTGATTGCCACAGCATGCTGAGCACAGTTTTTAGGGAATTATCCACCTGACTCATGACTTCTTTCTTGAGTGGTAATGGTCGAGTTAGAGCCCATCATTTTTGTATGTACAGCTGGGATTCTGTCTTCCAATGTGCATTTCTTTGCACTTATCAACAATGAATTTCATCTGACATTTTGTTGCCCTGTCCCCAATTTTGTGAGATCTCTTTGGAGTCAGCTCTGGACTTACCCATCTTGAGTAATTATGTATCATCTACAAACTTTGCCACCTCTATGTTTTACCTTTTTTTCCCTCCAGATCATTTATATGTATGTTGAACAACATTGGTCTTAGTACAAAACTGTGATGGACCCTGCCATTTACCTCTTGCTACCATAAAAACTGACCATTTATTCCTACCCTTTCCCCCTATCTTTTAAATTGTTACTGATCCATTTGAGGATGTTCCCTCTTATCCCATGACTGCTTACTTTGCTTAAGAGCCTTTGATGTAGGACCTTGTCAAAGGCTTTCGGAAAGTTTACTATACAGTACATCACTAGTATACACTGTATTATCTTTATCACCCTTGTCAATCTACTTGTGGATGCTCTCAGGGAATACTAATAGATTGGTGAAGCATGATTTCCTTTTAGAAAAGTCATGTTGACATTTCACCAGCCTTCATGTTCATCTATGTGTCTTAAAAGTCTGTTCTTTACTATAGTTTCAAGCAATTTGCCTTTTACTGAAGTTATGCTTACTGGCCTTTAATTGTCAGGTTTGCCACTAGAGCTTTTTTAAAAAATTGCCTTTACATTAGCTAGCCACCAGTCATCTGGTATGGAGGCTGATTTAAGTAGTTGGTTACATCCCATAGTTAGTAGTTGCACAATTTCATATTTGAGTTTGTTCAGAACTGTAGGGTGAATACAGTCAGGTCCTGGTGACATATTACTGTTAATTTATCAATTTGTTCCAAAACTTTCTCTAATGACACCTCAATCTGGGACAGTTCCTTGGATCTGTCACCTAATAATAGTTCAGGTGTGGGGATCTCCCTCACACAGAATCACTGAAGATTATGGTTGGGGAGGACCTCCGGAGGCCATCTAGTCCAACCTCCTACTCACTGCAAGACTTAAACCCAACTAAATTATCCCAGACAGGGCTTTGTCAAGTTGGGCCTTAAATATCTCTAAAGATGGAGATTCCACCACCTTTCTAGGTAACCTGTTTCAATGCTTTGCCACCCTCCTTGTGAAAAGATTGTCCTAATATCCAACCTAGACCTCCTTCATTGCAACCTGAGACTGTTGCTCCTTGTTCTATCATCTGCCACCGCTGAGAACAGACTAGCTCCTTCGTCTGTGGAATTCCTCTTTATATAGTTGAAATTTGCTATCAAATCCCCCTCACTCCTCTCATCCACAGACTAAAAATGCCCACTTCCCTCAACATCTCCTCATAAATCATGTACCCCAGCCCCCTACTAATTTTTGTTGCACACTACTAGACTACAATTTGTCCACATTCTGTCTGTAATGGGGGACCCAAAACTGGACAGAGTACTGCAAATATGACCTCACCAGTGCGGAAAAAGGAGATTTGCTCCATTTGCTGGCAATGCTCCCACTAATGCAGTCCAATATGCTGTTAGCTTTCTTTAGGAACAAGAGCACACTGTTGACTCATACCCAACTTCTTGTCCACTGTAATCAGCAGGTCCTTTCCCACAGAACTGCTTCCTAGCCAGTCAGTGCTCAGTCTGTAGCAGTGCATTAGATTCTTCCATTATAACTGTGGAACTCTGCACTTGTCCTTATTGAACCTTATCAAATTTCTTTGGTCTAATCTTCCAATTGATTTAGGCTATGATTTATACAGTGGCACAACTTCAGCAGCAATCAAAGGGAAATATGCAAAGTACTTAAAATACCTTGCATAGTTCCCTTCTAATGCTTACTGCCTACTTACTGTGATGTTTTCAGTAAGCTGAGTTGGAGGGAAACGCCTTCCGTCCGATTCAGTGCAACACCCCTTGCCAAGGTAGTCTTATAGAATTGACTTCCTGATCAATCTGACAGCAGCAAATTACTGCCATCAGTGAAGACAAGTCCTAGGGGACTCTGTATCCAACCACCACCCTCTAGCATCTCTACCACTTCCCCCAGCTTACTGGGTATGTCTACACTGGAGCTTTAGGTCGACTTAACCTTCCTTAAGCACTTCCTTAAGTTGACTTACTATCAACACTTCTCAAGGTCAACTTAAGGCTTAGGTCAACCTAGCAGCTGTCAGTGTGGACATGGGCAGTGTACAGAAGTTCTGAATTTGGACACTATACGTCGACTTAACAGAGCTTCTAGTGTAGACATACCCACTGTTATTAGTGAATTTGCTGAAATGCAACCCATCCAATCCTGCAGATCATTAGTGAAGATGTTTTACAAAGTTTGTATCACGTGCAACCTCTGGGGGACTTCATTTGATATTGGCTGCCAATTACTCACTGAGTTGTTGATCACTAGCTCTTGAACCCAACGACATAGGCACCTTCCTATCCACCTTATAGTCCATTCATCCAACCCACGCTTCTTTAACTTGCTGGCAAGAACAGTGTGGGAGACTGTATCAAAAGCTTTGCTAAAGTCAAGGTATATCATGGCCACCACTCCCCCTACGTCTACAGAGCCAGTCGTCTCATCATAGAAGGCCACCAGGTTGGTCAGGCATGACTTGCCCTTGCGGAATCCATCCTGAGGGTTCCTAATCACCTTCCTCTCCACCAAGTGCTTCAAAACGGATTCTTTGAGGACTCAATCCATGATTTTTTGTGGGGACTGAGATGAGGCTGTGACTGGTCTTTAGTTCCCCAGATCCTCCTCTGTCCTTTTGTTTAAAGATGGGCACTTTATTTGCCTTTTCCCAAATATCTGGGACCTCACCTCCCTGGGAACTCACTACGAGTTTTCAAAGCTAATGGCCAATGGCTCTGCAATCACATCAACCAGTTCCTTCAGATGCACTGCATCTGCCTCATGGGCATGTGCATATCTAGCCAGCCTCTCTAAATAGTCCTGAACCTGTTTGTTCACCACTGAGGAGGGCTGCTACATCCTCCCTATTCTGTGCTGTCCAGTGCTGTAGTCTGAAAGCTGACCTTTGATGCAAAGAATTCATTTAACTTCACAACAGCAGAGCTAGCACCTCAATTATTCACTGGTCCCATTGCCTGTTTGGAAGTTTCCTGCTTCTGAAGTAATTTAAAAAAATTGCTGTTAGATTTTGTCTTTTTGCACGTTTCCTTCCTGATTATGGATTCTTTTCTAAATTGTGGCCTATATATATTTTATTTCAGTAAGGAATTTTAATATACAATCCAAGGTTTACAAGTACAATGTTTTGCTGAGATCTATCACAACTAATTTAAAGAGGAACTTGGAGTAAATGTGAAAAAATAAAAAGCATTTGTGCAGATCTTTATTTTCTCTATAACTTTTCTTTGGTAACACCTTCTATCCAAAGGTCCCAAAAGAGTTTATAAAAAATGCTGATGAATGTAGCCTTGCAATACATTTGTCAGTTAGGTGCTACTCCTCAAACTGAGGAACATGAAGCACAAGAGGTTATTTGACCAAAGTTGTGTGGAAAATTTGTGCCCAAGACAGGCGTATAAGCAGGTCTCTGACTTCCAGTCATGTCTCTTGGGATATGTCCACACATCTCTTTTATTTTGAAATAACACTGGTTATTTTGAAATAAAAAAAGATTAGGTCCACATGACGTTTTCTTATTTCGAAATGACAGGCTCTGTCATTTCAAAATAAGAACCGTCATTTTGAAACAGCTTAAACCCCATTCATTTCGAAATGGTTATTTCGAAATAACACCGTTTGGACATGTTGTTTTGAAACAACACCGTTGTTTTGAAACAACTGTTTCAAAACAACATGTCCAAACGGCGTTATTTCGAAATAACCATTTTGAAATAACAGCTGTTTCGATAGCAGGCTTTCCCTTAATTCAAATTAACATTTTCTTAATTCGAATTAACTTATTTCAAAATAATAATGTATGTGTGGACATAGCCTTAGATGTGAACTACTAAGCCATCCTACCTTTGTTACTTGTATCCAGTGTCTGTTTTCAGATCATTGTACCTGGGTCAAAGCTTCCTTACAACCCAGTTTATTTTTCATTCTGAGCCTGCAAACAGTGTTTGTTACATCCCAGTGATTGTAATGTCACAAATTTAGCACTAATTTCACTGTCTGAACAAATAGAAGGAACAAACAAGATGTGAAAGAGTCAGCTTGTCCTAACACATCATTTTTGATGAGCAGTGCAAAAAAAAAAAAAAAAAAAAGGAAAACCTAAAAGAATGCATGATGTTCATATAATACAATGAATGGAAAAGTAAAATGCTAGGGTGTGTAGTCTATTGCAGAAAATAAAGAAAGACAAAAAAGTTATATATTCCAATAGCAAAGTTAACTCACTCCATCTTTGTTCAATGGTGGTATAATTCCAGAGGAAAACTGAAGCCAAAGTGGTAACTTGGGGGGGGGTGAAAAATGTGTAACTCACATGCTAAGTGGCCAGAAGGGATTTTATTGTAAACAAGCAGCTGTGCAATACAGTAGAGATGTCATTTCATTGATACTCATTTTCTGATCATTTTACATTCAGCTGCAACTCACACCACAGCCTACAGCATCCATGACTGCAGAATTTGGTCTCTCGTGAGAGAATCACTGGCTTTACCTAAGCTAAAATTGCATCTTTTAGGGCATTTGTTTTAGGACACAAAATCATACTTTGCCCTGACAAAGCACCTAACATCCAAGGGTCTGAAAGAACTTTGAAAACAGTCTTGCAGCACCCAAGGTAAGTAGAGGTATCTCAATTTTATAGGTCAGTAAACTGTAATAATATTTTTGACTGTATTTTTAAAAACACTTTACAATGAGAGTAAATATTGCACCCATTTTATTGAGTGTGAAAATTAAAACACTTTGTGTTTCCACTTTCAGCTCTAATCACCTGTCTGCTAATTCTTAGTTATAACTTCCAACTTTATCACCTCCCTAATAACCATCTCTCAAAACTACAATTTGTCCTAAATGTGGTGCATTGTCTCACCCTGTAACCAGAGAAGGGAGCATATGAATCTCTCTGCTGACTTCCTGTCCAGATTAGAATTTGTTAAGTAATATTCCTCCTTGGACTTCCCCAGCCAAGCCTGAACTTTCTACTCTGTTACCCATTCCTTATGCCCAAGGATTTCCAAACTTCCATACACTCCTTTTTATGTTACCAGAGTTTTGGTAGATTTTTCTCTTAAGGCGCTCTGCACTTACAAGAATCCCTTATTCTCTTCATATCCCAATTTTTAGACTCTACCTATTAATTCTGTAACAAAACAAACAAGAAATACTTCTCTTCTCTGAGGGTCCAATTTCCCCATTTTACTTAGGGTATGTCTATGCTGACAGCAGCAAGTTCACTGCTGTCAGTTCGGCTTTCCGGGAACAGATCACAGTGAGTATGAACTTGCTGTGCTGCTCCCAGAAGCTGACCCAGGAAGTCCTGGGAGTCAGTGGGCATAGTGGAAAGTCAATCACAAGTGATTTGTGGTCAGCTTTCCCCTAATGTGTAACAGCAGCTTAGAAAGTTGCTGCCGTTTACACAAGGAATTTTACATTCCTTGCAGGGGTTAAACTATAATTTGGGGGGCCCTGGAATGCTCTCGCACTGGTGGAATCCCCTTCCCACACCACTGGAGCCCCCCCCCCACGCTGGTGGGCCCCCTGGACACCAGCTCCTGCCCCGCTGTGCTAGCACCCCGCCCCCTGCCCCCAATACCCCCCCAGCGCAAGCTGGCAGCCACTGTACTCACCAGTGCTGCGGCTGGGGAGGTGGGGGCAGTAGGCCCCAGCTCCGGATGGCACCACAGCTGCGGCGGAGGCTGCAGGCCCCAGGTTGGGGGCAGGACCTCTAAGGGAAGGGGCTTGGGGTGGGGCTTGAGCCCCATAGCAACACCCCTGCCCCCTGCCCCTGGCCCTGCCCACTGGAACGCAGTGGAACACTGCTCTGGGGCCTGCTGTTTTTAGGGGCCCAGCATTCACTCACTGTTTGCAGGTACAGATTTTCATAGGCCTGGTCTACACAAGAAAATTAGGTTGGCTTAGCTACATTGGTCAGGATGGGAAGAAATCCAGTGCTGAGTAGTGCTGTTAAGCAGACCTAAGTCCCTGTGTAGACAGTGGTGCTAGGTTGATGGAAGAATTCTTCTGCCAGCTTTGCCACTACCCCTCAGGCAGGTGGATTACATATGCTGATGGGAGATCCTCCCTCATCAGCATAGACTGGCTACACACTGAAGCCAAACAATGGCTCAGCTGTTCTCCTATAGCATTTTAAGTGTAGACAAGTCCTTAAATAGTGAAGTGTCTCGGCTACTTTGCTTTGAAAAACACTGTAGAGAAATAAACTATTATATAGTGTAGAGGGGAAAGCAGAAGTTGGACAAGAAAGGAAACATTTTACTGTAATGTAACTTTTATGAGTCTTCCCTTATCCCAACTAATCAAAGCACTAAAAACTTTTAAAGGTGTCATATTGGAATAGCTGAAAGCAAGGTGTTTGTACGAGCATTGAAAATCTTTGCATGGTCCATATTGCAAGCTCTAGGTTTAGACTAAGGTACAACTCCTCTGAGGCAATTTTCTTTTCAGATCACTACAGTCTTATGAAAACTTTGGCTCCCTCACCTGTGAATATTTGAGGGTGACAAATGTGCGTAGAGCATAAGAGTAATGAGAAATTTCTGCATATACAAATATTATCTGTTTGATCTTGCTGCACGGCCAATTTTCACTAGATAGTCCCTGTTTTAAAACCAAAAGTTTGCATGAGCAAAATGGTACTTGAGCTCCAAGAGTTAGACCTTGTTTTTAATGATGGCTAAAGCATGTAATCTTCTGTCCATATAGTTTCCACAGATTTAACACTGTCATTATTCCACATTTATACCAAGTTCACTTAGATACATGCTGACGGTATGGCTTATGATTTCCCACAGCTAATGTCTAATGCTAGGGTCATGAAACATGCTATCTGATGTGAGTCTCCTAATATCTGTCACTGCCTGTCTCTTGACACCTGATAGCTTGTCTTACCACTGATATGTGGTGCATAACTTTGTTTATGCACTTTATGAACTCTGACATGTGGAACCTTATTTGGCTATCTCATGAGCTGATGTCTGATTTCCTCCAAGCTAATTTCTGACCACACATGGGAATGGAAGTATTTTTTGTCATTTCTCTGCAAGGGAGAAAATAGTCTGGCTACACATGCCATTTGTACCAATATAACTCTTTTAGCAAGGGGTGTGATTTTTATGAAAAGAGTTGGACTTGTCTGGATGCAGCCCTACTCTTATGAAAGTAGGACATGTTATTCTTCCTCCCATTCAGAAATAGCTGTAATTGTGTAGAGTATCTTTATATTTTATACTTGCATCCATGTTTTTGGAGATAGGACAACTTTAACAGTGCCAGCTCATACCAGTGATACTACTTTTACATGTAAATAAGCACTAAGGACGGATGGCTTTGATATCATCCACAAGGTTGCTGGATACATCAGCCAACTCTGACATGGCATTGCTTTGATCAGCAAATTCCGACTCTGTCTCCCCTGAATGACAGCATTCATTTCACCACAAGAGGGCAAGAAATGTACACAGTGTGATGCCTGAAGACCTCAGTGTAAGCAAAAAACTTGTCTCTCTCACCAACAGAAGTTTGTCCAAGAAAGATATCACCTCACCCATCTTGTCTCTCTACTATCTTGGGACCAACTTGGTTACAATAACACTGCATACGTGGTATAAACTGACAGCTCTAGCTGCCCATAAGACCAGCTGCATAGCTGAAATAATACAGCTACTTTGAAATATTCAAAGCATCTGATGAAGTGGGATTTTCTCCACATGAAAGTGCATGCGATAAATTATTAGTCTTTAAAGTGCCACAGGACTCCTTGTTTGTTTTGCTGAACTAGACTAACAAGGCTACCCCTTTAGTACTTTGCACCCCCCACCCCCAAGCAAACCAGATGACAATGGCTGCAATGTGCTTGCCCACAGCTCCACAGAGAATAAATACTCACCAGTGGTGCTAGTTTCTTCAGACATATGCCTTTTCCACAGTTCAATTATTGTTTACAATACAATCGCATTGATTCCACCTCCTGCCTGCAGTCCCCTGTCGTAAGTGTGTATTTAAAGTATACCCCAGGCTTCCTGTCCTGCTTTGTTCAACCTTTCAATAGCAATCACGGCTGAGAAGCAAACTGATATTTGTTTGTTTCTTA
This sequence comes from Podocnemis expansa, assembly GCA_007922195.1. Taxonomy (NCBI): domain Eukaryota; kingdom Metazoa; phylum Chordata; order Testudines; family Podocnemididae; genus Podocnemis; species Podocnemis expansa. Next base: position 48,042,065 of record ML681964.1, read on the forward strand.
AAACAGGCTCCACTGCCTGAACCAGACAACATTTATCAAAGAAGTGTTTTTATCAAATACCTTTAAAAGGCAGCTGCAGAAACTGAAAATTCCTTTATGTAAAAGCTCATATTATGAGAGGAAGAGAATTGGCTGTGGTCTCAATGGTATGATGAAACTCCCAGAACAGCTCAGGGACAATGGTCTGTGAGGAGACCTAGGTTTGATTCTAAGACTATGTGTGTCTACACTGGGGATCAGCAATGCAGACTCAGTGAGCCATCTGTGGCTCCCTGAGCGTCCCCTTCTGGCTCCCTGACAATCTCCTCCAGGGAGTCAGATGTGCTCCAGGGACTCCTGGCTGGCGCCAGCATCACGGCCAAATCAGGGGCATCCAGGTTGCCCCCACCCTCCCACCACAACCGCATGAGCCAGATGCAGCCCAGCGGCCACACTGCATCCCCTTGCGTTGGCGGGGGGTATATAGGCAGCACACGCTCTCTCTATCCCTCCCTCCATTGGCAGGGTGGGCCAGTGCTGCCCTGCCTACCCCCAGCTGGCTGTCCCTCCTAAGAGTGGCCATCGGAGAGCTGAAGCTTGCAGAGGCAGGACCCTGAAATGGCCCCTCCATGGAGTTCAGGCCCCTTTGACCCGGCCACTCCAGGACTGAACAGAGGCCTCCTCACCCCCAGGCCCTGGATTGGGCCTGTTCAACCTTGGGGTGGCCGGCTCGAAGTGGCCTGAACTCTGCAGAGGGGCCATTCCAGCGTCCCACCTCTGCAAACTGCAGCTCTCCGCTGGCTGCTCTCGGGAGGGGCAGCCGGCTAGGGATAGGCAAGGCAGCACTGCTCTGCCCTGCCAGTGGAGGGAGGGATGGAGGGAGCGTGAGCCACCTGCACACCCGCCCGCCAGCGCTAGGAGCTGCAGTGCAGCTGCTGGGCTGGCTCGGGCTCATGCAGTTGTGGTGGGAGGGTGGGGGGAAATGGCTTTTCTGCTCTTTTGGGTTGCCGCCCCCTGGTCTACAGTGATGGTAGCAAAAATCATGATCCTCTTTAGCTAATTCAGGAGAACAGGAGCCTTTTCTTCCTGGGGAAGGTGGTGCTTGAAGTCCTTCCCAGTCAAGAGGATTGTAACCATTGAGACACCTCCTGAGCTGTGGCCTGGCAGCTCCTCTACCAGCAGACTGCAGCTGTCTGGAGCAGGAGACATACTCCTAGGAAGACCCAACAAAAAAAGAAGCCCCAACAGAAATCTCACATTCAAAACAAGGGACTTTAAGTATGTGTCTTACAGTGTGCTGCCTTGGTTTGTCCCTGTATAGCAGGTGTGTCAAACTGCTTCCGTGTGAGGGGCCACATTGGAGGGCAGGACACCTGTTACTGGCCATGAGTCTGTGCAGGTTCCCGAACTCTGTCCCCTCTCCATGCTCAGAATGGTGTGGGCTCCTCTTTCCCCACCGGAGCCCTGCAGGCTCTCTGACTCTGCCCGTATATCTACTCGAGTGACACCATCACAGGACCTAACCAAATCAGCCACTCTATCAGGTACTCATTCATCTGCATATCTACCAATGTAATATGTGCCATCATGTGCCAGCACTGCCCCCTGCCATATACATTGGCCAAGCTGGACTGTGTCTGGACAAAAGAATAAATGGACACAAGACAGCCATCAAGAATGGTAACCTTAAAAAAAAAAACTGTAGAGGAGCACTTCAGCCTCCCTGGATGTTCTGTAACAGACATGAAAGTTACGGTACTTCAGCAAAAAAAAAACAAACAAAAAAACTAGACTTCAACATAAAACTGCAGAGCTGGAATTCATATGTAAACTTGGACCATCACATGAGGTGTAAATAGGGGCTTAGAGTGGCTAACTAACAACAAAGGGTAATTTCTTCTTTTTTAACATTCTCACTTTCTCATCTATTGTTTAAAGGCCCACATCCACATTGTTTGAATTAAAATAACTTGCTTGGCTTGCTGATGTAAACTAACAGACTACCCCTCTGGAACTGTTTGAATTGACTGTGTGACTTGTGCTTCTCTACAGGTGTATATATACCCAACATATTGCAGTTTCCATTTCATTCACCTGATGAAATGAGATTATGCCGACAAAAGCTTAAGCAACATACAAAATTGTTAGGCTTTAAAAGTGTCACAGGACTCCTTGTTTGTTCTGCTGTAAACTCTGCCTCTCACTCCCCTGCCCATTGTCATTCCTGACTGTGAGTGAGTGCTTTGGTGCTAGGAATCTCTCTCACTATACGCTGACATAGCATGTGGAACAATGAGTCTGAGACCCTGGCTGGGGTCTCAAAGTGATATTGTGCTATTAATAATAATAAGCTGCCAGCTAATACATGTAACATCATTATCAGTCTCCTTTATAGAAACATTCAGGTATTATTAAACATTTGACAAGCCAACAAAAAAACAGGAAATTCAATATGGACAGTTCTTTTGGACTGTTAAGGTGTTTTTCTCCACCTAGCACTGTCTAACACAATACATCTAGAATATAATGAAGCAGCAAAAAAGTTCATATTTTAAATCAGCGCTAGTTCTGAATTAAAGGAGCACAAAACTACACATGGGACCCCCGATAGATTTTTTTTTTTTTTTTTTTGCGTTTCTATAACTTAAAACATAATTAGATAGCGAAAATGCTAGATCCAGCCATGCCCAAACTTTTGGTGTACTGGACATCTAGGAACTGAAATTTGACATCAAAGGCCATCTCCCATCCAGACTTGCAATACTTAAATCAGATTTAGCGTAAAACAAACTAAAATCTTCTAGACTGAGACTTGTTATATTCATAAACTACAAACAGAAAAGTCAGATAAACACACTAAATATTCTTTCTGAAAGTGTACACTGTAACATTTATGTCTTAAAGTCCAGAATCTCAGCACACACTAACCAAAAACCAGGGCCATAACTATAACGGGGTAAATGGGGCTTTGCCAAAGTTCCCCAGAGTGGCTCCATTGAGCTACTCTATCAAAAGGCGCATTCTGTGCCATTTGCTCCCGGCTTCGATCATTGTAAGGGGCATGTTCCAAGCAGAATGTGCCCTGAGCACTGAAATGACTAGTTACAGTGCTGCCAAAAACAAACTGAGACAAAGCAGACTGCTATTTAAGGCAGAGGGGTTCAACTCAAGTCACTTTGCTCTAGCTGGCTCTTTGCAGACTGATTGCTTCAGACCCTGCCTGCATGCTTCTCATCACTACAGAGCTCCTCAGCCTGCAAGCAGGCCCAGGAAGCCCCAGAGAATGTAAAATGATAGCTTGTAATTTTAATATATGACTTAGTTTATTAGTTGTTGTGGTTATAAATTAGGAACATCTACTGGAGACACAAAGAGTCTTAAAGGTCAGCTATGAAAGAATTTTCCTGTGTGATTTTTATTGACCCTTTATGACAAGAGAATCTCATAATGTTAAAAAGTCTGCTTATTCTTTACTTTAGCTGTATCAGTAATGTCAAGTTGTGTACTTGCTAGAGAACTCTTTGGGTGACTAGAGGAGGTGTGTATCATCACAACAGACTGATCTGCTCTTGAAGCAGAGATTAAGGCTAAGGCTACGTCTACACTTAAAATGATAGAGTGGCACAGCTCCAGCTGCACTTCTGTAGTGCTTAAGGGTAGACACAACTACAGCAACGGGACGGGTTCTCCTTAGTGATGTCTGCACTGGGGCTTAGCTACATCCATGAGGGGTGTGAATTTCTCACTCACTGACTGACATAGGTAGGTTGAGGTAATTTTCAGATGTTGACCAGGCCAGTAATAAACTTTCACAGGCAGCTGGTCATCCCGTTCTTTTTCTGGAGTCTGAATAGCTGGATTTAACTCAACAAAATTATAGTTCAATTAAGTACCTCTTTCCTCTCAAATGAGAATTAAATGATGGCAGCATTTCATGTTTCACTCTATTGTGATGTCATTTCCCCCTAGTGCTACATACCTACAAGGAGTCCTGCAAAAAAGGAAAGTTAAGAAAAATGTTTCCTCCTCTAAGGCAGTGGTTCTCAAATGTTTGCAAGTCACGACATGCTTGGTGGCATATCAAGACCCTACAGAGCACACCAGCCCACCTCCCCCAGGCCAAATCCAGCCATTCCTCTGGCTTTTCGTGACATACCACTGTGTGGTGACACAGTAATGTGTCACCACACAGTGGTTGAGAACCAATGCCCTAAGGCAGCAATATGATACCACTGCATAAGAACACATTACTGTGGTGCCACACAGAGGTAAGTGTGTCATGGAGAGCTGCGAGGTGGCTGGATTTGGCCTGGTGGGGGTGGGCTGCTGTAGGGTCAATATATACCGCCAAGTGTGCCACAAACCACAAAAGGTTGAGAACCACTGTTCTAAGGCCTTGTCTACACTAGCACTTACACCAATAAACTTTTGGTCCTCAGGGTGGGAAAAATCACCCCAGAGCGACATAAGTTTTGCTGGCATAACTGCATGTACGTACAATGCTATGTTGGCAGAAGAGCATCTTCCCCTGAAATAGTTACCTTGGCTTATTTAGGTAGTTGTATTATATCAGCATAAGCGCTTACATAACATGGCTACACAAGGGCTCTGGCAGTAGTACAACTGTCCTGCTACAGCAACTGTAAGTTTTAAGTGTAGGCTAGGCTGCCTTAAGTCCTGTTGGAAAAAATGTGGAGTATTTGAATGGGTAACAAAGAACATGCCTTGGCATAAAATTGGCGGGAGAGCTGAATCAGGATGCCACCATTTAAAATGTGAGGGTTTCTCCATGTATCATAAAGACTCTAGCAAGAGTGCAAATACTTGCTTGAGACCTGATTAAGACCTGCTGTAATCTCAACACTATTACCTGAATTGCATATTTGTTGGTAATAAGGCATTGATGCAGCTTCTGATGCATTTGGTGTCACAGACTAAATGCCGAGAGCAGTGAAATTAACTCTCCTAGGCCTCTATCTTCTTTATAAACAGTCTGCTCCTGACATGGACTTCCTCAAGCCCCAGATAAATGCTGAAGGAACAGGGCTGTGGCAGGCAGGCAAAAGAGGAAGGTTCTTTGACACCAAAGAGGGTGAGAGGAAATATGGTGCTTTGGGTCAGGCACTTTGGAGCCTGGAGTTCAAGTCTCTGCTCTGCCACAGGCTTATTGTGTACCCTTGGGCAAGTCGCTCTGTTCTCCAGCTATAAAATGAGGCTGGCTATAACACTTACCTCATGGAGGTGCTGAAAGGATAAATAAACTGAAGACTGTGAAGTGCTCAGTTACTTAATGGGAGGCACATGACTACCTAAAGGGGCAGCAACCCCTGGCATGTGTACTGACAGTGGCACACAAACCCATTTGGAGTGGCATGCAACACCCTCTGCTGTGTCACTGAAATTGCTGCTCCTGCCACTGAAAGCCACTCTGGGTGGCTTCATTTCATTGTGTGCCCAGGAACTCTTGAGATGAGCTGCGCTGCGTGGCTGCTTTTTGCGCCGTCCCTGGGGAACCCCATCCCCAGACACGCTGCCAAGAGGAGCCGCCCTGGGTGGCTTCTTTCCATGTCATCCCTAGTGACTCCTGTCCCCAGGCATGCTACTGAGAGCAGCCACGCTGGCAGCTTCTTTACACAAGCAGCTCCTTTCGGCTGAATGCCTGGGAAGCGCCCTCTTCCCCCCATTCCAGCCATGGCTGCCACTGAATTTTCAGATGGTAGCTGCTTTTTTTCGGTGGAGGGAGCCATGCAGTACTGAGGATCGGGGAGGAGGGGCTGGCACAGTTTGCTGACCCCTGAAAGGAAGCTGCAGACCAACACAGAACAGGGGCCTAATTGGCTCCCTACAGGCTGTAACTAGGGTGGGGTGAATGGGACTTTGCCCCAGATGCCCCAGAGCGGCTCCATTGAGTTGCTCTATCAAAGGGTGCATTCCGTGCCGCTTTCCCCACGCACCAATCATCGTGAGGGGTGCGTTCCGAACAGAACGTGCCCTGGGCACCAAAATCGCTCCCCACCCTTTCACTTTGTAGAGCAAAATCACTGTCAGTGAATTAACACAGGGAAAGGACACACCTGCCCTGTGAATGGCTATGTTGCAGCTGGGTAGGGAGCCACAGACTAGAAGCCTGTAATCAAGGGCTGGGACTAAGATGTGGGCGCAGCAGTGGGGAAAGCTGGATGTGGGCTGCCGGCAGGGAACAAGGTGACTAGAGTTGCATTGCAGTAGGGCAAGTTGGGACTGGGCAGGAGTCTCCTATGTGTGTGTCTTTCTCTGCACTGAGTGATGCTAAGTAGACCTGGAGCTGGCGCCTCAGCCTCATTACCTCCAATTACAATAATTGTCTCTCTCCGTGTTTTACATTCCCCCCCTGGGGGAATCTCTCTGCCTGCCTCTTTTTCCAGCTTCACTCCTGCTTCCCTGTATCGATCTCCTTGGCCCAGCTCCCAGCAGTGAGTCCTCCATGACAGGGGTCTGCAACCTGCAACTCTGGAGCCACATGCAGCTCTGTGACTGTCCCCTTATGGTTCCTGTGTCCAGACCCTCACCACCACCTGGGGCCCTGTGGATGACCCACACCAGGCTCCAATCTCCCTCTACCACTGGGGGACCCTGTGGGTGGCCCATGCCAGACTCTGGGCTCTCCTCTGCCACTGTGGGATCCTGCAGGGGGCTGCTCCTGCTTCCACATCCCCTCCTGTGCCAGGAGGCTACACCCATTGTGGCTTTCAAAACACTTGCTCATTAAAGGAATTTTTAAAAATGGCTCTTCTCACCTTTTGGGTTGCTGACCCCAGCTCCATGAGGATAAAAGCAAAGGTGCGCTGGTGATAGGAAAGCCAAGAGTGGTGCTAGTTGGGCTTTAGTTTTGAAATGAAACCAGCAATCAATGAGCATTTCTGGCAAAATATTGATCTGCTGAACAAACAAGGAGTCTGGTGGCACTTTTAAAGATTAACAAATTTATTTATTGCATGAGCTTTTGTGGGAGAGAATCCCACTTTGTGGTGCTTACAACCTTTGGGAAGGGGGGTCCTCAGCACCTTGCAGGATCAGACACTAATGCTCTAGTGTGGACTTCATGAAACTAAGTCACCCTTAAAAAAATTAACTGGGCCACAATTATCAGGTTCTCGTTGGCCCCTTTAAACTGCTTGAATTGTAGGATTGTCCTCGAGCCATTACTGCAGCCCTTCTGCTCCCTGCAGACTGTTGGTTTCAGAGGTCTGGCTCCATGCTCTGACTGTTCTTCACTGCTGCTTGGCTGAGCTAACCACTGGCAAGACCCAGACGTGGAAAGTCACACAGGTGGTGGAGACTCACCTGTCTCCAGCTCCTCAGCACTGAAAACTGGGGGAGAGGGACTTAATGTGCTGCCTATAATGGCAATTAGATTCTCTGATGAGGGCAATAGATAGCTGGCAGTGGCAGATTGTGATCTGCTGAGCTTACAGTGTAAGAACTGTGTCTTTGTTCATGTGATTAGCCCTACTGACTTCATATAAGTAGGACTTCACAGGATCAGGCCCTGAATTAGACAATGTTCGGGAGAAAAGGAGGACAAGACATCAAGCCATGACTGTTTCTTTTATGCAGCCTTCCTGTTGGGTCTGGGGTTTGAAAGTGTTTTGAGTCTTTTATTTAATGATAATCATAGTGTATTATTAAAGTCATCTATTGTAATTGCATTTAGATTTAAAAGTGGACAGATTGTTACCATAGCTCTAGAGTCGAGCCATAAAGCTTTGTGCATAGAATTGTCGTAGCCAGGCATAGTGATGGCATTGAATTACCATTAGGGGGAGACAAAGGATTTGGTGAGGTGAAAAAGTTAGCAAAGCAAAAGACGTGGTGAGGGTGATATGGTAGAAATAAAGGCTGAGATATAGGAATGGGCAACTTCGTGCAGAGCCTTGGCTGTAAGGAGTTAGCAGAGATGGAGGGGGCATGATGGTAACAGGATGATTAGAGCAGCAAACAAGGAAAAGGGAAGTGATTTTAGTTGCAGTTTTGCATGGATTGGTGGTAGCATAAAGGTGAAAATAGTCCAGGTGAGATGTGATGAAGACATGGTGTTTGGTCTATGAAAAGGGCTGATTATGGAGAAAAAGTGATCATCAGTGTTTTGCCAGCACTGGATTGACAGAAATTGCAGGTGGTGGCCTCCTTGTTCTATGTAATATGTTATAAGAGGAAACCATTGCCCAAAGCAGTTATCTGAGGTAGTAATGCAATAAAGGCTGCACCAGTGATTTTTTTTTATGCATTTCTACAGCATTTTGCTTATTTTCAGTATCCAACACAGCTGAGATTTCCAGCCCTAAAAATAATTCAGGGGAGAGAAAGGAAAGGGTACAGTTTGTTCATTGATTCCTCTGTGATGCTAATTTTAATTGGCTAGTATAATAGTAATCTTTCTGGGCTGATAAAGTTAATTCTTTAAATTGCAATACAGGCAAATCCAGCTGTGGCACAGGCAGACAAATAAGGAAGTACTGTATTTGCATAGATAGGAATGCAACTTTGAGGCAGTGCTGCAATAATCAAATGACTAATGATGGATGTTAGTGTGTATAGTAAACTACAACTAGCAATTTCTTTTGTTACTTTGAATATGTTTTACTTGTCCCCTCAAAAAATACCAAATACACAGTAATAAAGTTAGTAAAGTTAGATTGAAAGGTTAAGTCTAAATATTTGGGCTAGGAGTGGAACATTGCCAGTATTAAGTAAATTTAAAAAATGAACAGAAGTGTGTTGTGATGTGAAAAACTGCTGTATGAGGGAGTAATTTCCATCTGGGAAGGACTTTTCAGGGAGACAACAGCTTAAACCAAAAATAAAGAAAGGGTACATGCAGAAATGTCATTGTAGCTTTATTTAGTCAAGTTTCAGACTGCTTATAGGTTCTGGTGACAAATGTGGTCGGGCTATCCAGGGCTGGATTTATATGTGAAGTGCCCAGAGGCTCTAGGCATAGCATCTTCAGCACCCCACCCCTGTGACCTTTGTGTTTTCTGGGGGAGTGGTGTGGGAGACTGGCTGGGCTGGCTCCATGCAGCAGGGGTTGTGGGAGAGATGGACTGGGTGAACTGGCTCAGCCAGTTCTGGGTGGGTGGGAATATGTTCACTCCTGGGGTCTGGCTTGGCTCCGGCCTGGCCAGGGAGTGTGGCCTTGGGGAAGAGAAGGAGCAAGGGAGCTGAGCCCCAGGGAAAGAGGAAGAGCAACAGGAGGTGGGGCCAGCGTTCCAGCACTTGCCTGGGACCCACAAATTGAGTCATGCACTCACACGGGACCCTCAAATTGAGTTTGAGCACTGGCGCAGTACTCCCAAACTGGTTGTGGCCCCTGGGCAAGGGCGCCATTGGGCTGTGAATAATCTGCCACTGTTTAGGTGCCTCTTGAACATTAGCATCCATAGGCATATGCGTACTGTTCCTAAGCGGAAATCTATCACCAGTAGTAGAACTGCAGCTGTTTATTACATAAAAAAAAGGAAAGCAGGGTGCTGAAGAAACTGATATTTCTGGGTGTCTTTCTGTTCCATATCCAGAAAAGGAAGGAAGGGCAGTTTCTCTGGGAATTCGAAGATGCAATCTGTAAACAAAGCGAAGTTTTAAAAAAAAAAATACAATGTCTGGCCTTTGTCTTTATATTCATTTGCTTTGGTTTTTTTTCTTTTGTCGGGTGGTTACTGCTTTCCTGTCACCTCTGTTACCTTCCAGTGCCTGTCAGGTCTCTTTGGACGGAGGGCTTCCAAAAGGGATTGGAGAACATGTATAAATTGCAGTGTGGCATTTCGTAACAGGGCAGTGTTGTAAACAGGAGATGACAGTGGATATGAAAGTAATGAGATAGTTAAAACTTACGGGCCAAGGGTGGGTTGTTTGCACAACACACGAGTGTGGGATATGGCCACTGGGGAAACCCCCAAGAGGAAAGTAAGATACTTAGACCGAGTTTTCCAGAAGCTCCTGATGGAAGATGCTGAACCGTCTCCTGAATCTGAGGACAAAGGTAAGAAGAAGCAGGACCTGATCTGGGCTGCTGTGTATAGAAGGCGGACCTTTGCATCTGGCAAGGGGCTTCAAAATTTTGCCACGATCCAAAGGGGTAGCCATGTTAGTCCAGTTCAGTAAAACAAAACAAACGAGTCTTTTGGCACTAAAAGACTAACAAAGTTGTTTTTTGCATGACCTTTCGAGGGAGAAAATCCCATTTTGTCAGACACTTTTCTGGGAGCTTATTTTGAACTGATCATTGCTTTATGTGATGGCTGTTTTTAAACTCCCTTGACTGAAACTTGGGGCTGGGGCTATTAGCCTACAAAGAACATAAAGAAACCCAAACGCAGTTCATATGATTTGTAATGCTTTTCTGAACAGGCCTGTTCCTTTGACTGGTATCCCTGTATTTACAATTGCTGTGTGAATGTCTCTGCCTATCGTCTTGACTTGGTCCAGATGGAATGTATTCCTCTGACAGGCAGAGACATTTATCAGGTCAGATTTCTATTGTATTTTACCTTGAGGTGCACTGGAAGTTTATTTTGAAACTGTTATTCCTTCATGAAGTATTCATTTCAAAGGGCTTCATTGTATTTGTAGTTGTGTGTGTGGTGGGAGAGCCTTTTGATATGTGGGCTACATAGTCATTACAAGTTAAGGCTCCAGGCTGCTTTCTCATAGTTGTTACAGACACATCATGCTGCCTCAGGTCCTTTACTTGCTGGTTCCTTGCAGTTATTATCTCACATTCCTGCTTGCTGCAGAACATGTCATTATTGTTGGGCCTGTCTCTGTCCTTTTTTATGGGCCAATTCTGTCCCTGTTTGTTTTAGCCTTTAAAACAGAAACAAATTAGTGTTGCAAAAGCTGACTTATTTGGCTCATGGTCTGTCATGCGGCCTAACACAAACCCTGCACACTTTCCTACACAGAATGCTTGTGTTAGTAATTAGAGAAGGGGCGAAATGTGGTAGTCATGAGTAAATCAAAAGCCATGCCTCAGAACACATCCCTCCTGGCTCAAGCAAGAGTGGGTTCACCAGGGAATTAACTCTACGGGTTTCTGGGGAGCTAAGATTGGGCAGTAGTATTTGCAAATGCAACCAGCATTTCCCTTTCTGCTGTGGCACTGCAAGTATGTATATAGCCTGGAAACAGAAGCTGACATGTTTTATAGTAAATGTTAGATCACAACTTTAAACATGACAGCTGTTGAGGAAATTTTGCTTCTTAAAATTGATTTCAAATGCATTGCCCTCTAGACAAGACACTTGAGAATATCAATGTTCAGTTTGACAGAACATCTGTATTATTCAGAAATAGTCTCTCATATTGCTTTGGCGCAACAATGTGACTTAATGAACACAAACCAACTCCAGACCATTGGTGCCACACGTGAGAGTGAAGCCTGTTAAATACACTTGTCATCAGCACTGAGAACATAGAGGAAATACTGAGCTAGAAAATGATAAATTACTTTGGCAAATTGAGATTTTCCTATGCATGCAAATAAAAGGCAGCCGATTGCTGCAGTTTTAATGTCATCAGTAGGTGATGTTCCAAAGGGGCAGCCATGTTAGTCTAGTTCAGCAAAACAAACAAGGAGTCCTGTGGCACTTTTAAAGACCAACAAAGGTATTTGTTGATGGTGTGTGGTAATCTAAATAGAAACTAACATTAGAAAGTTACTACGTGGTAAAGCACAAATATGGACTGCAAAATTTTTAAAACTGTGCTATAACATATGTCCAAATATATTACACAAATGAAAAATTTAAAATACTTTAAATAAAACCATTATAATGCATGGTCAAAAGAGCAATAATTACTTCTAGACTCAGTTTGTCCCTTCCTGCTAAAGTAAATATGATTGATCTCAGTTTGATATTTCATATTTTCTCCTTTCTCTTCCTAGGGAGGAATGATGCTATTGCACAGAGTATTATACCCTGAATTTAAAACATCCTTAAAGACTTACAGATCATTTCAGATTTTAAGTTCAAAAGTAATTTTTGCCATTAACTTATAATTCGTATATCACCTGGCATACATGCATGAGGAGTAACACCAAATATTTAGAGCGGTTTGCCAATAAATGGCAAACAAAACAGTCAGTGTACAAATACCATAGAAATAAGGTGCTATAAAATAGAATGGCAATAGAAAATAAATTCAGTAAATATATTTCAACTGTGAGGCAGCCTTCAGAACAACTATCCAAATACAATGTGTTATATTTCTTTGGAAAAAAGCTATGACCTCAGTTGAATGTCATTTCTTATTATGACTTCCTTTTCCAGCATCTCTGTAAAAATGTAGCTGGCAAAATTAAAGGGAAAACTGAATTAATTGCAGTTATATTTGCTGAATGCCAAAACCAGGGCTTGCTGCTGTTCCCCTTGAAATCACATGAAACACACTGACTGTCATACTAGACAAGAGAGAGAAGGTGGGTGCGGTAATATCTTTAGGGGGCCAGCTTCTATTGGTGAGAAAGAAACAAACGTTTGAGCTTCTACAGAGTTCTTCTTCAGGACCTGAGCTCTGTGTAAGCGTGAAAAGCTTTTCTTTCTCATCACTAGAAGTTGGTCCAAGAAAAGATATTACCTCATCTTCTTTCTCTCCAATATTCTGGGACCAGCACAGCTACAACTTGGTATACCAGATTAGAGCACAAAAAAGATCAGAGCAGTATTCCACCTAGAGTCTCTAGATCAGGAAGTATACTGTCTGAGAAGGGCAAGCACTAGACCCTTCACAAAAAGGTGTGAGAAATCTCATAGGGGACAATTATGAAATAGCCAGTTTATAGGGAAAGCTTCCTAGTACCTGTCAATATCAAAATTCTGACTCCAATGGAAATAAAATTTCTCTCTTAGCTGTGAGGGACATGAAGCAAACCTAGGTTTCTCGCTAGTCTTTTAAAAAGCTTGATTACTGGTGAAAGAATTTATGCATTCTAGGATAGATGTGGTGAAAGAGGAAGTGCCAGTGGAGGAAAGGAACTTGTTAAAAGATGAGTTAAAAATTATTTCAATGCTGGCTAGCATGGGTATTATACAGAGAAACTGGAGTTTCACCCATTTTGTTTTAAAGTTTGTATTTTACCATTAAACAAACTGATTTATCAATTCTTTATTGACTACATCTTTCTGTTTATAAATCAAAGAGGGTAGTTAATCCCTGGTAACATTTGAACAGTGTGCGTGACTGGCACAACCTTTTACAAACCTGCTGGCCAGACCTGGCCTTTTTTGGTTTGAAATGGGAGTTTTCCCTTCTCCTAAGCAGAATGTCTGCCACTGTAGAAGAGCTCTGCCTGTCATAAGAGGCACAGAGAGGTGAAATGCCGTACCCAACTCAAACAGCAGCTTAGTGACACAGGCAGGAATCAAATGGAGATTTCCTGAGTCCCAGCCCCACACCCGCTCCACTTTACCACACTGCCTGCCCTGATGATTCTTTATCCTATTGACATTGTGTGTTAAGCATCTCCCCCTTATCTGTTCTTTATTTTGTCTAAAAACGCCCATGCTGCTTCTTTGATCCATGAGGTTGGAAACAGCGGAATTTAAAAGGAACAAATCTTTGAGCTTGACAACAAACAAACTAGGGAGATGCAACTAACACAGTGAAGGATCGTAAATATACTAATAAAGAGTCTGGTGGCACTTTGAAAAACTAACACATTTACTTACGCAATAAGTAATTTATTTAATAATATATAATAGTTATTTATAAATTTATTTATTAACACTATACATACATTTTTTAGTCTTTAAAAGTGCCACCAGACTTTTGTTTGTTTTTGCTGATCTAGACTAACATGGCTACGCCTTTGAACTTGTCTCAAACATACCGTAACAGTTGGAAATTTGTGCACTACTTAGGGCAGGGTGCTGGCATAATTTGTATAGTGATGTTGCTAAGGGCCATTGCACCAAACTGTAAACCTGTATGTGGAAATCACTTTAAGCCAGGTGGAGTGACAGCGCCCCTATTTCTGTCACCTGTGAGTGACCTAGTGTAGTTTTCTCAGCCATCCTTTTTTTTGGAAACGGGTATGAAATGCAGAGCAATGTTTATTTACTAACTTTTTCCAATTCTTTCACAAGTTTTTTTTTTTTTCAAAGTTTTCCCCTGTACTAGTGCACTGTCCTCTCTCTCTTAGCTCATGCAAATCCTTGAACCCAGCATAGAAAGGAGCTGGGTGATTTCTCTTGAGTTTCCCCTGATCTGTTAAAGAAGTCCATAATAAGACTTCAGCATATGGCACCTAAACATGAAATGTGGCGCCTGTATCACTCTTGTCAGTGGGCAAAACAGCTAGTTCAGTATTACATTTGTAGATCAATACACACAGTTAGTTTTTCACTAGATGCATCTACTGCCTGGAGTTTGATTCTCCACCAAGCCCCAGTTTTCAGGGGCGGGTGGGGAACGGGGCTGCTTTGCTGAGTTCAGACAATGTCCTAATAAATGAATTAGCATCTCAGGAAGGAGCTGGCTTGGAGGCTGATATTGATCAGGCCGAGCCTGTGTGTTTGCCGGGGATTGTTTGGAGGATAATTGAGTGTCAGTCTCTGTCTGTGTCGTCTCGCTGGCGCCTGCTGCTTTTGGATTTGCTAATCTTCGCTAAGTGTCTTTTGCCGGCGACTCCTCCTACAGCAGCCCAGCGAGTGCCCCCGCCTGGCTGCCTGGCCGGGATCGATCAGGGCCGAAGAAAGAGAGAAAAAGATGCCGAGGAGACGCTCCTGCCCCCCAGCCGGGTGGGTGTGTTTGTTTCACACCCCCGCTTTTCCCCCTGCCCGCCCAGGTGAGTGAGCAGCCAGCTGGGGCCCCCAAATCCTGGGGGTGCTGGAGGGGGCAGATCGCCCTCGGGGAGAGGGAGCGCGGCCGCTTGCTATAGCTGCTGGGACAGACAGACGGACGGACGGACGGACAGGCAGCCCCCCCCCCACGCGCCCTGTCTCGAGGGGGCGGGGCAGAGCCGCAGCCCGCGCGCCAGTCCTAGGGAGCGGCGGCCGTGAGTGGCAGGCGGCTGGCCAATGGGCGCGGAGGGGGCGTGGCGCGGCTCTATTTACAGCGCGGGAGCGGGGCCGCGGCTCAGTGGCCGCCGCGCTGTGCTGGCCGGGCGGAGCCGCCGCCGCCTCTCGCTCCAGATGTGGCCGCGGCTGCAGCTGGCCAGCGGCCCCCGGCGCGTGTGAACAGCTGGGCGCGGGCGGGCCAATGGATCGTCATCCCAGCCACGGCTTCATCTGGCTGCAGCTGGAGCTGTGCGCCATGGCCGTGCTGCTCACCCGAGGTGAGATGCGGGGAGGCGCGTCGGCAGCCCTGGGCGAGCTGCCGCTCCTTGGAAGTGGATGGGTTTCCTTTTTTTCCGGCGGCTAGATCCTTGCCCCGCTTTACGAGAGAAGTCAGACCTTAAGGGCAAGCGGTTGTCCAAATGTTTTGGTGAGACACCCCCAAAGCCAAGCCTCTCCTCTCCGCGGCTGCGGGGCCGTGTGAAAGCAAAAAGCCGGTCTAGGGAAACCGGAGTGAAGCCATTCCGGCCTGAGCCGCTTCCTTTGAACATTTCGTAGTGGGTTAGAAATGTGCCGCTTCCTGGTGCACATGCTACATTCCTGCAGCCAAATCGCAGCTTCAGACGCGTGTAGGTTCAACTCTCTCCGTCCAGTTCAGTGACTGCTTAGTGGGCCTTTGTAAGGGGAAAGGTCAGCTTTTTGGCTCCCTAGAATTGCCGAGATCCAGGGAGGAGGTTAAAGGATAAACTAGCCCAGTGATGATGTGCTAGGGTATTTATTTATTTTGGAAGGGAGGGTGTCATTAATCCTCAATAACAGCCCTTGCAGCTTGCAGAGGGAAGCCGCCTGGCCCCATCAAAGGCAGCCAGAACAGGGAGTGACTGAGTGATGTGAAGTCACAGATACTGAAACTATGTGCCTGATAATGATATAATTAGGGGATCGTAGACTTCTGGCTGCTGTTGACTTCAAAAGCTTTCAAGAGAAGCCTGGAGTCTCTCCTGTAGCCATCTTGACTAAAAGCAGACATTTTTCTTTAATAGCTATATACAGTAACAAGAAAGAGGAGGGAACAGAAGGGTATTGTTCAGTTTCAAAATGCCAACTAGCCTTCCTGGCCTTGTGCATTAGCGCAGGAAGAAACTTTATGAATCAACAGAAATACAGTTTTAATACAGAGTGCATTCTGTTCTTCCAAAAATGTGGCTTTAATTAAAAAGTTAAGTTGTAATAACCTGATGATGAGCCTGTCAGATTTTGCTTAAATGTAGCATTTTAAATGGTCACAGAAACAGTTAAAACAGAAGTATGCTTATTTGATTTTTCTCCCCATGCCAAGTGGAAGGATGGTCAACTTTGTTTGCTCTTTTTTTAAATTAACTGGCTCTAACTGAATTGGAGTGGCTCTGGTCACTTTTTGCAAGGAAAAATGTA
This sequence comes from Podocnemis expansa, assembly GCA_007922195.1. NCBI lineage: Eukaryota > Metazoa > Chordata > Testudines > Podocnemididae > Podocnemis > Podocnemis expansa. Next base: position 48,058,510 of record ML681964.1, read on the forward strand.
GCGTGCTCAGAGTGTAAATAAGAAAGCAGAGAAAACCTGTTCCCCCACATATTGGAGGGTGGCTTTTATGAAGCTTGGGGAAGCCGGGCTCCTCTGCCTTTAGAGGATGCAGACTGAGGAGAGAGACTCTGTTGTGTGGCTTTTGTTAAGCAGTTACAATGTCAGGGCCCAGAACCTGCAGGAGCATTGTGGAGAGAGCTGACTCTTAAGGTGAGCTGAAGCCTGGAAGTTAATGGAGTCTTTTTCCAATCAGCTGGTGACTTTAGCTTACAAAATGGGGACAGAGGAGAAGTAGTTAAGCAGTTACTGAGTTTGTTTTCAGAGTGTTTGTAAGAGGTCTGATCATTCAACAGATTTTCAAAGGTTCTTTGCCTCTGAGGTAGGAAATGCATCAACTGACAGAATTGGAAATCATTTCAGTAATGATGGCTTCAGAATCTGCCTTCCTTTAATGCTTTGAACTGATGGCCCATAGAAACAGAACTTGCCTAGAAAGAATATGTTCCCCAACAGCACAGAGACTACTGTGGTTTGGAGAGCACAAAATGAAGCAACTTTTATCGCTTCCTTTAGAAATTTTTGAGGTTTCCTGAAAGGATTTTTTTTTATACAACCGGTAGAAGATATTCAGTGTAAAGGTTTTCCCTTTTTTGACCACATGTTGGATTGTATGCACAACTTGGGGGGAGGTTCAGCCTTGCAGTAGCACCCCCTTTTTGTGATTTTTTTTTTCCCCCCCCCCATTTGGTTTGAAAGAAATTGACTTTGGCAAACAAACCAGTAATTGTGAACTGCACAGTTCCTGGTTTTATAAAACTAACTAAAAAAACTGTTGCTTTTTTTTAATAGAAAAAGTTCCTTTTCTGAAGAGATCAGAAATAGCTGCCCGGTTTCACATAGTAAAAATCTTTTGACTTGGGATTGCTAGACTGTAATGGTTCTAGCTGATAGCTTTATAGGGTGTTAGCTAAAACTCTTAAACTTTGGCATAGCCCCGAGAGATAGTAAACTGTTCTGGAGTTCTGACTAAATAGATACCAAAAAAATCAAAGAACTCTAGAAATTTTGCTGTGTACTTATGTTTGATTAAAAGGAGTAATGCAAACTTGCCTTAACAGAAATTTTAAACAGTAATGAACTCAATTCTAAAAACCCTGTAGCAACAGAGTTTGAAACAGTAGGGTTGGGGCAGGGTGGCGAGGGGATTGTGCCCCTTAAATAAGGATGGATTTTATTATGTGTAAAATGCTGACATTTAGTAAGTAGAAAAATGCCTAGCTGGAATTTAGACGTATGTTTTATCTAGCCATATGACCCCAAACCCTCTAGTGTTAGTGAGGAGTTTAAAGTGTGACACTTCAAAGATTTCTGGTTTAATCAAGTATATCAAAGTTGCTAGCAGTAGTAAATATAGGTATGGCGATAGTGCCCAAACAATGCCACTGGGACTAGGACCCTGGGTGGTAGGCACTGCACAAAGACAGAAAAGGGACAAACCTGTGGTGAAAGACGTGCAATCTATAAAACAGACAAGGAGTCCTATAGCATTTATAAAGACTAATGAATTTATTGCTTGAGTTTTTATGGGAGAAAAATCCCACTTCATCAGATGCTTTGAAGCTGGGAAACTTACAGAATGGGAGGAAAACAAATGCAGGAAGGTGTAAGTGATAGGATCAGATCACATTGTAACAGCAAATCAAAGCAGTTGTTTAGGCTCAAACACTGAGGAACAGCAGATAGAGGAAGGTGAGAGCAAATCATCTATTGTCAGATTTGCATATGAATTCCAATTCTGCATAGACTAACAGCCACCCCTTTGAAATTTACTTAATCTATAGCAAGGGTCTCAAACAGTTGGGCTGCATGCAGCCCCCAAAGTTATTTCCTGTGGCCTGCAATAACTATTATATGAATGTCAGTGGTGCGGCCCTTGGGATAACGTCCTAGTCCTCATGCGGCCCTCATGGTGATTTGAGTTTGAGACCCTTGATCTCTAGTGACTCAATGTTAGTGCTATTGAGTTGTTCATTTTGTAATCACCCATGGTTATTCTGGGAGGTAGCAAGTGAATTTATGAACTATGTAGGAATAAAATACTTTTTTATTTTTTTTAGGTGAAATTAGATGCTACTGTGATGCTGCACACTGTGTTGCAACTGGCTATATGTGCAAATCTGAGCTTAATGCCTGCTTCTCCAGACTGCTTGACCCTCAGAACGCCAATTCCCCACTTACTCATGGCTGCTTGGACTCTATTGCGAGCACAGCAGACATCTGCCAAGCTAAACAGGCACAAAACCACTCTGGCACCACCGTGCCCACATTGGAATGCTGTCACGAAGATATGTGCAATTATAGGGGACTGCATGATGTGCTCTCTCCTCCCAAGGGTGAGAGCTCAGGTAGGGAAAGCAGCTTCAACTAAATCCCTTCTCTGATCTGTAGGCTTGTGACAGCCAAGATCTTGTATGCGTGCTATTGATTTTCTTGTTAATGTAATTAGAGAGATACCAGAGGGAGAAGCCTGTGGGGGATGCAGAGACATAGGCTGAGTAGCTCTTATGTCTGTGTTAGAATTAGATGTCTGTCTGTCATGCCTGCTTTTCAACATTTCTGAGACAGTGGTATTCTTATTGGATCAAATGTCAGTGTAATAAATGTAATCTTAATTTGTTCAGAAAAGAAACATTTTCTAGAGTTAGGAGCAGCTGTCAGTGTAGGTGGTTTAAGACACTTGAAACAATTGTTCAGCAGAGCTTAAATAAACCCAGCATCTCTTGTTTTAACTGTTTGCAGGACAGGGGAGCAGATACCAGCATGATAACAGCAGAAATCTCATCACTAAGGTCCAAGAGTTGACCTCTTCCAAAGAACTGTGGTTCAGAGCAGCTGTAATTGCTGTTCCCATAGCTGGTGGACTGATCTTAGTGCTTCTTATCATGCTCGCTTTGCGGATGCTCAGGAGTGAAAACAAAAGACTGCAAGATCAACGACAGCAGATGCTCTCCCGTTTGCACTACAGTTTTCATGGACATCATTCAAAAAAAGGGCAGGTGGCAAAGTTAGACTTGGAATGCATGGTGCCAGTAACTGGTCACGAGAATTGCTGCATGACCTGTGATAAAATGAGACAGACTGACCTCAGCAATGATAAAATCCTTTCATTAGTCCACTGGGGAATGTACAGTGGACATGGAAAGCTGGAATTTGTATGACCAACTTTTTTAATTTGAGCTAGACTTACTAGGAAAACATTCAAAGGCCTTTGGATTCTGCTGGACAGGAGCACTTTATCTTAAACAAAAACTCTCATTAATCATCTTTGAGAAACAAAGGACCTCTGCAAACAGAAGCTTGGATAGTTCCTCTGAAGGATTCCAAAAGTTGTCTTATTTGCACAGAGTAAAATACACTCAATGTATTGTTTGCTCTAAAGTTATGAGAGCAAAAATCAGAGGTTGTACACACTGTCACCAGGGTTATCTGAGCTGTAGGGAGCTGAAAATTGAGCTATAATAAACTTTGTATGCAAGTTCCTATGTTTCCTGACTTATTGTAAAGCATTTTTAAAAAAATATATATTTTGTCTGAAATGTCCTTGTGACTCTTTTGTAGAAGGCAATTGTTTTCTTTCTTAGAATGCTACTGTCAGGTATCAGTAAGTGAAGTTATGTTTTGAATGCTGTCTGAAAACATGTTTGCCATCAGTGGCAGAGAGGACTGCTCTCCCTACAAGAGGATGCCAGCACTGTTCTGGAATATCATGCTGTGGTGAGTTCACATCCTCTTGCTGGTTTAGTCCATTATTTAACTGTTCAAATTGTGTGGGGTGTTGTTTTTTTTTTTTGTTTTTGTCTGTTTGTTTGTTCCTCATAGCCTCAATTTTCTCTTTAGCAGCCAAGGCTGACTATTATTTTGGTCTGTCCTTAGTTAATAAGATTAACTGGCCTTTCTCCCCCTCTCCCCCAAAATATACATATTTATCAATCTACCTTAAATGCCCACTAAGATTTTTTTCCTGTGTCTTGGCTAAGTGTGGCCTGTGCTCTCAAGCTTTCCTTAACTTCTGTAATCTCTCAGCACACAGTCCATTTAATTATTTTTTTAACGGTACCTTGCATGGCATTTCTACTTCAATTCATTGCTGAGCCGAGCAGTGTGGACTAGACAAAACACTTGATCTTTGTAAATGATATTGCTATTAAAAACAACCCAATATAACATCTGCCTCATCTTTTGTGCTTTAAATTGAAGATTTGACAGGGCATTCAGTATAAGCCCCAGCTCCTTCTCTGGTATTCCTGCTTAGATAGCTTTTTTCCATTCTACCTCTGTGCATTTGGTTATTCTTTCAGAAACATTAGTTGGCTTCATTGAATCCATTAAGTGATATTAAATAGTTAGTTGCTAAAGACCCTGGAGCCATCAAGAGGCCCCAGCATACTTATTTTTCTTCTGTTTGCTAGGCTTTGCCACTGTAATCAAAGTGGACTTTCTGGAAAAGCAGGCACTATGAGCTTGGGAAAACAAAACCTGGAATAGTGCTCTAATAAATGTATCAGTGTGTAAGTAACAAGCATTATGACTGAAGAACTGCCTGAAAAAACTGGCCAAAGTGTAGTGCTTACCTAGCACTTTGTGTTCAAATCACTCTATATTAACACTGACTAATCCTCATAACCGTTTTTGAAGTGGGTATTATCATGCCCTTTTTCACAGATTGGGAAACTGAAGTGTAGACATGAAAAGACTTGCCCAAGGTCAAAACAGTGAGTCAGTGGCATAGCTGAGTGTAGAGTCAGAATGCCCAGAGTTCTAACTGTGCAGGTAGGCCTCCATCCAGCCCATGCTTCCTTTCCGTATAATATCTAAAATGCTTCTGTTTTAAGTTCAAATCTTGTTCATCATTAGGTTCTAATCAGAATATTTTTCATGGGGTATTATTGCACTTAAATGGGGTTTAATGGTGGTATGGTGTAAACTAGGGTGGCATGTGAGTTCGGAAAGACTTTCGGTGCTGCAGTCAGTAGAAATTCCTCTGACGTACTTCATCTGCCTATGAAGAAGCCATTTAGAAGGACAAACAAGCTGTAATATCAAAAGCTTACCCATGTGCATGGAGCCTTACGGGTGCAATGTTTCATTGCTGCAGAGGATGCACCACTAAGTGTTGGATTTACCAGTGTGGAATGGATGCATTACAAAGGCTTGATGTAGGTGAACTTCTGATCTCCTTTGTCTTCTAGGAGAGCTTACTGGTACAATATGGTTTTCTCATCTAAAAACAACCAAAGACCCACTGCAGTTTAGATGTTACCATTCTAAGGTCTCAATTAGGCACTCATTAAGGGCTCACTTGCACCACAGCAGGGTCAGGCTAAGGGGTGTGTGATGGCAGCATGTGGCATGGACTGGAGGCTCAAATTGGCTGATATGCACCAGCTTTGGGTTTTTAATTGCAGTGTAGACATAACCAAGGCAAAACTAGAGTGATACCATTTTTCTGCCACTGGAGTCCTATAAATAAGGAGTCTGGCACTTTTTAAAGACAAAATGATTTATCACATGAGCTTTTGTGGGAGAGACTTTATTTTTCACATGAGCTTTGTTAGCTTTCAAAAAGGGCCACCAGACTTCACCCCCCCCCATCCCCCGGACTAGACTAACACAGCTACCCTTTTGGAACTGGTGTTCATATTGCATAGTTATAGCTGAGATAAGGATATGACACTGTCTCAGCTGCTCAAAATGTTTTGGTTTTCCATTGCTTGCCCACTCCTTTGTGCTTTAGCTGTTTGTGTCAGATACTTGTTTAGGGTTGGTCACCATTCAACCAACTGTTCTCCTTCACTGAGGAAGACTGGTGTGTTTTATGTATCTGGGACCAAGTATTGAACTGAAATGAGCCATGAAAGTGGTGCTTAACTCAGACTAGATTTATGCTAGCTCTGACAGATGTGGGATTGAGTCAAATTGAGGGACTGGAATCTAAACCTTAACAATGTTTCCTCCATACACCCTGGGGCAGGAACATTCCTCTTTCTCAGCATGTTGCATAGTCATTTTAAGCATCTGGTGATCTGAATCATTGCATTTTTGAATACGTAAAGACCTATTTATTCCTGCCATTTGTAGGCAAATGATGCTGAGATGCTGCTTTGGTGGCTATAAGGGAGCAGTACTTTCACCACTACAATCAGGAGCATGCTTTTCTGCTTTGCCATCAGGCTGGCTTCTGCAGAGCTGAAAATATCAGTGCTGATTAGAGCAGTGTGAAGGGGAGCATAGGGTAGTGCCCTGAATAAATAACTGGTACTTGACTGTGTAAGCCTGTCCCACCCCCACCCTTGCCTTTGCTACTCCCAGTTACACTGCAATTCAAACTAGGGCTTGTATGGCTAAGCCAGTGGGGAAACGTACTCCAGCCTTCATTGTATATGCATCTTCTGACTCCTTCCTACCCCAATGCCCAGTTCAGCCTTCAATTCTCAGGTGAGCAGCCGAGGGACAGTGCAATACTTCCATGTTCTCTGTAAGACCCGTCCCTGTTATGTAACTTAGGTGTAGTCACTGACACAGTTCACAAGTGTCTACTCGCACTGGACCACACATCTCTGTTCACTTCAGAAACAAACACCTAGTTTACCTGGGGACAGGCAACCCTAGACAGTGAAGTCAGCCTTCCTTCCCTTCTACTCATAATAGCACTACAGTGGGGCTTGTGCTGGTTCAAGATTTCCATAACACGTGTTCCTTGAAAGCTGGTTTCTTCAGATCTTTGAATCCATCAAGTTATCAGCAGGGGCTGTTGTAAGGCCAAGACTATAGAATAAAAAAAAAAAATTCATGGAGTATATGTTTATCACTGGCTATTACAGAGAGGTAGCATACATGGCCCCGCCCCACTAGCGTCTGTTTGCTAGAAGCTATGAATGGCTGTCAGGATGGATCTCTTGATTACCTGGTTTTGGCTGCTGATGGAAGACAGGATAGGGGTTGGATGTGACAGGTTCCTGAGAGGGTAGCTGTTTGTCTCTATCTGTAAAATAAATGAGTCCGGTGGCCCTTTTAAAAGGGTTAGATGGAGCACTCATCTGACTTAACATAAAAATAGCCATACTTAAGGGCATATTTTCATGTATTGGACTTGAATGCAGGAGAAAGAAATGAGGAATCCATTTATATCTAGATTGCCTAGACTTAACAGGTGCAAGAATAACAACAGATTTCAGGATATTGAGTGAGATTGTAAATACCTTGAATGAAACAGCAAAATCATAAGACCTGACTTCTCTCTTCCTTTAGGGCAGCTATACTAGGCACATAAGCAGGCACTGAAGGAAAGGCAGGCAGCCAGCAGAGTTGTGTTGTAATCACATCATGTTTCAAACACTAGTTAACAGTAGTACAATCTTAAATCAGCACTGTTAGGCTTATTTACATCAGGCTTACTGCAATGACTGATATCCACAGTAGCCAACTTCTATGGGTGGTGCATGTCTTCACCAGGAGCACATCAGCTGAGTCAGTGCTCTTAGTTCTGTGCACCTCCCTTCAGGATGCTCAGCTTTTCACCTCCCTACTTCTCCCTAGGAGTATTAGGGTGGTGGCAGGGAGATCCACACCTGGAATCCAGTAGGTTGTCATGCTCCAGGTGTGTAGTGGGAATCCTAAGGGTCAACAGGGCTTCTACAGGGGAATGAGGAGCCCCTGCAGCTGCCTAAGCTGGGAGCCTGGATGATAGTGGGTTGGAGTGGAGACCTCGCAGCAGCTGCTGTAAGCCAAATCCTAACTCTACTAATATAAGGCCTATACCTCTTGCAGAGGAGGGAGTTATGTCAATTTAATAGGGGAGAGCCAGATCTGATCTGATGTTCTCTGGCTGGTGGGCTACCTGCCAAGGGCAACTGGAACTTGGGCAGCTGGCTGATAAAGGTGGGCTGGGTGAACAAGCCAAATTTCCTGTTTCTAGCCATGTGACTGGAAGTTGGGTAAGCCTAGCAGCAATCTCTGCAGGTAGCTAAGCTGAGCTTAGGTGGGCCTGCTTTTAAAGTGAGTGGGTTCTTGCCCACCCAAGTCCACCTACGCCCCTGATTGGAGGGAGTAAGTCTATAGCATAGTAGACACTGACATAATCTGCCTCTTGTTGACCTAACTGTAGTGTGGGCCAAGCCATAGACTGTAAATTAGCCAAAGAGAATTGAGCCTCACATCATCATAATGTGACAGCACCACAGACCTGTAGTCAGTATTTGCCGAGTGAGGCACCCATTCTGTTGTGTTTATTATGGTTTCTGCACATCTCAAAAATATGAATGAAGGGAAATGTATCAAGCCCTCGAGTTGGGAAGGTTGCTGCTAAGGTGATATTTTAAATATTGAAGAAGCCAGAGCTTTAATATTTCACTGTAAAGGTTGAATTTGCACTGCAGCTCAGTGATGAATCCTTGTTTTTAACTCAGACTACTTTCAGCTCTGGAGTGCAATAAGTGCAACTCTCTTTATGTCTAACTGGAAGGTCTCCCAAAGCAAATAAATGAAATCAAATGGCCTAAGGGTAATATAGATTCTTTTTCTACTTCCCTCTCCCTGATTTCTTCCTTAAAGCAATAGTGGCTGGGGCTTTTCACACACTTCTGTCAGTACCAGCCTCCTGAGCAATCGCGTTTGTATGTCTCTTCTTAGCTCTTGCTGAATGGATTCTATTAAAAGCCCCGACTCCACAGGGGGTTTGACCTTTTCCAGAAATACCAAATGTGTCTGGTTTGGAAATCAGAAACCTTGCTTCTAAAGAGCCTGTAAATCTGGTTTCAATAGTGGGTGATTACAGGCTGAGCAGAGAGCTTGAAAGGAATCAGCCACTTCTAGTAGCAAAGTTCCAAAGAGGTAGCCAGGTGCTGAGGTTGGGCAGTCTGTTTTGGCTGTGACTCTGAGATCCATGTGAATGAATCTGATCCTACTTAGGCCAGCATACATTTGGAATAAAGCCATCAAAATCAACAGATTTACTCCTGATTAATGGTAGAGTTAAAGGGAAGTCTGAGTCTGAGCCTCAGGAGAGCTTCTCTTTCTTTGTCATGAGTTTCATGACCCAGGACGTTGGGAATCAAATTTTTGTGTTGAATGCGGTGTTTCCCTAACAGAAATCTTGTCAGAAATAGATGGTATTCCAGAATGCATGTTTGTGTACACAAGTCATGGGAAGGTGCAATATTTTAATTACTTGGTAACAGCTGCATTCCCATCTTTCTTTCCAGTTACTGTACCTGTTAAGATAAAAAGGAATGTGTGACACTGAGTAAAATGTTACGCCAAGTGATATATATAAGCTAGGAAGCTCAAAGTCCAGTTCTGCCCAGAGTGTTCTACAGCATTTAAATAAGGGCAAAATTTGGCACTGTGACGCAAGGGAGGAGTAAACAGATAATCTCCTAAGTAACAAAAGTGTTTGTTAAAAAAAAAAAAAATCCCCCCTCAAAACCAATGAAAATCCAACAGCAGAACCTTAGTAATAAAAGATAGGAAAGAAACCAAAAATGTAGCTAAACAAGCAGGCCTCTCATTATATGTATGTGATTGTTCCAGGTCTGGTCCCAATGTAGAATTAATGCTATTTTCACCTTGGGTATATGATTTAGCTAGTTAACTGATATTTTGAATTAATAACTTTGTTATATTTCCATAAAAAACAAACTTGACAAAGCCTTACTCTGGTCTCTTAAGTTATCTGAGTAGAATCTGATGTCTCCAGCAATATGAATTCAGGCTTTCTCAAAATAAACAAACAAACATCCTTTTCTTTGCTTCACCTCTAACCTTTGTCTGCAGCCTTTATAATCTCTGTAGATGAATCCTAAAGTAAAACAAACCTCAGGTAAAGAAAGCAAGAGCGGGAGCCACACTGCCTGGAAATTAATGAAGCATTGCAATGGTTGCATTGTCCAGTCAACCTCAACTGATGGTTTGGAGGGAAAGGAAGGGAGAAAAAACACCTTCACTGAATTTTCAAAAGTAGTTAGTAATTTCAATGCTCAACTTGAAATACTTTAGAGGGGCATGATTTTCAGAAAGTGCTGGCACCCATTCTTAGGAATTTAAGCCTGACTGGGCCCCCCAGATCAATAGTTGTTTTTGCAAATTTAGGCCCCTATCAACATTAGCTCAGCATTGGTTCCAGATTGCCGTCCAAATAAGAAAAAGAACATCACCTACCTTATTTTCTTTTTTCAGTATGATTCTTACATCACAATTTACACAGCCCCGCTCAGATTGCCCTGGGTCAGTCATATCATGGCATCAATTATTAGGTAGCACTCATCACTGAGTTTGAAAAGAGAAACAACGTATGGCTCACTCTTTCTTGCATACAGATAAGAAAGATGTAAATAGTCTTGATAATGCCTTTTATTTGAATAAGAATAGGTATGAATTAAAGGTGGCAGTGTTTTAAACCAAGACACCCAGCAAAATTTAAATAATTTTGTTTTTCCTCGGGGTTACTGTTTTCTGCTGCGAAGAGTGTCCAGGCATTCTGATAAAATAGAGAGATTGAAAAATTCTCTCCATTTGTCTGTCAATTACTTTTAAAATATACTGACTCCAAACAGTTATTTTAAATAAATAGGTGTTTTCAAATAATAGCCTGAATCACATATTAAAGTAAACCATTTTCTGTCATGGTTTTTAAAGAGGATGGGGGTAGATGCCTGTCCTTTTCAATAAGAGTTGAAAAGCTGCTTCATGCAGGCATATCCTGCGTGCATCCATTGGGATTTCCCCCCAGGTACCAGTAATAGTGTAATCACTAATGTGTTCATAGTGTTTGTTAGTCTCTCTTTTTTTTTTTTTAGTGTTAGGTTTTGGGATTGTTTCACCTTAGCAGCAGGCAGATTGCAGAAGTAAATTCCCTTCCTGTCACTTGGAAGGAAAATATTTGTGCGGTAAATCTCTTCATGGTCACCCATCTTTGAAGCATCTGAGGAAATGGGATTTTCTTCCACAAAGCTCATGCGAAAAATAAATCTGTTAGTCTTAAAGTGCCACACAACTCCTTGTTTTTTTTTCTTGCTTGTGACAGCAGCAAGGGATAAACAATAACCTAAGTAGTCTCAGCCATCTTGTTTAACAATGGGCAGCTCTTTGTATGCAAATAGAGATTTGTATTGAAAAGGTTGCTTTGAAATGCCCAATTTGTTTAGTGCTGGCTGTGACGTCCTCCTCTTTCATCAGTGGCAGAAGATTTATTAACTCATTTTTCATGGCTATCAACAATGAATTAGCTTCAGCAGGGTCTGTAGGATTTTTATTAACTGACATAGGTTTCACAAGCAGAGGTGTTAGATGCTGTTTCTGTAGCTTAACCCACTCTGGGCCTGCATCCACAGATGTTTAAGCATGTGCATAATTGTATTGCATCTTTCACACGTCAGTCCAAGAGTAAAGTTATGTACCTGAAGTCAGTGGACTTGTTCCTAATGTACTTAATGCTAAGGCTCAGCTTACTGGCTTTATTAGATCAGAGCCCTAGGGACTATTTGTGTGTGAGTGAAGTTAAAAAACATGCTAGAGGGCTTGCAGTTTTGGGGCAAGGGCATTAGGCAGTGTTCATGTGTTGTCCGAGGGACTATATGTGTGTAAGTAAAGTTAAAAAACATGCTAGAGGGCTTGCAGTTTTGGGGCAAGGGCATTAGACAGTGTTTGTGTGTTAATGTTGTGAAATAAACATCTTTTGATGTTAGCTAGGGGTGAAAACTTCCACTGGTAAAAGGCAAGTGGGTATATTCATAGGGTGAGTTTTAGGGTTTTTTGTGGTCAAATCTATGTACCATCCAAAACCTAAAACATGTCCAGGAAAAGTACACCCAAACCCCTCCTAAACCCTTCTCCGTCATTTGAGCTGAAGTCCACGACTATGGCTTTAAAAATGACTGATTCACAGTTCCTGGTGTAATAGGTTATCACTTGCCTTTCCCCCAGACAAAATGAGCATGCTTTCTGCAAAAAGAAGGTACTGTACGAATGAATGTGAAAAGGAAAAAGCAGAAATGATTGAATGGAATTAAATATTATAGCGATCTCTTGGCCGAGTAGGATTCCGCTGCACTGCTCCCATTTAAAGAAAGTTTCCATTACCTACAGCCTTTTATTATGTTACATACAGAAAACTGTGCCGAAAATTAGTGAGATGGCATAGTCAAGTGCTCAAAAGTTAGGAAATGCCAGAATGAAGTTTGTCTGTGGAAAGATTGATTTTGATTTTGTGAGTCTTTTTTTCCCCTGTTTTTTTGTTTCTCTTCACCCATCTTTTTCCTTTCAGTGATTTAGAGTCTCACTTTTTTCAATGTTAATTTTATTAAATAAGTATTTGCTACAATGCAAATAAATTGGGCTTTAGGTTTTAAAAAATGTTTCTTCCTGTAACTGAAGTGCCATGTTTCTAGGCAGCTACATCTTGGTGAAGAGAGAGTTAAAGGTTAAAGGTGGCATATTAATAAGTTTTGGCTAGATGATGTATGAATTGTAAGGTTTTAGGAATTATCTCCATTACTTTATCAATTCCAAACTTGTGAATGCTTCTGTTTTATTAATAGTAGCATTCTTGAAACATTGTTGTCACAGGCAGACTCTAATGTCCCAGTGATTTTTCAATGCACATGTTAAATATTTAATAGCATTTTCCATGTTTAAACAACATTCAGGGAATGTAACATGACTGGAATTAGCTCATGACTGAGTGAATGCTCACTGAAGAGTTGTAATCGGTTTTCAGGATAATGGAACAGTTAAGATACAGAAGGCTTCTCATCTCCTTCTTAATATTTGATAATGCATGACTAATGTGAGAATTTTTACTAGAACTGAAAGGGTGTGAATCGGAAGCGGTGTGAGAACTGAATGGGAATGAAATTCTGAATGAACTATTCATAAGCAATTGGGATACCTGAGCCACCTGATACCTGGGAAAGTGGATTTAGGGTTCAGATAACTGGTTTGGAACTTTCAAAATTACACCCTGGGGTTTACAGTAAATTTTATGCCGGTTTTATAGATTTCCTCTGCTGAAATAGAGAAATACAACAGATAGAGCAGAAGCAAAAACGCTGGGTTTCTGTCCATTTGGCACAGTAAAAGTGAATGGGTCCAGCCGTCGGTCCCAATCTTTATATATATTGTATCATTGATTTCCCTTCTGATGGAATAACTGGTTTAAATGTATGTGCGCCTGTGAGTAATGGATGCAGGACTGCACCTGGAGATAAAGTAGATTAGAACTTTAAAATGTAACAGAATGAAGTTCGTTCTTTTCTCATTAACTTCATCAAGAGTAAGGCTGACTCCACTGAATAGCAGTAATGAGAGAATAAATTGGAACACTATTCATCAGGGTGTGATAGTGCTGATCTGTCACAGGAAGTGTATGGGAGCTTTGCCTCAGTATGAATGGCTCAGACCCAAAAAGGAACTCAGGATCAATCAAATCTGATTTTTTAAAGAAAGCAACTGAAATAGTAGTAATAGCTAAATAGTTGATTGAACTACATGTGATTATAAAGTGGTCATGCATAAAATGTTCATGGTTGTATTCCAAGAGTTGGGAGCTGAATAAAATAAAATAGAGCAATACATACATCACCAGTGAAGTAATTCTCAACAACTCATCTTTTGCATCTAGATGTACAGTGGTCACACAAATGGATCAAGACATTGTTTTAATGTCAGATTCCAGATAGATGTGCTGGGAAGGAGTTAGGTCAGAGGAGGATTACTGTGAGAGCATTAGGAAAAACATAGTCTGTGGTCCAAAAACTATAACCCAGTTGGTATTTCTTCTACTATGATAAATATTATTACTTTCAGTGTCTTGTGACAGACGGCGACTTGGGCTCCCCCAAAGCAGAGGGGGGCATTGGTACAAGTCCATCCCATGCAGGCTTTGAAGTGTTATGCTTTGCGGCTGGCTGCCTATCATGCCACTCTTCAAGAGTTTTCTTAGTGTGGTGGGGCCCAGCAACCAGCCTGGATTGAGTAGGAGGCAGTCCTGAAGCTTCTCTAGACATAGCAGGACTCCACAAACAGCATTGCTGAGCAGTCAGGAGTCCTGAAGCTCTTCTGGCCATAGCAGGGCTGCGTCTCTTCTGGCAGGCTCTGGGAGTGAGTCTTTCCCCACTATTTTCCCACCCCATTCTGGAGCCTCTGCTGGGCTTTTAAGCCCCACCTGCAAGTGTGTGTGCAGTGTGTGTGATGGTGAGTGCCCTGTCTTGCCCCTGAGGGAACTGAGGGCTCCTCTTCTGGCATGAGAGGGTGGTACACCCTGTCACATGTCTATAGACCCCCCAATTAAGAATTGAGTCCTCTTTTGCTAGGAGCTGTACATATACATTTGATGAGACAGTCCCTGCTTCAGAGAGCCAACAATCTAAATAGACAATTCAGGGAAAAGCTGAGAAGGGAAAGAAAGCCACAGAGAAGTTAAGCGACAGCTGATAGTAGGTCAGTCACCCAATAACCAAACCAGACAACTCAGCCATGTTTGTTATGAACTCATGAGGTTTGAAAGGCAGGTCACACTTCAAGGATCCACATATTGAACATTTACCAACACCAGCACTGAGGGACAATATAGGGATTTGCTTACTGTATCTTTCATAAAAACCACTCTGCAGCTGGGACAGGTGCTGTAGAGAATTCCTATGCTCTGACTGCCTGAGACCTTTCCAGAGCTGTACAGAAATGTTTATCTTGTATAGAGGAACACATACATTCCACAGATATTCAGATAACAAGGTTACACCCACAGAGACCTCCCATGGGATCTTGAACAAGTGCCTTCAAATCTCTGTTCCTCTGTTCCCTGGCGTAAAAGGGGGCACTTCTCTCTCTCACGGGAGGGCTGTAAGAATAAACACATGAAAGAGTGTGAGGAATTATGATACAATGGTACTTGTGGCAACAGAAATATCTATGCTAGAGTCCTCCAGTTACTCTTCCAGACTTTTCCCTGGCAAACTTTCCAGGGTTGGCCTAGACTTTGGTAGGAAAACTCTGTTGAATTTGGTTATGTATTGCATGTATAATATACTTTCAGTGAATGGTGTGTGCCCATGGGTATGTCTACACTGGAGCCTTAGGTCAACTTAAGGAAGCTTAAGTCGACTTACAAACCCCCACGGCCACACTGGGTTTTTATTAAGTCAATTTAAGTGCTTCCTTAAGTTGACTTAATGACACCACCGCTTAAAGTGGACTTAATGCATAAGTTGACCTTATTAAGTTGTCTTAAGCCAGTGTAAACAGTGAATAGCACTTGTCGGCTTAATTGGCCCCCAGATCTCCTCCCAGAGTTCCTGGCCACCAGGAAGGGTCGACCTAGCACCTACCAGTGTAGACATGGGCAGTTGACAGGAGTTTCCAATGTGGACTCTCAAAGTCAAACTTAACAAGGTTGACTTTAAGTCAACTTAAAGATGACCATGTTGTTGACTTAAATGAGCCTCCAGTGTCGACACACCCCATGTGACTCATGTCTATGTTATATATCTGTCACCATGATTTTTTTTCAAAAATATATTTAAAGAAGAAATGCCTCAGGACTGCAAGTCTCAGAGGATTTGATAATCAAGAGGACCTTTTCACATCTAAGTCCAAAGCTACCCTTAGCTTGTAGAGGAGGTCGTGTGTTACTTTCTGATGTGATGTGTGTCTTGGATCATTCTCCAGTCAGCAAGTGTGCTAATCACAAAAATTACCACCTCCACAAATGACTTCCTTGCTGTCAGTCTTAGCAGACAGGTCAAAGTATCAAATGAGGATGAAGCACACTCATTTCCAATGAAAGGATAAGGCATATTGATGGAGCACCCTGAGGAAGATTGCACTGCTTCTGCTGGGGCTGAACTTGCTATTTCGCTAAAGAAAAGACTTCCTTTCTCTAGGATTATGTGCTCATCTCTAATCATGAGCAATAGATCCTCTCTCTCTCTCTCTCTCACACACACACACACACACACACACACACACACACACACACACTGAATTATGACTCAAAACAAACACAGCTGTGAGTGTGTTTTCCATAGAAAGAAGGATGAGAGGAGCCATTCTTGCAGGTAGGTCAGATTCTGATGGTGTCAATTCCCCAAACCTCATTTCTCAGAAGTACCATCCTTAATAATTTTTCTGTCACAACTGAGGTTGCAGGAGATGTTTCTTCTCTTTGAGGTGGGCAGGCTGAGTCAGGTGATACTGCATTTGTCATGGGGAATGGGCATGCAGCAACCAAGGTTTCCCAACTCAGACTAGCCCATCTCTTGGGAGAGTTGCATAAACATTTTCCAGAGTCCACATGGGAGCAGAAAGGGCTCTTCAGTCCTATTTTAGGTTCTTTTCAGCTAAAACAAAGAAAGGGCAATGACTCTTTTGAATACGAACATACAAGAAAACGGTGCCATGGCATAATCATGAAAAGGAAAATGTTGTTCTGCAGCAATGTGGAAAAAGCAAGTAACTGGCAAAAGACAGAAACAGGAGAGATGTATCAACAATTCCCACTGAGAGTGTTTATGTCCACTCTCCCCCAAACACAAAGACTTAAAAAAAACCAAACCAAAACAAAAAAACCCCCCACCACCTGGGAATAAATACAATTAGTCATCAGCTACTAGTGACAGAAAATGGAACCAAATGACTCAAGGCCATGCTCAGCTGCAGCCCAGAACCAGTCATGTGGCTGAGCTTTGTGGAGAGGTGTTCAGCATGTTCACCCCCACTCTATACCCACTACGGTAGGCCAGAGAATGCAGCAGCCCCCTACAGTAAAAATATTCCCACGGCACTGGGTGCAGTGGTAGTTGGATTTCTGTGTTTGTGGAGGCAGTGGTTCTACACCACTTCCTACGCCAGGCACCACACTTCATTCCAAACCCTACTGTATTGTGAAGGGAGGGGACTCCTTGCAGAGTAAGACTTCATAGGCTATGTCTACACAGGGAGTGCTTGTTTCGAAACAACACGTTTCGAAACAAGCTGTTTCGAAATAATATGTTATTTCGAAACAACTTATTTCGCTGGACAAAAACCATGTCCGCGAAATAAGGGAGTGAAATAGCAGGTCCACAGTGTGGACCTGCTATTTCGCCTGGGGAGGGGACTGCAGGCACCCACAGGGTGCAGTGCAGAGGGGCACTGCACCCCATGGGTGCCTGCAGAGGGCTGCAGGCACCGGCGGAGTCAGGCGCAGGGCTGCGCCTCACTTCGCCAGTACCTGCAAGGGACTGCAGGCACCGCGCCTCACCTGGCGGGTGCCTGCAGCCCCCTGCAAGCACCCGCCAGGAGCGGGCAGCGGGGCACTTCACCCCAGGGGCTTTAAAGCCCCTGCTGCCCCCCAACCTGGAGGCGCGGCCCCGGCGCGCGGCTGCAGCCCGCCGCTGCCGGGGCCGGAGTAAGCGCGGGCAGGAATCCCCGGCCTGACGCACCGGCAGGGGGCGTGTCGGGGCATTCCCTGACACGCCCTCGGGAATCCCCGGCCTGACGTACCTGCTGGGGGCGTGTCCGGCCGGATTCTGGTGCATGTGTATCTGATTCTGGTTGCATGTGTATCTCCCATAGTTTGGCTACAGAGCCTGTGGCAATAAGCCTTCCAGCTCGGGTATATAGACTGTGTAGCCAGTTAATGAAATAGCAGTTTAGGCTCTGAAGGTCTCACCATCTAAATTCATAGCCCTGTCACAGCATGGCACCATGTAGCATGAGCCCTGAAAGCCTGAGTTTGTCAGTCCTGGCTGGGAGGCTTGCTGCCAGGAGCTGTGTGTGGCTACACTCTCAGCAGTCAAGGAGGAGGTGTTATTAGTAGCTCTGTGTTCTTAGAGAATCAGGGCATAGTATCCAGCCACTGAGACTCACCCACCCCATCACCTTCAGCCTCTGCTTGAACCAGAAACAATGAAAGGCAGTGGAAGACACACCCAAAACCCCTTTAAACAAGGGTGCTGGAATTAGGGCAACTACTCAAGCCTCAGCTACATGGAAGATGTGAGCCATTAGCACACTGAATGGACAGCAGAAACTTTATTCCCATCAAGGATGGAACCAGAATTAGCATACTGAATGGCGAACCAAGCTCCAAGACAGGAGTTGCACTGAACTCTGGGACTGGTGAAGCAGAGAAGCACTGCATGATGGGGGATCCCTGCTCCTGAGACAAAGAAACTCATGTCTGCACACATCCAGTACGCTAATAGAATTGCAACCTAACTTTCTCCCCAGCGGAAGTAACACTAATAAATGAGCATACCCGGAGTTGATGGGCAAAGTTGGTAACAGAGGGGCTGGGGTTTACTTTTCAGTACCATCTGTGGAATGTTTTCCTCAATACCCCTGACACCAGGAATAAAAAATGGATAGTGACCAGAGGCATTGGTAGTGTGAGGCTCTGGGGGCCTCAGCCTTCCTGAAACTCAGGGCCAGCCCCTGAACAGTGAAGTGCATGGGGGGGGTGAGCCCCCACACAAGGAATGCTGCTGGCTGTGCACAGCTGGCAGCCACTGCCTCTACCCGGCTGGAAACTTCATCTTCCTGCCGCTGAGAAACTGCCCCAGGCTGGGCCTGGGAGTTTTAAAAACTCCCACCCTCGCCTGCACCATGGTCATGATCATCTCCAGCGGCCAGGTAAGAGTGAGATGATGGTGGCAGTGGCGGCGGGGACAGGCACGCTGGTCCAGCAAGAAATGGGGTTCTGTGGAGGGGGGTGGCAGCAGGGGCCTACAGCAGGACCAGGGGTTAGGGGTGGGCTCAGGGAACTGGGGGGGGTACAGAATGGATCAGGCATCGGGTGGCCAGTGGGGGCGTGGGCCTCTGTTAATCTTTAGGTTTAGCAGCACCCCTGATATTGACTGCAACAGCAAACTGAAAAGGAGGACACTATGGCTATGTCTACATCAGCCAAAATTAGCCTGGACTTGTTAATCCGAACTAAGAAGTTCAACTTGGGTTAGTTCAAACTAACTTTGTGCTTATAAGTTCAAACTAACCATGCTTTCTAGTTCAAACTAACCAGCTTAGTTTGAACTAGAACACGTGGTTAGTTCAAACTAACTAGCTTAGTTTGAACTTCTTAAATTCAAACTAAGCATTAGTCCTGGGACACATTGTGCCTAGTTTGAACTAAAGTTCGAACTAAGTGCTTAAGTGCTGGCATTTATTGGTTTGAACTAAGCATTCCTTAGTTCGAACTAAGACATTTCTTAGTGCAAACTAGGGAAAGCCTAGTGTGGCCCTGGGCTAAATTAGTCTGGATTAAGCCTCCTTAGTCCGGACTAATTTGCCAGAGTAGACATACCTTATTAGAACTGATCTTTCACACAAGACTCTATTAATGATACCTTGCATTTGTATAGTATCTTTAATCCCTAAGTACTAGACACACCGTGTATAGAAGTTTATAGATTTTAAGGGACCATTTATAATCAACTAGTTTGACTTCCTATATAACACAGCCCATAGAACTCCCCTGAATTAATTTTTGCTTTAAACCCAATAGCTGTGTTTGAACAGGAGCCTATAAGCTCTAGAAGAAAGATCCAGTATTGATTTTAAAATTTCTAGTGATGAAGAATGCATCATGGTTCTTTGTAAGTTGTTCCAAATTGTTTATTTCCTCACTATTAATAATTTGCACTTTATTTCTAGTCAGATTTTGCCTAGCTTCAACTTTCAGTCATTGGATCTTTATTATACATTTCTTGGATAGATTGAAGGGTCCTCTGTCAAATTTCTGTTCCCCATGTCGTTACTTACACACTGTGATAAATCATTCCTCAGTTGTCTCTTGATAAGCTAAATAGATTGAGTGCCTTAAGTCTATCTTTGGAAGACACATTTGCCAATCCTTTAATCATTCTCGCTAATGTTCTCTGAAACCTCTCCAATCTTTTAACATCCTTCTTCAGTTGTGATCACCAAAAGTGGACACAATATTTCAGCAGCGGTTGCTCCAGTGCCAAATATACAGAGGTAATATAATCTTTCTACTCCCACTGCTTTCCAGTGACTGAAAGTATCAGATCACCCACCAGAGATGTGTAGCAGCTGTTTTACTCCTCTAACACTACATGGTCATTTTAAAGAGGAATAGTTAAGAATAACTTCTCCATTTGAAATTGCAGGGAGACTATAGGTAGGCTAGATGGAATACCTGGAGATGGAATGTGACTAAGAACTGAAGGTTAATATCTTATTTTTGGTGAGTTCTAGAGCAATGGGTCTCAACCACTGTGTCAGGACACATTACTGTGTCACCACACATGGGTAAGAGTGTTACAGAGAGCCGGGAAGATGCCTGGATTTTGGCAGGCTGATGTGTCCTGTAGGATTGCAATATGCCACCAAGTGTGTTGTGACCTGCCCAAGGTTTAGAACCACTGTTCTAGAAGATATTTTAATGGCCACAAATGGTCAGGACTGTACATGTCATCTGAAAGACAGCAATCTCATGTCCACCCTATGAACTGCACACACTGGTGTTGCTTATGGTTGCCAGTGTGGCTCCTGTGTTTTAAATTTCATTTTGTTATTAAAAAACAAAAAAACCTTTAAACTTGGATTCTGGGGCCTTGAGCAATGTATCTGGGCACTCAGAAAAGTAGTTTCTAATAGAATATGAACTTGCCATATGAGCTGTGTAAGTAGGGCTGGATCTGCCCCATGGACCGGGTTTTTGATGTGTCTCGTTTTCATAACATGCCTTAGAATGGGATTAGAATGACACATAATTTGAAAAATGAATCCATTTGGAGCACAAACAAATTGTCTTGGTGATATTGATGGATGTGATTGTACAATCAAAAACAACAGCAAAGAATACAGTCAAATGATAGGGCCAGACAGCTCCAGGTGGGTTATAGAAGGATTTGGCCTCAAACTTGAACTGACATTGAGACATCCTTGTTGAGTCTTACGCTTCCATATTGGCACCAGACAGCCCACCTCTCATACCCTGAAAGGGCTATGATTACATGCCATTTACACCAGCTGCGGGGCCTCAAATCCCCCTTGGAGAGAATGAGTTCCTACTCTACTGGGAAAACCTGTGTAAGTGAATGTTGATAGGTTCAGTTAGCTTATATAGATATTCCTCATAGGATCACATGGGGAAGATGCCATGGTTCCCCACATCTGAAGAGCTTGATCACTATGGAACATGTGTGCACAGGCCTCCATGGGGCTGGAATAGGCAGCCTTCCCTCTTCAGCATTCCTCTTAGGTCAGTTGCTTTTTGCTCCACTCTAAGCACAGAAGCAGAAGGCGCCCTTTGGCCCACAGGAAATAAAGTTACTATTCTTTAATATAATTTAACCGCTCTTTGCATTTTATGAAACTCTGATATTGTGGTTTGCATTTCAATTGCAATGAATGAGCAGGGTATTTTCCCACCAGTTTTTATAAGGATTTTTTAACTATAGATGGCATGTGCCCTGAAGACATAATTAGTAATCATGCAATCTAGTGAAATGGCTTTGAAGGAGTCTTTCCAGTCTGTTGTGTATAAAATACACTTTTTAAAAGCTATTTAAGTTGGTGACTGGAATGACTCCGAAGTAGATAATGTCTTATCTGAGACTTTACTGCCTAATGAATGTGGAATATTATCATGTGAATATCTCTTGAAAGCTCTCTTGGATTTCCTTGCTCTGTCCCCTCCAGGCAAACAGATGGAAGTTTAATTCTTTCCCTGTCTCTGGACAGCAAAGGTTTTGTTGAAATGGAACCTGAAATCTTAAAGTCTAATGCTCTTTCCTTAACATCTAGAATGGATAATTGGTATAGGACTATCCATTGGGGAAGTACAGGCTTGTCTACATGGGGAAACTGAACAAAATAGCTATAGTAGAATAAGCTATTCTGTGATGGCTACTCCACACTAGCTCAGTTCTAGACACACTATTCCAGATCCGAAGTGATTTTATCTCAGGATAATTCTCTGCTTTGGAAGTGTGCAAAATTATTCAGGAATGAAGGGATCTATTCTGTACTAGAGTATCCATATTGGAAACTATACCACAATATGAAAGGAAAGATGCTCCAGTGTGTAGGGTGATAGGAGGTCTGTTGAGAGAAATTTTGGGCCCTGCTGCCCCAGTACATCAGGCTTGCTGGGACTCCATCTCCTTTCCCAGTTCACTTTATTTACACAGCTGTTACAAAGGTTTTGCCCCACTCACCCCCTGAGCCCAGCGCCTGGTACAAATGCCATTCTTTCTGCTGCTTCAAATCAGTCCTAGATGCTAGCTTAGGATGTGCAGGACCTGGATTCCCTTCCTTACTCTGCTACAGGATTCCTGTGTGACCTTGGGCAAGTTATAGGCCCTGACACACAAAGGTATTAATTCCCACTATACAAGTCAAGCCACAGCATTCTTATGTAAGGCAGGTTTAGAGGCTGGGCACTGCTTGTGCCTAACAGCCGAAAAGGGGGCAGCTAATCTGCATGGGCTTTGTATTTGCATGAGCACAATTAGGTACCAGCACAGTCTCACTGTGTGGGTGCAAGGCATAAGGGTAAATTGTATGTGGGTTGATTTGATCACAAATCTGTCAATATCTGTAATTTTACTGAAGACGAAAATGAAATACTGTCTTTTACAGTATGCTACCCTTTTGATTATATAAACTCTTGTTTAGTCTAGTTGGTGGAAAAGTCACCATCAGCAGCAAAGAACTTGAAAGAAGGACTAACCCTGTGTTCCCAGCCTGGAAAGGGGGTGGGCACTAGTTCAGTCAATGAGCAAATGCCTGAGGGACTGTCTCATCCCTGTCCCACTGTTAAAAGGTGGAGTTGAACTTGTTCCTTGTGGAGCCTCCCTTTGTTATTTTGATCAGAGGAGCTGTCTGTGGTGTTCTGAAATAACTGAAGAGTGACCAGAGGATGGAGCTGGCAGAGAGTGGGCGGAGCCAGTGGATGGTGCGAGTGGCCAGTGGAGGGCCGGAGAGCATGAGTGACCAGTGGGCAGAGCTGGCGGACAGCAGGCAGAGCCAGTGGATGGAGTGAGTGGCCAGCAGTGAGCTGGAGAGTGTGAGTGACCATTGGGTGGTGCCAGTGGACAGCTGGTGTGCGGGACATTCTTCACCTACACTGGGGTAGAGTAAGTGCTGCAGTGGGTGTTGTGAGAATCCTGTTCTGCACCAGTTCCCCAGATCAGTGCTGGTTTTGTTATTGTGTCTATACATTCTTTTATGCTGTGTGGGGTTTTGGTGGGAATCCTGTTCTGCACTGATTCTCCGGATCAGTGCTGGTTTTGCTATTCTGCACTGATTCTCCAGATCAGTGCTGGTTTTGCTATTGTGTCTATACATTCTTTTAAACTACTATTAAAAGTCCTGTAGTCTACACTCAGACTTGTGCTTGCGAGCAGGGAAGCATTACCCCTTTGGGGTGCCCAGGGAATAGTGCATGATTTCCCAGAAGACTGGGTGGGGGCTTGAGCTGGTTGGTGCTGTAACATTATTTGGAAGCCCCTAGATATAGAACCCAGCCCTTGCTCTGCCATCTGGCCCTGGCAGAAGGGTTAAACTTATGAATGATGTTCAAACAAACAAACAAACAAACAACCCCTCCCCCAAAACAGGACATTAAGTCATTTTGTAGTCCTCAGCAATATGTGTCCTGGTTTGTGATTTCCCACATGGTCAGCAAATGTCTGTCTCTAAACTAAACAGAGCGACTGATGTCACTTTTGAAGACTAACTATTTATTGTATGAGCTTTTGTGGATAAAAATCCCACTTCGTCAGACAGTTGAAGATGGGGAACTTACAGAATGGAAACAAAATAAATGCAGGGGAGTGGCAACTGTCTGATCTGCTCCTATAAGGATTGTAGCACTTATGTTATGAGGAGAAATACATTAAAAACGATCAAATACTGTTGTGACAGAGGCCAAGTAAGCACTTAGAGTAGACAGGCAGAATAGCTTTCCCAGTCAAGTTCCCAGCGTAGACAGCCGTAAATGAGGGAGACTAGGGAATTTGAGAACATCAGAAGATGAGAGTTGGATAATGGGAAAATAATACACAATTCTCTCAGAGTGAGAGAGAGAGAGAACACCTGACCTATGAGGAAAGGTAGAAAGACCTTGGTGTATTTACTCTAGAGAAAAGAAGGCTGATTGGGAACATAACAACAATCTTCAAATATGTAAAGGGGTGTTATAAAAAGGACAGTGTTCAATTGGCCTTCATGTCCATTGAGGGCTGGACAAGAAGTAATCAGCTTAGTTTGCAGCAGGGGAGATTTTGGATAGATATTAGGAAAATGTTTCCAACTATTCAGATACTGAAGCAGTGGAATTAAATGCCAAGGGAACTGTGGTGGAATCTTTGTAATCAGAAGTTTTTAAGAATAGGTTTGACAAACACCTGTCAGGGTTGTCCTAGGTAAACTGATTGATCCCTGCTTCAGTCTGGAGACATGAACTAGATGACATCTTGCTTTCCCTTCTGGCCATACATTTCTGTGAGTTTCTCTCCTGGCTTCCCAACCAAAGAAAACTTCAAGCAGAAGAAGTGAGTAGGATACATGTAACCCATGTGCTTAAGAAGAAGCAATCTCTTTGAGGGATCCCCTAAGGCTGGGTTACATTGCTGGGCAGATTTAGCCACCCAGAAACCAGAACTTTCTGGCAACAGGGAGTGGTAGCATATTGAGCATTCTCCACAAGTTTTTCTAGTGTTGCTGAAGTCAGATGCCTGGGAGATGCCTGAGAGGAGCAGCTCGGAGAGGAGCAACCACAGAGAGCTGCTGAGTCTGTATACTTAGTGATTGAGTGAGAGAAGCAGAGCCAGGAGTGGATTGCAGGATGTTTCCTCCCTGCTTTGGACTATTTGGGACTTGAACAAAGACTGCAATTGAGATAATGATGAACTCCACCTGGACTCTTGGGTTTCTTACTGTTTCCTTTAAATTCATTTTGGTTTCTTAGGATAAGGTTTGTTAAGTTAGTTAATAAAGTTTATGATGTTTATTCTGAGTAGTATTTTGTTGTGGGATTGGAACTCTGAGCAGTCTTCGTGCTGAGTCCCTTTAGAATTGAATCCTGGCTCTCCAGCTGCTTTTTACAGGGGTTTGATCTCTGTCAGGCACAGGAGAGGAGCTAACGAAAGAATTCTAGCCCACCTGAAAGTTACATACGCAAGCCGCACACTGCTAACAGGATGCACACTAATCCAGGTGAGATCTAGCAAAAGCCTAAGAGGATTTTTTCCAATGTTCTTTTCATTGAAAGATAGGACAAACACAAGCCACATGTAGAACATAGGCAGTGTTTTACAAATGTGTAGTCACTCTGGGCCAGCTTCATCCCTGCTGTAAGGACACTATCCCAATGAACTTATACAGGGGAAGAGTTTGATCTTTACAAGCTAACTGTGAGGCAGAGAGCTAAAGCCTCTTTACAGCTGTTGACTACAGAGATACTTGTGGATTTGTAGAAAAACAATTGCACTTAGTAGTCTACCTGGCTTGGGCAGACTGCAGGACCAGGATGCATGTAAAATAGAGCTTTCTCTAGCTGAAGGCTAGGGAAGAGATTTTGATTTGTCGAACTGCTACTTGCCCATTGTGACATTGATTTACACTATTGAGGATGTGGGCGTCTGAAGCTATTGTGGTTTCTATACTCTGAAGGTTTTTCAGTCCTTGATGTCAGGAGAGGTCATAGGATTTCCGGGATCCCCAGGCAAAAGTCAAGGAGGCCCTCCCCCATGGCACGTATAGCCCCCCCCATCCTTGACATTTCCCCTCTGCCTTGCTAGAGCCCCTACCAGTCCCCCACTGACTCCCCCCAGTCCTCCCACTGGTCCTTGCTGGAGAACCGGTCAGCCCCCCACCTTCCCCACTGTCTCCCGGCACCCCTGCCGGGCTCCACTGGGGCCACCACTGGCTGCCTGGTCCCTCTGCTGGTGCCACCACTAAGTCCCTGGCCCCCCCTGCCAGCCTCCCAGATTCCCAGTGGGGCTGCTGCTGGCCTCCCAGCCCTCCCACTGGGTCCACTACCAGGTTTCCAGCCCCTGCAGAGGCAGCGAAGAGTTGACACAGGGCCCCTTCCCCTCTGGGGCCCTAGTCAGCTGCCCATGCTGCCCACCTGCTGAGACCATCTATGCTCACTGTACATGAATAGCAACACACACATCAAGGGGAGAATCAACCCATATGTTTTTAAATGGCAGCAGGAGAACGTCTGTACTCAGAGATACAACTGACAGAAACACTCCTTGAACCTGACTGCTATCTAGGAGGGAGAAAGGGGAAGTTCTCTTCATTCACTTGCCTTGCATCTCAGGCCCTCAGTTTTGCAGTGGGAGTTTGCTTCAGTAAAGAGTTAAGGGTTTGCCTCTCAGGCTGGGTCAGCACCTAAAACTTAGGTTGACCTAGCTGTGAAAGACAGGGCTGTGAAACAAATTTTGTTCTTTGTGTGACAGACATAGGTTGACAAAATCCCCATGGTTTATGCAGCTAGGTTGATGGAAGGGTTCTTCGTTGACTTTGCAACTGTTTCCCAGAGAGGTGGATTAACTATGGTGATTGGAAAACTCTGTCCATCTATGTAGAAAGCTTATGCTACAGTACAGTACTTCTTTCAGCAGCATACTGCTGCCAATGTTGTTATACTGTTTAGACATAACCTCACTCATGTAGCAAATAATTGTGGGAGCAATGAGAAGTGCTGACTAAGGTGTTTGGTGATCATCAGGAGAGACCAAAAGTGAATCCTAGGCTGGTTATTTTCTTTGGTGAAAAAAATATGTAAAATATGTAATAGGTAAAATAAGATATATATTGTAGCAAATCCAGGATGTATAATCCATTATCTATATATTAAATGGATCGACAGCAGTCTACAGCTTAGCCCTGGCTACAAAGCAGGCGAGTGCTCACAGAGCAGAGACAGCATTCAAACACGCATTTTACAGCAATTTCAGTAAAATGCAGCAGAAAAGATTACAAAGCAAACCACACAGACTATCACTGATATTAATTACAGCTTCCATTAAGGAGAATAGCAATGGTACAGGAAAAAGTAAATGTTTATTACATTTGGGGACACCCCATTAAGTGTTTGAGTAAAAAGTAAACACATGTATCTGGCTCCCTCTCCCCTTCAGATCTGAGAAGACTGATGTGTGATAGTTATTGCACATAGCTTCTTTGATTTGTAGCCTGATTCTCCTTTCACTTATGCTCATAAAAATCAGAAGCAGCGCCACTGAAGCCAGTCGGTTACGCCAGGGTGAAATTGGTGTGAGGAGAATGAGGTGCTTTTTTTCATTTAAACCAATGTCAAAGCAGTAGTTTCTTCTGTGAAGATGCTTCATATTAAGGTATTCCCGTGTGCCTGCCAGTCAGCACTATGGAGTTCTGTTGGTCTCATTACAGATGTAATAGGCCCTAAGTACAAAACACCCTTTGCAGTATCGTAAGATCTTGGGCATCCCCAGAGTCATGATAAGATGTGATAGAAGCCACTTCTCTAAGATCTACACAGTGGAGCATTTATGGTTTAGTTTTCAGAGATGCTGTGTATCGTGGCTCCCAGTGATTTCAGTTGGAGCATCAGGTGCTCAGCATCTCTGAACATCAGGCCTTGCTAGCCCTTACTATTAACATTTACTTAACAGTATCCAGCTGATTCTAGGTGCCAGTGTTATTAAAGGATTCAGCTCTGTATCAGCAGTTTTCCATTAATGGGGTAATCAATGGAGACAATGTTAAGGCAAAGAATTCAGAGCTAGTATGTAGTAAACATCAACATATGTTTGGTGTTGGATGTAAAATACTTCAGCCAAACCCAGCAAGTGTTGTAAACTCCAAACATGAAACAGATGCAAGTTGATTAGGAGCGTGAAAGTGATGACAATAGAAGTGAACTGTGGCAATGAAAAGCAATGTTAGTTTAGACAGAAATCATGGAAGCTCCGTCTTGCACTTGAAAGTGCCTTCAGCCACCGTTAAAAATGAGAAGGAATTTATGTTATGTTTTTATCTGAATGTACAGGACCTGTCTTCTTTGCACCAGTGCCAGAGAAATATAAATGACTATTATGATTTAATAACTGAAAAGAGACACAATCTGACAGATTTGGGAAGTTTAAAATTAACCTGCCTTAGATCTTTGTCCCAAAATGAAGATTTATCTCCAATTCATCATGACAGATCTTCATTTCCATATTTCCCCTCCAGCAGATCACTCCTACCATCACCTCACCAGTACAAGTCCCTAGCCAAGTGAGAGATACCACAGCAGTCTCTGACCAGCAGCAATGTAACTAGGTATGTTGGTGACACTCTTGCCAAATGGAGAGCACATAGGTGGGAGGAACCAATAGTATTAAGGGTTTGAAAGACTCCTTCCTTTGATGGCTTTGGGAAATGCCACTTGACTATGGGTTCCTTTCCCCACTTTTCCTCATGCTTGGGCTTCAAGGATCTTCACACCTGACATATTTTTGGAATCCCTTCCTGCCAGCCACAATTTTATTCTATCTAAGTTATACCATGATCCTCACTGTAGTATCTGGATAGCACTACTGCCTGCTTCCCATGCAGAATCTGGTGTGCTTTGGGCAGCATAAGACCCATTGGTTGGTCAAGTTTTCAGCCAACTGTTGTAGCAATTACTACTAGCGTAATAAGAACAGGGGAGGGAGATTTTGTCTCTGTTAGAAATTATGAGGATCACATCCCAAGAGGTGACAAGCTCTTGCAAGGATGTGGAGGATGCCTCAGTTTGCAGAAGTGTCATGAGAGGGCCCAGGGGGACGAAGGTGACGTATGATCGGATGTATGTTTCTGCAAAAAAAGCCTAAATCAGGGCTGGGGCCCTAAAAGTGGAAGCAGGGGTCTTGAATATTTCTGTTCTCATAGGAAGGGTCACAAAGAGCAAGGGTGACTCAGCTGCTTGGCTCCTTGGTTGCTGTGCTGATCTGCGCAGGAATAATTACTCTGCTGGTCTTTGCCTCAGAGAGGGCTGGGAACCAAGCGCTATCAACCAATTAAGTATTTTAAAATAAAATCACCAAACCTTTCTCAGAGCTTACCCTGTCCTTGATGCGATGAGATTCAGAGTCCTTGCTGCAAAGGAACTCTGCCCTCACAGTTCCCATGTATTCAGCTGGACTCAATATGAATGTTATCTGATTAAAACTTGAGCAGCAACTACAGGGTTTTCTGTCTCAACTGCATAACACATTGAGGATGAAAACTATCTTTGCTGGATGTGGTAGCTGCATCAGATGGCATCAAGATGCAACCCTGAATGCATTATATGCAAGGGCCAATGACTTCAGCCTCCCTCATTTATAACCTTAATGATGAGCACTGGGGAAGTTTTAATGTAACCCTTCTGAGTTCACTATTTGAACAAGCTCTGGAATGCTTAGACAGACTGTATGGCCTTTGCAGGCCTATTTGAGACTCTTCTGTGGCACACTACCAGCTGAGCATGGATCGGGCCTGATTTCCCTCCTGTTCACACCACATGTGAATAGGGCCAGTGTTAAGCATTAGCTGCCTAGTTGGGCCTCTAAAGTACCAAATATGCTGTGGGCTCTCTGGCCTTGCCAAGCCCGTACCCCAGTGGTGAGGTGCCACATCAATGTAGCTGCAGCTCCAGGCTTTTTAAGGCTCCATCCCAATCTCCACCAAACCAGCAGCAACGGCTAGGAGCAGAAGTCAGGAACAGCTGTGCCAGTTTTGCTCCAGCCCAGCCACCAGAGCTGTAATTACTGTTTACAGTGCCCGGGGCGTGTTCTGATCAGAACGCGCCCCTTATAATGATCAGCGCCTGGGGTGAGTGGCATGGAACGCGCCCTTTAATGGAGCGGCTCAATGGAGCCATTCTGGTGCGCCTGGGGCAAAGCCCTGCTTGCCCTGCCTTAGTTATGACCCTGCCAGCCACCTGGTCTCCAGTACAGATTTCAGGGATTCTGCTTCTTTAAAGGCACCTCCTGAATGAGCATTAGGCCTGGGAGATGATGCATGCATGAGTGTGATTCTAGCCGGGCTGGCCTCAGGAGCAGATTGAGCAAGTGACTACACTGAAAAACGTCCACCACCAGCCCTGGTTTTGGAATAGTGTAACTCCATCGAAGTCACACTCTGACATGCAGAGATGGCATTTTACTGAGGGAGGACCGTAGTATTGAACCTGAGCCCACAGACATCTGGAAAGTGTCCAGAGGCTGTGTTAATGTGGCTATGGGGATGAATTAATATCTTTGTCTAATTATAGTTTCATATAGTTTTATAGCTGGTATGGTGATCCTATGATATTAACTCCTCTCACATAAACAGTGATCATCAGAGGCTTCCCCTCTGAACTCGTGTGTCTCTGGGAGCCATACAGGTAATGGCATTGTGGGGCTGCCATCCAGACTGTTGACAGCTATATTCAAACAAAGGCTAAATTACAGGCACATCTACTAATTCTGAACAAAATTACACATGATTAGGAACATAATTACACAAAATCATTCTTTTTTATTTCCCAGTAAACTTCTTTGATTAGAAATGTACAGACCACAGCTGAGTGGGAGGGGGAAAAATATCCCTAACAATCTGTGGCATTTGGAAAACTGAAATTAAAAAGAAAACAAAACACAACAGTCCAAGGAAAGTTGTAATTACTGTGCAATCAGCTATTCATTTAATGAAGTCACACACCAGCTTAGTGTTAATTGGTGGGTCTGGAATGATAGTGGCACAAATTAGAATAGTAGAGCTTACTTATTGTGGGCATTTTTATTTTAGCAATGGTTTTTCCTCTTTAATTCTGTCAATTTAATTTTTTTTTAAAGCCAGATTAATGGAAATGGCTGCATTTAGGATAATGAGGAGCTTGTTGGTATGTATACTGTATGTATGTCTCCGTATACAGTGTTGTTTAGTAGATTTTTAAGGGCCTGACCTTTCAAGGTGCCCTGGGCCTCTGCAGATCCCATTAATGTCAATAAATGTTGATGATGCTCAGCACCTCACAAGACTTGACCCCTGAGGAGGTTTCAAAGCAAGGTAGGCACAGGCTGCTTTATGAGACATGGTTTTCCAAATACAAAAGTTTGTTCTTTACAGGCACTGGCTTGACAGGAAAGGAGTGGTGGGTAGAAAGAGTGGAGGCTGTGTTTTGAATTAATGCTTTCAGCCTCATTCTTAGTACAAATGGGAGTATATTTTAGAAAATCTCCTTTAGCTGTTCTTGATGTGGCAACCTCAGTCTGTGAGCAGACAGTCCAGAAATAGCAATGTCTCACTGGCACAAGTTAGGACCTTCTCGTCAAAGGAGAATGCCACAGCCTCCTCCTCCCCCAACCAACCCCCACCACTTCCCGCACAATCATCCTCTTTACGCACAGCAATCATGCTGAAACCTTTTGTTACCCCCCATAGCCTTACTCTGCAGAGTAACTTGCACTACTTAATTTAGTCAAAGTGCAGTTACTTGCTGCATCAGAATGACCCAAAGGACAGCCAGGTCAGGCCTAGATGAAAAGTAATGGATAGAGATATACAATTTTAAGAGTTCTTGCTGCAGTAAACAGATGCTGCACATATCCCTGGCACTTAGAAAGAAAACTTTGCCTTATTAGATCTCCCAGCTGAGTGAAATCTTAAATAATAAAGCAGAGCACAAAAAGCTGATCTTGTGGTGTTACTTCCCTGCTACACACTTTTCGCAAAACTGGACTTCAGTTGTTCTGTGAGTAATCTTTAACTCAAGGGACCTACTAGTGTGAGGAAGAGTTATGCATGCGTATCGAGGTTTCAGGATTGGGTCCTTGTTGATTCCTCCATAGCACAGCGGGGTCAGTCTTCATTTCCTCAGCATTTTCTCTCCCTAGGAGGCAGCAGGCAACCAGAGCAAAGAGCAGCTTTCTGAGGAATTCCAGTTATTAAAGATTGCTCAGCTCCCTCTCTGCTCTGAGATGTATCTTAGAAACTGCTCCAGTCACACAGAAGATATGTTGCTTTGTGTCTGCCCTTTTAATTGAAAAATGTCTTTTTTTCCTCGGTGAAGGTTAGGTGACCTTTGGGCTGCTTGGCTTGAAAGGGCTGTTTTTGGCATGTTTCACTAACCCATCCCCACTATCAGAGATCACAGGTCTTTGATAACTAACCACATTGATTTGTCAGTTATTTTCTCTCTATCACACATAGCAGTAACACATGTTTAAGTGTTAGACTCGCACTTTCTTCCTCAAACTGTGACATATTTAATTATTAATAATTAATTTCAATAGAAGGAATCACAATGTTGTTACAATTGGGGGTGGGATTAAATTCCATTGTCTAGCAGCTGAATAGCATGATTCCCACCATATCATCTAGCCTTTCAAATATCCTTTGCACTGGCTAGCAGGCTGTGGCTCTGATCCCATAACCCACAGCACGGGGTAGACTGCTGTGCATCTGCTGTGGCATCCCACTGATGTAGTGAGGCTCCCTAGGGATTCATCATTCTACCTGTGCACTGTGATTTTCAGGATCAGCCCCTCTGACTTCTTACTATGTGAATGAATTTGCATTGCAGATTTTTTTCTCATTTGAGCAGGGCTCACCAGGATGGGACAGGGAGGGGCTTAGGTGATTAGACTGAAAACGCAGCATGGTTCCAAGTAATGATGTTGACCTGCCATTTCTCTTGGCCTTCTGAATCCCACACTCAGGCAGTTATTTAGAGTGACAGGGTGTATTTGTTTTACACGGGTGAGTCCCTTCTTGCACCTGCAGGCCTTACTCAAGCAAAATTCCTATTGCTCATTTGGCATGAGTGAGAATGTCAGGATCAGTCCCATTCAGGGTTCATCTTAAATGTTACCACTTTTTCTAGCTAACTGGACATAGCTCACATGCTACAGTCCACCTTGTGCTCACTGTAGATGGAGGGTCACACCTTTAGCTCTTGGCTGTGCTAAGGCCTGGTTTACACTATAGAGTTAGGTCAACAGAAGGCAGCTTATGTTGGCCTATCTCTGTAGGTGCCTACACTAAAATGTAGATCCCACCTATGTATGTTGCTCACTACACTGATACCATCACTTCTATGACAGGCATAGCCCTTAAGTCAACTTTGTTAGGTTGACGCTATGTCAGTGTAGAGTGACACTGGGTCGTTTACACCATCTGTTGCTGCCTTTCAGCAACCACCCCCAATGCCCAACACAGGCAATTATGTTGGTGCAAGACTTCCTGGTGAGGGCAGGCAGGCATCACTGGCACATAAAGCATAATGTGGATGTGTAAACCGATTCCATGACTATACACTGATATAATTTAGGTCAACTTTTAATTTTGTAGTATAGACTTTCCCTAAAACTTAGTCAGTTAAAAATCAAGTGAAAGATGTTACACTCAACAGCACAGTATTCACAAACCTGTCATGAACTAGATAGTGTGAAACTGTGGAATTAAATGGACCTTTGTAATGAAGTTGTTTGGTGTGTCTTCACCTCAAGTTGTTTTAGAAATTACCTGTTCTAATCAAATGCTGTAGGCATGCTTAAAGTTGCAGTCAAAACGGTAAAAATGACAAAATGCAGAGACCTCATGCTAGACTCCCTAGAGATTGACTAGTTCAGACACTGGTGTAAGGTCTACAGTGGTGGAAATGCTACATGGAGAGGGATTGCAGAAGTGCAAGGGTCTCACTGAATGGCCTGTAAGTGGCTGACAGAGCCCTAGAACAGTGGTTCTCAACCTTTTGCAGGTTGCAACTCGTTTCGCAGCATGTTGCAACCCTACAGGACACACAAGCTTACTCCCTCCAGGCTAAATCTGGTTGTTCCTGGTGCTCCGCGACATCCTGACTGCTGTGTGGCGATACAATCATGTGTCCTGACACAGTGGTTGAGAACCACTGCCCAAGAAGACTGTGGATGCTGCCCAGGGATGTGAGGAGGGCAGGGCAGCAGTGGGATGTGGGAAGCACATTCCTGCTTCAGCCTCTGCTGGCTGAGATCCATGGAACTCCTGAAAGAGATTAAAACTGTCTTTGCCCAAGGGTGAACCCCTGCTTGGCTCACTCGCAAAGGCATTTACAGTTTCCATTGCCTTGCAGCAGCAGGCTTTAATCCAGCCCTCAACTTCAGCACTGGATCCACCCTTTTATACCCACATATTGTAGCACAAAGACCATGTAAAACCAGTAAATGTTTATAAATGCCCTGTAATAGTCATTTGGTGCAACATGGTAAGTTAAGGATGGAGCATCATATATGACCCTCTTTCTGTTTTTGTGGGTTTAGGACAAAGCCTTAATCTCATTTTAATTCATTTTTGTGTGTATGTGAGATTTAATTTCCTGTTTTTAATGGTATTATTAAAAGAAAAAAAACTACAGTCTACAGATTTTGCTCATTATTCTTAATTATTCATTTGGAGCTGTTAGCACATGTGCTGTAAATGCCTGTTAATGGCAGTGGGCTTCGAACATTATGGATCCATAGTAAAAACTCTTATGAAAAGAAGCTGTTGTGGAAGTGCTCAAACCACAGTGTTGCAACCTTTTTATGTTTCAAAAATTCTAACTGGTGCCATCACTTTGAGAAGGGATTTGTAGAACATGATTGAAAGATCTGATCTGATCATAGAAAGTGTATGGAAACAATGACCCCTTTTTTTTTTTTTTTTTGAGAACTTCATATAGTAAGGAGGGGAGGCAGGCACCAGTACAGAGCTCCACTGAAGCTGATGAAGAGACATACCCATATTTGGAATTCATAGTAGGACTGGGCTTAAGAGAATAGGGCTGATCTGTTGACCTGGGTGAGGAGGGAATCAGCCCATCTAACAAGTTCATATTTTATCATTACATATTTAAAACCAAATTATTTTTCACTCCTTGGAGCATGAAAAAGTAACCTGAAATTGGTTAACTTTCTTTTCTGGTATTTTCAAAACAGAAGCAGTTAAATTGCATGAAAAAATGCACCCAGGGAGAGCCCATTTCTTTTCTAGTTCATTTTTAAGAGCATTTATATTGGAAAATTATATTCTCATTTCTCACACCATTGCCATCATTGTGGTATCTAAGCATGCAGCATCAGATTTCCAAAGAAATTTAGGCATCAAATAAGTGCCTTTCACAAGTGCCTAAATGCCAAAATGCCATTAATTTTAGAGTTAGTCACCTAGGTGCATTTGAATATCTCCCTGGATGCCTGCATGTATCTTTTGGCACCTGCGTACCTTTAAAAACGTGGCCTTTAGTGAAAGCTCCTAGACTGATAGCTCCAGAGATAGAAACATAAGAATGAGAACATTGAGTCAGACTAATGATTCATCTAACCTAGTATCTTATCTTTTGACAATGGCCGATGACAGGTAATCATCAAATGACAATCATCAAATGGCTTCCATTCTCAGCTTCTGGCAAACAGAGGCTAGGGATACTTCACATCATTGGTTATGCCTACACCAGAGAGCTCAGGTAAATCAACTTAACAAGATCGACTTTAAGTTGATTTAAAGTTAACCTTGTTAAGTTGACTTGGGGGTATGTCTATACTGGTAGACAAACCCTGGGCCTGGGTTTGGGCCCCTTCCCCACTCCAGGCGCCCTATCTGGCTCCTGCTGCCTCCAAGACACTTGCCACGGGGGTTGGGGGCTGGGAAACAGCTCTTGCCACATCCAGCAAGCGGCTGAGAGCCAGCTCCTGCCCGCCTGTGGCAAGGAGCTTGGAGCCCAATCTGGGCTTCCAGGCCTTTTCCACCAGTGGCAGGATCTGCCTCCATTGCTTGCAGCAAGTGGCTCTGGGCCAGATTTGGCCCTGCACCGCTTGCCACCACCGGCAGGTGTCTCAGAGCCGATCTGGCCCCAAGCCGCAAATGCTGCCACCAGTGAGACAGCCCAGTGACTCAGCTTGCTCAATTTCACTGGCTATTTCTGTTAAATTGACCAGGCTGGGTCACTGGGCTGTCTCCCTGGCTCTGAGCTGCCTGCAGGCAGTGGCAAACAGCTTGGGGCTAGATTGGGCTCCCAACCTGCTGCTGGCAGCTGGGGCTGGCTCTGAGCCCCTTGGATCCGGCAGTGACTGGGGCTGGATTGGCCCCCAGAGCTGGATCAGGCCCCTGAGCCAAGGCCCGCCCTGTCCTGCCCTCGAAAGTTGACTTAATGCTGAAGTGCTTAAGTCATCTTACTAAATTCTGAATGGGGCAGGTCAAGTCAACCTAAGGCTCCAGTGTAGACATACCCACTGTTTTGTGCCCCTGCTCATCCTGGCTAATAGCCGTTGATAGACCTATTCTCCATGAATTTATCTTAGTTCTTTGTTGAACCCAGGTATAGTCTTGGACTTCACAACATCTTCTGGCAAAGAGTACCACAAGCTGGGTTTGCGTTGTGTGAAGAAATACTTCCTTTTGTTTCTTTTAAAGCTGCTGACTATTAATTTAATTTGGTTACCCCTAGTATTTTTGTTATGAGAGGAAGTAAACAGCACTTTCTTATTTCCACACTTTATTCTCCATACCAATAACTATTTGATAGCGCTCTAGCATATCCCTCCTTACTCGTCTGTTTTCCAAGATGAAAAGTCCCAGTGTTATTAATCTCTCCTCATAAAGAAGTTGTTTGATAACCATAATACTCTTTGCTATCCCTTTCTGTATGTTTTCCAGTTCCAATATATCTTTTTTGAGACCAGGCAACCAGATCTGTATGCAGTATTCAAGTAGCAGGCATAAACCCTCTGTTTATTACCCACAGAGCACAAATAACACCACTTCAGTTAATTACAAACTTTTCTCCTCTCTACTACTAATGTGTCTCTATTTTGACTTGAAGCAATTTGCCTCTGGAAAAATGGTGAGGGTAGTTGATACTCTCCCTCACTTTTTTACTCCCCTTTTAATGAGATTGCCATCAAGGATAAGAATTGTGATGGTGGTTTTTGTCACAGAGTATGTGTCTTCTGGGAACTGCCCTTAGGTCACCAACTCATTTCACACAGTCAGTGTACTGCAGTCTGTAATAGTTTTTGGTCACTGATGAATTGGGCTGGATCTAATCAGGTAGGGGGTCTCAAACACATGGCCCACAGGCCGCATGCACCCCCTAAAGTTATTTCCTGCAGCCCACAAGGACACTATTGTTACTGATATTTGCAATATCATTGTATGGAAGGGTTTCAGTGGTGTGGCCCTCTGGCTAACATGCTAGTTCCCATGCGGCCCTGTACAAGTCCTCATGCAGCCCTTGTGGTGATTTGAATTTGAGATCCCTGACCTAGAGTCTCCTTGAGTCATTAGCAGTACTCCAGGCTTAGAACTCGTGCTTACAGTGCACCCCCTCTAAGCCCTGGGAGTTCAGATGTCTAAGAAATGAGTCTTGTCCCTGAGGGGTGCATGCGGTTAGTACTACCTGGAGAATGACCCTCTCTGGTTTCTTTCTGCAGTAGCCTGCCTCCAGGGGAAGAGCAAGCAAGGCTGTGACAGGAAGCAGGCTGCGCTATCCTCAGGAGCTGACATCCTGCACACCCATCCTGGGGAAAGGTATTGAGGAGGATCATGCTGGTGTCCCCCCACAGGCGTGGGAAAGGGGAGGTAAGGAACCCCAGGAGCTGCAGAAGGATCAGAGGTGAGGCCCCCCAGCAGGGAAGGGAAGAACAGATGGGGCTAGATTTGATATGGGGACAAGATCGATTTGGGGGGTTAGAGTCAGAATTAATTGATGGGGAGGGGTATGGGCAGATGTGGGGGTAATGATAGACCCCTTTTGCTCTTTTTCAGACCAGTGGAAGCACACAGGTACCTACCAATTTTAGCCCCAAATGAATGTTTGTAGCTGAGTTCCAGACTGCTGACATCTTCACGGTAGCATCTATTGTCACAGAACATGAAGTTCTTTGCATAAATTGAGTAACAACAAACTGTATTGTGGTATGCAAATACAAACTGACTCCCTAGGCTCACTCTGTGAATCTTTGATTCACTTACAGGCTTGAGATGGCTCAGCACTTTCTTCCTGAGTTCTAGTTTTACTGTCAGAGGGTTGCATCATTTCAAATTCTACAGGAGAGAACATTAGAAATTGTTTAACCAAAACAGCTTTGAGAGACTTGCAGGCTCCAAAGAACTGCTGACTTTTACAGGAAAGTGAAGCATTTAAAAGCAAGGGTTATTTTAAAGGTTCATTCTTTATTTGGGGGTAGCTTAAGAATGATTTAATAATGTTAACTTCTAAAAGAAATGCTCTAAAGTCCTCGAGGAGACATATTCTTGCAAGATTGCCAGAGAATTTATAACTGGGATTCCTCATGCTCAGTGGGGGTAATTATTACAGCTGGTTTGGAAAAGATTTTGCTTTGAAACAGCAGTCAGTGAGCTACTGAACATAGACTCAAATCCATGAGGAGATTCTCAAATCCAGGACTGATGAGAGCAAAAGTAAATCTTGGAGTGTTATCTGCATCCCTCATTTCAAGACTTACCTTAGGATAAGCTGTGTGGCTTTTAGCATGATGTACAATGTCATGCCAGGAGGACTGGTCTCACTTATTTTATGTGAGGAATGAGAAAACTGCCTACTTTAATAGTGAGGATGCCTGGAATGAATGTTAGTGAGGGGGACTCTATGGATATGTCTACCCGGCTGCTGAAGCTGTCATTTTCAACATGGATAAATGTGTGCGCACTAGCTTTGATCAAACTAGAGCACTAAAAATGACAACGCAGCCATAGGAACATGGGCTAGCTGCCCAGATATTCACCTCACCAGATCCTGAACAGGACTGTACTCAGTCAAGAAGCCTGTGTAATGTGCATACCACTGCAGTTATAAACTGCTCTTTTTAGCATCCTATCTCCATCAAAGCTAGCACAGGTACAAAGCTGGCACAGCTACCCAAGCTGGCAGTTACATGGCCAGTGCAATAGATTTACTCTAGAACATGGAGGGACATAGTTGGTTGCAAAAAAAAAAAAAAAAAAAAGGTACTCCAACAACAAGGATGCTGTTTAAACAGGGCTACCTACACTTTAATATCCTGAGAGCCATGGCAGCAGCTTGCAGAACTTATCATCTTGTCTATTATCATTTCTATATGCATTCAATAAATTTGAATGGCTGGGGTGTGAGTGAAGTCCCCAGACACGTGGCTGACAGAAGCTTGGAGTGCTTCTTTCAGTGGTGACCCCCAGCTCAGCTGCTGCCAAAAGAAACTGCTTCAGATCAGGGCCATTAACTAGGGCAGAGTGAGCGGGGCTGTGCGCCGGGTGCCTTATCGAGCGGCTCTGTTTCACTGGTCAGTTGAGGGCATGTTCCACGCTGGCTGCCCCAGGAGTGCTCTGGATGCCAAAATACCTAGTTCTGGCATTCCTCTGGATGACTTCTTTTGATTGGGACTGGGGTCCGTAGGTCCATCACAGAGAGGAGCAGATGTGGGCTGCATCTTTCTGCAGTATGCCTGGGATGGGTCCCCTGGCATGCCCGGAAAGAAGCCACTCAGAGCAGCCCTGAAAAGAAGTCACTCGGGCTCAGCCCCTCTCCGGGTTACTTCTTCCCCCGCAGCGCTCAGGTGGATTCTTTACATGGCGTGCTTGGAGACCTGTCTGGGTCTGACCTGGAGACCAGTACTGAGTTGCAATGTATGGTTTGAAAACCACTGGTTTAAATCATTTGCTGTCTGCTACCTTTCTCAGAATTGGTGCTTTTGTTGTGACTTTTGTATATCACAGCTCTCCTGTGTACTTCCTGTCATCCAAGCAAGAAAGGAAGTGATGTTTTGTCATGCCTTTTGTAGCTAGGAGGTTATGTTGCCTCTTCTCTTGGTGAATAACAGCTTTAACAGGTGAGAATAAAGGAAGCTTTGACTATTCAGCTTGAACAGGAGTGAACTTTGAGATCTGAGCAATGCTAGGACTGAATTTCAGACCTGGGATTACAGCTGAACACAATTTGTATTCATAGATTCCCAGACTTTAAGGCCAGAAGGGACCATCATGCTGATCTTTAAGTCTGACCTCTTGCACATTGCAGGTCACAGAACCTCACTCACCCACTCCTGTAATAGACCCCAAACTTCTGACTGAGTTACTGAAGTTCTGAAATCATGATTTAAAGACTTTGAGTTTCACAGACTCCATCACTTACACAAGTTAAACCTGGAAGTGACTATGCCCTACTGCAGAGGAAGGAAGAAACACTCCCAGGTCTCTCCCAGTCTGACTTGATGGAAAATTCCTTCCTGACCCCAGATATGGCCATCAGTTAAACCCTGGCATTTCAGTAAATCTCAGCAGCCAAATGCTGGAAAAGAAATCTGTGCAGTAAATCAGAGCTCTCCCCACCTACTGTCTCATCAATGGCCACTGAGGATCCACACCTCACAGGGCTACAAACTAGTTCATATAACCTGGGATGTGCACAAAGGTGGGACAAGCAGGAGCCCAGGTCCCTTCATTAATTGGTAGGGGCACAGAATGCCTCTGGCCCTGGGACTGCAGGGGGAGATTGAGCTCTTCTGGGTTTGTAGTGGGGAAAGTGATCTGCTCTAGCCTCTGGCTCTGGGGTGCGATTTAAAGAGGGCAGGGGAGTGTTGCACAGGAAGCCTGTTTGCAATGCACACCCAGCTCCAGGCAGAGCTCTTTGGGGCAGCACTGGGCAGCCAGATCATCTCTTCTAGGAGCTGGCATCCTCCAGGGCTCTCCCATGCTGATTCCTTCTCTACTGCCACCTGTGAGCAGCTAAGATAATAACCAACAGCAGGGAAGTGAGCAGTCTCGGGGGTGGGGGGGAGAGCACAAGTACCATGAGGTTGGGGTGAGTAGGAGTGTGGGGTACAGGGTCCCCAGTGGGAAGCATAGAACTTTTTCCTCCAAAAGTGGTCAAATTTTTATTCCTTTTCCAGTCTCTGCAAATAACCGTGTTACCATAACACATTTGTGTGCTTTTGTCACAGTCAGACATATGCACCCTGAAGGTGCAGAACTAGACCCATGATACTTTAGATCCCAAACTCTTGGGCTCTACCTATTGGCCTTACAGAGTGCTCGTTTAAGGGGTGGTAGCATTGTAGCTCTTGTACCCTCTGTGCGCCAGCCATTCTACTTCTTCCAGCACTACAGTGATGGTCAATGATATAAAAACCTGAATACCTACCGCCACATCACACGTACTTATACTCACATGAGCTACCTCCTAAACAAGGGAGAACTTATAGTTTGAAGTATGGATGTTAAAAATTCGTCTTGTGTGCCAGCTAGGAGAACTATCTTTCTTAGTACGCACATGGCCCTAGTCACCAGAGCACCTCATATTCTTTAGTGTATTTAGCCTCACAACACTCAAGTTAGCACTACTGTCCCCACTTTGCATATGAGGAATAGAGTCACTGAATGACTTGATCCAAGAGGTAAAGAGTGGACTTGAACCCAGCTCTCCTGAATCCTAAACCAGTGCCTAGAGACAGGGTTATGCTTCATCTCAAGCTGTGCTACCCTCCTGATAGAAAAATTATTGTCAGCTATGGCTTTGGTTGACAGCTGGCTTTAAGGTAGCATAGTTCCATCTGCAGCATGGCCAGGATGTGAGAGAGATACTTGATGTTTCATCTTGGATGTATATTTAGACTTATAAAACTAGATTCCTTTGGCTGGGTATTGAGCACAATGAAGAGCAGGGCAGGTAGGAGTGAGGCAGAGGAGGAAATGGCATTAAAAATAGTTAATAGAAAGTCTGTGTAAGAAGGCAAGAGGGGCTCCTTTATAATAAAGAGGCAAGATGGCCACACTTATATAAAGAGGCAAGATGGCCACCCTTGTATAAAGAGGAAAGATGGCCTCCTTCAAAGACAGGCAGTGGGGACTGCCCTGCCCTTAAGGGGGCAGAGCTGGGGACAGGGAGTATTAAAGGCAGGCCCCAGAGCTCAGTTAGGGCTTGGCAGCTGAAGGGGAAGGAGCTCTCTCTGCTTTCTATACAGGCCTAGCAGGAGACCTGGCCAGCTGAGAACTTACCTGAGCCTTGGGGATCAGATAGCTGCCTGGATCCACCAGCAACATCCCAGCTGGAGACCTGGTCTGTTGAGCTCTTACCAGCACTTTGGGGACCAGATGGCTGCTTGGACTTATTGGCCATGAAAGGGCCAGGGACACCACCTCAGGGGATCACCCCAGCAGACTTCCTGGAGCTACCTATGCTGCTGCCACCACCACTGCGGGAACTGGCAGTCCCTGTTCACCTGTCTCCTGTGACTTAGATGAGCTTCCCCTGGCTAGTGAGGACCACCCCAAGGAGGCTGGGAGGTGCTATCCTCAGCAAAAGATCTACCTGGCTTGTTGGCCCTGCAGCACCCTGATGAGGAGTTCCAGAGCCTACCCCTGATCCACTATCCGGAGGAGGCCGAGGAGGATCAGGTACCTTGGATCACAAGGGCCATGGGTGAACCAGGGGCTGAGAGCCTTGATGCTGCAGAGGCTGAGCCAGAGAATAACGGGTGTGTTGCAGACAGGACCCCTCTGGTCCCCTGTCCAACTATGAGGTCTAGCATTGGGACCTGGGCTGGGA
The DNA here is from genome assembly GCA_007922195.1 of Podocnemis expansa. Classification (NCBI taxonomy): domain Eukaryota; kingdom Metazoa; phylum Chordata; order Testudines; family Podocnemididae; genus Podocnemis; species Podocnemis expansa. Next base: position 48,101,057 of record ML681964.1, read on the forward strand.
CACAGTGGATTTGGGTTGGTTGGTGACCTCTCACCTCCCTGCTTCCGAGTGCCTGTTGGAAGCTTCTCCCAGCAACTCCTAGGAACTAGCTTGTTTTCCCCCTTTGTTGTTACCTCCTACAGACTATAATAATTAACAGCCTGTGCTGCTGCTGGCCCAGAGACAGTAGTACAGACTATAATAATTAACTGCCTGCCCTGCTGCTGGGGCAGAGACAGTAATACTTGGACACCGCCTCATTTGATAAGTGAGGCGGTAGACAACAGTGCCCAGGTGCCCTACTAGGAGACTCGAGTGCCCTGTCTTACAGTCAGTAATAGAGTTCCCATTAAAGCTAGTGCCAAAAAGATTTCACTGGCCTTTTGGGATTTGAGCTTTAAAAGTTTCACTGATACTAATCTAAAACTAAAAACATAAAGGAGATGCACTAGCTGTGTCATTATTACCTGGATGTAGAATTCTTACTTTTTTGACATACCCCATTGCAATCTACTGCAATTAATATTGCTGGTACACATACAGTCCACGAATAAAAGCCTTGACACACTGGGAATAACATAGTAAATATACACTTGGCCTTTCTTTCTGACAGTGTCCTTAACCAAATGCATTTATTAGCTTGAGTGTGCTAAAGTTAACTGGAGCTGTATACTACAGAAGTATGTGTTCAAATAACAAAGGCTGTCTCTAGGGAGGTGAGGGGCCCAAGCTGAATCGCCCTCTGCAGGGCCCCCACTAACCCCCCACACTGGGGGGTGGGGCCAGCCACCCAGGGGAGGGGCAGGCCCCTGTGCTACTGTCTTTTTTTTTTTCAGGCATCAAGGGTGGGACAGAAAAACAATGGGGGCTGAAGGGTGGGGCAGAGGAGCCACTGTCTCATGCCAGGGATGCGGCAAGCTGGTGAAAAGCAGCAGCCTGGTTCAGCATTGCAGGTTGCCTCCCCCCATCCACTATGCTTCCGGGGGGGGCGGACCCACAGCAGTGAACTGGGCTGCTGCTTTTCTCTAGCTCACCTGGTCCATGGCTTGGGGAACCCTAGGGATGGCCCTGCATGTAACTAAGACATAATTTACCTGCTAAAGTCTGCAAAACAATGTGAAAGGATTTCATTTTATTTCTTTGACTTGCAGAGAGATGTTTAACTGAAGCTTGATCACTAGGAGGTGGAGATCAGATTAAATCACCACTAATTAATCTGGAGGTGTTAAAAGCAATTGGACTGGATCCTAATATATTTCTATGGCAAACCCCAAATGTGTTCCTTTTTTACTCCTTGGGATTCTGTTTGTTGATTAGTTGTAACAAATCCAGTTTATGTGTATGTCAACTTATAAAGACAGTGTTAATAGTTTCAGGGCAGTATACATGATCTGAAAAGGAATTTTTTTTACTATGAAAATGAGGTCAAAGTTGTTTGTAGCCCTTATGAACTAAAACAACAACGTAAAGTAAAGGGTGTAGGTAATATGTATGTATGCTTGATGCAGGCATCTTGGCAATCAGAGAAGAATCTGTAAATCTTTTATCTCTACTAATCCTGGACAGTACCTGAATGTGAGGGGATGATGGTTTATATTTTGCTGTGTTTTGGGGTTTAGCTCTGCTGTAAGAGAACTTTAAACTGGTCACCAAGAACGTGAGCTGAGAGGGACAGTAGCTTAGTGGGACTGAGACTATCCTTCACCCTCTCATTGTTAGAAGAGAATTTGAAGAATACATTTTTAGAAGGGCTGTTTTATGTAAAAAATGCACCATTTTAGTTAACAGCCAAATTCTAGAGTGATTTAGTTAAACTGATACAACTTTTTGTGTGGACACTCTCAAGTTGATCCAGACTTGACCTATATTGGTTTACCTTGTACCTGTGACTTTACTCTACGTTAAATCAATACACCCTGTGCATAGACAAGACCGCTCAGTCACACTGTGCCATGTTATGGTGAATGGAAAACAGGAAACATCAATTCCACCTCTACTATACCTTTGTAGTTTAATATAAAGTATAAGTAACAAGAAGAGCTCCCAGCTACTCTCTCCTTCAAACATTAGCCCAAACGATCTGCCATCAAGCTAATGGCTATGTCTATACAGCTGTATTAAAATAAAATGTTCATTTCTGCTCCTCTATCCTTGTTTTGCATAATGTGGGAGGGGCTTGTTCTACAAATAAACTGTCTTCCATATTAGTTTCTTTTGTCAGAATGCAAACAGCTGCTGATGCAGGAAAGCAGTCAGAAGCAGGTATGTTTTAAACAAGAAAACAAAAAAGAGACAAAGGGGAAGAGAGCAAATTGGATTGGAGAGGTGGGAATGCAAGGTAAGCAATGCAGAAGCAGACTGGGTGTTCTCAGCAGTGAAGGAAACTGGGGTGTCAGGAAGGAAAAGGAACAGAACAAAAGAAACCTTTACTTCATACAACAGCAGTCTGGCTTTGGGGAATTTCAAGCTCCCCAGTTATACTTTCCTTTAGCAGATTGAACAACTGTTTTCCCATGTCTGATTTCTCTTGTCTGCTATGTTCATACCTAAAATCTACCTAAACTTTACTAAAAGTAAGTTACTCATGCCTGACCAACCTGATTGCTTTCTATGATAAGATGATTGGCTCTGTGGATGTGGGGAAAGCCAATGGATGAGATATACCTTAACTTTAACAAAGCTTTTGATACAGTCTCCTACAGTATTCTCAATAGCAAGTTAATGGCAAGTTAAAGAAGTATGGGTCAGAGGAATGGTCTAAATGATGGGTAGAAAACTGGCTAGATCATTGGGTTCAACAGGTAGTGATCAATGACTCAATGGCTAGGTGGCTGCCAGTAACAGGTTGGTGCTGGGACTGGTTTTATTCTACACCTTCATTAACGATCTGAAGGATGGAATGGATTGCACTCTCCGCAAGTTTGCAGATGACACTAAGAGGGGTGGAGGAGTGGTAGATACCCTGGAGGGAAGGAATAGGATATAAAGTGACCTACACAAATTGGAGGATTGTGCTGAAATGAATCTGAGTTTCAACAAGGACTAGTGCAGAGTCCTGCAATTAGGACAGAAGAATCTCATGCACTTCTACAGACTGGGAACCAATTGGCTAGGCAGCAATTCTACAGAAAAGAACCTGGGGGTTACAGTAGACAAGAAGCTGGATGTGAGCCAACAGCATGCCCTTATTGCTAAGAATGGTAATGAAATATTGAAATGAATTAGTGGGAGCATTGCCAATAGATCGAGGAACATGATTATTCCCCTCTATTTGGCACTGGTGATGCAACATCTAGAATACTATGTCCAATTTTGGGCGCCTCATTACAGACAGGATGTGGACAAATTGGAGTGAGTCCAGTGGAGGGCAACAGAAATTATTAGGAGGTTGGAGCATGAGATTTATGTGAAAAGGCTGAAGAAACTAGGCTGCTTTTGTCTTCAGGAGAAAAGAATGAGTGGGGATGTGATAGCAGCCTTTACCTTCTAGAAGGGGACTCCAGGGAGGATGGAGGTAGGCAGTTCTTATTGGTGATGGATGAGAGAATTAGGAACAATGGTCTCAAGTTGCAGTGGGGGAGGCCTAGCTTGGATATTAGGAAAAACTTTTAGAGGGGTAGCCATGTTAGTCTGTGTACAGCAGAAATGAGAGTTTTGTGGAACCTTATAGATTAACAGATTTCTTTGGGCATCAGCTTTTTCATGAGAAGGGCTGTGAAGCACTGGAATGCATGAGCTCAGGTAAAATCTCCATCCTTAGAGGTTTTTAAGGCCTGACGACAAAGCTCTGGCTGGGCTGTTTTAGCTGGGGTTGGTCCTGCTTTGAGCAGAGGGTTGAACTAGGTGGCCTCTTGAGGTCCCTTCCAACTCTCACCTTCAAAGAGCCTGTGAAACTTCATTGTCCCTGTAAACACTGGGAACTAGATCCTTGGCTAGTCTAAATTGGCACAACTTTGTTGGAATGAATGGAGTTACTTTGATTTACAGCCTCTGTGGATCTGGACACTTGAATTCTTCTTGGAGCACGGAAAATACTAAGTTATACCTTTGAACAACACAGGATTTTAAAATCTAGGTCCACTGGGACTACTTGAGCTTGACTACTGGCCAGAACAGCATAGGATCCCAATGTCAATTCTTCCCCTGGCAGAGGAAGATTTTTCCTTCTCATGTTCAGTAAAATATAGGAGCATTATTATTGGGCTGAGGTAGCTGCTCTTCTCACTTGCCTTTCAATAAACTAACTATTGTGGGTTTTCCAAACTGAGCCTCCATTTTGGTCTTTCTTTTTCCAGCTTTGTTATAAGGTGGATGGGAGGTGATTTTGATGATCACTCTGCTATATTGTAATCTGATCTCTCTACCATTGCTTGTGCTTTTGGGAATGGTTTAAGTTGTATAAGGAATAAAGAGTGCTTGGGAAGGATTCTCATTTTAAACACTTCCTGTTGCTTTGTGGATTAAAAGCATGATGCTTTTTGTCATTTTTGAAGATGTTGTTCTTTGAAAGCTATAAAAGTGTAAATGAGAAGTTCCTGTTGCCAACATGGTTTTAAAGTACAGCCAGCTGGGTTAGAGATATGAGAAAATGAGAGAGAATTTGAGAAGTGTCAAAGGCTTATGTTGTTAGAGTTTTAATAATCTCCCTTTTTGCCCTGCCGCAGCCCCTTGCTAGTCTTTGGATCTTGAAGTAGAATGCAATCTGTACAAGATTACTGTTAATTAGGGTAGGATCTTCCCTGTGTGAATCTGGAGAAAACTGTTCTGCCTTTTTGGAATGGTGAGAGGCTGAGCAGAGAGATGTGGCAAAAAGCAGATTAGTGCGGTGGCTTAATTTAAAGACTCCAGGGGTTCCTATGAAGTCTCTGTAATGTAGAGCACAGTATTTTCTCCCTCACTTTAAGTAATCCTGCTAGAAATAATACATCTGAGGTAAAAATCACACCTCATGGAAGGCACCTTGGACAGCCCTCACACACAGCAGAAGTGTTCAAGTCTCCTCACACAGGTGGGGGCAGATAGATAGGCAAGCACTAGGCATCCACAACACCCCCTGCGGATGACAATGTTGGGCTCCCAGACAAGTTGTCTTGTGGGAGGAGGAGCAGAGTTTGGGAAGCCTGGGGAGGGCTAGTGGCATTGCCAGTGTGCCTGTGATTACACAGATGCGGTGGCCACAAACTCCTGTGTATGGGGGTGTGTGTTATGTTTGTGCATGTGAATTCCATTGATCGTGAACACAGCACTCTACAGGAGCACCCAGCATGAGCTGGCTGAGGACAGCCACTTTGATTACTTATTTATTTTCATTCTTTCTCCAAGTTGTAAGTGAGCCATGGACATAAGTACCCAGCTCCTCATACACACTCATTAACTTCACTTGGGTATTCTGAGGATAATACCATCCCCACTTTGCAGGTGGAGAAAATGAGTCCCAGGGAGATGAGTGCCAAGATAATAGAGGTAACTATTTCCAGTGGAGGACCTTATGCTTGACTTTCAGAGATGCTGAATGCCCCTACTCTACACTATGAACTTAAGGAGGCTTAGTCAACTTAAGCAAAGCCCAGGCTACAGCTGGAGTTCATTAAGTTGACTTAACACAATGTGGCCACTAAAGTCGACTTAATAAAGTCAGCTTAGTGCAGTGGAGCCATTTAAGTTGACTTTATAAAGTTTACTTAAGCCCGGGGACCCAGTTAAAGTTAACTTTAAGTTACAGCTGGGGAGGTCAAGGTTGGATATTAGGAAAAACTTTCTTACTAGGAGGGCGGTGAAACATTAGAATGGGTTACCTAGGGAGGTGGTGAAATCTCCATCTTTGATATTTAATGCTTGGTTAGACAAAACTCTGGCTGGGATGATTTAGTGAGAGTGGTCCTGCTTTTTCACAGGGGCTTGGACTAGATGACCTCATGAGGTCCCTTCTTTCCCTATGATTCTAAGTCAGCTTTAATTGGTGCTGCTGGCTTAAGTTGACTTTATAAAGTCGACTTAATGCAATGTGGCCTCATTAAGTTGACTTAATAAGGTCTGCTTAAACTCGGCTTTGAGTAGACCTTATTAAGTTGACTTAACTGAGCCCAGTAATGTAGATAGCCATTGATTCCATGCAACTTCTGTTATTACTATGGGAGCTGTGGATGTTCAGCCAGGCTGTAGCTGGATGCACACAACAAGACATTCAAAGGTAGTGGCCACTTTTGAAAATTTGACTAAGTGATTTATCCAAGGTACCGCACTCAGATCTTCTTAGTCCCAGCCCTGTGCCTCAATCCCAGGACAGCATCTCCATGGGCATCATGCTTCAAAGCACTCTCCTGCAACCTTGGTCCAATACAGAGTTAAAGCGACAAGTGCCATCTGTTGAGTTGCCACCATCATTTTCTGTGACAGCTATGTCCTCCCTCTAGACAACACCCTGGCTCAATTCTGCTTAGCTTTTGGGAGTTGCTGGGATGCAGCTTATGGAACTCTTTAGAACCATGAGACTTCAGGATTTTTCCACTGCAGGATAAAGTTTCAGGTTTGTTCTCAGATGAACCCAATTGATCTAGCCACAGTCTTATGGCAATTTTAGAGACTGCATCAAGTTCTGTCTTACCAACATCCCAGGAAAAGCTAAGGAATATGTTGCCATTACTATATATGCATAGCTCCTACATAGTGAGAAGATTGCTGCTACTACTACAAGCATGTAGCAGATTACATTCCTTTGCAATGACCCATGGAGTGTTTCATGATGGTCTTGTTTGCTTTGGCATGCTGCCTTGGGACCTTATTGTGCTAGATGCTGTGTACAAACATAACAAAAAGACAGACCTGCTTCATCTAGCTTACAGTCAAAGCACCTCGCCTTCAAAGACCTCTCTTTCCTCTGAGGCCTGTCATTGGGGGGATCGGCCAGGGGAGTGGGCGACCATCCTGGGGCCTGTGCTGTCCTCCACCCTGCTGCCTTTGGCAGCAAATCAAAGGCAAGGGGTGGGGCAGCAGCATGGATCCCAGCCTCTGGACTGGTCCTCCTTGCCTTCAGGGTGGAATAGTTGGCCCAGGGGCAGGGCACGAGAGCAGAGCTCAGCCTCTGGGTTGGTCTGCCCTGCCCCTGGGGGTGGAGCAGTCAGCCCATGGAAGGGGAAGGATTGGGGGGGCCCCCCAGAGGCCAATTGGCTCTGGCCCTCCCTGGGATAGAACTGCTTCCTCTATGTGCTGTTCCTCCGTGTTTGAATCTAGACAACTGCTTTGATTTGCTGAAACAGTCGGACCTGATCCTATGACTTACGCTTTCCTGCATTTATTTTTCTCCCATTCTGTAAACTCCCCATCTTCAAGTGTGTGATGAAGTGGGATTTTCTCCTACAAAAGCTCATGGGATAAATAAATTTGTTAGTCTTTAAAAGTGCCACAGGACTCCTTGTTTGTTTTAATCAAAGCCCGGATTCTCTCATATGCCACAAATAGCGGTAGACTGCTGCAGTCTCTCAGCGCCCTGTTGTAGTTAACAGGATCCCATGCAGATAGGCAGTCTGCCTACATACAAGAAGTTTCAGGACAGGATCTGGGGCATAAGACTCCAGGATCATGTTGGTATAGCAATAATAACGTAAGCTGCCTGGAGGCTTTCCCACAACTATTCCTTGACTAAAATTAAGACATCCATAATAGCCCATGTATAGAAATAATAAATTTGAAATATCATCTGTGAAGTGTGCATGATGTGTGTTCATAAAGTTTAATTTTCAACACAAATTTAGGCCCTCCTCTTGCAAAGGGCTGTGTATGGGGTCTGGTCATGTGGTGGTATTTGCAAGACTGGGGCATAAATCCTAAACCTTTCTGGGTTTTGGCATAGAGAAAGAAAACACTTTGCTCCTAAACAGTATAAAAAATAAAATCTGTTACATTTCTGGTCTATTTTATTTTCAGTGCATGCTTGAAGTCCCAATGGATCTTTTAGAAAAATAGAGCTTTAAGCTCCATAATTTCCCTAGTGTAGTTGTTCTATATTTATATAATTTTCTTTTCCTTTACACTGTTTGGCTTGTAGTAGCAATGATTTTCTCCATTTCTTTCTCCCTGGTAACAACCCAATTAGCATCTGCCTAAAGCAGTAAGCATTCTTGGCCTGCTGCAGTTCTAGCTAGTGACTATCCTGGTGGAGAAGGACTAACAAATATTAGGTGAGGGGAGAAAATAGTAAATTTTGGTTTTCATAAAGGTTAATTCAGTCTTACAGTATTAAAATAGAAAACATAATAAAAAGAGGGGGTGGGATGGGCAGTAAATTAGTTGTCAAAACACTAAGTCAATTAGTTTAGTAAAAGGGCCAGGATTTTGTTCTGTGGCCTTTGGTTTGTAATTCCTCTTACTAGTAAAACACTTCCAAAAGTTCCAAAGAGCAGCTACGTAACAATATGTTTTTTCAGAGGATTTTGGAAAGTCTTAAAAGCTGGATCTTAATTGTAAATTACATACAGTTTATTTTGTCATTCCAAATAATCTAGAATCCAATGTTTTATACTGTATTATTATTGATTTATTTATTTACTGCCTGAATAGTTCTAAAGGCTAATTCTACAGAGTGGATATGGGCTCTTTTTTCCAGTTCCTAACTTTAGCACCCTATCACTTAATATAGGGGTCTCAAACATGTGGCCCGGGGGCTGCATGGGACCTCTAAAGTATTTCCTGTGGCCCACAACAACACTACTGTTACTGATATGTGCAATATTGTTGTTTGGAAAGGTTTCAGTGATGCGGCCCTCAGGCTAATGCACCAGTCCTCATGCAGCCCTCTACTAGTCTTCATGCAGCCCTCATGGTGATTTGAGTTTGAGACCCCCGACTTAATAGAATGCATAGTCTCAAACCAGGCACAATAGCCCCTTTTCAACTGCATAGGGAGAGTTAGATGCCTAAGAATGAAAACTATAAAAGCTAGCAATCTGAACATGGAGCCATCCAGGGCTGGATTAAGACATGCTGTGGCCCTAAACTATGTCAAGATTCAGATGCCCCATACCATAAAAAATAAAGTGTATTACATTATCACACAAAGGGTTATGAAAAAATAACCTGTTATATTTGCATTTATACATAGGCAAAGATGCAGTGAAAAACAATAAAATAAACACCTTGCAAAAAGTCTTATTTGCATTATCAATTTCAGGTATGATAAATCTTTTTAGTTATCTCTGGCACAGTTAGAGTTCTCTCATAATGTGAGGCCCTAAGCCATGGCTTGCTTGGCTTGTGCCTGAATCTGGCACTGGAGCCACCCAAGTTGGCCAAAAGGAAATGCTGAGGACAAGGTTAAGGCATCTAAGAATGGGTCTTGAGGAAGCCTAACTGCACCTGGGATTCATAGCAATAAACCTTCTTCTGGTGTTTGCAAAAAAAAAAAAAAAAAAAAAAAAAGTATGGTGATAGTATTATCTACCCATGGTCTGATTTGGAAAAGGGATTTGAACCCATGTCTTCCACCTCACAAGAAGGTGCCCTAACTATTACAGATTTAATTAGGCTATCATAAGAATGAGTGTGACTATATGGCCTAATGGTTAAGACACCCACCTGGGATGTGGGAAACCCAAGTTCCTGTTTCAGTCAGTATTGATTTATTCATACAAAGTGGAGCTTCATCAAGAGAGATTGACAGCTCTCTGCCCAAGAATACCTTACAGTTCTGTGGACAGATGACAATACTTCTATTCTAGGAATCCAGTTATTACCAGATTCATTGTGACTTCAATATTATAAGTCAGTCTTTAGTCAGTTTTTAGCCAGTCATTATTCATGCAAACTCTTATTGAAGGTAACAAGAAAGACTGAGGTTACAGTAATCTATTGTACCACAGTATCCAGTTTTTCTAAGTGTAAGCTGAAGAAGACATAACTCACTTCCTTATACATAAATGCCTTTTCTCCCAAATTGGATTTCCATTTTAATCTTCCATTTTTTGTAACATCATAGGGTCAAAGTTCTCAAATGATGTAATCTCAGTCCACTAGGAATACGGATGAACTGATGACATTCAGCCCAGCAGCAGAAATACCTGTTTGCATTGTTCATTTACTGTAGTTGGCATTTGTATTGATTCCAGAAGTGCCTAAGCAACAGAAGGATTTTTGTTTTGTTGGTAGATGCTCTTCTCAAAGGGCTAATACCGCCTTCTGTGCTGTGACTCCTTTGCTTTCGGAGACTGTCTGCATGCACTGGTTGCCAGGTTCCTAGATCTTGCATGATTACTGTGCTTTGTGTTGTTTTCCTTGAGATGACAGTTTTCTAAAGAGAAGAGCTAGTTTTGCATGTGAATGGAATCCATGGTCTATACCAGTGGTTCTCAACCACTGTTGGGACACGTTACTGTGTCTCCACACAGTGGTAAGTGTGTCACGGAAGTGGGGTGATATATGCCATCAAGTGTGTTGCAACGCACAAAAGATTGAGAACCACTGGCTTATACTGTTTCACTGAACTTTAAACACTCACCACATTAATTTCAGCTGGGCTCTTAATTAGCCTAATGTCAACATGATACTAGTGAGCAGAATGATCAGGGGAGTCTGTTTCTTCAGAGTTAAGCTTGTATCTAGCCTTCCCTCACTAATCCCCTCTACAGATCAGGTATTTAACAACAACAAAAACAGAACAATCACTGTCTACAGAATGGGGCAGGGCAGGAATTCCCCTCTGAGCTGTGTCCATTTCATGCTGGTTATACTAGGCTTGGGAAAGCTGTCCTGGGATACCTGTGGTACAGCAAACAATCTTGATGGTGCTCCCCTGCAGGATTCCCTTTGTCCTGGATCACCATGGTCAAGTGGCATAGACATGGCCAGGGCATCCCTATGTTCCAGGCATTCCCTGAGTGTGAAAAGTTTGTAGAGGTCAGGGCCTTCCAGGTACAATTTAGGCCAGCATGGCCTGCTGCCACGCTCAGATGTGCTAACTATTCCAGAATCCCTGAGAGGCAGGCTGCCTGAGTTTGGTGCCTGTGCTGGCCTGAACAGCAGTGTAGGGCTGTATCTGGCCATTTGAGTCCATAGTAATGCACCGTGATGCTTGAGGCATGGGGTGAATGATCAGAATCTAAATGTCTAGAATTGTCACCAGATTTTTATGTTAGTGTAGAAAATATGAGTGGCTCTGTGATTGTCCTCTACCGGGGTTTAATTGTAGTGTCTCGTGTTCGGAATGTATTTTGCTCTGCATGCCATGTAGCATCAACTTAGCCACGTCAGTGTCATTTATGTTTTCTGGGTGTGATGACTATATTGGATGTCATTTGCCCAATTTTCTTTGTGAAAGTACACTACAATTCAGCCCATTGTTTCCAGAGGGCTTTGGTACATACATAGATAAATGGATAAAGTATGGATGTATATGGAGGACAGGAGAGTTCCTAGAGGACTAGACAAGGGCAAATACAGTATCGATTTTTAAGAACAAGAATAAAGACAAGTCAGAGAATTATACATTTAGTTTAACTTCAGTATTCAGAGAGATAATGGAGTTAATAAGCAAACAGTCGATTTTTAGGGATGTAGAAGATAAGGTCACAAGTAGCTGTCAACACTGATTTGTCAGGAACAAATCATATCAAACAACCTCATATCTCTATCTGACAGGGCAACATGTCATGTAGATGGGGAAGCAGTAGCTTGATATATCTTGACTTCAGTAAGGCTTTTGATGCTGTCTCACATAACCATCTTGTAAGCAAACTAGGGGATATAATCTAGACAAAGCTACAATAATGTGTGTGCAGAATCAGCTAGAAACCAGACTGAAAGAATAGTTTTCAGTAGTTAATGGTCATGGTAGATGGACATAGCAAATGAAGCCCTGCAGAGATTTGTCCCAAGTCTGGTTTTGTTATTAGTATTAATAACATAGGGTATGTCTACAGTGGAGGCTCAGTTAAGTCAACTTAAGAAGGACCTTGTTAAGGCTACTTAGAGTGTCCACATTCAAAATTCCTGTAGACTGCCCACATCCATGCTGGCAGCTGCTAGGTCAACTTAACACTTAAGTCGACCGTATTAAGTCAACTTAAGCCAGTGTAGACGTGGCATAGCCCTTAAGTTGACCTTATTAAGTCTATTTAAGGAGTACTCCCTGTCTACACTAACTTAGGTTGACTTAATAAGGTTGACTTAAGTGTTATGTCGATCTTAAGAGGTGATGTTATTAAGTCTATTTAAGGAAGCACTTAAGTCAATTCAGTAAATTCCCAATGTGGACAGAGCTTTCCTTAGATCAACTTAAGGAAGGTTAGGTTGATCTAAGGCTCCAGTGTAGACACACCTATAGAGTTGTAAAGTTTGTGGACCTTACTGAGCTGAGAGGCATTGCAAGAGTTTTGGAGGACAGGGATTAGAATTTAAAATGATCTTGATAAACTGTAGAAATGGTCTGATATAAATAGAATGAAATTCAATAAGGACAAAGGTGAAGAACTATGCTTAGGAAGGAAAAATCAATTGTACCAATACAAAATGGTAAATGACAGCCTAGGAAGAAGTACTGCAGAAAAGGATCTGGGGATTACAGTGGATCACAAATGAAATATAAGCCATCAATTTAATATTGTTGCAAAAAAAGTGAACCTCATTCTGGGATCTGTTAGCAAGAGTGATATAAGCAAGACAACAGAAATAATTCTTCCAATCTACTGGGTACTGATAAGGCCTGAACAGGAGTATTAGGGCTCTTGGCATCACGCTTCAGAAAATAAGTGGATAAATTGGAAAAAGTGCAGAAGAGAGCAACAAAAATGATTAAAGGTCTAGAAAACACGATCTATGAGGAAAGAGTGGAAAAGTGGATATTTTTAGTGTGGAGAACAGAAGACTGAAGGGGGACATGATAGCAGTCTTCACGTAGGTACAAAGGTGCCAGAAACAGGAAGGCAATAAACTGTTCTCTTTAACCACTTGGGACAGCACAAGAAGTAATGGCTTTAATTTGCAGCAAGGGAGATTTAAGTTAGATATTAGGAAAAATTTCCTAAGTGTAAGGGTAGTTAAGGACTGGAACAAATTACATAAGAGATTGTGGATTCTCCATCACTGGAGGTTTTTAAGAATAGTTTAGACAAGCACCTGTCAGGGATGATCTATATGAAACTTACTTCTGCCTTGGTGCAGGTGAGTGAACTCGATAGACAAGCTATGGAGATCCCTTCCGGTTCTACATGCCTATGATTTTGTTATTGACAGTGAGTTATTTCAACCGAAATGAAAAAGTGAAGTGGTCAGCTATTCATCTGCTATTCCAGCAATCTGATCCTTGCAGTCAGACCCTTATACACACCTGAAGTCCCAATGAAGTCAGTGCTACAAGTTCTCTGTAGCTAGTTGAATGGGATGGTTATGTTGTAAAAAGGGTACTACAGTTCTGTCCTCTTTTAGTAATACTAAAAACATGGTTGAAATTCTGCTAACAAATGTATGATATGTATGAACATCTCTTTCTCTTAGTAGAACATAACAGAATGAAGCCCCATATTAGCTCTTGACAAGGGTGGCATTTACAAAATGAACAGTTAAGGAGAAAAGCATAGGCTATTTCCACATGTAGATGATTATTTTGAAATAAGTTAATTTGAAATAAAATCATTAATTTGAATTAACTTAAATTGAAATAAGAAAAAACCTCAAATAGAAATAGCAAGTCCGGACACAGGACTTGCTATTTCAAATCAGGAGAGGGGCACCATGTGAGGTGTGGCAACATGGCCCCCTCCCTGGGCCATACCCTCACCCAGTATATAGAAAAAGGAAGCCACCCTGGGAAGGAGAAGGGCAAAAGTGTTAATTTGAAATAATGGTTATTTTGAAATAACACGTCCGAATGGCGTTATTTTGAAACAACCATTTTGAAATAATGGCTATTTCTATTTCAGCCTAGGTTTTGCTGTTTTGCAATAAGATTCATTATTTCAAAATGATGGGGCTCATCATTCTGAAATAATGAAACGTCGTTCGGACATGACAACTTTTAAATGGAAACAATGACTCTACATGTGGACATTAAATACCACTTAGAGCAAGAGCCCCACCTCCCAGTCATTTCCTGAGCTTCAAAAATGTGTCCAAGTGTCTCTTCCCCATTAGAAGCTTTAAAAATGTCTGGTTATTTTGGATAGTCTCCACAGGTTGACGAATAGTAAATGTGCCATTGAAATTGTTAACTGTATCTTGAATTTTAACTTTGCAACTATACATCTTAAAATATAATAGCTGTACTGGTACAGCCCATAGTGTGGACACAGTTATACTGATATAAAGGTGGCTTCTCCTGGTATAGCTTAGTCCCCTCCCCTGGGGAATGACTGGTCATATCACTTTAACAATGCCAGTATAGCTAAAATAGCTGTGGAGGGGGATAAGGCTTCATGCATAATTTTGAAAAATAGCTAGTTTTTCCTCAACACTTAACAATATTGTTGTGATATATTGGGCAATATGGTGCCCTTCGTTATACCTGTGCAATCCCAGTGGAGGCAGTAATATTATACGGGTGATGCAGCAAGATATGGATCTTTCTACCAGGATTGGAACTGTAGTGAAAATATTTTATTAGGAAAAAATTGAAAAAATCACCAAATAATTTGGAAAATATATTCCCAAGTTACTAGTGAAATACTCTAAGCTGTGAAATAATGCAATAAATAGTAGCTGAGTAACTACTTCAAAAATATTGAACAATTTGTAGCAATTATTCCATTAATATTATTCCACCTGCTTCAGCAATAATAACCTAGATGTCAATACTGACATAAATTTTCCACTGGCATCTTCAGTCCTGCAAGCTGCTAACTAGTAAAAATAAATAAATGCTGAAGGATGCCTAAATCAATTATATGAAATCCTGGTCAAAATGATAATTTCTATCAAATATCAGATTGAAAATAATACCCAGGATAAATGACCAACAACTGGGAAAGCAACTTAAATGGCTGTTTTCAGTATCATAGAATCATAGGGTTGGAAGGGACCTCATGAGGTCATCTAGTCCAACCCCCTGCCAAAAGAAGCAGGACCACTCCCACTAAATTATCCCAACCAGAGTTTTGTCCAGTCAGGCCTTAAACGTCTCTAAAGACGGAGATTCCACCACCTCCCTAGGTAGCTCATTCCAATGCTTTACCACTCGCCTAGTAAGAGAGGTTTTTTTTCCTAATATTCAGCCTTGACCTCCCCAGCTGCAACTTGAAACCATTGCTTCTTGTTCTGTCCTCTGTGACTACTGAGAACAGCCGAACTCCATCCTCCTTGGAGCATCCCTTCAAGTAGTTGAAGGTTGCTATCAAATTCCCCTCAGTCTTCTCTTCTGCAGGCTAAATAAGCCTAGTTCCTTCAGTCTTTCTTCATAGGTCTTGTGGATGTGGGAAAAGCCACTGATGTGATATACCTCGAGTTTAGCAAGGCTTTTGATACAGTTTCCCACAGCATTCTCGTTGGCAAATTAAGGAAGTATGGGTTGGATGTGTGGACTGTAAGGTGGATAGAGAACTGGCTAGATCAATGGTTTCAGCATGTAGGAATCAATGGCTCCATGTCTAGTTGGCAACCAGTAACAAGTGGTGTGCCCCAGGGGTCGGTCCTGGGGCCAGTTCTGTTCAACATTTTCATTAATGATCTGGATGATGGGATAGAATGCACACTCTGTAAGTTTGCGGATGACACCAAGCTGTGGGGAACATTAGACATGCTGGAGGGCAGGGACAGGATTCAGGGATACCTTGACAAATTAGAGCAGTGGGCCTATAAAAATCTCATGAGGTTCAACAAGGATAAGTGCAAAGTCCTGCACTTGGGACAGAAAAACCCCATGCACTGCTACAGGCTGGGGAGCGATCAGCTAAGTAGCAGCACTGTAGAAAAGGACCTGGGGGTCATGGTGGATGGGAAGCTGAATATGAGTCAGCAGTGTGCTCTTGCTGCCAAAAAGGCCAATGGCATACTGGGCTGCATCAGAAAAAGTGTTGCCAGCAGATCGAGGGATGTGATCATTCCCCTCTATTCAGCACTAGTAAGGCCGCATCTGGAATACTGTGTCCAGTTTTGGGCTCCCCCTTACAAAAAGGACGTGGACAAATTACAGAGTCCAGCGGAGGGCAATAAAAATGATCAAGGGGCTGGAGGACCTATGAAGAAAGACTGAAGGAACTAAGCTTATTTAGCCTGCAGAAGAGAAGACTGAGGGGAGATCTGATAGCAACCTTCAACTACCTGAAGGGATGCTCCAAGGAGGATGGAGCTTGGCTGTTCTCAGTAGTAACAGAGGACAGAACAAGGAGCAATGGTTTCAAGTTGCAGCTGGGGAGGTCAAGACTGGATATTAGGAAAAACTTTCTTGCTAGGCGAGTAGTAAAGCATTGGAATGAGCTACCTAGGGAGGTGGTGGAATCTCCATCTTTAGAGATGTTTAAGGCCAGGCTGGACAAAACTCTGGCTGGGATAATTTAGTGGACTGGAAGCAGGACTGTCCATGGCCAGGCCCACTGTGGAATGCCAGAGGCCCAGCTAGAAAGTGGGGACTGGATACACCCCTGAGTCAGGATCTCACTCAGTGAGAAGGAGAGCTCTGTTCTCCTTCTCATCATAGAAGGCGATGAGGTTGGTCAGGCACGATTTACCCTTGGTGAATCCATGCTGACTGTTCCTGATCACTCTATTTTTCTCCAAGTGTTTCAGGATAGGTTCTTTGAGAACCTGCTCCATGATTTTTCCAGGGGTTGAGGTGAGGCTGACAGGTCTGTAATTCCCTGGATCCTCCTTTTTCTCTTTCTTGAAGATAGACACTATATTTGCTTTTTTCCAGTCTTCCGGCATCTCCCCTGTTTGCCACGAGTTTTCAAAGATGATGGCCAGCGGTATTGCTATCTCATTGGCCAACTCCCTCAGCACCCTCGGGTGCAGGTTGTCCAGCCCCATGGACTTTTGCACATCCAGCTTCTTTAGGTGGTCCCTAACCTGACCTTCTGTCACCAATTGCCTCTCTTCTTCTCTCCAATCTGCCACATCCAGGGTAGTGGGCTGGGAGCTGGCCCTGCCTGTGAAAACTGAAGTAAAAAAAGCATTGAGCACTTCAGCTTTTTCCTCATCCTCCATCATGAGGATATCTGCCCCATTCAGTAAGGGACCTATGCCACCCTTGATCCTCTTCTTGTTATTAACATAATTGTAGAACCCCTTTCTGTTATCCTTCACATCCCTTGCTAGCCGCAACTCCAATTGTCCTTTGGCCTTTCTGATTTTATCCCTGCAGTCCTGAGCAATATCTTTATATGCCTCCTTAGTCATCTGTCCAAGCTTCCACTTCCTGTAAGCTTCCTTTTTATGCTTTAGCTCAGTGCAGAGTTCTCTGTTATGCCATACTGGGTGCCTTCCACATTTGCTGTTCTTTCTGCTTGTCGGAATGGTATCTTCCATCCTGTGCCCTTAGCAGGGTTTCTTTAAAAGTAATTCAGTAAGAAAGAGTTCACTGCCCTGTTTGTACTAAGGAATGAAAGTGTACATGTTGAACTACTTGTTTAAGGTTTAGATTTCAGTGAGAAGGTAAAGCAGAGTAAGAAGGCCAATCATTAACTATAAAAGGCACTGAAGTAGTTTAATAATTGTTATTTCAAGAGAGGAAGGATATGCACATAATAGGAATGGTAGGGCCAGTGTGATAAAGATACCTTAGTAGCATGATGGATAATCAGCTGATGGGGTTATAAATAGGAAAGTTCTATTAATTAGTTACTAGGAGTTATGGGCAACAACACCTAGAGATCAGTGGAAACCTGCTGCTTTAAAACTAAGCAGAAGCCATGAGACAGATGTTTCCTCCCAGGCATTCTTATGCTTGATAACTGTCTGATGGTGCCAGTTTGGGCCCCCTATCCCCACCCATCCAACCTGTGTCATGAAAAGCTAGATGCTCACTTGGAACCAGGTTCCTGCAAAGAGAACCCTGGGGGCAGATACATTCATTTGAATGAAGTCTTGCTGGCTTTAGGATGGCTCCATGTAAGTACAAGTGTCAGCTTCAGTGGGTCTGTTTGGAGGATTGGGACTGTACGCAGCTTTGTGTGAGGAACAAAGCATATTGGCTAGTAGACTTGCAGTTGTTTTTGTAGCTGTTAAGTTTACAACCTTTGCAACATGCAGTCAACTAAAGAGCTGGTTTGTTTTTCATATGCTCTATTGCCTCAGGTAAAGTATTCAGTACAAAATAGCAATTTGGGAACAGTAACTGGTAATTCTAAGAATTATGATTAATGTAATGGAAGCTTCTAAACATGAGTGTGGGATCAAGGAAGAATTGTGAGGCTGCTCACCCTTCACTTTGCTATTTACATGTGAAAAGAAAAGGAAGGAACAGGAGAAGAATTTAAAATAAGACTCGAATGTTATTCAATAGCTACTATTCATCCTTTCTCTAACAACTAGAACAAGGAACACTCAATGACATTGAAAGGCACCAAATCTAGAACTGATGAATAGGAAATTCTTTGTAACACTGTTCATATTTACCCCATGGAACTCACTGTCATAAGATATTATCGAGGAGAAGAGTCAGCAGGATTCAAAAAGTTTTCTGTGGATAATGTTCCTATCCAGTTACACTAGACAGGATAAAAATGTACAAGGGGATATAAACCTGCATACTTAAGAGAAACAGTGAACCAGTAACTGCCTGGGGCTTGGAAGAAACTTTCTTTACTGAAACCTTCCCACAACTATCCTTAATGGGATTTCTTGTGTCCTTTCTGAGGCATCTGGTACTGACCATTGGTCTTATCCAGCCAGGAAACACCATTATTTGTGGGTAATGAATATTCAGGAGGAATCTGAAAAATTCATAGCTATAAATGGAGGAGAGATACTTTTATTGTAATATATTTTGACAGTTCTTCCTCCTCAAAACCTGTGAATGTTTTTTCAAACTAGGTTGCATTATCACTAGTGATTGGTGAACCTGAAAGAGTTTCGATGCAGCTCTATAGTTTTGGTTGTGAGAAGGGTTAGTTCTTTATGCCTTTCAGTTTGATTTTGTTCACATCTGGTATGTTTCACTTTGGCCTTATAATAACATCCATACTCAGCTGAAACTCCGCATGTTTGTTTACTTTGGAAGGGAAGGTTTGCAAAACTAGGTGAATCTTCCAACGAAATTAAAGAAAGATATCTGAGCCTTTTTGGTCTGAAAATTGATTGGGGAAGATCTAATTTCCTTATGGGATTCCCTCTTTTCAGAAAGCTTTTATTACTACTTTATCTAAATGAATAACAAGGGAAGTGCAGAGTGGTACAAAAATTCAAGAAATGCTAAATTAATAGAACTTTCCCAAACTTCTGAAAAGATTCCAATTCTATTATATGGAGATTCGTAAATTATGCCTTCTGTTATCTGAAAGAGCTGTTGTCTGTGCTTTGGAATGGCCCTTAAAGCCATACAACCAACATGATCAAATGTTACACTTTGCCAAAGATTCAGTGAACCTTGTGCTGGAGAGTTGAGTTGTACATAAAGTTCCTTAAAACCTTGTCTGGGCCCAGTGTTCCTGAGCAATTACCTCTCACTCTTTATCCTACCAGAGACAATCCTGGTTAGTCACGGGAACCCTGTTCTCACTGACTAGGAGCTATTGGGCTAGGCCAGGGGCTGGCAACCCAAAAGATGAGAAGAACCATTTAAAAAAATTCCCTCAATAACCAGGTGTTTTGGGAGCCACAATGGCTGTAGCCTCTGGTTGTGGGGGAGCTGGGAGCTGGGCCAGCGTGCCTACTGTAGGGTCCCCTGGTAGAGGGGAGTCTGTCACCATTAGCAGGTCCCTTGCAGGGTCCCCCAGTGCTGGGGGTGGGGAACTTGGAGCCTGGTGCAGGCTGTCTGTAGGGGTCCCCCTGTGGTGGGTATGGGGTGGGGAGAACCAGGATTGGGTGACCCACAGGGTCCCCCAGTGGCAGGGGGGTAGGGTGGAGTTTGGACATAGGCTGCCTGCAGGGTCCCCCTGTTTCAGTGGGGGTCCAGAGCCACAAGGGGAAACCAAAGAGCCACATGTGGATCTGGAGCTGCATGTTGCAGACCCCTAGGATAAGCTGATAATATGGTTTTACTGGACAAGTATCTTTAGTTATGGACCTTTGTCTCAGAAGAGTTTCATCACTGTCTCTTGTTGGCTTTCTAGAAAAAGTGATGCAAGTCCTGTTTATTTCAGCAGACTTATCCTGTTTTGGCTCACTTTTTGTTTTCCTATTTGCCACCCCCTTTACCTTCCTTATTCATTGTATTATTAGGAATTGGTCTCTTGGTTTTCATGTTTTGTATTGGGTTTAAGCTGTGTTGCTCAGATGCCCATTGATTAAATCCTTTGGGCCATACCCTGAGCTGGTGAAAATTGGCACATGCTCCAGTTACTGTAGTGGTGTTACTCCAATTTACAACAGCTGAGGATCTGCTTTTTAGACTCCATTAAATAAAGCTAAATACATGCAGTGTTTAAAAACTTGCTGACAGAGTTCATCATTTCCAGCACTGGAAAAATACTGTTATTGTGGAACTTACCTAATAGGAACAGCAACAGTGTGACTGTAATGAAAGTTTTGGATACTTTGTAGACAGTGGAAGCACAAGGAACACATACTAGACTAGAAAAACTGCTCTACTTCATTTAGCAAGTGTCATTTTTGCAAAGGAGCCAATGATTGACGTAATTGGTAGATGTGGCATTTTTAGCTGACAGTGCAATAGGGTGTAGTAGAAAGGGTGGCATGAGCATGTGCTAGAGCCCAGACGATCTAGCACAGGTAGATGATGCAGCCTCTTCACAGAGGAATTTACAATGCTGGACTAGCACCGCTAGTGACTGTAGTTGTCCTTGTTTTGTTGAAAATGTGCTGAGTGCTGTTCAACTTGTAGAAATAAGACTTGGATCCAATCCCAGATAGCTTCCTCTCTAATCTAGCAAGAAAAATTCATTTCTCTCTTTCTTTTCTTCCTGCCCATTTCCTGCACAACACTGTCACACTGGTTGTCATGTGATCCTGATGGTTTGACACAACACAGTGCTGCCTTGTAGGCAGCTCTGCACATTTATGTTGATCTGGATGAAAAGAGTTTTGGGACTTTTCAGTGCCACAGCTAAATGCAAAGTGGAACCAATCATTTGTTAAGTAGTTAAACTTGTGTTTAGCTGTGACACTCTGAGTAAGTTTCCCAGACCTGAAGAAGAGTTTTGTGTAGCTCCAAAGCTTCTGTCTCACCAACAGCAATTGGTCTAACCAGTCAATGACATTACCTCTTCAACTTTCAGGGTGATAGCCACTTTTCAGAGTGGGACCCACCATTTGGAGATGAGGCCTACCCACCACAGCTACTGATAGCAGCATGAACTCTGCTCTTCTTGCCACCGTCAGCTGCTGGCTGGCCCCTCAGCTGTGGCGGTGAAGTTTGCGCTGCTGCTGGGTGCTGTGGTGGGCAGGGCCAGCCTCATCGTGCTGCATATCCCGCTTCCTCCCCTAAGTTCTATTTGCTAAGTAACATGAGGAGTGTCTTGGGGCAGCTTCTGGTCACATAACTGGAAGCTGCCCTTGGCTGAGCCCACCTTGCAAGTTCAGAGGCCTGACCAAAAAAACAGGGCTGACTGCACCCTTGTTCACCTTGTCTTTGCAATCAAGAGCCATTTTATTGGCTCCAGTGGAAGACAGTCATTCTGGGAGCCAAGGCAGAAGAAGGTGCCAGCAGAGACTTTTATAAGAGGCTAGTGGGGTGGGAAGGAAGAGAGACAGAAGTAAAGAGGTCCTTGTTCCAATTCTGCTTTCTTTAGACCCACCTAAGAAGCAAAGAGCTTCCCAGACTACTAAAAGGGATGAGAATAGAAAGGAATTACTCTTTTCATTATTGCTTTTGTCTGTATTATCGTAGCACCTGCAGACACAGTGTTCATGGGTACAGGAAGTCTCTGTCTCAAAAACATTACAGTTTAAGAGGTTGTCTGCAGACAGGTTTTTGTACCATTCTCACTATATGGTTCAGAATCAGATATCATAAAAAACAGTACAAGTCCCTAGCATGGGTGCAGCTATAATGGTATAAAGGTGCTTATTGTGTAAACTTAGTAATGCTTTTTTACTTTTCTGGAGTATTGACAATAAATCACTGATACTGTATACTGCTCAGCTACAAAGTCTTATGAAGTCAGTGAAAAGACCGTGCAATCTCAAGGCTCTTGGTCAGGCACATACTGTTATGATGAAGTCATATAATCACCTAGATAGATAGAGTGGTTGCTGAAGATTCCAGTAGTTGCTGAAGAGTCTACAACTTGCTTGCTTTCACATAGTTATTCTGTAAAATTAGAACAGGAAAACTTACAGCAAACTTAGGGGAACATTGTAAAGTTAGAGTTTGAGAGAGCTGAGGTCCAAGTACTGAATAAAATGTGATTTGCTTATGTGTCAGTCTTGGCTAAGGTGGAGCTGAGCAGTTCTGCGGAATATGGTCAGCCCAAGTCAGGCTAATGTCAATGAAAGGGCAGCCTGGATAAGTTGCATGTTCCATGTCTGGCATGTGGATAAATGGCATCACCAGTTTAATCTTCATAATAAGTACATATTTGTTCTCAAAAAAGATCAGTGGCTGGTTGGTGGTATGGTAACAGCACATCACAGGGCCATGCAGCTGACTTGGATATGAAGGAAAAGGGTACATTACTTCTAGGAAATTAAAAATTGTAACTGCAGCATACATAGGAAATGTCTGACTACGCCTTGTTTCTGTCCAATACTGGATCACAGGGGAAAATTTCTTCTATGAATTTCAAATAGCAACTTGCCTCCTCATAGATTTGACAGAAGGGTGGAAAAAGGCCTGCAGCTTCTGAAATGTACTCACAATAAAGGCAGTGGCAGAGACATCTCTTTTCTATGCTCTGGTGACTGCAAAATAGGAGGCTTATAAGAATGCTCCTTTTCATTTTAAAATTGGGGTGTGATTCCCCTGTCTTAGTATTGTAAATTTGTCCTAAAAGTAAGGAGAACCAGGACATCTGTTTTCAAATATGACTGATTCTTGCTCAGTGTATGATAAAATGGGATTCTCTCACAAGGACATTCTTCGAACCAAAATGGTGTCCTGAAGACAATGACATGTGATGTTCTTCCCCCCCCTTGCACACTCCAGCCTTACAAGGGGAAGCATCAGGTGACTCAGCATCATTGCTGAGGGCCTGGGTGCTATGGAAAATGTGGTTACTTAGTTCTGGATCTTTGAACAAGTAGGCAATTATTCATCATGTGTGGTTTGGCTATACAAGTTACCACATGAAGGTACAATCTTGGGGCAGGAACTGTGGCTTTTTTATGGGGAGCATCTGTACAATGCTGTATATCGTGGGGGTGTGATTGGGCAGACAGGCCTCACGCTGGCAAGGAGAGAGTTAATAAGGGCCTTTGACTCCAATTAGCTCCACCATGCTACAGCTCCAGCAGATGTCAGATATAGAGGGATATTTGAAGCAGAAGGTTGAGGCACAGTTCAGGGTTGACCGGGAAGAAGAGAACTCTACTTCTCACAGAGTGAGATCCTGACTCAGGGGTATATCCAGTCCCCACTTTCTAGCTGGGCCTCTGGCACTCCAGGGTGGGCCTGGACATGGACAGTCCTGCCTCCAGTCATGTGACTGGAAACTTCCTGATGATGCTACAGTTGTTGGACCATTGGGAGGAAGAGGGCAGGGGAGAGGAAATCCAGCCCCTGCAGCATAAAGACTGCAGTAGCTGCCTGGGGCCAGAGCTGCGTGGGTGGAGAGAAGCCCATCCCTGCCCATCTACCTGCAATGCTGCTGCTTGTGACTACCCACTGCTGGCTGGTTCACGGTTGTGGTGGTGGTGGCGAAGCTTGCATGGCTGCTGGGCGCTGCAGCAGGCAGGGGTGGGTGGGCCTGCTGCTAGCCAACTGAGTGGGCACATGCCCTCCTGGGTCCACCCATAGTTATGCCGCAGGACCCTGGTTATAGCCAAGACTCGAAGACAGCTTAATGTCTGGCCTTCTCTCTTGCTGCATAGGACGTGTTGGTGTAGTTAGAGACCAGCCAAAGAAGCAGTTATTTGAAGACATGCTCTAAGTAGAAGCATGCGGTCTTGCCAAAGACTCATTGGAGTTTTTAGCTTGCTAGTGTTTGTAGACTGAATGCCTTGAAAAGGGTGGACCTGAACTGTGTCTTAGCTGGAGGGCTCAGGTAACACTGCACTGGACCCTGTCAGAGGGGCCGCTGGTGATCTGTGACAGGATAAGCAGTACCAAGTTGCACCAACAGGAAGTACTACAGAGATGAACCTTATCACTGGATGCTAGCAGAAACAAATAATAAAATATTCACTGTGAGCCAGTACCAGTGATCTATGGCAGTGGACTGATTAGAGAGGAAGCTAGTTCTGGAAGCTCATTCTGTTCTTTAGGAATGAACAGATCTATAACTTTTGGTTACACAACAGAAAAAATGTGACCCTTCCTCCCACCAGCAGGGAGAGATCAGAAATATATGCATAGTTTTTTGGAAGCTCTGGGGAAATCTGATAGGAGAGCAGTGGATGAGCTGTACAAATCTTAGTCTAAAACAGAATGGCAGCTCCTTCAAATGATGATATGAGATGAACTAATAGCTCTGACCTTGCTAAATGAAAGAACAAGCAAAGCTCAAGCTGATTAGGAGAATAACTATGACACACTCAGAAGTAATATGGGAGTTATTAAGTGCCTGCCCAATTTATCTTTGTCTGTTTGTACAATTACCAGTAAGAGATTTATGGAAAAGATGTGATATGCCTTCTGAAGTTTATCTGCCTTAGGCCCCATTTCAAATTAATTTCCTTCACAGTAAAATAGGCTTTACTGGAAAAATTCCCTTTGTGAATCTTCTTTGAAAATGAAAATAAAAATCACATTTTCTTTTTAATATTTCCATTGTACTAATACTAGATACTGAAGTGACTTTTAAACAGTTTATGAGCTTTTATTCTGATCAGCTTGGATATAGAAGTGGTGCTGACTAGAGGAGTTTCTAGAACCCCATAATATGACCATAGTGTATGTGTAAGTCAGAGTAGGAGTCAGTTAGACATCTTTGACCAAATAGAAGATCAATAATAAACTGTGTCACCAGACAGCACATATTCTCTCCAAACTCAGACAGCTACATCAGTCTGCACCTGAGCTGTAACAGCTGTCATAACCAACTATGGTATGTTTCCTTAGACTTAACTACACCAAGTGGTTATCAGCCTTTTGCAGATCATGAAATACTTGGCAGCAGAGCTGGCCCAAGGTTTTTTGGTGTCCTAGACACCTGTGATTTTGTTCCCCCCGCCCTCCCTCCCCACTGGTGGCCTGGGACGTGTGGGCTGGATGGTGGGCCTTCCCTCCCACTCCTCCTAGCCACTCCCCAACCTGGCCAAGCTGCGGGCCAGCTGAGGGGCATGGGCTGTGTACTGGACTGTCCTGGACCATGGGCTGGCTGAGGGGCTCAGGCTGAGTGCTGACACACGGGCTGCTCAGGGTCAGCTGCAGGCCGGCCCCAAGCTGGTGACTCGCAGGCTGCCCGAGGGGCCCCTGCCCCACTTCCTTCCTTCCCCTCCCAGCCACCCCCGAAGTCTGTTCCTAGCCCCCATCCCCCCCAGTCCCATCCCTAGCCCCACCTTGCCTATTCTGGGGAGTGGAGTCAGCTGAAACAGCTTCCTGCCTTGCTCCGCCCCAGATTATGTGCCTGTGCGAGCAGGGTGGGAAATTTAACATAGGCTTGCTGTTGCCAGCCCAGCAGCTCTTGGTGCCCCCTGCTGTTTGGCGCCCTATGCGACTACCTAGGTTGTGTCTATGGTAGGATGAGCCATGCTTGGCAGCATGTGTAAACCTACAGGAAACACCAGCCCACACCAGCCAGACTCTAGCTCTACACTCGGCTCTACATGACACTTACCGCTGTGTGGTGACACAGTAGTATGTGGTTACACAGTGGTTGATAACTGCTGGACTACAGTGAGGTGAAAATTCCCAGTGTTAAGAGATGGCTTCTTTCTGACCTTGGCAAAGTGTGAAAGTCCAATACTGTGGTGTCCAGTTGAAGACAACGGTGCTAGGTATAAATAGTAGTTAAGAACCAGATGTTATGGAGGTTTTCCCATCTAATGGTTTTTGAAATGACTGTTGTATCTGGAGGTATGTGGTACTGTGAACAAACAGAAAATAGAGGTATGCAAAGGGAGGTCTTGGGTATAATCATTGCATAGTTATTTGTGAATGCTAACATGGTTAAGATTGGCCATAGTGGGCTAGGCCAATGGTCCATCTAGCTCAGTATTTGGTCTTTTGACAGTGGCTGGCGCTGGATGCTTCAGAGGGAATGAATAGATTAGGGTAATTTATCAAGTGATTCATCCCCTGTCATCCTATCTTGGTTTCTGGCAATCAGAGGTGTAGGGAAACTCAGAGCATGGGACTATGTCCCTGACCAGCTAATAGACACTGAGATACTTTTTCTTTGTGAATTTAACTAATTCTTTTTTTTAGTCCATTTATACTTTTGGGCTATGTCCATACTTAGGCAGTTAAATTGATTTAAGTTAAATTGATTTAATAAAATCACTATAAAATCATTAAATTGATTTAAAAATTAAATTAACAGGTCCCCCCTAGAAACTCAAATCGAGCTAGTATGTCCATGGACAGGACTTGCTACTTTGATTTCGGAGAGGGGCACCATGGGAGGAGTGGCAAGATGGCCCCACCTAATATATAGGGAAAGGACAGCATTCTGGGAAGGAGAAGGGCAAAAGTGTTAAATCAAAATAACAGTTAAATAGAAATAACACATACACACAGTATTCTTTTGAAATAAGTTTTGATTTAACCATCATTTCAATATAATACTAAGTTTTATCTCATCAGAATGACTTTCCTTATTGTGAGATAAGGAAGCTCCTTATCTCGACGTAAGGAAACATAGTGTGGACCTTCAATCTTTTAAATCAAAATAATCTGCATTATTTCAATTTAAAGACCATGTGTAGCCATACCTTTGGTGTTCACAGCATCGTCTGGCAATGAGTTCCACAGTTTGCAGAGTGAGGAAGTACTTCTGCTTGTTTTAAACATGCTGCCTATTAATTTCATTAGGTGACTCATGGTTTCTGGGTTATGTGATATGGTAAATACTTCCTTAGGAACTTTCTTCACACCATTCATAGACTTCTACATATCCCCCCCAACTCCCCCCAACCTTAGGGTTTCTTTTCAAAGCTGAACAGTTGCAGTCTTTTCAGTTTTTCCTCATATGGAAACTGTTTCATATCCCAAGTCATTTTTGTTGTTCTTCTCTGCACTTTTTCCAAGTCTAATATATTTTTTGAGGTGGGGAAACCAGAACTGCACTCCACTACTCAAGATCAAAGGATACGATGATAGTGGTAATATGATATTTTCTGTCTCATTAGCTGTCCCTTTTCTTTCCTTTCTTTTTCATTCTTTCTTCCTTTCCTTTCCTTCCCTCTTTCCTTTCTTCTCTCCTTTAAAAAAACTTGAAAAAATTTTATTTTAATTAAAAAGCTTTCTAAAAATTAAATTTCAATTAAAATTCATGGCAATTCAATCCTGAAAAAAACTTCTCCATGTCCAGGGAGCCATTTTGCTTTTTTGAAAAAAGCGTTCCAGTATTTCAAAACACCAGAGCGCTTTGCTGAAAAAGCTAAACCTAGCTGTATTTAAAAAAAAGAGGCTTTTTCAAAAAAAGCCATCTTCCGATGAGGCAACAGCTTTTTTCTTTCTTTCTTTTTTTTTTAAAGCCTGCCTATTCTTTACATTGCTTTTTTTTTTTTTTTTTTTTTTTTAAGAGAGTCTAGTGTGGATTTTCTTTTTCAAAAAAAAAGCAGCCTTTTTTTTGGGACACAGACTCCTTTCCCCCCCCAAAAAAAAACAAAAAACCCTTTTTTTTTTCAAAAAGGTTAATGCAAAATACTTAATTTGAAGAAAAAATCAAATTAATTATTTCAAGATTAATTTGAAATAGTTTTTTCAAAAAACCTTTTTTTGAAAAATGTTTTGCAGTGTACACATAGCCTCAGATAAAGGTCCAGCCTATTACCTCTTCTCACTGATGGGTCTCCGTGTCTCTCTGCTTTCATCATTTCATCCATGTCTGTTTTGTATGTCAAATGAATAACTAAGATAAATTAAACTTATTGTTATAGCTGGAGTCAAGACCTTGTTAGAGCAGATTTTGGAATGATGGATATCTGCTATGTGACTGAATGGATTAATGTTCTCCTGTAACTAAAAGAACATAAATGAGGGTCTGATCATGATCAAAAGCTCCCCTGTATTCATATCCAACACTCTTTTGTAATAATCTTTGTACAAAATATGCTTTGTGAGGTATCATTTGAAAACAAATAACTCACTGGTTAATAATATCATGGTGTAATATATTATAGAATCATAGGGTTAGAAGGAACCTTATAAAGTCATCTAGTCCAGCCCCCTGCTACAAGTAGGACTACTCCCACTAAAGCAGGGGTCTGAAACTTAAATCATCATGAGGGCTGCATAAGGACTAGTAACAGGGCCACATGAGGACAAGTACATTAGCCTGAGGGCCGCACCACTGAAACCTTTCCATTCAACAATACTGTAAATATCAGTAACAATAGTGTTGTTCTGGGCTGCAGGAAATAGCTTTAGGGGCCACATGCAGCCCACGAGCTTTGTGTTTGAGATCCCTGCACTAAAGCATCCCAGCTGGGACTTTGTCTAACTGGGCCTTAAATGTTTCCAAAGATGGAGATTGTACCACCTCCCTAGGTAAACCATTCCAATGCTTCACTACCCTCCTAGTGAGAGAGTTTTTTTCCTAATATCCAGCCTGGACCTCCCCAGCTACAACTTGAAACCATTGTTCCTTGCTCTGTCCACTGTTACTGCTGACAAAGAACATCTTAGCTCCCTCCTCTTTGAAGCACCCCTTCAAGTAGTTGAAGGTTGCTATCAAAACCTCCCTCAGTCTTCTGCAGACTAAATAAGCTTAGTTACTTCTCACATGTAGCAACATCATGTAGGAAATTATGAAATCCCCTGGCATGATGTTTTTAGCACATGTTCAAAACTATGCAGCCCTGTCTAGGTGAAAGTTGCTAAAGAGGTTTATCCTAAACAAAGGAATCTGTTTACTTCAGTATACATATAAGTAGTAAACAGGGTCATCAAAACAGCATGGGGAGAAGAAGGTAGAAGACAAAGCAAACTTGCATTTCAGCAAACACAAGTGGGGGAAGAAAGAGCCCAAAGCCTCCTTCACTATCGGACTCCATATTGCCTTCCTTATTGCATGAATAAACTTTATTTTGAAAGGTAACCCTTAGATGAACCCATTTGAAAGGTTCATAGGCCTAGAAAAAAAAGGGCAAGAGAACCTGAAGATCTCTTTTTTACCTAATAAGACAAAGGCACCAATGCCTTTGGGCTTCAGGTAGATCCTGAGTAGGGGATGTATTAATCACTGTCTTGCTGGAAGACTGTGGTGAGAGAAACCACCTTAAACAAGCCTTGAACCAAAACTTGCTAGATAAATAGATAGTTTAGACTTTTCAGCATGTGTTTCACTTTTATTTGCATATAACCATTTCTAGCTTTTTCTTATACATGAATTCACTTAGAATTCTATCATCTTTTTAATTTTTTTTTTTTTAGTTTTTAATCTAAACCAAGCCAGTGTTCTGTTCAAACTGAACTGTTTGGTAACTCCAGTTAAAGTAGAAAACTGTTGAATGTTGACTATTTATAGGGGCAAAGAGCCTTACATATCTGAACTGTCCAGGAAAAGGCTGGACAGTGCACAACACACATTTCTGGGAAAATCCAGGATTGAGAGAATATTGGGATCGTCATGCAAGTGGTAATTGAGGCTGGTGGAAGCCAGAATGTGACTAGTGTGTTGCAAACAAGCTGCTGGGGTAAGTGCTGCTGGCCTGGAGCTGCATCTACACACAGACACTCAGGGTATGTCTACACGGCACTTTTATTTCAAAATAACACTGGTTATTTCGAAATAAAAGATATTTGGTCCACATGATGTTTTCTTATTTTGAAAGGACAGATCCCATCCTTTCGAAATAAGAACTGCTGTTTCAAAACAAGTTAAACCCCGATTGTTTCCAAACAACAGGTTAAACCATTGCTTCAAAACAACATGTCCAAACAGCTTTATTTTGAAATAACCATTTTGAAATAACAGCCGTTTCAATAGCAGGCTTTTCCTTAATTTGAATTAACATTTTGTTAATTCAAATTAACTTATTTCAAAATAAGGACTTTATTTCAAAATAACTCATTTCAAAATCCTTATTTCGAAATAACGATGTGTGTGTAGACATAGCCTCAGGGTGTGACTTGCATGTTTGTGAGCAGCCCAGATTAGGAACTACACCACAAAGTACTGTGAAGTCCCTACAGTTGGAGGGATGGGTATTGACACAACTCCTCGCCTGACTGAATTGCAACCCAGAATGTGACACTGATATAAATGCCTGCTGATGTCTGGAGTGAGAGCTATGAGTGCTAAGTAAAAATAAATATGAAAAAAATGGTGGGAGAAGAGAGGACATCTTATCATTTCTATCTTCTGGTGTCACTCGCTCAAATGCAAGTACATAGCAGCCACGACAGTATTAATTACCCCAAGATCTATCACTTGCAGTAGTTTCCAGATGAAGCTGTCACTGTCCATTTGGTTGTTCCAGGTAAAGGGAGCCTTTCCACACTTGACCATTTTAAACAATGCATGAATCCAGAGTTGAATACATTGGCACTGATTTTTAACATGTGCTGAGCACCCATAAGATTGGAGTCAAATGAGAGCCGGATGTGCTTAGCACTTTTGCGAAATGGACTCTGATACAGGTCTTCCTGGTCTTCTAGCTGAGACAGAGTATTCTGTATTGACACATCCACTGTCCTGGTGAAAACAGTGCTCCATGAACTTCTCTAACAGCTGGTTGGTGTGAGGAGGCTTCACTCTCCTAGTGGAGATGAAATCTGCTAGTAGAGCAGTTCAAAACATTTTTCACAGAAGTTTTTTTCCCCCTTCCTGCTGTAAAGTGCAGTTTTGCCAAAATTTTAAATGTTTTGTGAGACCACATAGATTTTATGGAAATTTTCAACAGAAAAGTGGCAAAATGAGTCTTTTCAACTTTCTTGTAGTATTTCCATTTTGATGGCTCCAAACGAGTTTGTTTAAAATTTCTAGTCTTTGGGAAATTTTGAAATTTCAATCTTTGGTTTCAGTTTGGAACAAGAACATATATCAAAATGGCAGAGGACATGCTCTACTGGCTTGCATCTGCTCATTGAAGCATGGAGAGGGGTAGAATGCATAAAACTGAAAATTATAAGACAGGACAAGTTATAATCTTTTAACAGTGAGAGTAATTAATCACTGGAGCAATTTACTAAGGGTCATGGCACACCTTCCATCACTGATCATTTTTAAACCAAGCTTTTTTCCCCCTAAATGTTATGCTCTAGGAATTATTTTGGGGGAAGTTCTATGGCCTGTGTTATACAAGAGATCAGACTGAATGATCACAATGATCCCTTCTGGCCTTGGCCTCTGTGAAGGAGGCTTCCTGTGGCTGTCTATTGCTCCACTCACCATACGCATATATGGAGCCCCTAATGTTTTCACTTTTGGAATCACTGATACGCTGGGCCCATTTTGCTTTGTGGAGAAGAGTCCATTTGACTTTTTAAAATTGAATCTGAATGTTAATGATGTTAATAAATGTTTGTTTAAATTTAGTTCTAAAAGAAAAGTAGTTTGGTGGTGGTGGTTGTCATGTTAATTTATTGAATGATCCATCCTTGTCATCCAGGCCCAGCTGCTGGCAGTCAAAGGATTACGGACACCCACAGCATGGGTTATCTTCTCTGCTCATCATGGCTATAGCCATTGATTGACCTATCTTCCATGAACTTATCTAATCCTTTACTGAACCCATTTATACTTTTGGTCTTCACAACTTTTCCTGTCAACAACTTCCTCAGATTGACTAGGGGTTCCATGAGGCAATATTTCCTTATGCTTGTTTTAAATCTGCTACTTAGTCATTTCATTGGGTGGCTTCTGATTTTTGTGTTATGTTAAAGGACACTTCCTTGTACACTTTCTCCACATCATTCATGATTTTATAGGCCTCTAACTTATCTCTTCTGAGTGGTGTTGCTGCTTGGAAAAAAGGGTCAGGGCTTGGGCCTGGGCCTCGCCTCCTGCCATGGAGACCTGCCCCAGAGCCCAATCTGGCCCAAGGCCCAATCCTGGAGCCTGTCTAGGCTCCTCCCATTGGCAGCCCAGCCCAGATTTGTCTTCTGCAGCTGGCAGCCAACAGCAGGAAGCCCCAGCCTGGGTGCTGCTCCTGTCACTGCTGGCCAGCGGCGTGCTGGATCTGGCCCTTGCCTCTGCTGCTACCTCCAGGCAGTGCAGACCCGATCTGGCTCCAGTCGCTGCCAACTGGCAGCAGGCAGCCCTGGCCTGGATGTGGTCCCAGTTGCTGCCGGCTGGTGGCAGGCGGCTCTGGCTCCTTCCTGAATCTGCCTCCTGCCACTGACCGAGCTGGACCAGTGACATGGGCAGGCTGCAGACCCTCAGGCCCAATGGCAGCAATGCCTGTCTCTTTCCTTAGTCATCTCTTTTCAAAGCTTGAATGGTCTCAGTCTCTTTAATCTTTCTCACATGGAAGCTGTTCTTTACCTCTAATTATTTTTGTTGCTCTTCTCTGAACTTTGTCCAAGTCTAATATGTCTTTTTTTCAAATGAGATGACCAGAAACTGCCCACAGTGTTCAAGGGGCAGGCTTACCATGGATTTATAAAGCGATATTATGAAGATTTTTGTATTCTCTGTCTCTTTCCTTATGGTTCCTAACATTCTATTAACTTTTGACTTCCACTGCACATTGAACACAAGTTTTCAGAGAATTACTCACAATCACTTCAAGGGCTTTCTTGAATGGAAACAGCCAATTTAGACTAGAATAGAATCATAGGTTTGGAAGGGACCTCATGAGATCATCAAGGCCAACCCCCTGGGGCTTGAACCCAGGACCTTCTGCATATTAAGCAGAGATGCTAGCCACTTTAGATCCTATCATTTTATATGTACAGCTGGGAGTCTCTTTTTCCAATGTTTATTACTTTGCATTTATTGATATTGAATTTCATCAGCCATTTTCTTGCACAATCACCCAGTTTTGTGAGAGCTCTTTGTAAATCTTAGCAGTCAGCTTTGAACTTAGTTATCTTGAGTAATATTCTATCATTTGCAAATATTGCTGTCTCGTTGTTGCTTCCTTTCTTGGGATCATTTATGAATATGTTGAATAGCACTGACCTCAGCACAGATCCTTGGAGTACCTTGCTAATTATCTCTCTGCATTCTGAAAACAGGCCATTTATTCCTACTCTTTCTTTTCTTTTTAACCAGTTACTGGTCCAGGAAATAACTTCTCCCTTTGAGGCCATATTCCTTGTCCCACCTTGTCCCCCAAACTCCTTTCCCCCCCCGTGCTTGCTGCTCTCCTCCCTCTCCCTTTCTTGTTGCTTGATCCTTTCTACCTCTTTCCTTGCATCCAGCTGGGCTCTCTCTGCTCTGGAGCTAGGATGGGAACTGCTGCCCCTGATGCAGAGTCTACCTGTCCATGAGATGCTGGTAGGATGCTGCTCTGGCTGAGCAGGGACTGGCATGGGTTTATGGTCTGCACCTCCTCCTCCTGCCCCTCTTCTGCCCAAGGTAACTTTCGGTGTCTTCTACTGCTCCAGTTTAGCTCAAGCTTTCTGGTTGAAAATTGGACACCTGGCAGCCTTACTCCTGCCCCGTCACTCTTTGCATCCCCTTTTCACAGTGTCTCTGCTCTTCCTCACAGTCCCTATGTCCTATCCAGACCCCTGACCTGTAGAATGGCAGCCATTTGGCCTATAGAATGGCTTCAGTAGAACTGAAGACAGTGGGAGGTGGCAGCCAACTTTATTAAGGTTATCCTAACTTCCACATGGAGGTAGACTGAGATGAGGCGGCAGCTTCTTGAAAGTAATGTGAGATGGTGGCCTTTCATCATGTTTCTACAAGAAAGGTAAAAAGCATCCCCAAAATGAAGAGAGTCAATGAAATCAGAGGAGCTGGTAATACTGGAAGTTTGTATTGTGTGTTTGGAGGCAGGGGCAGGGAGCCCTTCTGTCAAATGAGAAACAATTTATTAGAAGGGAAAACATTAGAAGCAGAGGGTAAAAGGCCAAGTCAGGCCTGGCTGTTGTGGTGATGAGTTGCAAATATACAACTTTGAGTGCCACATGCCACAAAGATCCTGCTGTTCAGGATAGGATTTCACAGGGCAGACTGGGGATCATGCACTGTAGGCCACACATGGGTGCATCCTTCTCTGAACAACAAGAAGCTGTGTGCTCACTGACTACCAGCAACTGCTGCATAGAGCAGCATTTGTGCTAGCCAGATTGGAGCACGGGGCTGGAAACTACCTTTGTGGATATGGTGAATGATCAGGCATATTAGATGGGTAAAAAAACAACAAGCAGTTGTGTGGCACTTTAAGACTAACAGATTTATTTTTTGCATGAGCTTTCGTGGGAGAAGATCCCACTTCCTCAGATGCTTCGAAGATGGGTGAACTTACAGAAAGGAATGAAATTAAATTTAATTTCATTCCTTTCTGTAA
>ML681964.1:48136199-48194154 GCA_007922195.1 Podocnemis expansa
TTACAGAAAGGAATGAAATTAAATTTAATTTCATTCCTTTCTGTAAGTTCACCCATCTTCGAAGCATCTGAGGAAGTGGGATCTTCTCCCACGAAAGCTCATGCAAAAAATAAATCTGTTAGTCTTAAAGTGCCACACAACTGCTTGTTGTTTTTTTTTACTGGACTAGACTAACACGGCTATCCCTTTTGAAATATTAGATGGGACCAGCTCCCACGAGCTCATGCTTTGCTGTCTGGACAGATGGTCAAGCAGAGAATGCCTTTATTCTCTCCCCTGCCCTCCTGTGGAACAGGCAAGCTTGAGTCCAGTGTACACTATGAGTCAATCAGAAAATCAGTTGTAATGTGGGCCACAGTCTTGCTTGAGAGCCGCACAAGGAGAAAACCGGTGACTTCACTCAGTTGCCATATAGATGTATTCTTTGTTCACATGGCTGTGCGTGCAAAACTGGATCTCAGTTTCCTGAATGAAGTTTCATGAGAGTCCTGACTAAGCAAGGTGTTGGCAATTAGAATCCATTATTCATTCACAAGTACGTCTCAGCCACCCTCCATCTCATTTCTACAGTGGGGATTGCGACAGGGGCACCACCAAAAAAAGATCCTCCTCTTTAAATATTGCTAAGTGGGTTCTGCTTGCAGTGTTAGGCTGACTAGAGTGTTTGTGTAAGCATCTTCTTTAAATCTAGATAATTAACAAATCTTGTTTTCCATTTTTAAAATTGTTATAAGGGAGGATAGAACTTTTGCCTTCATCTCTTTATGTAGGTTACTTTCTGTGTAATTTAGTACTATCAGATGCTAAATTCTCAAATTTGATTTAAGAAAATGTTCAATGCCACCCCAGAAAAAATTACAGCAGAATGAATATTTTAGTACTTAGTCTCTTGACATTTTAGGTGTTCCATGTGAATTTTTTCTTTGATCATTTAAAAAAAAATGCAGATAAAATAAGTGAAAAGAAAAGCAGCGATTGAAGTTTTAAAACAACTTCCTTTTCATTATTTTTTCTCCTGAAAGCAAGTATCATATTTATTTAAACACTGTAGAAAATATTTAACCTATCCACAAAGGTTAAGTAATCAACTGATAAGATTTGTAGCTAAAGAATGTTTAAATGTACTCATTAAACACCATATATGTTAGGTAATTTTTCTAAAATTATACATCTACTTGTAAATGATTAGGAAGTGGAAAGGAAAATGTCAAAAGAACCAAGGCATTCCTTGTGAACAAATACAGTTGTGCATTGTATAGACTGCTGCTAATTTATATATCTGAGCACAAAGTGAGTCAAAAAAGTCAAAATAACAAGACCCAGTAGAAAGCTATAATGGTATAATTTATTCTACAATGTAAGTTAAGGGAACTAACCCCAGCATTTTGCTCTTAAAAAATGATGCTAAATATTTTAGCTCACTTTATAATTTATATACATAAATAATTGGAGTAGGAAGATTGAGTATAAGCTATAAAAGACTGAGGCCTGTAGAAAAAAAAACATTATTCTTTTGGTGTACTTAACTCCCTCCTCTCTCCAGCCTTGACACAAAATATTTCTATAGCCTGATTATTTTACTGGTGTGTTTCACAAATATCAGCAAAAAAATTTATAAGCATTGCTATACCACTCTTTTCTACTGCTAGCTGAAAAAATGAAAATCTGTTTATTTAAAAAATGAAACAGAAGTTTCTAAAGCAGACTCATTTTTGGAAATTGTTATTGAAAACATTTTTAATAATTTTGATAAAATAATTAAAAAGGTATACAATTTTTTATAAGAAAGCACACATTAACAGTTTTGCATGAAAAACTATTTTTAAAAGAAGGGTTTTTGTTGAAAAAAATTTTAGCTTGAAATATTTCAACTAGCTCTAGTTTTTCTGACAACATAAATTAAACTCTTGATCGTGAAAATAGGGAATTTAAATGAAAGTGTATATTCCCAGTAAAAACCATAGCTTTGAGAAAATCGCTCATAAAGAGAAAATTGCCATTTAGGAGAAAACTGTTAAGGATCATATTATTCTTTATTCTGCAAGTAATCCTACTAGTGGCTAATCTTCATTGATGGCATCAGATTTGCCATCATCAGATTGATTTTTCCCAACTGACTGACTGAGTCTTTAAAGACCTGCTCAGCCAATCAGGTAGATGATGGCTGAAGACCACCCAGGCAACTAGAATAGCACTGAGTTGAAGAGAGGGCATTTCCCTTTGACTGAGTGCACTGAAGACACAGTAGGAAGTAGGTGGTAGCTAATTGAAGGGAGATACACATGGTATTTTAAGTACTTTGCATATCTCCCTTCAACTACAGCCGAAATCTTGCCATGGTATACACCTGCCCTGAGTCCAGGGGTGTTGCTGACCTGAAGAAAATGGTTGGGTCCCAGGCCCTGCCCTCTGCTGCTCCAGTCCTGCCCCAGGGCCAATCTGGGGACTGGATTGGGCTCCAGCCTGAGGTCCCCAGGTGGGGTTGGGGCCAATGCTAGATCAGCTCTGGGTCCCCTGCCAGGGTCATGGTTGATGCTGGGTCCCACAACCAGTGGCCAGCCCCAAGTCCGCAGTGGGATTCAGGCACTGGTGCTTGGGACTTGGGGCTTGAGCCCCATGTGCCCAGCACCAGCAACTCCACTGCCTGAGTCCATTGTCACTCAAACGCAGGCAGCAGAGCAATTTACCCAGTGGGACTGGGAGGGGTAAATTAGTTCTCAGCACAAACAAATACAGCAGAATCTGTCCCTGAAGGATTGTATCCATACAGAAGGGATCAACGATACAAAAGAAAACCAAACTCTAACAGCCCAGCAAGTAATGAACTTAGATACATCCGTTTTGCATTTAGTTCAAGTTTAAGTTATTGTGGGATTCCATGCAAAAATAACACAAATATGAGGTGGATGTGAATGAGGGGAAGGATGTAGAAAAGGTTCAGTCAGTTGTACCAAGAAGACATTAGTGACACTATCTGGCTTTAGAAGATCATTTATTATTTTTCATATTAATAATATTTCATATTTGCAATAATCCATATATGATATGCCGTGTTGGGTACCAATGGGAAGGTTGCAATTGGCTAGGAATGATTCTATATGTGGTTTATATGTAAGTATTACGTCTGCATTAGAAGTTAGGAATATGTTTGTTCTATTTGTGTCCCAAGTTGTTTGATTCTGGGACCCTTCCAGAATGAATGCCTGCAACCATTGTCTCCTTAATGGCCTATTAGAGAAGCTCTCAGATATAGTGGGCCCAGGAAGAAATCTGTTGAGCCACTAACACTTGCCCGTGTGACTCTACTCTATTTTGATTTGCAAAGACTCTGCACAGCATGGGGGAGGATAGAGGTGATAAAAAGCAGCAGCCCCAACTCCATTGTGTCTTCAGTCTCCAATCTGCAACCAACATCCTCCTCTGGAACTATTCTGCTGCAACTGGACAAAAGACTGAGACCCACCCAGGTGCTGGTTAGTCCAGAGGAATTGGGCACAACACTATTTAGGTTACTTGTTCCTAAACTAGCTATCTCTTCACTCTGTGCCTGCTCATGAAAATCATACTGCTTTGCAAGATAATCTGTCCAACTGTTATATCTACTTTTATGGAGAGAACATTCTCTACTTTGATCACTCTTGAGTGGAGGGAATGGTCATCATTTTCCGCTGATTATCCAGAACGCTATTTTAAACTGTTTTTATAAAAACATGTCACTCTGACCTCTTTGTGGCTAAAAATTACTTTTAAAGACAGACTTCTTCCTTCAGTTCACAAGTTACTGTTTGTTTTCAAAAACAGTTAGCTACCAGTTTTGTGTGTCCCGTCTTGACCATTTTCTTCCTTTTTCAATGACAAGTAGAGCAATTTTACTCAGGAAACCATTAACAGAAAATTTGGAAGTCCATAATTATTCTCAGTATTGTGAGGTGTGTACTTTAAAATTCCTATTCACAATGGACTTAACTACTAAACTAGTCATGATATATTGAAAAGAATTAAATAATGAGATTTCATAGTATTTTTATACTGCAGCAATCGTCCTAAAAGTTTTACGCTGGCTATCCTGGGAGCTGCTTCTGCATCCAACTTTTTATGGCTTTCAGACAAGCAACGTCCCACATGTAACACATACTTGATACTGCAGTAGGCCTTAGATACCATGGTGAGAGGTGCCCAAGAGCAGCCCAAGGTATTTTGGTGCCCGAGGCAACTGAGATTTTGCCCCCACCCCTGGTGGCCCAGGCCAGGCCGGATGGTGGTCCTCCCACCCCTGTGCCCTCCCAAACCTGGCTAGGCAGTGGGTGAGTGCTGCATGGGCTGCTGGGCTGATTTGCGGCAGTGGCTTCGCTCCCCCAGCTGGATCCAGTTCCCCACCCACAGCCAGATGCTGGCAGAACAGGGCAGGAAGCTTGCTGGCCCCAGCCCAACACTTGGCACCCCTAAGTGACTGCCTAGGCTGCCTCTATTGGTGGACCGTCTCTGGAGGTGCCTTACGTATACTCAGGATAGACAAATAGAATATTAATGAAGAATCAAAGCACATGTTTTCGGCACTTAAAACCTAAGCAGAGACTGAGGATTTGAAAATGCTATAAAGTTAAGGCCAGTTGTTTTATATCAATAGGAACATCTTTTGGTAATTCAGATCTGAATATTGTGTACTGCTTCAGGGAAGCATTCTGGGAGTGGCAGGGCTGCTTAGAGAATGGAATTTTTACCATGGAAAATTTCAACTTTTCATCAAAAAACTGAAAATTTTTGGCCAAGAAATCAATCAATTTTGTGATTTTTGTTTTTCATCAAAGATACTAAATTCCATGTTGAAAGTCAGCCTGTTTTGCAAAAATCCATTATTACATCCAAAAGCAGTTTAGACTAACTATCTGACCAGCTCTGATGTAGAGGCACATGCTGCTAGATTCTGCATGATAATTGAGTGACACTGGTCTACTTGCTGCTTTAGTCATGAATGAATATGACAAACACTTTACATTTAGAATGACTTAAGGCTTGATGCTCCAGCAGTGTAGCCAGATCCAGCAAGAAGGTACTTAAGCACACCCGTGACTTTGAGCATGCAAATAGTCCCATTGACTTTAGTGGGATCATAGTCATGTGCTTCATGTTAATGTGCTTTGCTGGTGTGCACTGAAGTGTTAAGTATTTTAGCATATAGAGTCCTTAGTGACTTGTTTAACAATGAAAAAAAATCTTCATTTTGACCCAAAACATATCTGGGGATAACGTAAGCCTACTGGGAAGCTTTCCTTGCATATTTCTGAGATACTACTGTTTCAATTAAACTACTGAACAGAAGGCAACCCCGAAAGTGCATTCAAAATACAAGGGGGTATTTAAGACAAAGTTAAGATTTTAAAACAAAAATTACACTGAAGATTTCATCCCCCCACTTCCTTTTCAGTTCCTTTTGACATCTGAGACAAGAGACCACAACTGCATACCATTTATAGATTTGCCTGATTAAAAACAGTTTCCCCTATAGGTCACATCATATGTAAGACACAAGGTTTTTGTCAAGAGACCCTGCTACTGGCAGAAACTGTTTTGCTGCTATTGCTAGCAAGAAGTTAGTAACTAGATCCATGGCCTGTTTTATGCCAGCTTTATAATTACACTATTTCAGTGGTAAGCTAGACATTTAGGCCAACAGTAATTTAGAAATTCTAGATCTGTAGTCAGTTTTTCTTTTAATGTTCATCTTTATGCCTCTGAGTCTTCTTACAACGTATAATCTTCCTGCATTTTTCTCCTTTACTATGGTTTCCATGACCCTCTGTTATAACATAAGAAACTCCACTTAATCGGCACAGCTCTCGCAAACCATAAGAAACATCTACCAGCTTTAAAAACCACTATTTTCTTGTGCATTATGAGACAGTTTCTGCCCTCAGATAATTATCTACGGCTTCCATTGAGTCGTGGTGTGACTGTCTGAACAGAATTTGGTTCATGGATTTGGAAATGCATTTACTTTACTGTAGTGAAGTCATAGATCTTATTTATTCTACCTCATTTATCTTGAAGTTCTTTTGTGACTTGTATCTTTATATGGTAATTATCTCTTTAGTCTTAACTTAGGCCAGGCTCGCAGTGAGGGTAAGATCTGTCATCCTTGTGTTCATGTATCTCACTACCCTATCTTAAAATTTAAAGGACTTTGCTAATGGTAACATTCGGCTTTGATTTTTGTAGCATCTGTGTGATATTCTGCCTCTCCACAAAAACATACAGTCAAAAGTAAGACTCATGCATTCCTTTTCTTCATCTCAGGCTTTTTGTTTGTCTATTCTGTAGCATTCTCCTGGTGCTTTGTCTATTTGTATGATTTTTTCTGTACTTCATATTTTTTTGGACTTTTAGAAACTTTAATTATACTTGGAAATGCCTAAATCTTAGCTGAGCCATCCAAACATTATAAATTTCAGTGGAACAGTTTCTCCAGCTGGTCACAATATACTGAAGAGTCATTCATTGCTGACCAGATTTCTTTACCAGTCTAGCTGGAACCATATTGATTCCTCCCAAGCCCTTAAGAGTCACCACAACCAAATACCAAAAACTCTTTCCCATGCTGCATGCTAGGACTTTGTTTACATCATTCCAACAGCCCTAGCATGATTCTTCTCAGATCTTGGACCATTTCTTTCTCCCTCTTTCATGCACTCAAGCTTATTAACAATGCTCCACAGAAATACAGAACAATTGTATGAAAATATATAACAAATTATGCTTGTATACGACAGTACCTTAGAATGTTATAGTTTTGCTGCATAATATAAAAATTGTACATTTGTGCCTGAGTAAATGATCCTTTGCATAATTGTTGACTTGTGGGGACAAAGTGATTCCTATGTTGACTTGATGATGGCTTAAAACCAGCACTGAAGAAGAAGTCATTTTTTAAACCAGAAATGGGGTGGTGATCCTCCTGCATGCACCATACCTAGCTTGCCTATTTCGATGAGTATCCTTCCCTATGCTCATTAATTCTGAAACTCTACTAAGAATTTAAGCAGGAATATCTACTGCTGCACACTACCTCAAAGTGTAAGACCAGCCAATGCTTCCTCTAGAGACAGATGTTTTCTATTTCAGGAGTCTCAACATTGTGGCTTTGTTGATTGTCTTTTCACCTCCAGATTTAGTTTTAGTTCCAGCTAAAACATAGCTAATCATTTTCATAAGTTATTTAGTGCCACTGTTGGAATGTATCCAGTGGCATGTCCTCTCGATGCTCTGGGTGTTTGTGTGTCGCTGTGGAAGTTTATATCGGGAGTACGCTCTGCACACTGACATGGAATAAATCTTGAAGTAATTTTCATCATAAAAAGTTGGTGAATGAATGATTTTCTTCTGCCTGTTCCTAAATGTATATTCAATGCCTCTTTATAAAAAATCTGTAGAATCCATGGGAGAGACAGTGCCTCCAGTAAAATACAGAGGATTGTTCTGTCTAAATGCTCTCTTCCTTTTTCCCATCATGGGGGCAGCCCTTTTCTCAGGTTTCTGACTGGTTTAAATGAGAGCGGCTGACAAAAAACACAAGCCCCTTTTTATCTGGCACTTGGTATGTCATAGGAGCAGGC
This sequence comes from Podocnemis expansa, assembly GCA_007922195.1. Classification (NCBI taxonomy): domain Eukaryota; kingdom Metazoa; phylum Chordata; order Testudines; family Podocnemididae; genus Podocnemis; species Podocnemis expansa. Next base: position 48,143,810 of record ML681964.1, read on the forward strand.
AAACAAGAAAATTATGGGTACCATTGAAAACACTTCCTACTTTTCTAATTAAGGACTAGTCTACTCTGAGATCTTTTACATTGGTAGAACTATATCTCTCAGGAGCACCAAAAACATACATCCCTGCCAGATGTATCTATACTGACCTAACCACTAGTGTAGACAGTGCTAGAATCCTTCCATTAACCTAAATACTGCCTCTCAAGGAGGTGAATACTTGTGCCAATGAAAGAATCCCTTCCCTTGGTGTAGTAGTGTCTGCGCAGCTGTGTCACTCTCCCATTCAAAGTGTAGACACACCCTAATTCTCTTATCAGTGATGTTGGGATCTGATTCTGTATTTAAAATCCTGTGTGAATCGTGCAGGTCCATCTTACTGGCACTTGAATGAATCTTACAACGGGGTTTACAAACCAGGCCCCCATGTTTATGTCTCGGTTTGAAACTGCCAAACCACATCTCCATGAGCATATATTGCCCTCTAGGATAGGGTTTCTTCACCCACTCCTTCCATTAAGCCCCAGGACAAATCCAACTTGCTGTTTCCTTCCTCATGGGGAAGGGCATTAATAGCCACCTACCAGCTTCTGCTACCTGATGAGTCTTGATAGCCATTCCCTCGTCTTTGATATTCATTGGAATCTCTCTTGGCAGGGACTGTCTTTTAGTTCCCTTTGTACAGCACCTTGTGTAACCTGCTAGGGTGGGCTCAAATTTATTCAATTGCCCCTCTCCAGTGCCTCACAGAGAGAACCCCTGATGAAAGCAACTGGAGAGCCAGGATCCAGTTGTCAAAAGGACTCACAGCGAAGACTGCTCAGAGTTTCCATCCCACATTAAACTATTACTCAACAGAAACGTAACAATCAACTTTATTAACTATCTAAACACACCTTATCCTAAGGAACCATAATACATTTAAACAGAACAGTAAGAAACCCAAGAGTCCCAAAGTTCAGGTGGAGTCATCCTTATCTCAGTTCCAGTCTTTTAAGTCCTTGGGGCTTGAATGCAGAACGAAAGCAATCCTCATCCTCTCTAGCTGCAGGAATCTTCAGGCAGATGCCACGCAGTCCTTTCTTCCTCCTGTGCAGCCAGCACCATGCAATCAGGTCACTGGCCATCCAGCTCTCAGTTCTGCTGCAGACAACTCCCCTGCAAAGCAGTCGAAAGCTGGGAGAAAACATCCTGCAGTCCACTCCTGCTCAGCTCCTTTCACTGAGTCCCTTAGCCAATGTCCTCCGCAGCTCTCCGTTTGCTCCTCTCCAAGCTGCTCCTCTCAGGCTTCTCCCTGGGTATGCAATTCCAGCTCAACAATAAAACTTGTGGAGCATGCTCAGTGTGCTCCCTCACCCTCTTACCAGAAGTTTCTGGTTTCTGGGCTCCAAAATCTGCCCAGCAACGTAACCCAGCCATAAGGGTCCCTAAAAGAGATTGCACCTATTTAGGCACATGGGTTACACTTGCACTATGCGACCCTGCTATGTCCTCAGGGCTCCTTGGCCCTTCAGTAATAATTGGAGCTTTCAGACAATTACACTGCATGTGGCTCCTCCACAGCATGGATCCTAGTTTGTCAATGACCACTGCTCTTCCTACTTTCTACTAAAACACTGGGAAAAAAGTTCTTTCAGTATGTCCAACACAGCAAGAGGCAGGAAGTCCTGCAAATTTTGTGTGTCTGTGTAACCCATGGGCTTAAAGGAGGAGTATCTCTTTAAGAGATTTGCTGGGGTCTGAGGTGCTCTTGCTGGGTCACTGTTGTTGGGCATATTTAGCTGTCTAGACCCAGAAGTTTCCAGCATGTACTATGTAGCTTTGAGGATGCTCTGCAAGGTTGCCTGCCAGTGCAGTGGTCAGATGTCTGAGATCAAGCAGCAGGCCAGTTGCATTGAGGAGAGCACATGTGCTCTGTGCAAGGGGAGAAGCTGAGCCAGGAGCAGACAGCAGCTAGTTTCCCCAACTCTGAGGCATTTTGCTTCAGGTTAGTACATTGTTAACCCTCCAGCAGGGAAGTCTGGAGGCAGTGGTTACATAGAAGAAACCATTGGAAAAAGAAGGGTGGTTTCCTTTTAACTTTATACTCTGGGTTATGGGCTTAACTACAGTTCTTGAGTGTAATAAGGGGAAAGAGGCAATTATATTTTGTTATTGTCAGAGATGTATTTTTCTTTTGTAACAGGGTTTTTATATATGTGTGTATGTAAATGAGTGTTGACTGAGTAAGCTCAGTGGACAGCAGTGCTCCCAGCAGAGGAAGAAGGGTTTTCGAGGACTCATACAGAGGATTTCTGCTGCCAAAGGAGGGAGTTGCCTCTTCCTACACAAGCCTTTGGACTTGGTGATTTGAGACCATAACAGACTCATGTGGATACTGCTAAATAGCCACTATGTATTATAGAGCTGTATACCAATCATTTTGTCTGCGTTCATCAGAAGGTTTATAAAGTTAATGTTTAATATAGTACATTGCTTTTTTTTTTTTAATGAATTCTGAACAGGCTTCACTGTGCACCCCTTTACAGACTGGATCCTGGCTCTCCAGCTGCTTTCTGCAAGGGTTCTCTGTGAGGCACTGGAGGGGGACAAATAAGTGAATTTGAGCCCACCGTAGTAGGTTACATCTGCCCTTGAGAGACTACCTGCCTAGGACCAGGGAGGCTTGTTCTGATAACCTTGGGTGAAGTCTTCAGACTTAAACTTTTGAGCTTTGCTTGCTTCCTGTACTGAACTCTGCCTTTTGATTCCCACTAACTAGTATAACATCACAGGCAACATTCTGCCTACTTCAAAAATGCCTCTTCTTGTTTCTAAGAGCTAGGTAGGCTGCAGCCTGCTTAAGGAAAAACCCAATCCCTTTTTCAGCTGTAGATTTAAAAATGTTTGATATCTTTCTTCACACCAGCCTTGAATAATTTACTTAGATGTCAGAGCAGGGCCGGATTACCTCAAGGGCTATCAGGGCTTAAACCCTGAGCCCCAGCCTCAAGGGGGCCCAGAGCTGCAGCCCCTATGCCCTGCTTATTCAGACCTGCCCCTGGCTGCCAGCATGCAGTGCTGGTTTGGGGTATTAGTGGTGCTAGGGAGGGGGTGGAGCCCTGGAGAGGCCGCAGTGCTCCCAGCCATGGACCAGCTGTTCTGCCCTGGGGGAACAGAGCCGGCCAGCACAGAGCCGCAGTGCTGCAGGGTTGGGGCCAGCCCAGTGCAGAGCGGCTGCTGGTGGCAGTGGGCAGCAGCCTGCCAGGGCCTGCAGTGCTGTTGGGTCACCATGCCGGGGCCCTGCAGCCCAGGCTGGCATGGCCAGCCTCCCCCCAGGGGCCCTGGCATGGTGGCCCAACAACACTGTGGGCCCTGGGAGGCTGCCCCATGCTGGGTTGCCCCATCCCCAGAGCCCTGCAGCCTTGTGCCAGCCAGCCCTGCTTCCTGAGGGCAGAACAGCCAGTCCAGGACTGTGAACACCAAGGGCAGTCATGGCTTTGGCCACATGGCCATGGTCTGCCTCACCTCCAGGCTGGTGGTGGGGGCTGGGGCCCCTAGTTGGGGGAACTGCAACTTCAGGAGGATGGGGTCCATGGAGGGTGCACTACAAAATTGGGCAGCACAGATCCCTGGCAGCCATTAATCCGGCCCTGCATGAAAGAAAATTTTTATGTTTTATTTACATTTCCTGAATAAATGTCAACAATTCAGACAATGGCAAGATCTGAAAAACAGCTGGTTCTCTTCCTCTGCTTCTTGGAATAATTCACAGGAACATGGAGCACAAGTACACAGCTGCTACCTGAAACTCTTCTCCTGGTCACTGGTGTGAAACGAAGAACTCCTTTGACATCAGTCTGTATTAATGTGGGAAGAGAATCAGGCTCCTTGATCACATGGATTTTTAGGCTGATTTAATCTCTTTTAGTCCCCATTAGAAAAACCTTTACACAAGTGCTGCCTACTTCTCATTTAAGTCTAAGGGACTGCATGTGTGAGTCCTGGGCTTGTCATTCCTCCATTAAGAGGAATTATAACACTAGACATGAGATGAGAATATCTGCACATTTGTTTATTTTTACTGTCACTCATCTCACTCTCATGTTGTTATCATTTGGGCTAGCTTCAGTCTCTCGGCTAAATTAATACAGCGTGGATCGGTTAATGTGTGGATGTCGGAAGACAACCTGCTGCAACCATGAGTAAAACGGACCGCTTCTAAACGGTACCATGGTGAAATCTCCTAAAATACAGTACAATACAGTATTTTCGAAATAAATCCATACACAGTGCAGTTGGTATTCCTTAACCTGGGCTACCTGGCTACCAAAACTTGATTTTGTTTAGCAACAGAGGCGGTGCTGGGGCGGGGAGGGACCCGGGGCACGGACCCGGACCCAGCCCCCACCCCCAGCGGGCAGGGTCCCCCCAGCCAGAAATCCCCGCCCCCTGGCCAGGGATAGGGCCGGGGGAGCTGCGCTGCCGCAGGCAGCTAGGCCGCAGTGGGGCCAGGTCGGAAGCAGCCGCTGGAGGCCAGGCCCGTGCCAGTGGCCACGGGCGGCCAGGCCCCCAATCTCCGGCCAGGGACGGGGCCACCGCAGCCGCTGGCAGCCAGGCCCCAGAACCCCGGTGGGGGACGGGGCTGCCATGGGCGCCCAGCCGGGCCCTGGATCCCTGGCCAGGGGCGGGGCCACCGCAGCCGCGGCCGGCTGGGGATCAGGCCGTGGATGCCCAGCCCGATTGGGCCGGAGATCCAGGGCACTGGTGTTGGGACCTGGGGCACGTGCCCTGGGGTGCCAAACGCCAGCGACACCCCTGTTTAGCAAAATTAAAAATATAAATTTTAATTCATGATCTGATTTTTAAAACACAAAATATGCAAAAATACACAGAAATCACCAAAACATAATAAATTATTTAAACGAATTTAAGCATTCATATCTATTTAACTGTGAAAACAGTGATGAAAATAAATAGTGTACATGTCAATGCGTGAAAATACTAATAAACACAGCACAAAACGGCGTTGTTTCGAAACAAACCCATGTGGGGACGAAACAACATTGTTTCGAAACGACCGTTTCAAAACAATGCTGTCTGAACATGTTGTTTCGAAACAACGGTGACTCGTTTCGAAATAACTGTCTGAACCTGCTATTTTGATTCCTGCTTTTTTCCTTAATTCGAATTAACAAACTGTTAATTCGAATTAACTTATTTTGAAATAAGACGTTATTTCAACGCAACTTGTATCAAAACAACTTATATCGAAATAACCCCCTGTGTGTAAACATAGTCCTTTTGTTTGTGTTTTTGTTAGCAGGATGTCTTCTTCTGTAAACCCTTCAAATTCCAATTCTGAATCACTGTGGTTTGGGTTTTCAGAGGCAGAACTGTTGACAGAAAAAGCTGGCTCCAGAGCCTTAGTCTGGCAGTTTTCAATAGATTTTTGTTATATGCCATCCCAAGCTTTTTTCACCAAATAAATTGTTTTCTTTATGTTTAATACTTTTAGGAATTCAGAAACGCTTGATGAGTCACATGAAATCATTTCTGAGACCAACTCACTTCGATGATTGCTTTTAAAATTTTGAATAATGCTGTGGTCCAAGGGTTGGATTTTTGATGTTGTGTTGAATGGGAGATACAGCACACGAATTTGTCCATCGTTTGATACCAATAATTCAGAAGGAGGGTGGGCTGAACAATTGTCAAGTAGCAACAGTGCGTTAGGTTCAAGTTTTTTCTTATGGAGATGTTTATGAACAGGTGGCACAAAAGAGTTGTGGAACCATTCTTCAAAAATGCTCCTAGTCATCCAAGTATTTTTACTATTCGCATATATGACAGGCAGTTGGGCTTTGTTAATGTGCTTAAAGCATCAAGGGTTGTTGAACTGACCATTGAGAAGTGGTGTGAGCTTGTGACTGCCTGTCTTGTTTGTACAAAATAGAAGGGTGATTGTGTCTTTTATTTTTTTAAAGCCTGCTGTTTTTTGGGTTTCTTATTTCAAAGCTAAAGTTTTGTCTGGCAAAAGCTTTGCAAATAAAACTGTTTCATTACAGTTGTATATTTGTTCTTTGCTATAATTTTCAGTTTCTATTATAGTTTTTTAATTTGGCGGGAAAACTTGTTGGCAGCAGTCTCATTGGCTGATCGGCTTTCTCCAGACATGCTAACTTGGGAAATGCTGTAGCAACTTTTAAACCGTCTTATAAAGTTCCAAACTGACTTGCTTGGGCTTGGAGAACTGGGCCACTTAGTGGCGTTCCTATAGCTCTCTCTTAGGCAAACCATGTGTGCAATGCTTTGTCTGTAGCAGGCTTTGCCAAATAACGCACAGGTTTTTGCTCCAGGCCGACTTGAGAATCTACGTGTTGTACAAAACTGCACAGCTTTGTTTTTGTTTTTTCCAACCTCGTAGTGTTGATTCAGCAATTCCAAGACCTCTAGAAATTTTGGCTTGGGTTTCACCATTATGTACCTGATCTATAGCTGCTGATTTTTCTTCAATGGTGTACAAACACTGACACTTGTCTCCTGCCATTATGAACTGAAGCCTATACTAAAATATCTATTGCAGTTAATATAGCTAATCAAAAGTATACACTGTATGTTCTGTGACAATGCAATTAAGCATGATACATCTTATCAAAATGGCGATGAAAAGAAAAAGGCAATGCTAATAAGGCTCACTGCATGTGTTTCGGTGCTTAGGCCAACTTCTGGTTTTAAATACCACGCGTTAATGAGTTCTGTGTGTTAAATTGGTAGCTGCAGGGGACACGATGCTAGCGCGCATTAACCGAATTTGTGGGTAAACTGATCACAGGTAGACTGATCCACGCTGTATATTTAATGTATGAAAGCCTGGATATGTGTCCTTTTTGGGACTATGGTAAGATCCAATGAAATATCAAATATTTAAATTCCTTACCACTTTGATAGAAATGTTAAGGCTCCCTGCGATGGGGTGGGTGTTCAACCCAAACCACCCCTGAAAGGGACTAAGGTGGCTCAAAAAGGGCTAATGAACATGGTAAGATGCTCCTGAGGAAGGACTTAAGCTTGACTGACAAGGAGTATTTAAAGATAGAGCCCCTCTGGGCAGTAAAGTGAAGGCTTGTATAAGTCCAGGAACTGAGAGCAGAACATGTTGTAGTATGGAGGTCTGCAATCAGTCTTTGGGCTTAGTGAAGAGAGAAGGAGGAAACCCAGGGTAAGCATGAGCTCTAGGCTCCTGACTCTGAGGAAAAGAATTCAGTCAGAGTGGTGGTGGAAAAAGTCTGCTGAGTGTGGAGTGGGAAAAGGCCCAGGGAAAAAGCAGCAGGGGTTGAGATGGTGCAGACCTTGGCGGCTGATTGTTGGGGCCCTGGGCTGGAACCCAAGTTGTGGGCAGGGCCTAGGTTCCCCACTGAGAAAGTGGCACGGTCCTGAACGGGGAGATTGCCTGCCTGGAATGGCCCCCAGACAGCTGGTCCAGTAAGACTTTATCTCAGAAGGAGAAGACAATATACTGAGCTGGCCAGAAGACCAAGCCACAAGGAACAAGGCCAAGCCATGAAGAGGAAACACGTGAACGCCTAGAGCAGGGGTGGCCAAAGTTATGGAGCTTAAGAGCCACAAAGGTTGATTATTAAACCTTCGAGAGCCACACTGAGGCATACAGCTATACACTTTTACCTACTCCAAAACTAGTAAGTTTAAAATTCATTGCACGCTTTAATTTTATCATAAAAAGAAGGCAAATATTGATTCTACTAATGTCAGATTCTAATAATTACTTAAGGTTACAGTGAAAATTAGGCCTATACTGTAAAAGCTTAGCTGCTGTTCAATGTAGAAGACTGCAGGCTAGTGGCGAGTTTTTTTTAACATCCCGACCATGCCATGCTTCTCCCCACCATCCCTGATCACGCTGCACTTCTCCCTACCGTCCCGACCCCCTCCTGAACTCCTAGACTAGGGCTGCTTTCCTAAATTGGTTTGCTGACGTTCTTCCGGGAGCCACACTTTTTCATTCAAGAGCTGCATGTGGCTCCTGAGCCACAGTTTGGCCACGCCTGTCCTAAAGCATGAGAGCGGCTGCTGCACAGACAAGACAGACAGGGATGTCAGATTGGGTGGAGCTATTCCCCAGATGCAGACATAAGGTGGTGCCCTAATGGAGAGTAGAGAACCCTATGATGCTCCCCTGGTTAAACTGGTTTAAGAAATTAATATGAAATGGGTCTCTGGTTTAAGAACCTTGGTTTCATATGACAGCCAAGTCTGGTGCTTGAGCTCTGTAATGGCTTTTCAGACTGTCCTTTGTTTTTTGTCATAGTAATTTTTATTGAGCTTTTTCACCAGTCCCATGACAATTGCTGTTTCATGTTTGAGCTGAGCCACACAATTGGAGCAGCTCTGCTGTGTTTTTTAAACCTCATGACTGATCAGACTGGCTCTACAAGCTCTGGTATAGAACCTCAAAGCTTGGCTGGTCTTTGACTAGCTATGTGTTGAAGTCTGAAGGGTTCTGCCTGACTTCTCTTATTTCACACCCTTTTCATAAGGAAATGTAAAATGATATCAAAGGCTATGTCTACATCTAAAAGCTTAGTTTGGACTTGCTTAGTCCGAATTAAGCGGTTTGAAGTTAGTTCAAACTAACTGCATTTTCTTAGTTTGAACTAACTTTTTAGTTTAAACTAGCTGTGCTTTTTTAGTTTGAACTAATTTATTTAGTGTGAACTAGCATGACTACATCATGCTAGTTAGAACGAAAGTTTGAAATAAATTTGAACTACGCAGTTAGTTCGAACTTACCATTTGAACTAACTAGTTTGAACTAAGCTTTGCTTAGTTCAAACTAAAATATTTTCTGATTTAAAGTAGGCGAAGATCAAATTTGTCCAGATCGAGACTCCTTAATCTGGACTAATTTTGCTAGTGTATATATACCCAATAATACCTTATAGCAGGGGTCGCAAACAGGTGGCCTGCGGCCCATAAAGCTATTTCCTGCGGCCCGCAATGACACGATCATCACTGATATTTGCAATATCATTGTATGCAAAGGGTTCAGTGGTGTGCCCCTCAGGCTACTGTACTAATTCTCATGCGGCCCTCTACTAGTCCTCATGTGGCCCTCTTGGTGGTTTGAGTTTGAGACCCCTGCCTTATAGCATTTAATGGGAAGTCAACCAAGGGCATACAAACTCATTGGGAATACTGAGAAAACTCCAGATAATTTTGTGAGAAATTGATCAGGTCCTACTACAAAAATATGTCCATTCGTGTTGAATCATTCTTCCTCTTCCTGACTTGTTCCAGGATCTATGTCTAAACCTGGAGTGTCTTTCAACAGAATTCTGCTATATTTTTATGGTAGTATTAGAAACTGTTTATTGATTATACGTATATGGAAACTAATGGAAAATAACTGCTATTGAATGTGTCCCTACGATCCATGCCAGGCTCACACTACTCTCACAAGAGCCCAGATTACATTGTCTTCACTACTGTTGTCACTTCTACTAACTGAAGTCACACAGGCTTGTGTAGGCTAGCCCAGGCACAACTTGTTCAGTGAAGACATTGCTGAAATCTACAGAGCCAATAAATTACTGGCCACTTGTTGGTGAAAGGTGATTCTAATAAGGAGACGATTTTCAGACAGATTGACACATAAAACTGTTGTGGTCTCACCTGTGTTCATTGGATTTCGTATGTGAGCTATATACAAATAACATGCATGAAAACTAGCAAAGAGAAGTTTACCCTCAAAGCTGTGATATTTATAAACCCATGCAGACTAGAAAAAAAAAGCAAACCACTGAAATAAGGCAGAGTTGTGATACTTGAACTGGGGAGAGAGGCCTGTTCAGCCCTCTCTATCCTTGTATTTAATGTCCCACTTCGCTGAATATCAGAGAGTCACAGGCACTACTGTGAGGTATAGAAATATTATCTCCATTTTACAAATGAGGAACAGAGAAATTTAAGTGACTTGTCCGAGGTCACACAGGAACTGAATCCTTATCTCCTGAGTCCCAGGATTACAGCCACAAGGCTTCCTCTCGTCTCTAGCTGTCTTGTTTAATCTAGGAATATAAATGGTTAATCCTTATCTAATGTGGCCCTTGCATAGCACAGTTACACTATCTTGTTTAAAATCATACAACTGAAGACTAACTGACTTTCAAAAGAGGGAAGAAACCTTCTCAGGGGTCCAGGAACATCAACACAGTGCTGAGAAGTGGTATTTTTGCTCATACTGCCTGTTTCCTGTTTTGTCATCCCTACCCCCCCCCCCCCCCAAAAAAAAACCCTAGTAGAAGAAACACGATACCAAAATCATGAATCATCACAACCAGCAGCTGATGTACAATCATTTATCTGTCTTAGCCACATGATTTGAGATGGCTGAACTGGAACTCTCTCAAGTTGTTTAAGTATTTCTGTTTCAGGCTAAGATTAATGGTTACGAATGGAACTATAAATTAGGTTTGCTGCTAGCCTGGCTACCACATACACTGTTTCACCCATAAGTCTCCCAGACCCCAGGAAACTCCAACAAAGATATTTATGAGCATTACTCCCACTTACTTCACTCTACAGAATAATCTTATCTTAAGTGCCATGTTTTGTAAATTTCATTGTAATAGTGCACTGGGTTTTGCCTACCTAGAGTTTCTGTGTTTAAAAGGATTTTTAACTGGTTGTGGTGGTACTGTTATCATTTATTATTATTATTATTATTACACTTTTATTTTTGCTTTATAAAAGTAACAAAAATCAATTCCAGTGGAAACTGCCTTGAGTGACCACTCAAGAGACCAGCAAAAATCCGCTGCTGCACAGAGATGCCTTTCTAAATGTGGAGGAACAGAATTGCACCCAGTAAATTTAAGGATATCTTAAGGTGGCCTTTTAATGTAGGCAGCTGCTTAATAAGAGTGGACTCTCACCCAGGGTTCACTGTAATCTATGATCATACTTAAGGAAAGTTGTTAATGTTTAATAATAAAAACAGAACTGACAAAAATAGTGAGGAATTGTAGTTCTGAAATCAGTCATTCAGCAGACCCATGAATGAAAAGGAAACCTCTGTAGTGGCTGTCTTGTACTCATGTCCTTAGATGGCTCTGCAGTGATTCTTGGTTGTAGACTGTAGAACAATATTTGTTCAAACTAGGGTGATGTATGAGGTTTCTTGTCAGCTCCCGGGTCTGAATCTAAACTACTGTATATAAAGGGACAATTGGGCAGTAGCCCAGAAAAGAGATGCTTTAGCTCTAACAGAAATTGATGTAGAAATCTTTGGCCTGTGTTATGCAGGAAGTCAGGCCAGATGTCTATAATGCTGCCTTGTGGCCTTAAAATCTTTGAAGGACCTTTTTGTTTCTCACCAGATCTGAGCCTTCTCCCTCTGTCTTCTCACTTCCCTATGAGCTTTGTTAAGATCAGCTGTCTTCTGCCATTTTGGAAAGAAAATCTTGGGCTCAAAGCTTTTCTGCTTGGAAGACCCGCTGAGGTTGCATTGAGGTAACATCTTTCTCTATTTACGTTTATTGTGGAACTGAATTGTTTTAATGCCTGGGGCTTTATAAAATTCTCTACAAGGCTTTTGGACTGTTGCCTTCTAAAGCTCCCTTCCCACCTCAGACCTATATTTTCATATACAGTACTTAAAAATTTGCTTAAATGCTGCTCAGCTCACACTCTCTAGAAAATATTCAAAGGGCTTTGTGCAGAAATCCTCAGCCACCCCACATTCAGTGAGAAATAAAGCTAGCCTTCATCCCTGTGGCGAGTTTGTCCCATTTCCCAGTATTTGCCTGAAAACATACTAAGTTTTTCACCGTGATCATAATGGATTATTTATAGAGCACTGAGAAGATTATTTTCTTGGAGTCCTTAGATAAGGCTGAGGCAGGAAACAGCTTGCAGTTGTCCCTTCAAATTCAGCTAGTCTTTACCATATTGTTTCACTATTTCCTCCCTTGTTATCTTCAAACATTCCCTCAAAGCAAAAGCTGACAGAAACAGGAAGGCTGGCAAGGGGCTGGCAGCCGTGTGGTTTTTGTTTGTGCTTTTTAAATAGCCTTTTTTTATATATACACATGAGCTCACCAAGGATATCGAGTCAAACTAACAGTGCTCCTGGGTCTCCCTCTGACAGCACATGAAGAAAGTTATACTTCTTTCACTATTCAGTTGAGTGGGCTCTAAGAGCTTTCTAATCAGCTTACCGTCAGCCTGTTTCCTCTTATCATCTTAAATGGACCAATTTTAGGTTTGTAGTTGCCAAAACTATTGCTTGTATTGAAAGCATGGGAGCATTTGAGAGGCAGATTTTAACTCCCACCCAAGATTATCAAGGAGACAATCTGGGAGAGATGGTCCTTTGCGTTTTGATCAGAATAGTAACTTATAGGCAAAAGAGAAATCAGTCTTGCTAATGAATTTGGCTTTGGCTTTGGCTTTGGCTTTTTGTTTCGTTTTGTTAAATCTTGGTTCTTTAAGATGTAGTATTTGCTTACTTCTTGTGGAATTTGTGCTTCTTGAAATACAACGTCCACTATGTTTCTATGTGATAGGTGAACTTCCTTGGAAAGTCAGCCAAAGGCCTGATTATGCTAGTTATAGGGCATTTTTGTGGACATCTTCAATTATCTCCAGCCGATACTGTTAATTCACTTATGGATTATAATGTGAATGGTCAACAGGTGTGTTTGATCTTTCTCCTGTTTTATCCTTAGCTCTCCTCAAGACTGCTAGGCCAAGGTGTGCTTTTTTTTATAAAAGTGATTAGTGATTTTTGTGTGCCACAGTTTTGGTGCCCATCTTGAATGATCAAAAAAGGACCTGACTTTTCAGAAGGATGTAGAGCCTATCTTCTGAAAGAAGGACTCTCTAAGATGTCTCATTCTGGACAATTAAAAATGGAGGCACCCAAAATCACAAGTTGCTTTTGAAAATCTGGCCTTACTTATTTAATATCCATGTCATGCAAGAATCCAGTTAAATAAATCAATTACATTTTTCCTTCTACTAGTTTACATATGTTTATAACTGATGCAGTCTTCCATGACTCAGCTTGAAGATTTCTTTTTAGCTCCTCTCTCTCTCTTTGTCTATTAGCCTTTGTTGAAATCCCTTGCTGTGTTACAGCCTCAAGAACAGATAATATGTTGGCCTTCCAGTCTTAGAATGATTTTAAAATGAGGTGCAAGGAGGGAATAAGGAGAGCGTCAGCAGAGGCTCTTTCCTAAATAAGTGCTGTTTGAAATGCTGGAAGTATATTTCAACAAATGCACAAGGCACCCTTTTAATATTTTGTTCTTTGCTGAGGCATTTTCACATGGGACTCAGCAAATAGGGAACTGTGTGTTCATGGTGAGCTTTTGTGTATTATAGTTAAGATTTGGGGATGCATTGCGTTACATGGGGGCAGACCCCTCTATCTGCATAGAGCCCTATTAACTTTCACGTAGGTATAGAATTTGGCCTGTGTAATACTCCGTCACAGTTTGGACTAATCAGTGAACACTACAAGGCTCTGGTTTAGTCCTAGTATCACTGTAAGCAAGTCTTATTCCTTCCACTCCCACCTTCCTTGGGCTTGCTCAGGTCACCTCTGGAAGAATCCTAGAAACATATGGCTGGAGGGATCTCAGTCATCAAGTCCACGCCCCCTCTGCTGTGGCAGGACCTGTCCTAGATCATCTCCTGACAGATGTTTGTTCATTCTGTTCTTAACCACTAATGATGGGGATTCCACAACCTGCCTCAAAAGCCTGTTGCAGAACTTGTCTATCCAAATAGTCAGAGGTAGCATTGGGAGGGCACACAGAGTCATGTGCTCCTCTCAGATTCCTGCCAGGGTTTATATGCCCATCACTGAAACCCACTGCACATCACCAGACTCTTTAAATTGTGTCTCCCGACTGTCAACAATGAAGTTGTCTGTGATTATGGTTAGAAAGTTTTTTTTCGTAACATCTAACCTAGATCTTCCTTGGTGTAGATTAAGCCATTTACTTTTCTCCTACTTCCAATTGTCAACAGTTGATCACAGGCCACTCTGTAACAATCCCTAACATATTTGAAGACTGTTATCAGCTCCCCTCTCAGTAGTCTTTCTCAAGACTAAACATGGCCAGTATTTTTTAACCTATCAGATTTTCTAAACCTTTTATCTATCGTTTTTGTTGTTCTCCTCTAGGCTCCCTAATTTAAACTCATCTTTTTCTAAAGTGTGGTGCCCATAATTGCACACCAAACACTAGCTAAGGCCTCGCCAGTGTGGAGTAGAGCAGGACAATTACCTCCTGTGTCTTATAACACACCTGTTAATATGTGCCAGAACATTAACCTTTTTTCACACCTAGATCACATTGTTGACTCATTCAATTTGTGATCCACTTTAACCCCCACTTCCTCTTCAGCATTAAATCCAAAATTTGTGTATTATGCAGACTTAATGTATGAAAATGGCAATCATGAGATCACCATCCTACCTCATGTTTACTTTCAGCATTAGATAGAAAAATAGGGCCACTTAAATAACAGATTTGGTATTCTTGGTTATGTCATTATATTCATACCATTTTCCCATGGAAAAAACTTTCCTTCTTGCTAGATCCCATTGAAATAAAGCTTTAATTGATAAGTGCATGTGATCTTTTATGTTCTGGGAATTGTTGTGCGATTGAAATGTACATGTTAGGCCTGTTATAACTATGGGACAGATATTTCAAGTGTCCAGCTTGCTCATGCAAACCACAGTGAGTGCATGCAATTTGAGATTTGCACATATGTAAGCACCAGCAAATATGTTTGGGATCTTTCTCTGTGCTGATCAATGGAAGCTATGAGTTATTACAGCCCCTAGTTAGGAAGCCTACAGCAGCTCATGCTTGTGGATCAGGAGGTTCACAGGTCAGTGCCCAGTGTGTCAGCCAAAATGGCAGCCATTGTGTGTGCAAGCTGAGCATCGACTGATTTGGGCAGATGAAAATTTGCCCCAGATGATGTGTACCTTGTAATATTTTTTGGTACTTTCCTTTTGCCACGCTTTGATTAGTAGTAAATAGTGTGTCTCAATATTTATCTGAATTTTAAAATAATACCAAATATTGTAAAGTCTTATCACACAATATTGGGGGTTTCTTTAACATATTCCTTTCAGACTGCAAAATTTAAATTAGATGAAAAACTGTATTTGTTATGTGCTGTAAAATTCCCCTCCCCCATGGCTACAAAGTTACCAGATTAACAGAACAAACTATTTATTATTATCAGGCTACCTACTTTATCAGCAAATCGGTTGTTTTTTGTGGGTTTTTTTTCCTGTTTTTGAAGTGCATGATTAACTATGCATTTAATACATCTCTCTGTAGCTTAACAAAGCAAAAGTCATATAATATAAATTTGTGCAGTTATATAGCATGAAGTCTATTGATATTATATACTGGGTTTTAAACGGGGTAAATTGAAGAAATTAAATAGCTTGTGGTATACAGGAGGTCAAACTATGTGATCTAATAGGCTGTTCTGGCTTTAATCTCTGAGTCTTTACAGTGGTGAGATAGAGATCCTGTTTGCAACAGTGCAGTTTCCTGTTAGATTTTGTTTTCTTTTTTTTTTATAAAAATAACAATTTTATTGTGGGTCATTTTTTGTATTGTGACTGTTACACATGCCAGTGCTGAGTCATACACAACAGGTGCATTTTTTCCCTACATATTCACTTTATGTTAATATAGTGGAAAATATCTTCCAAGATTGAGCCCAAGTTGCATTCACAAGATTGGCTTGAAACTTTTGTGCATCAGTAGCAACACAACTGCCCATTTCTTAGCACAAACACCTTTTTCTGTACATTAAAATAGGGTTTTCTGCAGAGTGGCACATTTGTCTTTTTTTTTTTTTTTTTTAATACAGAGCCTTGTATCTCTTGTACAGTGAATTACCCAGTGCTGCTGCTCAAGAACCACTGCCATATACAATCATTAAACAACATTTCACCAAGATCCTGTGAAACTGGTTTGTGGTTCTCATGAGTTTCTTTTCCCAAGTGTGTAAACCACCAGCATAATTGTGTGCAAGGCAAGCTTTCTTATTTAAAAGCAGCACAGTTTTCCAATTTTTTCTTTCTTCCTCTTTTTTTTTTCTTCCTTTCTTAATTTGATTTTTCCTAAAGGTTTTTCTTTTTTTTTTTTTTATGTTTGATATTTAGGTCCGGTTTTTTTTTTAATTGGGGGGGGGGAGTAACTGAAGAGCTAGTGAAACTAAGAGCCCAGAAAATCTAAGGCTTGATCTACATCTATGATTTTACTAGCATAGTTGTCAGTGGGGCGAGGGTTTTTTCATACCACTGACTGAGATAGCTATGTTGATTAAAAACTGCAGTATAAGCTATGTTCACACACAGGGGGTTATTTCGATCCAAGTTGTTTCGAAACAACTTGTATCGAAATAAGGGGTTATTTTGAAATAAGTTAATTTGAATTAAGTTTGTTAATTCGAATTAAGGAAAGAAGCTCAAAGTGAAATAGCAGGTTCAGACAACAGTTATTTTGAAACAAATCACCGTTGTTTCAAAACAACATGTTCAGACGGCATTGTTTTGAAACAATCATTTCGAAACAACGTTGTTTTGTCCCCACATGGGGCTTAAGTTATTTTGAAACAACACGGTTGTTTCAAAACAACGGAACATGTTGTTTCGACACAACTGTGCGTCGTGTGAACAGGGTAATTCTTATTTCGAAACAACCTCTGTTGTTTTGAAATAAGAGTGCTGTGTGAACACACCCATAGATACAACCATGGCAACAAAAAGTGCTTCTGTGTTTCAAGTGTAGACAAGCCCCAGAGACTGAAGACTGATCAACTGACATGGAAAGGGAGGACTTTATTTCAGATTGTTGAAAACTTTTTGATTTTGGTTGCTTTTATTAATAATGTGCAATTTAACCTCAGTGACCAATCAATGCTTGGAATAAATGAAGACTTGCTGAAGGTTCAACACCCTCATATCTTAAATTAAGGTGTTACAGCTCATATTAAAGTTCTGAGGTCTCCCCAGCAAAACCAAGAAAGACCAGATTTAATTCCTTGTACGTCTGTCAAGAAAAAAAGCTGGGCAAACATTGTAATAGAATTTCTGGCTCTTGATGCATTATAAGGAAGCAAAAATAACATGAATCCAATGTCTATTTTGTAGTTTGCAGATTACCTGTAAGTACAAAGTGTCTTCTGCCTGGATCAGTCACTAGTGCTAAAAATCTAGCACCCTGACATCACAAACCATTATGACAGAAGCAGTTGTGTTGTCATAAATTGAAGTGTGGCTTAACAGTAAAAATTTTTGAAGAAACAGGCTAGTTAGAAAAGGGGACAGCTCTGTTTACTGGTAATTGGCAATGACCAGAAAGGAAATGATGGGAAAGAAAAAATTCTAAAAGATTGTAAAAAATAACATTATTGTACATTGAAAAATGCCTGCAAGAGCTAGACAGTAATTCTTTAAATCATTCAATTTTGTGTCACTCGTGACAATTCCAATCCTAAATAAACCTGTGGACCCAAATGCCATGCTAGGCCTTAAGCTCTGATCCTGAAATGATAAGACACACAAGTAGGTCCATTGAATGCAGGCCCTATCATGCATGAATAAGCAATCACAGGAGTCATGAGGTCTTACTGCACACCCCATGCAACCCCTTTGACAGGATGTAAGTCAGCCTTGAATGTGGCCCTTGATCTCTAACGCCGAGTTAAAAACCTAAACAAAACATATAAACCTGAACCATACTTCACATCTGAGTCACAGAAAGTATGTACAGTAAACATCTGTATACAAAATGGAATAAGTTTATTTTCCACGATTTAAGCTGTCTTTAGATTGTTTCCCCTCTTTTGTGAACCTTCAGAAAGCTCAAAATGCACCAGAAACAAACAAGGACTTTCCTTTTATAAGTAAATATTTATGGCAGCCAGTTTGGATACTGTAGATTGGGACAGAATTACCTAAAACATAAAAGGAATTCACTGGCTATGGGGCCTTGGTCCTGCTTCTACTGAGCCTTCACCATTGAAACCTCAGCTTAAAGTTGAAATGATGCTTACTAAAGTAGCAGCAACATCTTCAAAATAAGTTCAGAAGCCCAAGCAAAACTAGGGAGGTCTTTGGAATGGGGTAAGGCAATTTGTGCTGCATAATGGAAAACTTCTTGCATACTCCTTCTCAAGTCAAAATGCCTCTGTTTTTCTTTATTTTGTGTCCCTGGCAGTATCCTCTGACTCTTCAAAGACCCTAGTTTGTTCAGCTTCTCCAGGGGTGGCTGATACCTTCCTTGAGTCAAGAAGTTCAGCACTGAAATATGAGCTTGCCATTTGTCACTACAGTGAAGACTCCAAATATCTCTGGGGAGTTTATCAACCTTCTGAGACACAGCCTGTCTCCTACAAAGCTCTCCTCCTAGTGTTGGCTGCGAGACTGCCCTGTGAAATAGGTCACAGCCAAAAGTGCCTGAATCCCAGGGGACCAGCACAGGTCCTGGAGGATCTACACAATACAGATCCATCGGTCAGAGGCCTGTATATTATCAGGGCTGGAACGACACTTTTTGGCACCTGGTGCAAGAAGCCCCAAAGGCACCCTCCCCTGACCGAGGGCCCAATCCAGTGCTGCGCTGCTGCAGATCAGCAGTGCAGAGATGGATCCGGCCCCAGCCACTGCTGGCCAGCAGCGCAGAGCCAGATCCAGGCCCTGCCGTCAGTGCCAGATCAGGGCCGCAGACCCCGTGGGCCACCTCACTGGTGCCCCCATGCAGGGCCTCCCACCCCACCAGCAGGCCAGCACTGGGGGGCAGCTGGGGCCAGAAGCCAGCCGTGGCCTCGCTGGTCGGCCCCAGGGGAAGGCAGGGCTGACTGCTGCACATGGTGCAGCTAGCAGGTCAGTCAGCCCTGCCAGCCTGCACCTACCTGGTGCCCCTCCAGGAGGGGAATTCATGCCCTGATATCCCTTCACATGTAGATAAAGGGGGAATGATTAGAGCCAGAGTCACTAATGAGCTATTACAAGGTTTCTCTATTTATATCCCTTGTTCAATATATTTTTGGAAGGTGCAACAAGAGAAACTCTCTACCTTTTGATTGAGCTAATAAACTTCCACAAATTTAAAAAAGAGGGCCTGATGTAAGATGGCTTGCAATAAAGAGTGTAGACAGGGATTTGACAGGTCCAGAGAGAAGGATTTAGTACGCACAACCAAAGGAGGCATGTCTGTAAACCTGCTGGAGTGCAATTGTCTGAGAAACCCTCTTTCCTTATTATAGCCTAAACTCTCCCCTATGTGCATTTTTAGGCAATGTAGTGATGTGGATAATAGGTCACCAGCTGGAGATTCATGATGAGATGTGATTTCTCTTGTCCGCCCTGCCACTGATCTCGTGTGACCACAGGCAAATTACTTCACCTTTCTGTGCTTCTGTTTCTCTTCACACTTTTGTCTGTCCTTCCTGTTTAGGCTGCAAGCTGGCTGAAGCTGCACTTCCCCTCACTATGTCTGGATGCAGTGGTTAAAGTATAATTTGATGGGCCTTGGAACCCTCCTATTCTTCGAGCCCCCTTCCTGTATTGTCAGGGCCTCCTTCATGCATGTCTGGGCCTGAGCCCAGGCAGACGTTTTTGAGCCCCACCAGCTCTTTCCTCATGAAGCACAGCCTCAGATCCACAACATTACCCCAACCTTGTCCACTAGTGCCCACATCATAGAACCATAGAATCAGACCCCTCTTTCCCCACGTCCTCCTCAGCCCCCATCCTCATTCCCTAAGATCCCTGCCCCCAAGTCCCTACGCTAGCCCTCCTAACTGTTCACCCCTAGCTCCCATGTCTTCACTCCACCCCCCCTTCAGTGCCCCAACCACCTTCACACCTCCCCAGGCCCCTTCAGTCCCCTTGTCCCCAATTCCACACTCCACCCCTCTTCAGCCCTCCAACCTCTTCCAGCCCTCCATCCAGTCCCTGCTTCATCTGTCCATAGTCCCTTCCACCACTACAAAGCCTCCAAAAGCCCCTACACAGTCTCCTTGTCTCCATGCTTCCCTACACCCCTCCCCAGCCCCCCATCCCGACCCCTTGCTCTAGCGACTCGCGCTACTCTGGACCCCTCCATTCTTACCCCCGTCTCCAACTGACCACTTCTACCATTATTTCCCACTGGTGCAGTGCCTTGTGCTTCCTCTTCAGACTCCCCAAGGGGTGGGACAAGCAGCAACAGCAGCGTGGCCAGGAGCAGCGACTGTGAGGTGGTGGTGGGTGGCAGGGCTTCCAGGCTGGCTGGGAACGGAGCAAGCGGGTTGGGGGGAGTGTCTGCATAGGGGTAATAAGGGGAAATACACTGGAACGCTGCAGGGCTGCATTCTGCCCCATTATTCTATTTTTGTGGGCCCTGGAACTCTGGCCCCTAAAATTTGTGGTTGCCTGAATGGTGTTCCGGTGCATTCCCCCTTACTTTAGCTGCTGTTTGTATGGTATACGGTTACCAACTCGGTGCTGCAATGCAAAATTGCAAAACAACTTATTTTTCTTTCTCTTAAATCTGTGTGAATTCAGGAGCCTTTCTAGCATCCAGAAAGGCCCTGAGACTTGAGATTAACTTTGGAAAGCCATTGCACAGTGCTACCTATGTACAAACAACAATGAATAGGTCAAGGTCTAACTATCTACCCCCAAGCCATTGAGTCTTATGGGCTCTTGGAGGTCTAGCTTCTCCATTCTGCTGCTCTTTTTCTTTTTCTATAGCAGGCATGGCCAAATTGCAGCTCAGGAGCCACGTGTGGCTCTTGAATGAAAAAGCATGGCTCGCCGAAGAATGTCAGCAAATCAATTTAGTAGCTAAAAGTATATGGCTATATGCCCCAGTGAGGGTCTTGAAGGTTTAATAATCAACTTGTGTGGCTCTTGAGTTCCATAAGTTTGGCCACCCCATAATGATAACCTCTTTTTTCTCTGATTTGTCTGGTGTGGATAAATCTACTCTAAACAACTGTTATCTTTAGAAACAAGACAGACCCCCCCCCCAGCTTCTATAATACAGAACAGAACCGCCACTTCTTCACACCTTTATTTTCCATCCTCTTTTATCATTCCGGGTGGTTGTGCATTTTGACTTGCTTCTCAAGAACAGTACAACTGCCAGCTGAAAGGATGGGGGACTAGAAAAGTTCTAATCTTGTTGAAAAACTAGAACTGATTGTGTGACCTTCGACAAGTCACCTTACCTTTCCTGTGAACGCTCAACACACTTCTAAAGCTGTGTATAAACAGGATAGATGACACTGAAAACCAGTTGTTGCAAGTGCACAGTGCTTGCCTGTGTAAATTAAATCTCTTCTAGCCATTCCCTGGAAATGCTTGCATAGGAATGCTGATTCATTGGCATTAACGCCACTTTCATCTTCATTTTCATTTCACTTCTGCTCTTTCCCTTTTCTGGTCTGCAATATTTAGCATAATACATAAAACCAAAAGTGAACATACTACAATTATCCCCTTTTAATTCATATTCTCTCTTTTCCCAGCCTCTCTTCCCATTAGTACTTTCCCATTAGGCAAATACTAACTAACCAATATAATTGCTATACAAGAATTCCACCTCCTGAAGTTGGTCCAGTGCCTATGTTTGGTGTCCCCCACTTCTCACAGATGAAAAAAACAGAGGCAGGATATTGTCATGAAGGCATGGACAGATTTCTTTTTATAAGCTTTTTGTTTGTTTACTATTATTATTTGGTTAATGGAAAAAAAAACAATTTGGCTATATCCACCAATTTGATATGTGCCATTACGTGTCAGCGATGCTCCTCTGACTTATACATTGGCCAAACTGGACTATCTCTGTGCAAAAGAAACAGATTCAAATCAGGTAACAAGAATGGTGACCTTCAAAAACCAATAGGGGAACACGTCAACCTCCCTGCATATTCTGTGAAAGATAAGGCAGCTATAGTGCCTCCAACAGAAAGACTTTAAATCACAACAAGCAAGGAATCCTAGACTAACACAGCTACCTCTTTGGAACTTAAATCAAGACTCCAGAGGGAAACTGCAGAGTTAGAATTCATATGCAAATATGGCACTATTAAATTAGGTCAGAATAGAGATTTGGGATGGCTCACTCATTACAAATGGTGATTTTCCCCTCACTCCACCCCTTTAGCCTCATATGTTGTTCCACAGTGTTTAAATCAAACTAACTTGCTTGGTTTGCTGGAAAGTCTGAACTGAGCTTATGACTTATCCTTCTCTGCATTTATATATTCCCTTTCATACTGTAGCTTCCATTTCATATGTTGGAGGTTGTAAGATTTTACCCATGAAAGCTCATGAAATAAATGTTAATGTTTAAAAGTGCCACAGGACTCCTTGTTGTTTTTAGCTATATAAGATTTCAAAGCTGTTACTTATTTGTCAATAATATTACATTTAATTTAAACAAAATTGACAAATTAATTTCTTTTTTATTGTAAGCAGCTAGACTCTACTGGAAAAAGTGACCTTTCCTCCATGGAATTGTTGTCTAGTAACCTGTGGACTGTGCTTATAATGGAGAAGCTTTCACACAGCATACACAAGAGATGCACCAAAAAGAAATTGGGTCATCTTTTTCTCTAGTGTATTTAGGCAGCACAGGGCTTCCCAGGTGACAAGCTAGAATTCTTTAGCTAGGTTCTTTGATTATGGTTCTAATCTTGAACAAGTAATGTATGACGTAGCATGTTAATATTTTAGTGTAACTTTTCCTTAATTTTTCTTTTAAAAAGCAACATAATGGAGTTCAGAGCTGGAGCAGTACCTGACAGTAATGACATCTAATTTCCATCAATAGATCTCAAAGTGCTTTACAAAAGAAGTCATGATTCCCATTTAGCAGATGGGGAAACTGGCAAAAGGCAGTGACTTCCCCAAGGTCACCCAGCAAAACAATTGGTCAAACTGGAGTTAGAACTGGGTGGGCAAGATACAGCTTGCAGGCCAGATCTGTCCTGTCTCACAGTTTGGTCTAGCCCACCATAACCCCTGGCCAGCTTGCCATGCTCAACCCTCCCCGGGTGGCTCCAGGACTGACTCTCTGATGACCCAAGGCTGACTCTCCACCACCATCCCACCCCCAGCTGGCCCCAGAGCCAGCTTTTTGGTGCCACACAGCCCTGCAGTCAGCTCCTCAGGGCTGGCTTTGTGCTCCCATGCCAGCCCTGCACTCCCCCCACTGGCTCGCTGGGGACAGCTCTTTGCCGCCCTGCAACTGACACTGCACTGCTCTGGCCGGCTCCCGTGGCACTGGGCAGCTCCATAGCTGGCTCTGCATGGCTGTAGCCTCACCTCCTCAGCTGGCTCTGGGGCAGGTTCTCTGCCACCACATGACCCTGAAGCCAGCTCTGCATCCCTGCACTGGCCCTGCCACCCCCTTCCCCACCCTATCAGGTCCCTGGGCCAGCTCTGTACTGTCCCCCCTCCCCCTGATGGCTCTGCCATTCCTCCTCCCTCTGCCTTGCTGGCCAGCCAGCTCTCTGCTGGCCCTGTGGCCCATCCACCAAAATGATTGTTCATCCTTGGGCTAGAACCTGTGTCTCCTGAGTCCTGGTCCTATGCTCCAGCCACTAGAAAACATAGTATTTACAGTCGGGCCTCACTCTATATATATCTTTGTTTTTAAAGGCTGAAGTTTAGCTTTCTGTTTCTGCTTCAAGCTTTTGTTTCTCCATTAAATGTAGTTTGTTGGAAAAGAGCAGGCTCACCTAAGAAGTGTTATAATATAGTGCAGATGGAAGGTTTAGATTCCAAATACCACTCCCCTCCCCCTGCCCTATGCACTTTTAACACACTTGTCACTGGAAAACTAAAAAATAAAGCACCAAATGTTTATTCTAAAAACTGGAGTGAAAAGTTCTCCAACTCTGCAATGGCGGCTAACTAACAAAAACACTCCAAGAACCACAATAAAGTACCATAAAACCTCTTGTGTCACTCAGCAGGTTGTTGCTACATATTGAAATAACCGTGCAACACTATACGCAAATATGTAAAAAGTCAAGAGAGAGTAATGCAAGCCAGATTGTGGTGTTTATCAACTTGTCTGTTGCTGGAAACATCCTCTTCATGGTTTTTTAATGCTGAAAAGGCCTACAATAGAACCTACATTTCCGAAAGCTTCCTGTTATGCAAAACATGGCTATGTTCCCCAACTCTAGCTTCAAAAAATTAAGATTTTGGGTAAGAAAGGCAATTTTCAATTTTTTTTATGTCCCCCATAATATGTGGAAAAAAGGGTCATAGTGAATGAGTATAATGCATTTTGTCCTGTAGGCTTCCAAAGCAATTCCTGGTTGTGTATATGCTATCTGATATTCTAAGCTTACAGAGCAACAAGGAAAAAGGAATGGTGCAATTGTGAGTGATACTGTAGCCTAGGGTGTTCATAGGTGGGTTATAACTGTGGCCTGAATTCAGGAATAAGAATAATGAATTCCTGGGTTCTCACACCAACTCCGGTGGCACTGGGAAGTGCCTTAGGACTCAAGGCCACTCTCAGAAGGAAACGCTATTTGACTTCATTTGGAACTGTGTTGGGCTCAAGTTTTTTCTTACCTATCTTGGAAAGATTGTGAAAGGAGTAATTAGATAGTGCTTTTGTAAATTACTTGGGATATGTAAAGCTTTTTCACTGAATGGGGATCTGATCAGGAGAAGGGGGAGTTCAGTGACATAACACCATTGACCCAGTCAGGCCTGGTCTATACTTAAAAGTTTTGCTGATGTTCTCCCACTGAGATAGCTACATAGCCACTTGTTTAAGTGGTTTTATTATGTCAGCAGGAGAGCTCTCTCCCATCGACATAACATGGCTATACAAGCACTCTTACAGTGGCACAGGTTCAAGTATGCAATAGCCCTAAGTCACCTAGGGTATGTCTACCCTGGAGGCTTAAGTTGACTTAAGCAGGCTTAAATCGACTTCAGCAACTCTGTGACCACATTTGGAGTTCATAACTCCAGCCCTTAAAGTTGACTTTAAAGATTAAGTCAGCTTAACACAATGTGCCCATTAAAGTTAACTTAATAAAGTCAACTTAGTGCATTAGAGCCATTTAAGTTGATTTTATAAAGTCGACTTAAGCCAGGGGACCCATTATAGTCAACTTATTAAGTTGACTTTAATGGGTCCCCTGGCTTATGTTGACTTTATAAAGTTGACTTAAACAAATGGGACCTCACTAAGTCGACTTAATAAAGTTGACTTTAATGGTATGTTTATACTGATGGTGGCAAATTCGCAACCATCAGTTCGTCCTTCTTGAAACAGATTGTGGCAAATACGAACTCACTGTGCCACTCCTGGAAGCCAGCCCTGGAAGTCCTGAGGGTCAGGGGGTGTAGGGGAAACT
This sequence comes from Podocnemis expansa, assembly GCA_007922195.1. Taxonomy (NCBI): domain Eukaryota; kingdom Metazoa; phylum Chordata; order Testudines; family Podocnemididae; genus Podocnemis; species Podocnemis expansa. Next base: position 48,169,238 of record ML681964.1, read on the forward strand.
GCAAGCAATTTGTGGTTGGCTTTCCCTTAATGTGTACGAAGCTGCTGTCAGTTAAACAAGGAATTTTATGTTCCTTGCGTAACCAGCAGTCGACTGCTGCTGAAAAAGCCCCAAGTGTAGACTAGGGCTATGTTTACCGTATTAAGTTGACTTACCTGAGCCCTGTAGTGTAGAGATAGCCCTAGTTCTTGGAGCCTACTAGAATTTGCTTGGATTTTGCTGGTGGAATCTGAACTGGAAAAATGAGTACTCTTGTCATTTCAATCCCAGCCTATGCTCTGCATTTCCCATCTGGCTAATGGGGTGCCTGCAGTGTAATGCCCTGTTCCTCCTGGCATGTGGCACAGTAGTTTTAACAGCTATTTTAGTAGCAGGACTTCTAGCAGCTGTCAGCCCCAGTCAATTGTACTCTAGAGCAGCAGTCCTCACAACGTACTGGTTCCTGTATCCACGGCCAGATCAACACAGGGGCTATAATGGCTCAAGCCCCAGGTCCTGGCCTAAAGGGGGACCCCAGGCCCCAGCCCCTAATGGCCTCTGCAAGAGATGGCAGCTGCTGGTGGCTGGTCATAGTACTGGCAGGGCGTGGTTGGGAGAGGAGGCCCTGGAGCCAGAGGACAGGTTCTGGGCACTCCAGTCCCCCCTCACCATCCCTTGGCTGGTTTGTCTGTCGCCAGGAGTTGGGGGAGACTGGTGCACGTTTACTCTGCTCTGGGGGCAGACTGATTGGATTAGGGTTGGGGTGGGAGTGCCCTCTGGTTCCATCGTTCCCAGTGAGAGTGGTGGGCCCTGAGTTGGGAGGGGGGCTGTGATGGTGGGCAGCAGCTTGGAGCCCTTAATCTGGCCCTGCCTGTACCATCTTCTGAAGTACCCCTGCAGATTTCTCCTTCTGTGCATAATTATTTGAGCCCTTAATAGGCTTAGCTTTAGTACCTATAGTAGAATAAATGCCTAAGGAAGCCACAAGTGTTTGATTAGAACTGAGGCTGGCCAGAAAAAAATTCAATTCTATGAAGAATTTGGAGAGAGTTTGACATTGCTTTTGTTCCAATGCAGAATGAAAATAGTACCTTTCAAAATTATTTACAACAAACGTGGAGCGAAAGGGAGAGCAGCTTGGACTAGCCAATACTGTTGGTGGTTAGGGCACTACAATGGTCTGGAAGTGAGTGATTTTACCTGGGCGCCTGTCAGGCAGCTTCAGTTCAAAGGCCCTTAGCGGCTCTGACCCTTTCCCCTAAGCAGGGCCCCTGCATGTTTCCAGTGCTGGGCAAACTGCACAGCGGATACCGCTGCTGGGGGAAGGCTCAGATTGCAGCCAGCTGGCTGCTCCACAGCTGAATAGTCTTTGCTGCAGGTCCCTTCGAGGAACGAGGGGGTAATTCGTTTTCTATGCCCCTTCAATGTTATTTTGAGTTTTAAAAAATGCTTTTAGGAAAGCACAATCTTTCTAGTATATATAAAGTTAACATTTAGAACATTTTACATCTAACTACATTTATCTTAGAGAAACAAAATATGCTTAGATGCTATTCTTGTGATCAGGGCCATCCCTGGGGAGGGGCAAGGGTAAGTAGGGTGACCCCTCTGGGCCTGCGCCACCACTCCCTCCACTGCTGTTTTGCTCCCCACCTGCCCCTCTGCCTTCCGTGGCAAGCAGGGGAGGGGCAGGAGTGCAGGACTTGGCCTCTGGGCCAACCCACCCCCTCAATGTGTGGGGGATGCCCCCCCCACATGCCAAATGGCCCCGGGCCCTGTCCCCTGCCCCAGGGGATGGCCCTGTGTGTGATGGAGAAATATATTTTATTCTGAATTGCAGAAAAAGTAATTAAAATCATTTCAACAAACTACTGCATAGTAGTAGTTGTAGTCTGCATTTATGAACCTTGGGTTTCAAGGCCCTCTGAAAGGAGGAGCAGGGGAAGCCATGTATATTGTGTGCGTGAGTGTGGGGAGGGGCTGGGGAAAAAATATCACACTATTCCTGCCACACAAGTTGAAAATGTTCCTGTTACGTCTTTGAAGGGGCCTTTCCTCTTTCCAGTTGACATGACACATGAGGATGAAACATGTAAGAAAACTTGCATTTCTTCACCTGACGCGCCTGCTCCCTCTTTGTCTGACAGTCTTGCATGTCCAATGTAAGACACAAACCAGCTGCACTGCCAGTCTGAAAGGTAGTAGCCCAGGTTTCGCCTGTGGGCAGATATTTACTGCTACATCTGGCTTTGCTTTGCTGTATTGTTAACCTCCCTTTTCCCTTCTACATTTGTTTTCTTTTTATTAAATTTCCCGTCTGGATCCTCAGCTCTGTATTTCTAATGTCAACAACTGCTTTTATCACAGATAATAACTTCCTTTTACAAAAAGCCTGTACCATCCTACATGCTTTTCAAATTACATTTTATGAACAAACACTGAAGTACAGTATTTGGCAGTGCATACAATCATATATATTTATAGTGATCTAATTCTAATGTGCAGGAGCCAAGAGCCAAGTTGGTTGCTGTTTTCTTAATAATGTATTACTTGACAATGTAACTACTTCTCACTGCAGCTTAATTAAGTTTGCATTGTGATACTGTGATGTTTATGAAGTAAATTATGTGGTGCACATAAACATCTGTAAAAACAATTATAAAAATATGAGCCATTCCTTTAGCACTCCAGAGCTACTAAAATCTGAGATCATTAATGCAGTGAAAATATTGTTTTTTGTGAGTAAACAGCTGAAATAAAAGGGGTGAGGAATTCTCAAGAGAGAGGAAAGATGGTTGCGTGATTAATATTCAGAGTGGGGAGTCTGATTGGAACTCAGTATCCTGCTTTGTCACAGACTTTAGGTAAGTCACTTAGACTTCAGTAGATCACAGTGGAAGTTAGGAACATAAATAGTTTTGAGAATCTGGTCTTTATCCTTGTAGCTGACCCTTTCGGGGTCAGAGATGTTTCTGGCCCAGTAGGGTGAGTCTGTAATACAAACAGCTGACCAGCCTGCAGGCAGCAGTCTATAGACCAAGGCAGGGCAAGGTAGCTGTGGAAGTGCAGCCCCCCAACAGCCAGGCAGAAGGATGAAGTAAGTTGCTCCAGACCAGGTAGGAAGAGGGCAGCAGGGGGATGCAGGCCCACCTGACTCCACTGCATCCCAGTCCAGGGCCCTGGTAGTGACGGGCTGTCCTGTCACTGAGGCAGCAGGTCTCCCACCAAAACATGTTGCTGCAGCTTTCAGTCACCCTCCAGCTGGACAGGGGTCGCAAGTCTGGCAGCTCGTCGGGGTCATCTGCAGAGAGCAGCTTATCCAGGTTACGGGGTCCTGGCAGCTCCTCAGGTCCACAGGGCTCAGGGTCTGCTGGCCACTCCTCTGGGTCCTCTCTGGAGGTAGCTCCTCCAGATTGCATGAGGCCATGGACCCCTCCGGCTCACTGAGCATGGGCCAGCTGGGACGGTCGTCCAGGCCCCAGGCGGCGGGGAGCTCCAGCCAGGTCTCTTTAGTCTTGGCTTAGCTATGAATTCAGGAGCAAGGGAGAGACATTCTTCCCCTTCAGCCACTGGCACCTCATTGAGCTGAACGATCAGCCCTTTATACTTCCTCTACCTAGACCCGTAACTGTGCTTCTGGTCAGGTGGAGGCTGACTGCCTGGCCCCACCTCCCAGCAGGGGATTGGCTCTCCCTCTCGGTCAGTCTCTGAGGGTGGCCATGTTTTCTGCTCTTTACACTGCTCCTTACAACCCTCTTGTGCATTCGTTTCCCCATCTGTAAAAAAGGAATAAAATTTGTCACAGTGACACTAAATTAGTGGATGTAGAAAGCCTTGAGATCCCCTTTTGGAAGTTGCTATGCAAATGAGAGTTTTTATTGTTTTTCATGTCTCCTAATATCCATGTCCATTGACATGGGCAGTGTTAGAAACTTAATGCATTATTACACAGTTGTGCAATATATTAGTGTTTTTTAGTTATAAAACTTAAGAGACTCATTCAGATCTAGTTAAGACACAGGGAAATAGTTTTAAAAGACTGTGATCGCTAATGATTTCAAATCCAGGTAGCAAATGAACAAAACCTTCTTCAGCAGATCATGCTTCCTTGAATAGTCACACTTACTTGTGGTGATTTTGTCTTTGCAAGTTTCTAGCACACTTGGAAATTGTCGGACACTGTTCTTGGAAAATGTCCTGGAGTGTAATGAGGTAAGTGGAAATTGGAAGTACAGACACTTACTGGGCCAGATTCTGGATCTTGCTAGAGCTTTGCTCATCACAGCTCAACAGGGATACAGAGGTGGATCCGGGCCCGTGCAGATGCAAGTGGTCTCTTGGTGAAGTTTCTTGTGACCTCAGGGCTGCCAAAGCAACCATTCCTGCAGTTGGAAATCACTGGTCACCCCTTTGCCTCCAGCACGCATCTTATTCCAGGGGTGTTAGGTGAAGCTCAAAGGCTACAAAGTGGTAGGAGCTCTTATGTACTACCTTGCCCACCAGGCTGGGACAGGTCCATCCCTTGGGGGACAGGGCCCGTGGTCAGTCGGGAGGGTTGGGGAGGATAGGATGGGTTAACCCAGAGGCTGGGCACCGCTCTCCTGCCTTTCCCCTGGGCTGGCTGTTCTGCCCTTGGAGTGGGGCAGGCCAGCCCAGAGGCTAGGCCCCACATTCCCACCCCTCCCTGCTTTCCATTGAAGGGAGCAGTTCGGCAATGGGCAGGCCCGTGGAACTGTGGGGCCTGGGACGGTCGCCCGGCTTGCCCTCCAAGGACGGGCCTGGGTTAGGGCTAGACACAATCTATTCTTTATAAATATTTACATGGAAAATATGCTTTAACACATCAGCCAACATCAGGCATTTTATTTCTGAGCTAAGCAAAATTTTAAAGGCCAATTCATGCTCTTCTATGAAGGTATCCAATATGCTCTGTAAGTACAATGGAAAGTTGATTAAGCTTGACTTGTACACTGCTGTGGCTGCCAGTGGATTCCCTCACCCAAGGGCTGGACCAGCTAAGCCAGATTCAGCCCTGCTGCTGTAGTTGTACTTGGCAAAAGGAAGGCTAGGAAAATTGACCAGGCTTTCCCACTGTCAGGGAGAGGTATCAGTTTAGAGAGGGATGTAGTAGCAACTCAAGAGGATTAGAGAGTTTTAGAAAATATGAAATGTTTCTCTCTTTCTGGGCCACATATGCTTGGCCTGAGGCCTCAGTTCTGAAAAAAATTAAACTATTGTGAGGCTTGCTGCCTGGGTGTAGCATTTGAGTTTTGTCTTGTCACAATCAAACAAGAACTCTGCGTGGGCCAGGCTGTGGAGGATGTGGTCAGACCCTTCCCTGTCTCATTTGATTCCCTCTGGCAAGGAATGGTGAGAACGCTGTCTCCTTGCTGCATCAAGGGGTGTCTCAACTCATACAACATTTATCACTCCTGTTGGGAATACTTGACTGCATGAGCTTAATGCCTGGTCTTCAAAAGCATATTGCTGGATGAATAGGACATAAAAGGGCCATGAATATGACTGAATCAAATTCACTTTGAAACTTAATGGAATAGTTGTGGTAAATACTGTGTGAATAATGGTTCGTTTGGTTTTCTTTTGTTCGCTGATTGGATTAAAAAAAGTAATTTTGGACTGATGAAAAACAATTTTTTTTTTTTATTTTGTTGCTGGAAACAACACCAACACCAATAAAGGTTTCTCTTGCAGGCACTTTTAACTATTTTTATTAAGAGCAAAAGAAATTTGGAAATACCATCCGCAAACCAAAAGAGGAGACGGTGCCTCCTTATCCTGGCTAGCCTCTCCTTTCACTTAGGTTTCTTCAGCAGATAATTCTCATCTCTAAATCAGAGACAATACGATTGAGTTTGAGTCTCAATTTTTTCAGTTTAACATACATTTACAAATAATCTGTTTCAGTCAATTGACTTCAGTGTTTGCAGCAAACTTAATAAACCTGACACATTTTGGATTACATAGCAAAATACAGACCTACCCTTTTGGTTTTCTAGAAAAACTTAAGAAAACCTATTCCTGTGCATGTTGCCAACTAAGTTTCAGATGTACAGTGGTCTTATCCAAGAGCAAAGGTGTGCTAGGTTGCTCCTAATGGGATTTAAAATGCCTTACTGGAGAATAAGCCCTGAGGAAAAAAACCACTTCAAAATTACTTAATTTTTTTTTTTTTTTAATTTTCCACACTTTTTTCATATTAAGAGAGAAGTTCTTGTTACTGCAGCCTTCTGGCTCTGCAGGAAAGATTTATTCCCAGGAATCTGTACCTCCTGCCTTTCCCCTGGGACTCTGCCAGGGAAGAGACAAATGACAGCTTTGCTGGATGAGCTGTGTATTATCTCCCAGTACCTATGGCATCCTTGGGCTCTAGCTGGTGCCCTCTCCTGCTGTAGCAGATGACTATGAGGACAGTGTGCTGCTGCAATTCCCCTTACTCCCCAAATAGACTTGTAGCTAAGGGTGATCCACAGGCAGACTTTTACCAGTGTAAATGGAAATAGCTCACCTCCATCCTTTAGAAGTCTGTTACTATCATTTTATGCCCATTTGGGTTTCAATTTAGCTGAGCGTTTTGTAAGCCAAATATATTTTGTGACTGATGGCCTATTTATTCAATGGTTAATGTTAACCTCAAGTCATACGCACACATATCACACATATGTAAAATTTATGAAGAAGTTTCCTCTCATTAGGTTAGGATTTTGTGGTGCCTGAGATGCTTCCAGCTTCTTGATCACAAAATACTAACATTTCCAAATCTTCATGATAAGTTTAGGGTAGCAGGAGCACAGGAGGAGCAAGCTTGGAGAAAATACCACTTTGGCCAAGAAACACACAGTCTGAAGAGCAGCTGTACTGTGAATATAACAAACATTCACATACACTTGTAGGCTGGCTTGAAAAGGATAGAAACCAAGCCTTGATTCTTTTAAAAACATTTCTTTGTTTACATAGGAAAAAAATCAATATCTTATAAGCAGATACTTCTTCCCTCACCCATGATATTACAAAGGATCCAGCTGATCTTGCGGCAGCAATTTAGGGCATAGTAAAATGTATTTCTCATTGCTTTGACAACTGTTCATTGTCAATTCCTTTTCAATAGTCACACATGTTTTTTGGAGATTTTCTGCCCATTTTTAAGTGAGAGTAATTAGCTATTGAAATAATTGATCAAGGGACATGGTAGTTTCTTCATCAATGGCAATTTGAATATCAGGCTTATAGGTCTTTTGAAAAGATATGTTCTAGGAAGAGTTTTGGGAGAAATTCTGTGGCCCATGTTATACAAGTCAGACAAGATGATCAAAACTGGTCCCTTCTGGCCTTGGAACTTATGAATTAAAGCCCCCTTCACCAGGTAAAAGCGCACAGCATAGCAAAACCAAATATTATGTGTAGTGATGGGAAGTCTCAAAAAGTTTGGAGTTTGTCTCATATGAGCATCCAAGGGCACTAGGTTCTGAATCTGGTATTTCAAGTCTGGAGCCATCACAGTCTCCTGCTTTCTCATAACTCCCTCCCCAAAAAGGCCCTGAGACAGACTATTGACTAACAGTTATCTCTAGCTTAAAGTCTTTATTTATACTGTACCCGGCATCATGGTATTTTCTTAGGCACTTTCAACTGCCTACCATCTCTAGTGGGTGGTTCTTTAGGGAGAACAGGACTTACACTTGCTTCCCCTCCAGCTCTAATAATCTTTGGTGGAAGCTTAGAAATAAATGCCTCTCCAATTCGCTGCTCCCTGCTGAGGTGTGCAAAGAGTCATTTAAACTGTTACCATTTCAGATTATCTGTATATTATTTCAAGCTCTGCTGTTTTCACAAATGGCTCAACATCAATGGTCTGCAAAAGAGAGTTCAGAGCATCTCACCGTAGTGTGAGACTCACTGGCTATGTCCACACATAACTTATTTTGAAATAACAATGTATTTCAAAATGAGTTATTTTGAAATAAAGTCCTTATTTCGAAATAAGTTAATTCGAATTAAAGGAAAGCCTGCTATTGAAATGGCTGTTATTTTGAAATGGTTATTTTGAAATAAGGTCGTTTGGACATGTTGTTTCAAAACAGTTGTTTTGAAACAATGGTGTTGTTTCGAAACAACATGTCCAAACGGCCTTATTTCGAAATAACCATTTTGAAATAACAGCCATTTCAAAATGAATGGGGTTTAAGCTGTTTCGAAATGACGGTTCTTATTTTGAAATGACAGAGGCTGTCATTTTCAAATAAGAACACGTTGTATGGACCTAATCTTTTTTATTTCAAAATAACCAGTGTTATTTCGAAATAAAAGAGACGTGTGGACATACCCACTGTTTGTGCAAACATTGTGAGAACCTCATCTGGGAGGTGCTGTAGAAGAGCGTAGTATTGTGATGTTTGAAACTAAACATTCATATTGCACATACATTGATGTAACTCTGAATTAGAGCTCACTTTCGAGGGCCATTTCTGCACTTATTAAAATCCAGTCCTGGAGAGCTGGAAGGGTGGACACCAAGTTTGCCACCTTATTCCTAGGTTTGAGTGCTATTCCCTGCCTATAGTGCTATTAAGAGAAGTAGTGTTCTTCTTTAGATTTGGGGTGAATAATTAAAAAAACTGGTGGTGAGCTGGAGCAAGAGGAAGTGCTGAATTTGGGATTTGTGAACTACTTCCTGAATGGACTGAAGGATAAAGGCATACATTAAACTTGCCCTCCTGCTTTAATGAAAAATGCATGAGGGAGGCCAAAACATGAAGAGCTATGTAAATAAAAGGCAAATAGATAAGATGGAGTTTCCTATGATCTCTCCAGAGCCACATTGTCTCATCTTCATCATTTAATTACAGATGCAAAACCGAATGAGCTGTGCCAAAGTAAACTATTCTGAAACTGAAGCGAAAAAAAAATCTGGGTGTATAGCAACTTTCTGATAAGGATTTGCATTTATCTGTGGAAAGAAATGTGAAGCTATGTGCTGCCAGAAGTTGTATCTTCTATAAGCCACATGCACTACATTTTGGGCCCGCTTACTCAGCTACTTCATTATTTTTTGACAGAAGTTTTTCTTAGGAGTAATACAGTTATTTCATATCACTTGGAAAGTTAACCAAAGTGTCTAAACTCTTTTTGCCACAGTTTGCAAACATTACTGTACAGTTGACCTAGCGCTTGTCCAAATGAAAGTGCATTCATGTTTGTTCAGAAAAGCTGCTTCTCTCTCTCTCTCTCTCTCTCTCTCTCTCTTTTTTAACCACAAGAGAAGTAATACGTATTGGTGTTGGGGTGGGGGAAATTTTTTCCGCATAGTTTGTCAGTACAGTTTTATAGCTTCTTTAGGAGATTTTTTCCCTCCATACAGTGACTATTTGAGCAACAGTTTATACTCCTTACAAATATATGTGAACCAGTAAGTTCCTCTGACATATTTATTGGCACCTGGGAGCAGCTTGCTGCAAATATATTGGAGAAGAATGGAATAAAGTTACATCTACTATAAAAATAGGATATATTTTTTTGTAAATTATATCTTTCATGCAACTTCAGAGGTTGGTGTATGAAGGAGTTGGTTGTGATCATTTCGTTGTTTATCTTTACTTTGTTGTTTAGGGAATTCTTTCTGGTATCATGCTTTATGAGTGGTTGGAAAAAAAAAGTCATTAGTATTAGTCAGACATTAACCTTGTGACCTCCTTGTTTATATACCTACTGTAATTCTGTTCTGCTTGTGTTTCTGAGGTTAGTAAAAGCAAACTTGTGTGCACAGTCCCTGGATGTCAGTGGGTAAGCTAAAATGTTTGTCAAAGTTACTGATGCTGCATCCCTACAAAACCAATGTTTTAAAGGAAAAGCAGCTGCTGAGATTAATTGAGACGGGACCTTTTTAAGGAGTGTGTGTGCGGGGGGGGGGGGGGTGAGAGATAGTTGTGTGTAAATACAAATTTGAGAATTACTGTAGTGTTCAGGGGTCTCTCTCGGAATCAGGGTCTCATTGTGCTGTTAAGATATTTTTGTATGAATAAGAAAGTTTATGCAAGAATAATATGCTCACAAGAATACTATAGTGAAATTGTAAATCTGAGCTTGTAACTAAGGTACACTTTCCCTAAAATAGCTATATTTCCTTAATCTAACTAAGCATTAAGGAAATATCAGTATTTTAAAGGCACCATATCACAGTGGGATCCTGATCTTGACTGGGGACTCTAGCTACTATATTTACTACTAATTATAATGGCACCTGTGTTAAACTTCCTACTGTAAAAATACCACAGAAAATGTAAGGCACTCAGGAGCCACCGATATCAAAGTAAATTTAAAGGGAGCGATTTCCCTGTCTGTCATGGACACATACATTCTCTGGCTACTCTCAGAGTTCATTTAACATTGTTGCTCAGCAAAACACTTCTGAACAATTTTTTCCCCATTGGAATAAAGAACATAGCAGCAAATGCCAGCTATTCTTTGGAAATATCCTAGGTGAAACTGTTTCCAGATTTCTCTAAAGACGTCTTCAAGCCCCCTCCCTTACTGTTCAGATTGCACAAATTAAATACAGTGTGATACTATCAGTATATTATTATTCTGGAGAGGGGGTAGGATAAACATTTCCAGCCAAGTGCATTTTAATCTGTATGTTTTTCTAATGGTGCAGCTTACTTCCTTGGTTATGTTTATAAAAAAACATTTTTTGTTTCCATGAGAAAACAGCTTAATGAACTCCCTAGTTCCTTATTCCTCCCATTCTGCAAGAGCACACACTCCCTTGGTAAAAGTTCCCTGTTAAACTATTGGCAGGACTTCACTGACAATATCATGTATCTTAGACGAGCAATCACATATCATGTGATTAAATGATACTTAGCAAATAACTCATAGGATTGCAGTTGTTCACACAGGGCCTGATCCAATCTGACTGAAGTCAATGGCAATCTTTTCATTGGCTTCTGGGAGCCCTGGATCAGGCTTTGCTTGAGTTAGGAATAGTGAATGTGTTTATTGAAAATCCATTGGTTCCTGAAGAAAGAAAGGAGGTAAACTTGCTAGATAATTAATTTTAACTATTAAGCCCAAGAAACGATCTCTCCAAGTTGTCTATCTACACCAGCAAAATACTGTTGTTTAGCTTTCCATTAAGGAATTTACAGCTCAGTCTTTTAAATCCACAATGAGACGATTGCCATAGGTAGAAGATTGCCATAGGTAGAAAATCAACATGAAGGATCACAAATGGAGATGTTGGAAGGCTTGGGCAAAGAGAACTTTTGGGAGCAAAAACAATCAGCAGAGGGAGAGACACTTCTAATCCCAAACAATATGACATGGTTCAGTTGTTTGTCAAGGAAAGAGGGAAATTCTGGAAAGAAGGATGGGCCCATGTTTGGAATTAAGTAGTGGAAGGTCTGGCTTCAGCTCCTGGTCTACTACAGGTGTCCACTGTCATCTTAGACAAGTCACTTAGGTCCAGATTTTTAGAGGTATTTAGGCACCAATGCACTTTGTTGCAGTGCCTAACTGATTTAGGAGCCTGGTCTATCCCTGATAATTAGTTGACCTAGCTAGGAAGAATTTCACGTCATGTGTGATATAGTTAGGTCAGCCTAACCCTGCTATAGGTGAAGTTAGATTGAGGGAAGAATTTTTATGTCAATCTAGTACTGCTTCTCTGAGAGGTGGATTAACTATATCTATAGCATAGGTGGTTCCTACCGCGCTACAGTGGTGCAGCCTTCAGCACCATAGCTATGCCATTGTAGCTGTGGTAATGTAGATGTGCCCTAAGACTTATTTTCCTGAGGGATTTTGGTAAAAAATGAGGGATTTTGGCTCCTAACTTTCCTGAGGGATTTTGGCTCCTGACTGCCTAAATTCCTTTTGAAAATGAGATTTAGGGTACTAATTCTGTTAGGTGTTTCATCACTGAGCACAGAAGAGACTAAACACCTTGAACAATCTGAGCTTCAGTCTTTCTATGTGTAGAATTATATTTCCCCACCTCCAAAGGTTGTAGTGAGGATAAATATATTAAAGATTGCCAGGGTCTCAGATACTGTGGTGATGGGTGTCATATATGTACCTCAGATGTATCCAGGGCAATCTTCTGAAACTTGCAGCTGGCACAAAGGATTTGGGCTAGTGGATCAGCTTCTTGTTGCAGGTAGTGTGTGGACATAAACATAGGATAATCTGTTCCAATTTATTTTTATTTATAGGATTCAAGTAATTCTTATTAGTGCTTTGACCCAGACTCAACCAACCAACCAAAGCAGCAGTAAAGTATATACAAGTTTGTATTTTGGCTGGAGCTCCAAGGACAGAGGCTCCATTAGCAGGTAACTGCCAGTCAGACTGGTCTCTCACAAAACTTGTGCCCAAAGTGTGGTGCAAGACTTGTGTCTTGAGTCCTAAGATCCCTTTGCAAGAACTGCTTGGCTGGGGCTCAAGAGGCATATGTCACTCTAACCCAGTGGTTTTCAAACCTTTTCCTCAAGACCCAGTTGAAAAAAATCATTTATGCTCACAACCCAACAATTACATCTTTCAGCAATGTATTCCAGTCTTTCAGCGACTGCTATAGGGGTGCAATGACCCAGCACCCTGAGGGTCTGCAAATCAGTACTGGGTCCTGACCTGTGGTTTGAAAAACTACTGCTCTAACCCATGGTGTAGACACAGTTGGTATCTCTGATAAGCACAGGGTGACTATTAAGAGCCTAACAGGTTTGATAGGTTCTGCTTTTGAGATAGTAGCTGAACCATCATGGTAATGGAGATTGCTTAATACTCCAGTCAAGTTCCTTAAACTCTCAGTTAAGCCCCATCTGAGAACACATGAAATATGCCCTCTTATGTCTGGGTTCTCTGCTTATATTGCTATCATTTCCCTTGCCATACCTTGGTGAGACGTGGAGCCTGCAGTTGGAAGCTTTTCTGTGATGCAAGGTTATTACAGGCTGACATTGTTGCATGTGTTGTGTGAATGGCTCCAGGGACCCTGCTTATTTTATCCTTCCCTACAGAAGCGTAAAAGGTGGAATAAAAAGGAACTCCGGAATCTGGGTGCTACTGCAGCCCTTGGCTTGAAGTGGTTAACATTATAGATAGGGTTTACAATTTGACTCAGTGACATTGGGAACCAGCACCATTCAACTGTGCTAGAACCTTTGGGCTTGAAGGCCCAGGTGAGCTCTCACAGGGAATGTAGGAAACTAGATAACATCAACTCCGTGGTAGTCAGAATTGGCAATATATGTGGTCCTTGTTCACAGCTGTCCTGTGGCCCATTTTGGCTAATATAGCTTCCCAGTCCCCAATGGTCCCTTCCAGAATGCTGAGGTCACAAAGGACTTTCTGCAGCTCTTGCACTAGCACCTGGCATAAGGGTTATTTGAGGGTATGTGGCTAGGGCAGTCTTACATCCTGGCTGCCTTGAGGCTCATGGGCAGCTGAGAGCAAGTAAGGGCAGCCCTCAGGACTGCCTTAACGTGCACACCCAGCTGAATCTGCCCTTGCAAAGATGAATCCTGGCCTTTGAATAGATCACGCTCCAGTGATCACGTTTATTGTACGTCAAGCTATGAAGCTTTTCTGGTATGTGGAGCTGTTTTGTTGTACATGACCGCTTCTAATCTTAGGGAGTCAAACCTCAAGGAGGGGAAGAGACTTTGAGATGGAGGTTGGGGTGGGGGTATTGCTTATTTAGTGGCTTTGCTCCCATCAGCTTATATGTGACTATTGTTTGTAACAAACCTAAAACTAGTGCACAGCTGCATCACCCTGACAACTCAGTTACAGTGTGTCCTAGAACTTTGTGAGACAAACATAACTTCTCTGTATGAATATTTCTTGTTATCCTACTCAATATTTCTTGTTATGTTACTCAAGGAAACTGCTAGCTCACCTCTGATGTAGTGTAGTCTATTACTTTTTAAACATGTTACTTCTCTTTTTCTTGCAAACCTCTTGTTTCAGATGCAAAATCAAAATAAGATTTTGGATATGTAACTTTGAAAAAAATTCATTAATTCCTAGAAACTTATTTTATACTGAAACAGAACCTGATATGAGCAAAAGGAAACGAACACAGAGCTTAGAAAATATGACAGCTTTGGCTACAAACTTTATTGAAAGTTGTTTTGGAGCAAAGGTTATTTTTGTGGGCCAGCTCTAAGTCACAGGAAAAGAGCTAATGTGTGTTACTTTTGCTAAGTATTTAAAAGGTATTATTAAATACACCAAGTAGCCATTTCAAATGAATAAAATACAACCCTTCTGCAGAATCACCAGAAGATGTCTCAAGAGAATATTTTCAGATGCCAGACAGTCATGAATGAAACGAATAAATGAAATCTTCTTTTCTTTTAAAGCTAATTTATATTTCATGCTTTTGGCTCCACAAATATATACTGGAGGCAAAACTGGCTGTGTGCCTTGAGCTTTCCCAGGCCATGCAGCAATCCAGAAATAAGGGAACAAAATAGAAAGGGGACCCTGAGAATGTAAGAGGGGAATAACTATGAAGAAAAGCATGAGCTGGGAAGCAAAGCAGGTAGAAAGGAAAAAGAAATGAGGGAGACTAGTATAAGAGAAGTGGTGACCTTTCATATTTTTGATGGGGATGTTTAAGTGTCGCAGAGCATTGTGAGCACAAGGACAAGGGAGTCGCTCCTGAGGATTTATTAGAATAAGGGTGAGAGATTCATTATATTCTCTTGTGGCCTTAAAACCGTCTCACTGTTTCTCAAGTGTTTAGTTTCTTTTTTTCTGTTTGTGACAAGAAATGGCATAGGTTCAAGAAACTCTGGTTAATTCAAAAATTTCTTGCTATTGTTGCTGTTTTTTGTTTCCACTGGTTAAATTCAGTTCTGTGGTCCATACCATTAATTCCCTGCTGTGTTAAAAGACTGGGGATGGGAAAATCTCCTGGCAGCTTTCTGCCCTATGTGGGTCTAGGTCCATTGTACAGTCTGCAGCTGGGACTGCCTTGTAAGACTTCTCTCCTCATCACAGAGGTGGTGGTCTTCTCCCATCCTAGAGAGACTGCAGGGCTCACTCCTAGGCTGTGCAAGGTATTTGAAAAGGATATATAAGGATAGTAAGAAATCAGTGGTGTTATGTTCAGGCTTTCACTGTGAAAGTAGTCATGCAAGACTTGTCTATAATGTGGGGGAGGGGTTTGGGAGGGTTGCCATTGGGGTAGCTGCACTGGTGCAAACCCTTGGTGTAGACCTGGTGAATCAGGGTAAACTGTGACTTGTACCAAAGTAGCTTATCCTTGCCTCTTTCTGAGACTCAACAGCTCTAAAATGTGGAGATTTGTACTTACTGATTAGAGTCACCAACTCTCTGTTTTATAATGAGTCTTCTGATATTTGCTATTTTTCTTAAACCTGCAACTTCTGGAGTCATGTGATGGTATTGAAACCTCAGCTTTCATTTTTTCCCCCCAAAAGTAAACTTTCAGCCCTCACAGCTGCACAGAAAAAACTTGAACCCTAACTGCTCAAAACCCAGAAGACAAATAAAAAAACTCTAACATTTATTAAGTCATGTGAGTTTATTTTTAAAAAAAATCATGATTTTTAGGGCAGTCATGGTTTTCTGGACAGTTGGGGTTAGAGACAGTGTAATGACAGGTACAGAAGCTGTGGTGCTCCTTAGGGATCAGATCTGCTCTTTGGTGCAGCTGTTCGGTTCCCATAGGTTTGAAATGATGAACACTTTGTGGTGGAATGGCAACCTAACCAGGCAAGGGTTCAACACAGTTACAGACTTTGTGCTGTGCTTGGGTTCCTTACGTTTGAAGGCAAAGCTTCCATGATGTGAAGAAAGGCTGCACACGTGCACCAGAAGGGAGTTCTCATTTTAGTAAATGGGAGCTTGGTGCAAAGTTACAGGGTATAGTATGTATACCCCTACTTGGAACTATTGTCTCTAATCAGCATGATTGCAACTTGGATATGTTAAACATTCTTGGTTGCCTTATCCCACTGCTGCATTGTGATTAGATAGTTCACATGCCTAATATAGAGAAGTGCCACCTTGCATCTCCTCAATTTTCACTCTTCTTTTTTCTCCCCTCTTCTTTCCACCAGCTGCTTTTTGGCTTCATCAAATATCACTGGAATATTTTCAATGAGCAGCACTAGATCAGTTCCAATATTTTGTGGTCTGAACTTTTAGAGCTTTTTGGGAAAATGACAGCTATGGTCTGATGCTGTCATTCCTATACTTCTCAGTTATAAATGCTTGTGGCCAAAGAACACCTGCTCAGGATAGGCAAACAGAAAACAGCATGATACTTACTTGGTGCTATACGCTGTTATCAACAGAGCTCTCTTGGCCACTGGTTTTTAGTCTTTTCAGCTACAGGAGTAAGCAGTAGGACATAATAAACTACTAACAGGAACATGTCAACACATGGAAGCATTTATACCCATTCTTAAAAAAAAAAAAGAAACCCTTGATTCACAAAGTGGTACCAGATTTTCCTATGACAGTGTTGTTGTTCAGGACATTTTACAGTTAAAATGCTGCTGGAAGTTGAATAGGAAAATTAAATTGAAGATAAGTTTTAACTTAATTACACATGCAAATATTCCTGTTTTTTAAATATAAACACATTTTTTCATCATTTTTCCCTGAGTAAGACCAGTGTGTTCAGTGACTTACTGACGGCATTGTATGCATTAGTTCCTGTTTTAAGTACACCAAAATCAGGGGATTTACTTGTGCTACATCCTCTCAGGTTTTTATGAAAGTGACAAGTCTGTGATGATGCATAGCATTGTAGGCTGATTCCTCTGTTGCTGCCTCTTCTTGGAGCTATGTATTGACTTTTTCTTTGTAACTTTTTTTTAAATTAAATTAAGGCAATGCTTTGATAAAATGTTACCATACTACAGCATACTTTACTTATACTACAGCATATTTTCCTTATTACTTATTCAGGATCCAGTTAATACTCAAAGTTCCTGGTCATACTCCTCGGAGTATGCTAAAAAGTGACCCAGTTTCTAAATACCTATGCTCTTTTTGGCCCTTCTTTTGTGTATGCATTTGATGTGAAATTTTTTCCATTACAAGAATGGTCCATATTTTGCTATGCTTCGATTCTGTAAGAAGAGAAGTCAGACTTCGTCAGTAGTGTATAATACAAAGTCTTGCTGCAAATAATAAATTAATTTGTTATTCTGTTTAAAATGCAGATCCTGTTCTGGAACATTAAGAAAATAGATCAGGAATCTCCAGGAAGTTGCATTTTATCATAAGATGAGGCTCTTTTAGAATGTCCTTCCAAAACTTTTTAATACTTGGCCACAACTGCCACATGTGCAAGTATGTTCCCCTTTTCCCATAATGCCTCCAACAGAGTGCTTCCTAGTAGCAGAAATATGAGGGATCTTAACTGGAGCCATCTATACAGTAATTTATAAAAATTTTCTTTATGGGCCACATAAATTGAAGATACAGATCTCCTTCCCCATATAGAGACCTACTCATTGAGTTCAGTGTCTTTATCCAAATCCCTTTCTGCTCTTTTCAGGCTTTATAAATGATTTGGTACCACAAATAGAGATTATTACCTGTTATAATATGGGCTATGAAAATATTGGCCTCTGATTGGCTGAAAGCAGCCAGTAGTAGTTATTAATATAGTGGCAAGAGGCTAGACTCACAGGGTATGTCCACAAGTAGCTTTTAAATTGAAACAACATTGGTTATTTCAGTTTTCAAAAGTGTAGGTCCATACAACGTTTTCTTGAATCAAAATGATGAATTCCGTCATTTCAAAACAAGGAAAATTAGAGCGATTCAATAAAACCTCATTTTAAATCTCACTGAGGCTCAGATTGAAACCATTATATTGAAGTAACGCTATGCAGACGTGTTATTTTGATTTAACGGTTGTTTCGATTTAACAGTTTTGCCCTTCTCCTTCCCAGGGTGCCTTTGTCTATTCATATATTGGGTGGGGGCCTGGCCCTTCAAGGGGGCCATCTTGCCACACCTCCCACGGTGTCCCTCTCCTAAATCAAACCAGCAAGTCCTATCCCTGGACATGCTAGTTCGATTTGACTTTCTAGTGTGGACCTGTTAAATTAATTTAGCTTAAATCGATTTAATGATTTTTATGACAATTTTATTAAATTGATTTAAGTTAAATTGATTTAATTGTCTGTGTTTGGACACAGCCACAGACTTTAAGGTCAGAAGGGACCATTATGATAATTAATCTAATCTGACTTCCTACATAATGGATGCCCCAGAACATTGCCCACCCACTTCTATAGTAGACTCTTAACCTATGAGAGAGAGTTACTGAAGTCCTCAAATAACGGTTTAAAGACTTTAAGGTACAAGGAATCCACCATCAAGTGTTGTGTGTCCCGTGCTACAGAGGAAAGTGGGAAAACCTCCCAGGCCTCTGCCTGTTTGAACTGAGGGAAAATTCCTTTCTGATCCTGAGCATATGGACAAGATTCGCCAGCCAGACATCCAAGATAAAATTTTCTACACTAACTCATAACCCACTGCATCAAACATCCTGTCACTGGTCATTGACACATTTACTGCTAGCAGTCAAAGTTGCCAAATTAAATTGTCCCATCATACTATCCCCTCCATATACTTATCAAGCTCACTTTTGAGGCCAGGTAGGTTTTTTGCCCCCTTTTCTCCCCTTGGAAGGCTCTTCCAGAACTTCAGTTCTCTGATGGTTTAGAAACGTGCAACGTTCCCTTTAAGAAGACGATAGAGTTGAGCAACTTATGGTACTTGCTGAACGGCAATTTGTGACGCATGGCGCTGCATGGGCAACAGATTTTTTGGTGCTGGAAGCATCAGCAAGCCTAAGTACCTTAACTGAAAACAAATGCATAGATGTTGTCTTTTTGTTGGAACTTTAATAAAAATGTTAAAGTGAAATACTGCAGTTTTATTAATTTACTGAACAAATGTGAGATGATGGCACTCCTTGCCTATCTACCCTCTACCATCATCTAAACCTCCCAGTTTTTGTCAACTGTCTCTGTCACATTTCCAGAATACAAATGCCCACTTTGTGCTCTTCTGAGCCCCGTTAATAGCTGGTCAGTGGCAGAGCTGCATATGTTTCTGACCATTACTCTAAGCCTCAGCTGAGCAATTGACTGTGCTTCACTTTTAACTGGACACTTAACACCTAATGCAAGGAGTCTTGTGGCACTTAAAGACTAACAGATTTATTTATTGCATGAGCTTTCGTGGGAGAAAGATGTTGTGCTTTCTCCCATGAAAGTCATGCAATAAATAAATCTGTTAGTCTTTAAGTGCCTCTTCAAAGCATCTGACAAAGTGGGATTTTCTCCCATGAAAGCTCATGTGATAAATAAACCTGTTAGTCTTCAGGTGCCACAAGACTTCTTGCTTTTTTTGCTTTACTAGACTAATATGGCTGCCCCTTTGGAACTTAACACTTAATGTTTCCAGACATTATCAGCATTCAGCTTCATCATTTATCACCACTTTTAAAAGCGCAAATGCAGGATGCTGAGAGTTGTGAGTTTTTCCTAAAACTTTTTAACATTTGTTTTGTATTCTTTCTAAGTGAGTCTACTGCTCTGCCCGTGAGCCCCTGCTGCTAGCCAGCTCCAATGCTCTCCAGCAGCCTCAGCTAACCCTCCCTGCTCCTTCCCACAGCCCCAGCTCTCCTCTCTGCTGCCAGCCCCTTTTCTTTTCCCCCCAGAGCCCTGGCTTTCCTCTCTGCCGTGGATCCTCTTTCTCCTTCACCATAGCCCTCGTTTACTTTAACCTCTCTGTGCGGGGGTCTGTGATACCTGCATGGGTGTGCAACAGCCACTGTGTGGCTGCACACTCATGCAGCTTAGAGGGAGCATTGAATTCAAGTCTGAACTTCTTGATGGCGAATTCATATATATTTATTCTTCTGTCCACATTGGTGCTGAACTTAAATAAGTCTTCTCCTGCCCTGGTATTTATCCCTGTGATGTATTTATAAAAAACAATTGTATCTCCCCTCATCCTTCTTTTGGTTAGGCATGATCTTTGATACATGTATTAACTAGCTTGTATCTTTAAAGATTGATTGATTGATATGAATTTTTATATGATGCATATATTTCACCTTCAGGACTAAATATTGAAGTCCTTACTCAGGCAAAACTTTAATTATATATATATATATATATATCGCCATATTTGGGGTCGGGAAGGAATTTTTCCTCAGAGCAGATTGGCTTGGGTGCTGGGGGTTTTTTGCCTTCCTCTGTAGCATTGGGCATGGCTCACTTGCTGGTTGATTCTCTGTCTTAAAGTCTTTAAATCATGATTTGAGGAATTTTAATAGCTCAGTTATGGGTTTGAGGTTCATTGCAGGAGTGGGTTGTTGAGGTATTGTGGCCTGTACTGTGCAGGAGGTCAGACTAGATGATCATATTGGTCCCTTCTGACCTTAGAGCATGAGTCTAAATAATGGAATATAGATAACCCAGTATAAACATATGGTAGAATTCAATTTATTATAGAAGAAATTTCTATTTTTTTCCCCAATCCTGTTCATTCTACTTTTAATAAACGCAGATGATTGGGACATGGATTAGCCAAGAACTTGTTAAATTCTGGATAAATTACATCAGTCAAATAATTTCAAAGTCTCTGTTCTGTGAGCTGGCTTTTCCATTACCAAGATCTATCTATCTATCTATCTATCTATCTATCTATCTATCTATCTATCTATCAGACTTCTTGATAGTTTTGATAATTGAGACTATAAATTTACCTAAATTGTCAACTCTACTGTGAAAAGTGAGTAAAAGGTCATACAGTATCTCAAGAATTTAGAACAGATGTTGATAGAGAGAGCTGCAAAAAAGAGACAGACTCAATTAAGCTGAACCAAAAGGCCTACTGATATATCTCAAGACCTATGTTGCGATTATGCTTGGGGAGCAAGAGAATTGTGGGACTGGACCAAAATTAGCCTATTAGAAATTATTCTTAATTGAAGAACAAAATAATGAGGGGTTGGGCTAGTCCGATGATCACACCCTTTTGGAGTCTGAAAAAAAACAGAGAAACTTTCCAGGAAAAATACAGACAGATGGAAGTGAGCACAATTGCTATATGAAAGAATGGGCAGGAGAGAGCTTCATTGTTATGTTGGCTACTCCCCCCCCCCACACTTCCTGGGTCCCTGGGATCCTGTGTGGGGACAGTGTGCCTTCTCTGACGAATCCTAAGAGAAGTCCTACCCAGACTGAACTTGAGAAAGGTACCCAGAAGACGCTTCCAGCTCTGTTGGGTGTGGTTAAATCGCAAACACCACAGGTAATATGATGAGACTTTCTCTCCCCCCCCCACCATTTTGTTTTCCTTCAACATCTTTCCCTTTCTGTCTGATAAGAGACTAGTTAGGCAGCCAACACTGCATATTTTGCAATAAGTCTATGACTAGAACAGGCAGCTAAAGGCAATATCCCAAGTAGGCTAACATTGGTATATGTTTGCCAGGTCTTGAAGTGGCTGATAAGATCATGTGCTGCATCTGTGTTTTTTTTTTCCAGCAGAGAGGGTGTAAACAAAAATCAATAGCAGAGACAGAAGCTGTATTTTCTATCTTTGAATCTCTTTCCTCCCCTTTTTATGCTTATTTCTGGCATTTAGGAAATGGAGTAGGACTTTAACAACAGCTCCCGCACATCTTAATTAACTTCTATTTTCCCCCAGTAGGGTTATTACCATTACTGGTAATTTGAAAAGACTGCCGGGCAAGGTGTCTGCCTCCCCTCCCCGCCTTTTTAAAGACTTTCTTGCAAATGGGAAAAGTCATAGGAGATGTTGTTACAATGTAAGCCTTATTTCATACTTTAGATTTCAAGTGCTTTAACTGTCTTTCCTCGTTTTCTGTATCTTAAATATCCTTTTAGCCTTTTAGTAGTGTGTTTGTGATGGTAATTAGCAGGGTACCTACAGCAACAATGTAGATTCAGGTATACAGGTGTACACAGTGTTATAGCTGGATCCAGCAGAGCATATGGGGATTCTGGAGTATGAGTCTGTGGGCATGAACATGATCCAATACTCAGACATGCACACAAGGGTAGACATAGACCCTTGCTCTTAATAAGTAGATGGCTTTGTTCCTGGGCTTTTCCCCCCATAGGATTAATTTATAATGAACATAAAAGTGACAAGAGCAAACAGAAATAAAATGAGCATCTTGTGCTGAAAGTTTTATTATTCGTGTGGGAAAAAAAACCCTATAGATATATGCAACAAATATGAGACTATAATTAATTTGAATTGTGCTTTGGTTACTGCTGGGTGATTCCACACATTTGTTTTTTATGCTGTTAAACTTCCGTCAGAACTTTATGAATGGCATTAATCTAGTCATGTACTGTCTCCACTGTAAAGTCTTTCTCCTGATGTTCATGGAAATCTGACCTGAGCTGTCGTACTTTAATGGCATGTGTTTGTATTGCCATTTTACACCTTCAAAGTATATCAAAGACTTTGGAGGTATTTCACTATTGAAAACAATGAAGTTACAGCTAGGACTTCCTTGAATCATTGATTTACACTGCACCCAGCTGAGCTAAATAATTATTGCAATCTGCCCATTACAGATGGGGAAATGAGGGAGAGGTGTCAAATCCGAGTTACGTTACTGTCTTCTAATTTTGGGTGTGCTCATGTAACAGACTGGGGTTGACCTAGTGTGTTAACTTCAGAGGGAGGCTGCACCACTCCCTCACAGGAAGGCACAGAGTCAATAGCCCTGGCCCTCAGGAGGGGGCAGGCAAAGTAGTTTGCTACAGCCTTCTGAGGATTCACACTCACAGGCCAAAGGATGGTCACCCCAAGACTGAAGTGGCCAGGGGGAGAGGAATGCAGGCTCACCCTGCTCCACTGTGTCCTAGCTCAGGGCTCTAAGAGTGAAAGGGCATCCTACCACTGGGTTAGTAGGATTCATCCAAAACATGCTAAATATTGCTGGGGCTTGATTAACAAAGCAAGCCCCTGCTAGGCTATCCCTGGGCTATTTCCTCCATTCCTTTGCCTGTGTACTCGTGGTCCAGGTTGTGGTCTACTTCCTGAGGGTAGATTGTGAGGGGCAGTCTCTGTAGACCCTTGGGGTCACTAGCATCTGGCAGCAACTCCAAGTTGTTTTGGGAGATTGCTCTGGCAAGTTACAGATGGCAGGCAGCTCTTCCAAACTGTTGGCAAGAGGCTGCTTTTTCCAGTCCCTGGCAGCAGGCTACTCTTCCCAGTCACGGAGGCCTGGTAGTTCTGGCAAGCCATTCAATCTTCAGCCTGTAGGTAGCTTGGGTGGCCCTTTAATGGAGTTGGGGTTGGGCTCAAGTTCTAGCCCTGGGAGAGACCTCCTTCTCCTTTAGCAGATCCCCCTGAGTGAGCTGTAAGACCTGGTGTTTATATTTCCTATCCCTTTGCTCCCCCACCCCCCACCCCGTACTTTTGGCTTGTGAGTGATGTGGTACATGGGCCTGCCCACCAGGTAGCATTGGCCCTTTGGTGTCTGCCTCAAAGGAAGGCCACACAAATTTGCTACAGCTGGTTTTTGGATTCCTCCACTTTTAGCACCTACCATTTTTCCCTCCTCCTGAGGGGGCAGATAAATATATTTACATGTACAATTATTGGTTCACAGAAGCTCACTGCTTTGCCAGTGCAAGATGAAGAACTGTGGCAAAAGGAAGTTCCTTATGTTTGCAAAGTGTATGAGCTGAATAACTATAGTATGTCACAAGGAATTTACAGGCCCTCTTTTAAAATGCACAGATTAAAAAAAGAGAAAATTAAATACAAAAACTAGCATTAATACAAAATTAGGGACTTAGTAGAGGGAATCACTTAAGCACATATTTAGTTTCCTACCTATTTAGAACATCATGTAAGCATAGAATCATAGAAACTGGAAGGAACCATGAGAGGTCATTGAGTCCATTCCCCTGTAGTCATGGCAGGACCAAATACCCTCTTAAGACATCCCTGACAGGTGTTTGCCTAACCTGCCCTTAAATACTTATGATGATAGAGATTTCATGACCTGCCTAGGCAACTTATTTCAGTTATTCCAGTGGTTAATCATCCTGAAAATTAGGAAGTTTTTCCCTAATGCCCAGCCTATCCTCTCTTGCTGTAATTTAAGCCCATTGTTTCTTGTTCTATCATCAGCAGTTAAGGAGGACAATTTTTCTTTCTTCCCCTCCTAATGACCTTTTAGGCACTTGAAAACTATTACCATGTCCCTTCTCAGTCTCCTCTTTTCCAAACTAAACAAACACAGCTCTTTCAATCTTCCCTTATAAGTCAAGTGTTCCAGAACTTTAATCATTCTTGTTGTTCTTCTCTGGACTTTTTCGAATTTGTCCACATCTTTCCTGAAATGAGGCACACAGAACTGGACACAGTACTCCAAATGGGGCCCAAACAGTGCAGAGTAGAGTGGAAGAATTACTTTTTGTGTCTTTCTTACAATACTCCTGTTAATACATTCCATCGTAGTGTTTGCTTTTTTTTTTTGCAAGTGTTATACTGTTGACTCATGTTTAGCTTGTGGTCCACTATGACACCCAGGTCCCTTTCCATAGTACTCATTCCTAGGCAGTTGGTGCCCATTTTGTATATATGCAATGGAGTGTTCTTTCTTAAGTGGAGTACTTTGCATTTGTCTTTATTAAATTTCATTCTGTTTACCTCAGAACATTTCAATAGTTTGTCCAAATAATTTTGAATTGTGATCTTATCATCCATAGCACTTGTACTCTCTGTGATATCGTCTTAATCATTGATGAAAATACTGAACAGAACCAGACCCAAAACCAATCCCTGTGGTACCCTTGCTCATTACGCCATAGAATCATAGAATCATAGGGTTGGAAGGGACCTCATAGGTCATC
>ML681964.1:48194554-48223773 GCA_007922195.1 Podocnemis expansa
GCACATCTAGTTTCTTTAAGCAGTCCCTAACCTGACCTTCTGTCACTTCTGTCGCCCTTCCAGCATGACTGTGACCCATTGATGATTACTCTCTGGGAGCAGTTGTCCAACCAGTTTTGCATCCATCTTACAGTAGCTCAGCCCAGGTTGTACTTCCATAGTTTGTTAATGAGATGATACAAGACTGTATCAAAAACCTTATGTGCCTAAAGTTAAGCATTTGAGAAAGTAGAACCCTGAACAGAAATGCTTTACTGAATCAGGGTCTATAGTGCTTGGTCTTGCAACTATAAGCAGCTTTCTAATTTTTTAAGTTTCTAGGTGTGGAAAGTGTGCGGAACTACTAAAAGTGACAGTTTGCCCAGCAAAATTTACTTGGCTACATTGTAGTAGTGGACTGGGATTTTTCAAAAGCAGTCAGTGCTAGCGTAAATCTACTCCCATTCCTGTAAGGGTGGAAGCAGATATAGGTCTTTGCTGAATGCTTTTGAAAATGCCACCTATGGAGTATTTGCTATTTTTTCACTTTGTGAAATATGAACTATACTATTTTGCTGTATGAGTAACTGGGGTGGGCAGTGGAATTAAATGTGGGTCAAGAGTCAAAAATAAGGTTGAAGGTTTTAACCTAGTTTGCATTGCAAAATCATCCCCACATAATTGCTTGTTCCTGTTCCATAGAAGTCAGCTGCTGAAATAACAGTGTTTATGATGAGATCAATCAGCAGTGGGTGGAAACTTGCATAACGTCTTCCCTGTTCTGCCTGCTCCTTTGCTTTCTTGAGTGCTCAAAAGTTTTAATACTTCTAAAAGCATGACCTCTCATTTTGTCATAGATCCTTGGTACTGACCAAAATTCTTCTTGTTCATCTTGGAGGCAACTAATGATGTGCTGACCTTATTCCATTGCCTCTCTCTGCACGCTGTATACACTACTTAAATGAAACAACATCGCTGTCCCCAAATGTCATGGTGTTATATAATAAAAGCAAAAGAAATTATTTTTCTTAGTGACAAGTGAGACATGCAATTGCGGGTAATGAGTGCCTACATTTAGTAAGTTTCATAATGACAGTGTCTTCTGTGCATGCATTGAATGGCCATCTTGTCAATACTGAAATGGTATTTTACCCTTTTCATACAGTAGCAATGATCTTTTTACAAGTACACTAAATGAAAAGCAGAATGTTGTTTGTGAAAGTGTGAGAGGATGCATGGATTGATCACTGCATATGTAGGATTTGGGGTACCCAATACCTGTGCATGGATCTCTCTTCTTCTACCCTCTTATGTTTTATAACAGGGCTGTGTTCCAAGAACACTACATCAAAAGCAAATGGAGGAACTTGGTTACAGCAATTACATGAAATTATCAGTAATTCACTAGCCAACAGAGTGATGACAATCTTGGTGTTGGCATCTATAGAATGACAGATGTCTTAGAACTTCCCGTCTCCCTTTGCTGTGAATTGACTATGCTTAAAGGTCACACAGTCACTCTCTTTTAATAATATATACTTATATATTCTCTTTTCAGTACGTTGTTCATATAAATCATTTTGGTTGAGGAAGAGGGGCTTATCCTTTCAATTTCATTGACAGTGTAAATCACCAACACTTTTCACTTTAAGGAAAGTGATGAAAGCCCTTTTGCTCATTTAAATCTAGATTGCTTTTAAAGTGGTAGTGTTAAAGTCACCAACACTAAAATGGGTCATAAAAAGGCATTTGCTAAAGAGTTGTGTTCTAGTGGGGACAGATGGATGAGGGATGAATCCCATATTCTTGTAGAACGTAAATGGTATGGGTTATATTTTTCTCACCTGGGGAGAGAGCTACAGAAAGGTAACGAAATTCCATGAGCTTAATCTCTGTGTTCAGGCTGGTTTTTCCTTCAACATGGAGAGTTTTTGAAGTTCCTTGGAGAAAGCAGCGAATGTGGCCTCAAACTCAGTGAAGACTAAGTGAAGAACCACAGACAAATCCTCATGGTCCTGATCCCTTTCTGTAGAAAGTGACATAAAATTTGATGCTAGTTTCTAGTGTTAATTTCACAGCCCTACTTCTCATATTTCTGTGATTGCTTTGCTACCAAGCCATTAACATGAGGTTAGAAAACACATCAGTCCCTAACTGACTTTGGAAGAGTGGCTGTGGTACCAGCAGGTGACCAGCCTCATGCCCTGCTCCCGCAAACAGTTCCCTTCCCCTTCCTTAGGCAAGCTCCTGAAGAAAGAGAGGTTAATTCTACCACCTCTAAGCAGCTTCCTTTCAGAGGGAAGCTGAGGACTGACCCCAAATACGAATGTAGTGAGCCTAGGCAAACACTTGCATGTTGCCTCATGCAGTGCTCCTGTCAACATCGTGGACTCCTGAGGAACTCTGTGAGATAAGTGACAACATTAGGTCTTGACTGCAGTTGTGGAGCTATGATGGTGACAGTTACTTTGCTCACTAATACCCAGCAGCAGATGGGTTCTAGATCCAGTGGTGGTTGTGGGAGTACAATTGTGCTCTCTATTCATTTTGTTATCACCACTTGAAGTGGAATGCACAATAGTTTAAAAATCATGCACTGTAAGAAGCCAATGCTAACAGGAGGCCTTTTATATCACCATCTTATTGTAATTTTTATCACTGTTTTGTAAAGTCATGAGTTTGTTGGTCCAAGGATATTAAAAGGCCCTTGTGTTTCTTTTTAAATTATTTGCATTTTGCTATGCAATAACTGCCAGGATAATGTGTTCCCCTTAGGGGTGAGGGTGTAGAAAAAAAGCAAAGTAATCTTTTACAATACATAAATATGAAAAATAGGAAGAGGAAAACATTTATGATAGTGGAAAATCCTTGCATTGATCAAATCTAACTGGAACAACATCAAGTTGTTCATGTGGTGATCATTCATTCTCCGTGGTGAACAGTCTGTGCCATAGAACATGTTGGGGATATTGTTCAGCTAGGATTTGCTCAAAGGATGTTATTGACCAGGGTTGATGTTGAAGCAATGTGAAACTTAATTTTTTCTTTCTTTCTTTCTTTGAAGAAAAAGAAAAAGGGGAAAAAATAAACAAAAACAAAAACACAACCCCCCCCCCCCCCCAAAACCCCAGACATCGATGTGCTTTTCAGTACAAAGATCTGCTATTAACTGGTCTCTAGGAATACATTTATGGGTGACAGGAAGTACTGAATTGCCATACAAGTACTAATAGAGCAGTTCTGTAGTAGCTTAGTGCTACTTGAATAGTCTGATGGTTCCTCCAGTCTACAGACCATTACCAGACACTACTTAAGAGCAGATCGTTCTCAGACATCATTCAATTTTCATTCTTTCAGTTTAAAAGTGGAAAGGATTTAGTATTTCTGTATTGTATCTGTGTCTCCTCTGTCTGGAGCTTTGGGAAAAATTTGCTGTATTTCTCCTCACCCTATTTTTCATTGATTTAAACTTCTACATTTCATGGGTATAACTAGAGGCTGTTCTAAAACTGCTGCAAATTTCCAATGAAATTCACTCCTACCACCGCCAAATAAAAAAAAAAATTCCTGTGAAATTTTCTTTTACTTTTTTTCTTTTTCTTTTTCTTTTCTGATGAAATAAAAGATGGGGGGGGGCAAAAACAAGAAACAGGTGAATAAACCTGTAATATTTTCAGATTTTCATCAAGAAACTAAAAATATTTTTACTAAAGCAAAAAAAAAAATTGTTTAGCAAAAAACAGCCCCCCCCCCAACAAACAAAAAATGTATTAAAATAAGTTTTTTGCAGTCAGAACCATGTCTATTGCAGCCATTACTAATGATCTGTATGGAGTTTACAATGGTGCTCTGTCACTGGGCTCACACCAGTGCCCAGACCATTGTCCCACCTCCACTTGGCCTCTTCCTCATGAGGCCTCACCCTCATACATCGAACCTGCTTCTCTTCTTCCCCTGAGACCCTGCCCACTGCTCACTCCTCTCTGCACCCTCCAAAGCCTATTCTTGCCTTCTCACTTTTAAAAGCGATGAGGCCATGAGCCCCTAGCCCCTTCTTTCCCCATTCAAGTGCCTCTGTTGCCAAGTGTCCATTCTTTTGTTCAGAAAGTCCAATAGAAAAAGGAAACTAGCAGTGCCCAGTTATCAGTGTAACTGCTATCACATTCCATGTGAGGAGGGTGGGAAAAGCAGCTGCCATGGGCACCAGATTTGTATAAGTTTTGATGGTACCCAAAATGGGTCCAAGTCCAGCTCCCCTCACCTGCCTTGTAAGGTGCTGGTAGGAGGTGGGGCTGGGCTGGGCTGGCCCACGTGGTAGAAGGATGGGGCTGGGGCACAGGGACTGCCACTGCAAAGCTTGAGGCAGGTGTGGCTGCTGGCCAGAGCGCTGGGCCTTTGGGGGTGATGGGGCATGGCTAGGAGTGGTGGTGAGGGCTGGCTGCTGTGCTGAGTTGTGGTTGGACCAGCACAGGAGCAACTCCTGGCCAGTGGCTGTGAGAGTGCAGGTGGGAAGGGAGGGCAGCATGGCTGGGCTGCCCTGGGTGCTGGAGGACACTGTGTTTTGCACCTATGTGGCCAAGTGCCACTGCAGTCTCCGTGACTGCCCGCCCCCCAGCAGCACAACAATATTAGTTGAGCTGGGCCTACTTTCCTGAATATTGGTGGAGCCTGGACACCAGGGGCCTATATAACTCACCACCTATGGCTTTTGTTGTTTTCTGGAGGAGCTGCAGCTCAGAGAGAGAACTGGGTCCGAAGGACCTAGCTCCAGCTGAAGAGAGAGAGGTGCTGGCTCCTGGGAGATAGGGGGATACTGTCCATGCCTCCGATGCTGTTGTGCTTGCCCCCAAGCCCCTACCTTGCTCCAGCTAAGGACTGGCTCCCCCCTTCCCCTGTCCTTGCCCCTGACCCTTTCCTCACTACTGACCTGAGCTGCCCTCGGTTAACCCAGCTCTGGACTCACCGTAAGCTCTGCCAGTGCCACTCATACCTGACCTGTAGTTCCCTGCCAGGCCAGCCTTGGGCTCCCTCCCCCTGAAATTAAGGAATAGGAATAGATGAAGGCAAAACAATAAACAATCAAAACCTCATCCTCTTTAGCACAGTGAGAAGAGCATTAGATATGACATTTCTAGTGTTGTTACTGAAAGTTATTTTCTCCTCTATGCAGATATTGAAATCTCAAAGATTATAATTTTAATGCTGTCCTGGTACATATAGACTATATAGCTTTGTTTTATAATTTTACTACTATGAAGAATTTGTCACTGTGTCCAGAAGTCTTTGATTTTTGGATGCCAGAGGATTAAACATTATCTTATTTATCAGATTAAGACATTCTTTAGAAATTAATGTAATTAAGGTCTGGCTTTAGAAAGTGTGAGGCATTGAGTGATCAAAATTTGTATGATGGATCGAACTCAGTTCATTTATTAGGAAAACTTTAATATATATTTATGCCTGCATTTCTTGGAAGTCAATAATTGGCCCACATGATTAAGTTTTCTTGTTTGTCACAAAGGAAGCATATGGGCAGATGAAAGCAAATCATACAGTGACTTCATTTTGCTTACACACCAGTGCTGGGGAGGAAGGTGAAGAGAACTGAAGAACAAGGAAGGAGGAGGGGGGAGAGCACAGAGGATTGGGACCTTGGAGGAAGAGGCAGGAAGGAGGTGTGGTCTTGGGGTTGGGGAGAAGAGTTTCAGTGCTCCTGCTGTTGTGTCCTATGGGAGTCCAAAAATGTGTTTGCTGCAAAGCCCCCAAAAGGTTAATCTAGCCCTGCTGATAAGGTGGAAAGCTCAAAAGGTTCATATTTCAGGTTTGTTTGAGATAAGCAATACAAAGTTCAGATGCTTTCCTTAAGTTTATCCAATCCATACCTCAAGTCCTGCAAAACTGAAATGGAAATCTTATGAGGACATGGCTTTCTTTTGAGATTTCTTTGATGCTTTTACATGTCCAGCTAAACTGAAAAGAGAGGAACTTTTCTCACCCTAAGACACTTTGCTTCCACTTCTGGCAAAATGAGAATCTGTGGAGATTCTTAAAAATGGAAAAGAAGAGCAAGGTTCAAATAAAATTTAGCTGAAAGGTTTTGTTCAATTTTGGTGCTGATGGTTGGTGTAATGATATTTGAACATCTGTACACCAAAGTTTAAATTTGGCTTTATTTTTTTTAATGAATGATTGTTTGTTTTTATTTGACTGTTTTTGATAAATTTTGAAATCTTAACTTTTGACTGTCTTTATTAATAAATTATACAACCTCCTAACTGCTGAAATTAAATAACATAATTTTCTCTCTCACTCTTGCTGCCTTTGACCTGGGAAGTATTTGTGGAGCTAGTTCCCAAGACTTCAAAAAAAAGTTGACCACAAGATAATAAAAATATACGTCAACATCTCAGACTTTCCTTCTACCACTTCATTGCTACTTCACTGATCAAAAGCAGAAAGAAGTCATTATTAATGTTTAATCTAGCTAATACTCCAGTGGTATTACAATTTCCTTTGGCTCAGTTCTACTCCACTTGCTTTGCCTAGACTGATGCTTGCTGTGGATCTGAAATGTTTTTTGTGTGGTGAATAAAAATAAATCTGACACCAAAATGGACTGAAATAAAAAGAATTTCATTAAGCCAGACATATTTGAAATATGGTGACTCCCTGAGGAATTGCAGCATGGAGTCAAGACAGACGTTAGTCGTTTCCCTGTTGTAAAATCAAAGCTTAATATTATTTCAAAGTGGCACTGCTTTTGAACATTATTAACATTAAGCATGTTGTTCTGGAATGCTGTCTTCTAATCTGGATGTGTATGCCTGTAGTATCTTTCCCTGTAATAAGGTTGTGGTGTTTATAACCATGAGGTTACAGACACACTAGGCTAGGAAATTTCTTATATGCTTATAAATCTTTCCATTGAAGAAATATGAGGGTTTCTTGAGTGAACGTTACAATAGAGATAGGCCTGACTTGAAACTCCAGATCCAAACCACACAAATATAAAAAAGCTTGGATCCGGATGGAAGTTTAAAACCATATTGCAATATGTGTGCGGTTTACTTATGCCTTCAATAGAGGGTGGGCTGGCCATGTAGCAGTTCCAGGAAATACTGTGTCATAAACAATTTGACCCAGTCCAGTCAGTCTTGACAACAGTTTAAAAATCAAAGTTGAGAGCAATTTAAATTATTTGTAGTCAAAAGGGGTTCTAACGTGGCTTGCTCTCTAATGCAATAGGGTAAAAATGTATTAAAACTACTGTTCTCTGACTCGGATTTGAAGATTGTAGGATAAAATTTCCAAACTTGGATGCTTTAATTTAAGTACAAGATCCATTTGGAGGCACCTAAATAAAATGGCCCAACTTTCAGAGTTGTGGAGCGCTTGTAACCTGCAGTGAAATTGGTAAAAGCTGCAAGTGCTCAGAACCTCTGAAAATCAGGTCGCTTAGGTACTTGGTTTTAGGCACCCATGTTTGAAAATGTTGACGTTAGGCTAGAGCATGTTTTCTTGAATACAGTTCTAACATAGGTTAGCCTCATATATCCTGAACTATTAAACCATATTAGAATCCCATTCTGGCTTCTACTGACTTTAAATCTTACTCTAAACATGGTTGTCAGGACATTACATGCTATGCCAGATGTGCAATAGGATATTTTTAAAGGCATATGCACCAACACTGCTGCAGATTGACTGTTCCCTTAGCCAGTAGAAGTCCCCAAAATGCCCGCTACTTTTGGGTTTCCTATTTATACAACTTAGGCCTGTTGTGATAGTCAGAACATGATGAAATTGCTTTTCTGCAAGATGTGTGCACTGAAATCCTTATAACTGCATCATTTCTGAGGGACACTTTTTCTGAAAAAGCTCCCTTTCCTCTGTTTAAATGCAAGATACTAGAATGTAGCGGCCTTTTCAGTTCTTAGAGACTTTATGTATTTTGCATGGCACAGATTGAATTCCTTTCCCACAGTCATTTGAAGGTGGGGGAGGGGGAGGCAGGCTAATAAATGGTCTGCTTCCCCCACAGAAATGGCAAAGGAATGGTATCTTCTCTCTTTCTTTCCCTCCCAGCCCTCCATCAAAAGGTCTAGTCCAGACCAAAAATTGTTTGTTAGGAAAATCTCTCACTTGTATCCTATTCTACTGAAATAAATGCGGGGCTCAGCATCTCTCAGCATCAGTTCCTTAAAAGAAAAATTCTCCCAGGTTCTGCATTACTCTGCCATGTGAGATGACTGTGTATGTTCTCTGCTGCTAAAAAGCAAAATAAACTGAAAAAATGAAACTTTTCATTAAGAACATCCAAGGGAAAGGCAGGACAGTAATGACTGTGTACTCATGTTGGATTATACTAATAACCTCATACACTGGTGAGGTATTCGGAGTTCTTGCAGCTTTAACTTGAAATCCAGACAACAAAGCACCAAGTTACATTTCTCTCTTTAGTTAAAATACTTTATCAGAATTTCAATAATCTCCCTATTAAGCATTTTTGCGGCACCAGCTTAAACCTTAACAATGGAGCTTTAGTACCTAAAATTTCTGGCTCAGCTGCAACTGCAGATTACATATGCAGGGAAAACATTTTTTCAGTTAACCCCCAGTGGGAAATTGGCCAGGATGGGCCAGGATGCAAAAATAGGTTCTGGAGTGTCCCTCACCTCTGTTGCCAAAAGCTGGAAATGAGCAATAGGGGATGGATCACCTGATGTGTACTTGCTCTGCTCATTCCTTCTGAAGCATCTGCCCCTGCTCACCAGCAGAAGACAGGATATTGGGCTAGATGGCCTAATGGTCCAACCCAGTGTGACTGTTTATGTTCTTATGAAAGTTTCTAACAGCATACCAATGAAAGAAAAGCATGCCATCAAAATTACAAAAGACTAAATATTTTATTTGCTCTCTAACTGCTTAGTTAGTATAATGAATTATAATCCTTTTTTGTTCTGAGTTTGCACAGCACCCAGCAGCATGACTCCTGTATGCTACTACAATACAAATAATTATTGATGGCAGTTAACTGTTACTATTAATGACATCAGTGGGGTTTTTGCCTGAGAAACGCCAGGTCTATGCCTGAAAATTTAGGTCAAGGTGACTTTAGACATCACTAATGACCAAAGAATTTTTCTGTCAAGTGAGCCACCACCACAGCTTTAGGGGATGAATCTACTAAAGTGATAGAAAACCCCTTCTGTTCTCGCGGCAAGTGTTCAGACTAGTAGCAGTAGCTGGGTTGTGGTAGGGTTTGTCAAATAGTCATAGATCAAGGAGCATGAAAGACATGTCCTTGGTAATGTTAACTGTATAAAACTCTTGTCACCCTGTGGACCAAAGATGCTAGCTCTCACACCAGCCAGCAGATCTGGTTTTATATTTTAGGACCTGGAGCTTGTTGTGGTCTTTGAAAGGCTTGCTCAGTAGCAATGCTTGCTTGAGCTCTGAGAGACACTACAGCATATTCAGAATCAGTGCCTCTTGTAGCTCTCAGTGGGCTTCATACCACAGCTCCTCTATGCAGGTGGAAAAGCCACAACTGAATCCTAAACTATGACTGATAGAAAATAAATTAAAAGATCCACTAAAACAGCCCAAAAGAGAAATATGAAGAAAGCTTCCTTGGGAAAAGATGAAGCCATAGTAATAAAATTCGGGGGTCACTTGCATTTATTCTTCACTTGATGTGTTCTTTTAACTCCTAATGGGAGATAAAAGCTGGTAACCAAGACAGATTAGACTCCTTCAAATCAAATGGTATGTCCCCATGGTCCTGCAAGTGATATCTCTTTTACAGAAATAACAAGCAGAATGAATTTGCTTCTCAAAAATTCAGCATTTTTCATTCAAGTGCTATCATAATTTCTGTGCATGAGGAATTTACTGAGTTTATTGAAAGGAAAGAAATGACCTACTTTTGGTGACACCATATTTTCTTAATGCTATCTGACCTCAATTCTTAGTGCCCTTTTGCGCTTGCAGTTTTGTGCTACACTTAGTACACTCCTCACCTCACGCTCTTATTTTTGATTTTTTTTAAAATAAATGTTGTTGGTACATACCCTTGTTTTGATCAAGAGACAGTCAAATTTCATTAATGGATTGTTAGCAGACTAGCAAGCATGAGAAAAAGAGCTTTAATATTTCCAGCCTTTAAAGTCTACAAGGGAATGTATCATTATAGCACGACTGACTGATCATGGAATACTTGGAACTCTGTAGAACTGTGGGACATTTTAGACTATAGAGAAGTGTCTGATATCATTAGCTTATGCCAGCCAACACTTCACTGCGCAAGTCAGACTGTTAACACTTCCTTTTCCTTTCCTTTAGTCTTTTGTTCTCTCTTCAGAGCTGTTATCAAAAATATAGCAGATCCCCAGACACATTGCAACCTATTCATTATCGCTGTGGGTATCAGTTAGTTTAGGGTGACAGGTTTAGAAACTTGGCTGAAAACAATGGTACCAAGCAAGAGCTATTGTGCACTAATTCTTTACCTAGCTGCTTCATTCAAACTAACACCCTGCTTGCCTGCTGTTTATTAAACAGCAGTGCAAAGAAAACATGTGGTGATTAAAAAAAATAATCTTGTTACATGGACAGGTCTTCACCAACTGGCTGAATGATTTAGTTGGAGTGTTACGCCTTGATGTGGCTAAAAGGAGAATAATGAAGACAAGCAGGGGGTCAAAAGCGACATGAAACAGTGATTAAAACTGTTTATATCTCTTTGTTGGCATGGCTACAATCAAATGAGCTCGTTAACATTTTGGATTTCAGAGATTTAAAGCTGGAAAGCAGCCTGAAGAAATATCTGTTGTTCCATTAGTGCACTGTGTTCCTCCTCCCCCCATCCCTAGATCTGAAGTCTGTGCAGATAAATTCGATAATAAATATATAGGCCTGGTTGACACTTAAAAATTAGATCAATCTAGCTATGACATTCAGGGCTGTGAAAAATGTTGAGCCCTGAGAGGTATAGTTAGGTCAACCTAACTATCCCCCAGGGTAGATGTGACTAACTGCACAGGAGAGTTCTTCTGTCTACCTAGCTACCCCTCTTAGAGAGGTAGTTTAACTAAATCAACAGAAGAACCTCTTCTGTCAGTGTAGGAAACAGCTACACAACATCTCTACAGCAGCTCTAGTATAGACATTCATAGAGTACATACATATTTAGATAAACAGATGTGACAGAAATAACTGTAGGGTATTAATCAGATGTGTGTTTATAATATTCAAGTCCAAAACATTTCCCATGTAAGAATACCAGCTTAGAGAAGTTCAAAGATGGGATGGATGTAACAGCAACTCAAGAAAAAAAAATAGCTAGTTAAATCAGGATTTTTGAAGTAGCCTAAGGAAGTGTGGTGCCCAAAACACACTGAACTCAATGGCATTTGGGTGCCTAACTCCTTTAGATTCCTTTGAAAGTGTCAGTGTTAAATAGCTAAATTAAAGAAAATCTAAGTAGAACTGATTTTATCTCCATCCCAAATTCATAAACCCACACCTAGGAATGCTGAAATGAAAAGGAAGGCAGCAAGTTAGCCCTGTGTATTGTTTTGTTTAACCTGAGGACTGCAAATGAAGACTCTTATGTCATTGAATTTGTACCACATATTTCATTCACGATGCTGAACAATTCTTTTTCCAGTTTGTATTTTTCTACATTTGGAATATTTGGGAGTAGATAGAGCTTTGTATTGCTGTAGATAGGTGGCAAGATCTGGTTTGTATTCATATTTGTTGTAAACGAGTCACTTGAAGGCTAAAAACTGAAGGTAGTTCATAAAGTTCAAATCGTGTGTCCCCTGGTTCATATGGAGAGCTACATGCACCCAGTCTCATGACAGTTAGAATTAATACTGTGTTTCTTTTTTTGCTGTTTTAACATTCAATTTATTTAAAATAATATCATTAGCAACAGAATATTCTGAATGGCTAAATTGCACGCAGACTGTGCAGCCATCATGAATCCTGGGGAAGGGACTCTTGTGGTGACAGAAGGAGAATGGGACAGACAAGACTTGGCTTTTAGTTTTTTCACAAATTTCCTGTGTGATCTTGTGCAAATTACTCAATCTCTGTGGCTAAAATGTTTGATGGCTTCTACAGCAGGGAACAAGTTCCAAAGAGGATAGCTGTGCCAGTCTAGTTCAGCAAAACAGAACTTTCATGGGAGAAAAGTGGAATTCTCTCCTATAGATGCTTATGTGATAAATGACTTTGTTAATCTTTAAAAGGACCACAAGATTCTTTGTTTGTTTTATGTCAGGGGAGTTGCCTTTGAAGATGGAATTGGACTTCTCACTTAGTTGCTTTTGATTTTTTTCCCCATCTGTGCCTCAGTTCCTTCACAGCTAGTCAAATCATTTGTAATGTTGATGAAATATGAACATTTTATATCAAATTTTGCATGGATTTTATTTTCCAATTTTGAACCCACTCTGTGCCACCCATCTACCAAATGGAGACAATTTTATCTACCACACAGGGGTGTTGTGAGAACACATTTTATTAAAATTTGTAAGTGGCTTAAATAAAGGTTGATGTGGAAAAAAGGCATGTAAGGGCCCATTCCAGGGCCCAATTAATTTGGGGGCTTAGTGCTGCAGTTCTAGGATATGGGGGGGCAGCATTACCCTACAATAATCCAGCCCTGCTCAGGCTGGTACAGCACTGGGTGACCCCCAGCAGCTCAGCTGGCCTAGCAGGTCTCTTCTGCCAGGTCTCCGGGGTCCCAGTGTGGTGAACTGACAGCACTCTGCGCCTTGGAGGGATGCCACCAGAGGCCACCATGCCAGCCGGCCCCACCCCTGAAGCACTGTTTCATGTACCCTCCCCACCCCAGCAGCCAGCCACCGGGCAGGGTGGAAGTGCTGCAAACCCTGGCCTCGGGCACCAGCCCTCCTGGTGTCAGTGGCCCCCCACCAGCATGTGCCAAGGAGTGGCCTGCCCCACATGGCTGCTGGGTGGCTCCAGGGCTGGTGTGCCTGCGCACAGCCCTGCCCTGCTCCCAGGCTGACTGCCACTGCTGCTGGGGGTGGGGAGGGGCAGGCCCTGGGAAGTGCAGCCCATACAAGTGGGCAGTCTGTAGCTTTGGGGCCCATTTATCTGATCCTGACTCAGACAGAGCACTATTATGCAGCATTCATGCATTTCAGCTGAGACTACTTCCTTCCAGTGCAGTAAATCATTGCAAAAAAGATGATGATGTTTCATTGTTAACTTGCATGGGATGTTAGGCTGATCACATTGGACCTCATTGTGCTGGCCCCAAGTGAGGGCGGTGCAGAGTTGGCATAAAATAAACTTTAATCAGAAATTTTGCTTAAAATTGCATTGTGGGTTTGATTTGCAGTTCAGATATTTAAATGAACTTTTAAGAAACAAGTCAGTTCCCTTCCTCCATTTCTGTACTGCCTTTTGTGTGGCTGGACATGAAAGGCAAGTAGTAACATTTTGTAGGAAGGGTGCTATGCATGGGATTTCCAGTTCAGATGCAGAAGAAATCAGACATTTATGGAGATAGCTCCTCAGAGAGTTCCAGTAATGTTCCTAGATATGTGAGCAAGTTCAGATAAATTTTGCACAAATATCTAATGAGGTACATTGTGATACCGATTTTACTGGAAAGCTGTGTTGCCACTGTCATGTACTGGCATATTCACCGGCAATTTACTTGTGCTATGTGACATAGACTATAGCGATAAAGGAACTGGCCCCACCCCCAGCCCAAGAGGTCTCTGGGACATGAGGGTATGGAGCATAGAGAAACTACTGGACTGCAGTGTGCAGAGGCGGCCTTAGGCAATTGGGGGCCTAGGCGAAGGCCCTTTATGGGGCCCCCTATGGGCCCACAGTACCACCCTCACCGGGGCTCTGGGCCCTCATTGCCACCCTAAATAAATGGACTGAGCTGCTATGGAGGGTGTCTGTGTACAACCATGAATGGGATTAGGAAAGGGCTTAATTTGTGCCAGGTCTTGCATGGGCTTAGCCGTGATACCTCTGGGCTTTGCAGTTAATAGCCCCAGCATCTCTGGGTTTATCATGCCTGTTATGCAAGTAAAAAAATTGCTTAAGCCCCAGCACCTTATTGCTTGATCCCCGGCACTTCTTTTTTCATTACAAAGTAAGTATTCGATAAGGAGGCTTCAGGGCTGGATTAAGATGCCTGGGGTCCTTGGTCTTCCCACCTTCATGCCTCCCCCAGATATCAAACCCACACCTGCAGTGGCACCCAGCCTGAGGCGGGGTAGTGCTCAGGTGCCCCTGGGTCTGCGCTGGCAGGCCTGCCAGCCACACAGGGCAGACTAGCACTTGGCGCTTGGTGGCTCTGGCCAATGTTCCCTCTAAGCTGCGCTGGCGCGCTGTGGCGCAGCCCGCCACAGCCACCAGCGCAGCGAAAGCTGCCGGCAGCGCACTGCCAGCAGCCTCCACAGAACTCCTCTGGGGCTGGGAGTTTTGAAAACTCCCGCCCAGAGAAGCTCCAACGGAGCATGCCCAGAAAATCTGGGCATGTTCCGTAGAGCTCCTCTGGCCTGGGAGTTAGGGCTGGGCCCTCTGGCTCCCATCCAGCTCCAAGGTAAGTGGGGGGGGGCGAGTGGGAGCCGGGGGGCGAGCGGGAGGGGGCTGTCAGGAGCAGCGAGGGGGCGAGCGGGGGACTGTCAGGAGGGGGGGCTGAGCAGGAGCAGCGGGGGTGGGGCTGTCAGGAGCAGGGGGAGGGGCTGCGCAGCAGGCCCCGCGGGGGGGGGGGAGAGCGCAGCGAGCAACCAGAGTTGCTCAGCTGCCCTCTCCCCTTAGAGGGAACATTGGCTCTGGCATGGTCCCATGGCCAGGGCCGTCCCTAGGGTAGGGTGAGCGGGGCAGCTGCCCAGGGCCCTGTGCTTTGGGGCCCCTGTGGGGCCCACATTTCTATCCCCCCATGCTGGGGACCAGGCAAGCCAGCAAAAAGTGGCAGCCGAGTTCAGTGCTGCAGGTCCGTGCCCCCCCCCAATGCTATGTGCGCTGCTTTTGGTTCTGTGCTGGAAGCAGTGTGCGTAGCGGGGGGAGGGGGGGGTGCAACCAGCAGCGCTGAACCAGGCTGCCACTTTTCACCCGCTCGCCTGGTCCCTGGCATGGGGGACGGCTGGTGCAGGGCCCAGCCCCTCCCCTGGGCTGGCCGGCCCTGCCCCCCCAGTGCAAGGTGGGGTTTGGGAGGGCCCCACAGAGGGTGATTCAGTCGGGGCCCTGCAGCCCCCTAGGGACGGCCCTGCCCATGGCGCCCTGCTCCCGGTCCAGCTGGTCTGCTCCAGCAGGTCCTCCACCAGTGAAGTGCTCCAGGAGTGGTCTGGGGACTCCCTCTTTGGGAGCACTGTTGGGCTGGGCCAGCACTGAGGTGGGGCATCAATCGGCCCGGGAAGGGAGGGGATGGGATGGGGTGCTTGCAGGCTGGCAGCGCAATGCTACAGGGATGGGGGACTCCCTTGCTCCCAGGAGAGCTGTTGGCTGGCAGCAAGGAGGTGAGGTGGCCACACCACAGGAGGGGGCCCTGGCCAGCAGCAAGCCAGGTGTTGTCAGCTGCACTCAGGACTGAATTTTTGTGGGGCTGCGGGACTCCCCTTAGCCTAGGGATGCAGCCCCAAAAGCCCCTGCATTAATCTGACTCTGGCCAGCCTCCACAGCCATCTAATGAGGGCAGTATCAGAGATGGTTAAAGGAGATTTTAACAAGACAGGCAGTCCTCACTTCAAAAGATAAATAGGGCACTGTCCTGGGACAGATAGATCAGGGAGTGCTATTCTTCTGTTTTTAGCAGTTTTAATGGGCTTTATATGGTGCTTTTAGATTGCCGAGCTCTTTTGGGTGCACCTTTTGCATGGAATATATGTTTCTGAAATGCACTGGTCCATCATTGTTAAATAGTGGATGAAATTCTCTGGCCTGTGCTATTTAGGAGGTCAGACTAGACATTATAACAGTCTTTTTGGCCTTAAAATCTATTAATAGTACTTTATTTTAATAACTGTTAAACTGTGCAGTGATACCAAGAAATCTCTGTCCGTGCCTGAGAAGGTGTGAGCAACCAGGTTCTCAATGATAGTTTTTCAGACCCAAAAGAAGATAGGTCGCTGTCTACATGGTCGATGTGGAAACCCAAGGGGGAAGAGAAGCAATAGATGATTTTTTTTTATTATTGTTTTGTTCTTATAGGATGTTTCTAGGATGGTTTCCCTGAACCAAGTGAATCCCTTCCCCTTTCCGGTCTGGGAAATCATATTGTAAGTGATGCAGCAAGTTGCCCAGGGGGTGTGAATAGCATGGTTTGGGACAGAAGGATCTTAAGAAAACAGATCCTTTCCCACACTGCTTATGGAGAACTTGCCAAACCCATGGTTATTTCTAGCTGGACTGTAACCATAGAGCAGATAGGCTCTTTGTGTAGCAGAACATACCAGAAAGCAATGAAATATTCTTCACTCACCACTCTTGGAGGGAATAGAGGTGTGGGTAGATAGGTCTGGACAATAGTTAGAAGATGGGGAATATATTGTAGATGAAGCCTAGTGGTGGCAGGCATGACATCAATAACAGGATAGTAATTGGGAAGACTGGAAATCTGGTTAAGTGACAGTTAATTTCTATTTGTTTTCATGCAAGTACCTGTGTGCTCTGTCATGAGGAACCCACTTCTAGGAAACATGCTGCTGCCTACAAAAAATCTAGAAAACTTCTACTGGGACAGAAGAGGGAGAAGGAAGCATACAGAACTCCCAAGGGCTTGCCTATCCAGTGCTGGAGGGGATATTTATTCAAACAGTTTTATATTTGCTTACGGTAACCTGTTTTTCCTCAGAATGACCACAAAGGAAACTATTAATGATGCAACTTTGAGGATACTGTGCAACTTCCAAATACTTTCCTAATGATCCCTAATAGACAGCATGCATTGTCCAGTCTCCAAGTATCCCCACCAGGGTAGGAAATGCAATAAAGGTGTCATGTTAGGACATATAGTTCATTAAAATGGAACAGTTTTTAGATTGGTTTCTGAATTTCAAGATGCAATTGAGATGTGAAATGAGGACTTTTTTAAAGAACAGCAATCATAAAAATTGCCTTTAAAACTAAACCTATTGTTTATACATGTACATTGGAGACTGATCCATACGGATCTTCATTCTTATCTGCATGATCTGGCTTTGAAACTCAGCTCTTTTGATTTGTTTCCATGTGCAGAATGCAGGAGGTATTTCATGATGGGGGCATGTTTGAGGTGGCATTTTAAAGCAGTGCTTCCCAACCTTTTTGGCTCGAGGGCCACAAATATTATTTTTATAGCCCTAAAGGGCCACCGGTCTGTTTAATTAAAATTAAATTAAAATTGAATTAATTTAATTGCAATTATAATTAACTGATTGAAATCTAATTAATTTATTTTTAATTTACTTTTAATTAACATTTACTTTTTAAAAACAGGTTTTTAAAAAGGGCTGGATGCAGATCAGAAGGGAGGCAAGCAGCCACAACCCATATCCCAGCAACGTGCTGGGAGCAGGCAGGAGGCAGGTGGCCGCAGCCCAGCTCCCAGGCAGTGGTACGGGAGCGTGGACCACTTGAAAAAGTCCTGCGGGCCATGAGTTGGGAACCCTTGCTTTAAAGTAAAGCATAGCATTTGTGAGAAGAGCTGCAAACAGCATGCCTTAAACAGTATGTGGATTGATTGTTTTTGTACTTTATCATACATTAAAGTGGTGTTATCTTTGATTAATATTAATACCATAACTTCTATAAGATCGGACCCATTGATTATGATTTGCATTTGTACAATAATAGCTAAAGTTTCACTTAATGGGTGGATGGTTAACTTTTCTATGCAGCTTCAACTAGCACCTACAGTGTATGTATCTTTGTCTGAATCAGTTCTGAATTTTCATGTTCTTTTGAGCAGAGCTGAGCAAATACTTTGAAATTTCTGCAGTAATTTCATATATATTCTTGCCAGCACACTTGTTCCATGAACCTTCACTCAACTAAAAAAATCTAAGTCATTTTTGTTCTGTTCATGACCTTTTATGTGTTTATAGTCCATAGATAACCTAGCAAACAAAGTTACTAACAAAACGTTCACAGGAACAACCAACTTTAAGTGACCTGTAAGGGATACCCAATGAAATCTAATTTTGCATTCGTAGATGGAAGTATACACATAACCAACTTGCTGCTTGATGCTAAGGGTTACACACATGTAATCAGGGAACTGACATGCTGCTAGATACTAAATGCTAGTAGCCACTAAAAACAATGAGGCTGCATCTACATTGCAGAGCATTTTTGAAAAAACTTCTTTCAAAAAAATTATTTTGAAATATATTTGGAATAATTTGTCTCGAAATAACTTTTTGTCAAAAATGCTATTTCAGGAGAATGGTCCTGGTACCAGCTCCTTGTCCGGAAATACCATGGCTTTTTTTTTCCTGAAAGGGAAAGTCTACACTGGACTTTCTTTTTGGAAAAAAAGAAAGCCAACAGAAGAGATAGGCAGGCTTTTTCAAAAAAAAGGCTTTGCTGCGTCCGGCGATGGCTTTTTTCGAAAAAGCTATCTTGAAAAAGGATTTTGCTTTGGAAAAAGCTGTCGGGTTTAGCTTTTTTGAAAAAGCACGCTGATACCTTGACATACCGGTGTGCTTTTTCACCAATGCTAGACCTGGTTAAGTTTTGAAAAAAAGCCTTTTTCGAAATAGCTTTTTTGCAAAAAGCCATCACCGGATGTGGCAAAGGCTTTTCTTGAAAAAGCCTGCGTATCTCTTCCACTGGCTTTCTTTTTTTTGAAAAAGAAAGTCCGGTGTAGACTTTCGCTTTTGAGGAAAAAAAAAAGCTGCGGTATTTCGGGTCAAGGAGCTGGTACCAGGACCGTTCTCCTGAAATAGCATTTTTGAAAAAAAGTTATTTTGAGATAATT
The DNA here is from genome assembly GCA_007922195.1 of Podocnemis expansa. Lineage (NCBI taxonomy): Eukaryota > Metazoa > Chordata > Testudines > Podocnemididae > Podocnemis > Podocnemis expansa. The sequence continues at coordinate 48,213,495 of ML681964.1, forward strand.
ATTCCAAATATACTTTGAAATAATTTTTTCTAAAAAAGTTTTTCAAAAATGCTGTGCAATGTAGACATAGCCTGAGAGTCCTGTGGCATTACAGTCAGTGTGTATTAACCCCTGCTATATGATGGGGCACAGCCTTTTGTAACCACAGTCCATGTCGCGTGACTTTGGTCAGTCAATAAAGACCACTTTTTTGTATGTGACACAGTTACTGTGAGTGACCTATGTGTACAAGCAAAATTAATAATTTAATCTTGAATTTCAAATAGCAATTGCTTGAAAATTGCAATGACCTGCTTGTGAATGATTATCAGGCCAGAAGTTACTCATGGAATGAATTCCACAATGAACTCTGAATAAAGAATTACTATAAGAAAACTATAAACTCTTCAGAAAATTAACAATCAGAAAAGGGGACTAAAGGTATTGAATGAGAATAGAATAGAATAGAAGTTCCTTGTAACATGTTATTTGCTTACCTCCTACCCAGGCCTTTATCCCATATCTTCTCTACTCTAATCTCTCTAGCCTTGATGACTCCATCCATGGTTCTCTCATGTGCATTAAAAATGCTACTCATGGGCTTTCTTCCTGACCTGTTGTTTTGATCACTTCCGTTCCCATTGAGTTTATCCACTACCTTTCTTTTCTCCACTGCATTCTGCATAAATTCTTGTCCTCATTGTTTAAACCCCATCAATCATTTTGGCACACCTTACCTTTAAATTCCATTTCATACTAGCTTCCCCCCTTCATTCTGCCACTGATACAGGCTTCAGTTGTTCTCTGTTCCACACAAGCTCCTTCATGTCTTCTCTGGGCTTATCTTACCACTGATGAGAACTCCCTGGAAAAAAAATTGCAAAGCCATCACTTTATTCTCTTTTAAATCCATCCAGCGTTTGACATAATGCTTATAAATCACCAGTGTTAGGACCAAGGCATGGACTGTCAAGCCTACTGTTTGGAGTTGGAGTCAAAGGCCAAGATCAGTTCTGAGTGTCAGAGCCAGAGTCAAGAACTGCAGCAGGAAGCAGGATGGAGCAAAGCTGGAAACATGGCAGAAATAGGAGCAATAGCAGCTGCAGGCATAGGCACAGAGTAGATGGTGACCTGCTGGTACTGTTGGGCTTGAGAGAATGTCTACTGGTTCCTTTCAACCAGTCCGGTGGGTTAGCCAATCAGTCTGTTATACTGTAGTCCACCTGAGCTGATTAGTCAACCAAGTGACTGAATCACCAAGTCCCAGGCTCAGTTGCAGGCCAGTGTTGCTGATCATACTCCCTCTTCAAGTGTGCCTCAGACCTTGCTTCTTGGGATGAAAATGACAGAAGTTCCTCAGCAGGTCTCATGCACAGATATTTTCTACTGGCTCCCAGGATTGGGCTTTTGAACCATAGCTTTCCCAATCTACCAGGGATTGGAGTTTACCCTGAACTAGGCTGGAGTAGAGAATTTGCAGGCTTCTTTTTATCCTTGGATATTTATGGGTAGTGGTGATAAGTTGAAAGTATCTGGAAATGGGTTCTCTGTGTGCAGTTTAAGGAGAAACGCATGGAATACTGGATGAAGCTTCAGTGACCCAGGTAACTGCAACATAAATGTCACTAGGTTAGTTTTTTTCCAGGATTGAGAATGGACCAAAATATTGGTGCTCCTTCTTGACTGATGGGCAGGTTAATTTGAGGTTCCATGTTGATAACAAGACCTTGCTCCCCATGAGAAAGTCAGGTATGGCTCACTGATCCTGGTGGGCAAGCCACTTCTCAGTTTCTTTAGCAGTCCTCAAATGTTGTTTGAGTTTCTGCTGTACTTGGTCCAGATGGGTAGCCAGATCTGCTGCTGCACTTATTGGGGAATCTATAAGCTGAGTGAAAACATGGTTGGAAACCACAATTAGCATTGAATGGACTTTATTGGATGGAGACAGGGATTTAACTATTGCAAACTCTGCATATGGTAGCCATGTGACCCAGTTGTTTTTATGTTCATTCAGGAAATAGCAGAGATACTGTTCAAGGATCTGATTGAACTATTTCAGCTGCATGTTGATATGCCAATGATGTAAGGCGTTTCACATCAAGGAGCTGAAAAAATGTACGCCAAAAGCAGAAAAGGAACAATGAACCTCAGCTGGACACATTACTGATTGGCAATCCATGCAACTTGATGACATTTCCCAAAAAGAACTGTTTGGTGGGTCATTTAGATTATGCTGCAAGGAACAAATGCTCTGTCTTCGCCAGGAGGTTGACTGTGAGTAGCAATACCATGTACCTGTGAGAGGGGGATAGTGTAACAACAAAGTCTAGATATATGATAGACTGGAATTGGAGAGGAATGGGCAAGACCTAGATGAAACTGAGTGGCTTTGAACATGAGGGTTTGGCCCAAGAATAAAGATCACAGGAATTTACAAACTTTTTGACATCAGTGCCTAGATTTTCCACAAGAAATTCCATGAAATGAAGCCCATCGTTTTAGATTTGCTGAAGTGTGCAGTAAGTGGTGCAGTGTGACACAGTTTTAGAATCTTAAACCTAAGCTGTCTTTCTGAGATTCAATGAGCTCCTTGTAATAATGGCTAGCCTCCTATATCTGGAACTCTGAGGTGAGCTGGGTATTTGCATTATCCGAGGTTTGACAGATCTGGTGGAGAATGGATCATGAGGTAACAAGGGAAAAGGAAAGCATCAGACAGTTATTCCATTAACAAATTCCATTAAGAAATGGGATGATTTAGGAGCTGTAAGAAAAGATTTAGTGCCAGATTCAGTGATTCATCTTATTGGGACAGCACATCTTCTTTTCCATTTCTTGCCTCCCAGGCACTAGGTCACCACAGGTAATCTGTTGAATCTGTTTGCCTGTTGAATCAGGCAAAAAAGGGAGCTACAGATCGGCAGCTGACTGAAGTCTCTGACTGCAGAGAGAGTTTACGTTTTTGTGATCTGTAAGAACCTGAACTGGGAATTGGGCCACTTCCAGAAGGGCTATGTCTACACGGCAACTGTTATTTTGAAATAACTCATTTTGAAATAAAATCTTTATTTTGAAACAAGTTAATTCGAATTACCAGTTTCTTAATTTGAATTAACAGAATCTGTTCAAGTTGAAATAGCATGCCCTGTGTGTGGACATGCTATTTTGACTCAAGGTGATGGGCAGCATGGGCGGTGTGGCAACATGGCCGGCTCACCACCCCATGTTGGTGGCCATGTTGCCAGCCAGGTTGCCAGCCTATCACTTAAAGGCATGAATGGACAGCCCCTCCCTGTCCATCGTGACCCCCAAGCGCTTGTGAGAGAGATGGCTAGGGATGCCCCCTGGCTCCCGTACCATCCTCAAGCACCTGGTAGACCCGCTGGTAGCCTGCAGGGTGCCGCCCTGCTGTGGGACACACTTTTCCTGAGCCCGATGAGCCTGGAGCTGAGCCCCAGACCATTATCTCAGTGGCCCTCACAGCACTGTGGAAGAACCCCATGGCTGAGGCCTAACAGTGTTGAGACACAGATAGCTCACTATGCCTATAAAGGGGGGGGAATAAGTGTGCACTTCCTCTGCCCTACAAGCAGGCCTGGAAGAGGGCCAGTAGCAGCCTCTAACAGATAAGGTATGCCAGAGGACCCTTGCTGTGCTTGCCTCCATGGTTCAGGGACAGACCACATATTGGAATTTGGAGACAGAAATGATTGGATTTTACTGACAGAATGCTAAGGTCAGTCTACCCGGATAAAGGGCAAGCTGTTTGGGCCAGTCCAACTAGGCCAAAGGCCCCTGGCATGGATGACAATGAGCGAGGTGGGTCAAAGGAAGGGGCTGCAATTGGGGGACTTCCAGTGCAAAGAGGCCAGGCCCAGAATGTAATTCCCTATATATCTTATGCATTGTGATATGTGTACTTATGTCACTAGACAAATATCGTACACTCTTCTTGGGGCCTTTGGGTACTTGCCTTTGGGCCCGCAGCTGTGTAGAAATAAAATGCCGTGCCACACTAGGTTGTGCCTCCCGCTTACTGAGGACCCCTCCACTGCACCGATAGCTTCTCGGCACCAGACACCAGGACAGACCGGTGGGAACAGGTTGTCCAGGGAACCTAAGCAGCAAGCACTGGAGGAGGAACCTCCAGATTAGCAGGGGGACCATCACCCCTCATTACCGAGTCCACCCCAGTCCTACGCCAAAGGCATATGGTGATGAGGGCAGGCATCCCTGTGGACAAGAGCGTGGCCATCACTCTCTGGAAGATGGCCACTCCTGAGTCCCACAGGTCTGGTGCCCATCTCGTCAGCATCAGGAGGTCCACCGTCAGGGAACTGCAGCTGCAGGTCGCCCACGCCATCAGCCGGTCCTGCGGCCATGCCTTGTCACCCTGGGAGTGCTGCAGGACAGCATCGCTGGCCTCACTGCCCTGGGCTTTCCAATGTGTGGGGGGATCGTTGATGCCACCCACATCACCATGTGAGCCCCACCACACTGCCCGCTCCCCCTTTCTGCCCCAGCCAGCCACCACCCAACCCACCCACACCCTGAATCCAACCCAATAAAACATGCAACAACAACTTTGAACATGGGTGAACTGGATTTATTTCACTAAAGAAAGGGGGTTGGGGAAGACGGAGCTGGGGAGGCAGGAAGGGTCGAGTGGGGGCACAACTGGGGGCACCAGACTGGGACAGGGGATGGGGGATGGGGATTTGGGAACAACTGGGGGGCAGTTTACGGGGGAGCCACCCCGGGACATGGCCCGCAGCCCCACGGCCTTCGCCGAGGCCACCCCTGGTCCGGGGGTGCTGGTGGCAAGGAGCAGCAGGGTCCCCGGGCGCAGCAGGGGCGGTCCCAGGCTGGGGGGCAAGGTTTCCACCAGTCTGCTGCAGTGTTCCCTGCACACCCTCAAGGGCCATTGCCTGGCGCTCAAGGGCTGTTGCCTGGTGCTCCATAGCTGTGGCCTGGTGCTCCAGGGCCCCCGCGACGTGGCTCTTTGCCCTGCATGCTGCCAAGTCTGCCTATTGCTACCCTGTGTTGAGGGACCCCCATCCTGCTTGGGCATGGGACCTTCTCTCTACATGCCTCCCTGCGGCATGCATGAATGGGAGAGCCTGTGCCCCCACCCCCAGGCACGAGCTCCACTGTCCCAGGGCCATGCCACCCTCAGGACCCATGTCCTGCACTCCTGGGCCTCCCTGCCTTGTGGGGGGGACACTCACCAAGTGGGACGTCTGATGTCTGGCACGATGTCCCCTATGAGGCGGCTGCCTCCTGCTCCCCTGGGTGCTCCTTCGAGCTGCTGGTCCGGGGCTCCCCTTTGCTGATGAACTCCGGGCTTGTGGGTGGAGCTGTGCTTGGCCGGCTGGTCTCGCCACCCACAGCAATGGGTTCCTCTTGTTCAGACGGGGCCCCCTGCAACTCCGTCTGACTTCCCCGGGCCTCAGCCGAGTCCCTCACTTGCTCCTGGTGTGGTGAGCCACTGGGCTCCTGGCTGAGGAACTGCTTGAGCTCCTCATAGAATGGGCAGCTGGTGGCAGCTGCTGCCCAATTGAGCTACCTGGCATCACGTGCCCAGGCATAGTCCTGCTGGAGCCCCTTGACTTTGGAGAGCACCTGCTCCGTAGTACACTTGAAGCCCTCTTCTTGCAGTGCCTGGGCAATGTTGGTGTAGACATCGACGTTGCAATGTCTGGCCCTGAAGTGCTGGAGGATGTCCCCCGTTGCCCAGATATGCAGGAGGGCAAGGGTCTCTGCCTGAGATCAGACAGCTCCCCTATGCCGCCCCTGCAACCGAGCCACTCGTGCCTCGGCCACGGCCCAGCTAGACAGCCTGGCAGCATGAGGCACAAGCCTAGAGGGTACTTCCTGGTCCAGGACACCCTTGGAGGAAGAAGGTCACAAGTGTGGTTGGTTATGCTCAGACCTGTATGCTGACATCAGGGGCATAATTAGAACTGATTTTGTGGCAGGGCCTGTGATTGCTGGGTAGACCTGGCCCACTTCCTGCTTCCAGTCTTGTGATAGACCTACCTGTAGCTACACCACTGGCTGAGATAACACTGCTCCAATGGCATAGTAAAATGCATGGCTTTAACTGTAAATGGCCTGGTGAGTGTGGACAAATGAGGATGGTGAAGGAACTAGAATTGGAAAAGGTACAGAAAAGGGCAACTAAAAAGAATAGGGATATGTAAAAGCTTCCATATGAGGAGAAATTAATAAGACTCAGACTTTTCAGCTTGGAAAAAGGATGAGTGGGGGGGAGAGATGTGATAAAACTAGCTCCATAAATAAAATAAAGATAAACAGTGGGGTAGAGAAAGTAAATAAGGAAGTGTTATTTACCCCTTCTCGTAACACAAAAAGTAGGGGCCCACAAATGCAATTTTAGGCAGCAGGTTTAAAAGGAAAAAAGGAAGTATTTCTTCATACAGTGCACAGTAAACCTGTGAAAGGATGTTGTGAAGGCTGAGTCTATAACTGGGTTCAAAAAACCAGATATGTTCATGGAGAATAGGTCTATTAATGGCTATTAGCTAGGATAGGAAGAGATTGATGTTTGCTAGAGGCTGGGAACAAAGGTGTAGCTAGAACTGATCTTCTGGCAGGGCCTTTGGTTGTCATGGGTGGGCACAAGCTGTGTGCCACAAATGAAACAGAGGCTGATAAAAATGTAGGATGAATTGCTTGAAATCTGATTGAGTGGGCCTGCTTTCAAAGTGGATGGGCAATGGCTTGGCAAGGCCTACTTGTAGCTTCTCGAATGGCAAATAGGATGAATCATTTGATGATTACCTGTTCTGTTCATTCCCTCTGAAGCACCTGGCATTGGCCACTGTTGGAAAACAGAATACTGTGCCAGGTGGACCATTGGTCTGACCAGTACAGTCATTCTTATGTTCTTATCAAGGTTCACTGGGCCTCTGATGACTCAAACTCCCTTCTGATAGATTGCCATCACTGGGGATATTAGATATGCAAACTCTTTGACAGAAAGTCAGTAAAAGTGGTAACTGTTGTTTCACTCATGCATTCTTGGGATCCACACAGATGGAGATAGCACTTATGTTGTGTGGATCCACGGTTAGCCCTTCAAGAGTATCAGTGTATTCAAGGGACTCATTTATGCTCTGATTAAATTTGCTTTTCTTGAGTTTCACATAGAAGTGGTTCTGTCGGAGCCTCTCCAAGACTTAGTACATATGTTGGTCATAGAAAAACCTTAGGATATACTGAACATATCGTCAAGTTATGTAACAATGTACTGCATAGATATGATTGATAAAGTAGTGGAATGTTGCCAAACCATTGCACAACCAGAAAGATGTCGACAGGTACTCGAAGTGGCCAAACTGGATTTGGTCACAGAATCTCACCTACCCATGTCTGTAGTAGACCTCCAACCTATGCGTGAGTTATTGAAGTCTTCAAATCATAGTTTAAAGATTTCAGGATACCAGCAAGTAACCTGTGCCCCAAGCTGCAGAGGAAGGTGACCCTCCCCCCCCCCCAGGGTTTCTGCCTATCTGTCCTAAGGGAAAACTGCTTCCTAACCCTAATTATGGCAATCAGCTAAACCCTGAGTATGTGGACAAGACTCACCAGCCAGGCAGCCAGGAAAGAATTCTTCACAGTAACTCAGAACCCACCCCATCTAACGTCTCATCGGAGGCCATTGGGTGCATGTTCTAATAGTAGTCAAAGATCAATCAATTGCCAAATTAGGCTTTCTCATCATATCACCTCCAGAAACTTATCAAACTCAGTCTTGAAGCCAGAGTACCAATACACAAATGCCTAAGTTACAGGCAAGAGTGAGGGAAGGAATGCCAGTCCAACCTGGACCCCTCTATTGAGTCTGGTGCATTGAATTTCCCTACCAAAATGCGACTGAGCTTTTGAATGGCAACTCAAAGTAGAACATCCAGGTTCCCTGCAGTGCATAGTTGACACCTGGCATTGGTTCTTCTCCACCTCAGAGATGTGGGGCTGTGCTGTGCCAAGCTGCACAGGTTCAGTCTGTAGGGTAGGAGCAAGGGGATTTTGGGCCCATGCCATTGAGACAAAAGTTGATTGGGAAGCCACCTTCCTTTCTTGATGATGTTCCAATAAGCAGTTGTTAATCTACATAGGTCAATTAAAGTATTGAGACTGGTGAGGGTTTCCACCCTTGTTATCTTATATTTGAACTCATTGTTTAAACAGCTCTGGAAGTGATTAGGGTTGCATGGCCTCATTACATGCATACAACCAGGCACCAAAATTCATTGGTATAATGAGTGACCAGCCAGCATCCCTTCCTCAGTGCCTGAAGCAAAGCTTCTGCTGTGCACATACATTTTGGGTCATTGAAAATCAGTTATGACTTGGACAAAGTCCTTGAGCTGCCTCAGCAGGAGACTAGATTTCTCTACAGGTGTAGAGACATAGGCCAAATGTCCCCAGTTAGCAAAATGGTTAGTCCCACTGTTGACTGGTTTGTGGCCCAATGAGAACTGGAGATGGAGCTGGTTTAACAAACTTTCCAGTGATCAATGTTGACAGTCCAGTTCAGTGTAGCCCATCTGGGCTCATTTGTCTGCCTGGCAAGAGGCAACTGAACACAGGCTCAGCTATAACCCCACGTTCCTGACATCTGCTGTCTGGCATTGTGTTGGCTGATGGCTATGTTTGACTACTGAGTTCGCTGTGATTGTTGGCTTCTGTGTTAATACTTGTCTCTATTGTTGCCTTATCATCCCACCCAATGGAGCTGCCCAATGATGAACTAATTACTGCAATGACTTATGAAAGGATGTAGGAGGTGTACCAGTGGTAATGCCTGTAGAATGCCTCCTAATACTTCCTTTAGAATGCTGTGATTCTGTACTACCGCTCACCTTACTCTGTGCCTAAGGGTGTGTCTAGAATAGCACAAAAGGTAGTTTAACTGGTTTTGGACAAATGCACCTTTGATCATAGTTTAGACATGTCCTATGGCCTAAATTAGCTTTGTAGGAATCTGACCTTACATCAATGGTAAAATAACTTAAGAGCTAAAACTGAAAGCAGTGAAGGGTTCCTGTCACAGATGGCCCTAAATCAAATCCCCTGGAACATCCCTGAACTTTGAGATATTCAGAGACTGAATCTCAATGTGAATTTTGCAAATACTCTTTTCTCTATGGAAGGACTCACAGATTTTAAAATCTTGGCTGACCTTCTGCCAGAGCTGGCTCAAGGGGCTGTGGTGACTTGAGCTGGCTTTATATTTTTGCACCCCCCTAGAGGGAGGCGGGCAGAACCAGGCCTCCACTCTGGGCCAGCTTGCCCTGCCCCCAGGGTGAGGAACAGCCAGCCCAGGAGCAGAGCAGGCCAGCCCAGAGGCTGGGCTCCACTCTCTCACCCTTCCCCTGGGCCAGCTGTTCCAACCTAGGGGGGGAGAGGGCCAGCCCAGAGGCAGGGCAAGAGAACGGAGTGGCTGACTTGGGGAGGGGCAGGAGCATGGGGTCTGGCCTCTGGGCTGGCCTGCCCCGCCCCTGGAGCAGTGCCCCTGAGCCTGCGGTGCCCTGATTCAGTGCCTCATGGCAAGAGCTGGCCCTGCCTTCTGCATAAATAACTGATCATAGAACTCTGCCTGGTAATTTGTGTCACTGTTTAAAAAACTGGTTTATTTCTAGCCTGAATTTATTTAGCTTCAGCTTCTGTCTCCTGATTTTCATCATGCCTTTGTCTGCTAACCTAAAGAGCCTTTGACTGCCAAATCCTCTCCCCATGAAGGTACTTAAATCCTCTGGGAAGTTGCATCTACTGTGCAAGTACCTATGTTGTTAATTAGATTCGAATGTGGACTGTAATTAAATTTGCATATCATGGGGAATAAACTGTTAATATTTAGGTGCCAGGCAGTATGAATGATTTTCAGATAATTCTTCATATGTGTTTTGAGGGCCATGGAAAACAACCAAAGACTACAGTGAAATATATATAAAAAAGGAAGTGTATTGAAGTAATTTTTCTTCTATAATTATAAATAGGAGCAGGACTGGTGCAAGAAAATCTAGGCTCCACTGTGTGAGTATTTAGCTGGGGCCTCATATGCTCCTCTAAACTTTTTTGTTCAGTAATCTGTCCATACATACAGGGTATAGAATTTAAACTGCCTGAAACTACTGATGCTTCATATCTATGGTTTCCAGAGTCACTATTTGCCCTACTTTCATCCTCTGCCCCGTCCCCTGTCTTCACCCAAATGGAAAGAAAGAAAGAAAGAAAGAAAGAAAGAAAGAAAGAAAGAAAGAAAGAAAGAAAG
>ML681964.1:48223783-48249830 GCA_007922195.1 Podocnemis expansa
AAGAAAGAAAGAAAGAAAGAAAGAAAGAAAGAAAGAAAGAAAGAAAGTAAGAGAAAACCTATAATTTCTAACTCTTTTGAAGTTCTTGAATTGAGGAAATCAAAAGGAACATGAATGGGGTAGTGGAAATGTGGAGGGAGAGAAAATGTATTTAAATTTCTCTGAGGAAAAGCCTTCTGCTATGTTTATGCAAAATAAACAGAATTCTCTTAGATATTTGAGAGCTTTGACAAAACCTCACATTTTCCCTAGTTCTCCTTCCATCCATAAACCCATGAGCTTCTTCAGTCACCTCCCCAGAAATCTCCGTGGAAGGGGGAAAGACACTGTCTGTCAATGAGTACATAGGATGTACCTCAATACATGACTCACTCACTTAAGAAAATAGAATATCCCCTTAAGAAGTCATTATATGCTATCATGGATATGCATACTTTTCACTACCATCTCTTTTAGCATATCCAAATACTGTGGAAGCCTTCAGGTAATTTATGTGAACTGATATATTCTGCCTCCTGCAGTGTAGTTGTCTACCTTGTAAATCTGTGCATTTGAATAGGTTCAGTATAGAGGGAAAAAAGACTGCAGTGTTTCTTGTGCTCTTAAAGTGCACTTGAAGAGTATTTAGCTGTTACAGGATAATCTGAATTGCCATTGGCATCTATGCCAGGGCAGCAGCTATACATGTGCACTCACACATACTGAAAATCCTCGTAAGATGTGAGCAGAAATAATGCTTTGCACTGCCATTCAAGAATCCACAGTGGCTTTACATACACGTGGCCCGTCTTCTGAGGTGGTAACTCCAACAGGAACTGAGCAGCAGTTTACAGGACTGAGTCATAATGGGTGTAGTCTTTCAAAAGCACTGAGAGGTAGGGAAATATCCTAATTCCCCTATTAAACAATGGAGGAACTGAAACACAGAGAATGTGGTGATTTGTTCAGTATCATGGAGGAAGTCTCTAGCAGAGCTGGGAACAGAATCAAGACCTCAGGAAATACATACATGGGGAGAGGTCTACTAGGGGGCTTTAATTCATCAGACAAAGGCAAAACAAGAGCTAATGTTTGGAAGCTGAAGACAGAAATCAAAACCCTATATAAGATGTACTTTTAAAAGTATGGCTAATTACTCATTGAAACAATTAACCTGGAGATGTCATGGAATCTACATAACCTGAAGAAACTAAATCAAGAGGGCATCTCTCTCTATGAGATAAAAGCTAGCTAAAACAGAAGCTGTGGACTTGGGACAAGAATCAATTGGTAAAATTCTATGGCTTTTAATATACAGGAGGTCAAACTAGAGGATTATAACACTCTCTTCTGGCTTAAAAGCCTATGAATCTCTGCAGTACCAGTCTGGTGCTTTAGCTGCAAGAACATCCTTTTTATGTGCCTAATGCACATATAAATTATCTTGTTTTCTAAACAAAAGAATTCTGCCCTTGATTTTATGTGTGAGAAATAATTTTGTTGTAGTCAGCTGACAGAATTAGAAAAAAATGCAATTCCTGATTAAACAGATGACCCAAACAACATCTGAAGCTACTAATCTCCACATAGTTATTTTTTTAGCTCAGTTGGTAATTTGGATAATAAAGAAATAGAATTGTTCCCAGGCTGAGATTATATGTCAGATTGCACCCAAGCACAGATCTTTGCAGCTGAGTTATAAACCCCTGGAAATAATAACTTGGATGTGCTATGAGACCCTTACTCTGGCACAGCTACTGGGCACCACTCTAATCATATCCTTAATATGGCTAGCAAAGATACAACCAACCAAGTTCTTCAGGGTTCAGATACTGCTCCCAGGGGTGGGAGCAGAGCTCATTATTTTGTTCTCTTCATTCCACTAGAACAGCTCCAAGCCGTGACAGCAAATGGGGATAATTGAAGCACAAGTGCTCAACCCTGACTGCCCAATCTTCTCATAAAACAATCACAGGATTGTCCCAGGGACAGTTGACACAACAAACCTCGCTTGGCAAATTTTGCTTCATAATTAGCAAGCAGTTGCTGTCATGCCTGTCAAATGGGTTTATGTGATGAAGTGAATAGAGCAACAATTGACTGTCCTCTCTTGCAATCAAGGAAAAGAAACTGCTTTGAGTGAAGCTGACAATTATGTAAAAGGAACTAAATGAATTTGGCTTCCAGTTCACACTTACCCCTTACAGATGGAGTATGGGTCCTCTGAGGCCCATTTCTAGGTCCTTGCTCCTTTGCACCTGACTAGTTACTGGCTAAGTGCCTAATGAGGCACAGAGGAAGCATATGTAGGCAAAATAATGCTGTGTTTCTTATTGTGTCCCTTATTCCTTTTAGATGAGGGAATTACCATACACTGCTATACACCACTAGTGTATCTAAGTTCAAAGCCTGATCTTATCACCCAAAGACAACAGAAAACACAAGCGTGTTCGCATGGAAACTGAAAGGATGTTGATATGATGGCTTGGATTAGAAGATAAAGCTTTTCTCACAATAGATAGAATCAGTGAAGAGGATTTCAGAATTGCTATATTATCTGTTTACAACTATACATTCACAGGCTGTTTCTACTCTAAACTTTTTTTTGCCACAAGTGTCCCACCCTTATTACCCTTGCTTCAGTTCTACTGGTGGAAACAACAGTGGAAGCAAGAGTGTTGTGAGAACTCCAGGGATCTGCTGGCATTTAAAGCACAGTGTTCTCTAATTCTGCTCAGGGAAGGTCTAGGTGAAAGCAAGGGAAGCTTGCTGGTGCTTCCACCTTTGTTAACACAATTTGAGCCAAACCAGTAGCTTCAGTGTTGAGAAACTGTAGCTAGAAGAGGCAAGCCTATAAATTGACTTAATAACTTATATTTTTATATATCATTGAAATCATAGAGACTTAGCAGTGCCTCTGTGTTCAGGCTGGGTTCTGTTTTGCATTCAAAGCAAGGATTCAACTTCTTTTGTTGTATGAAGAATACCATGAATCCAAGTAATGTGCTGTCAGACCCCATGACACGAGATCAGTCAGGCTCAGAGTACCTGGAGAAGGAAAATCCTTTATGGCCTTTCCACAGTTGGGACCTGCAGAACTGCTTGAGGAAGCAGGAGTCTCGTGTGGTCCCTCCTTATATCTGGAACAACCTCCCCTGCCTTGTCACAAAGGGTAGTCTCACTTTGCCACATAGTGACCATAGAAGTCACTGCTGCTCTGGGGCTCCAATAAGCTCAGCAAAGTGCCCATGTAAAGAAGGAGGCCAGGATGTGTCTTCAATCTGTAAAGAACACTGTGACAAGGTGGGCGAAAGGGAATGTGGGCAGCTGATGAGGGGCATGGACTGTCAGTATCTTAAAAGAAAAGACTCACAGAATTAATATTTACCTCACCCAAGCAACAGCTCCATTTCAGAACTGTCAGCTGAGATCATCTCCTTCTTGACAAAGGAAGACACATGAGTGAAGCACTGAGCACATGCAGTTCTTCACTGATGACACCTCTGTATTACCAAGGGAAGGAGGCTTCACAGCTTGTGGAGTGGCAATATGTAGCAATTTCTAGGACCAGAGGCAGAGTCCAAACGGTCCTCTGAGATACAGGACTGGATTGAGCCAGAGACTGCCAGACAGATCAGCAACCATAAGAGCATGGGGCAAAATGTAGTGCTCAGTCAGTGAAATCAGGAACAGGTCTGTTGCACCACTAGTCTATATTCTCTGTCATTCCCATCTCACTCTGTGCCTGTTATTCTTCTCTCGTGGTCTTCCTCTTATTGAATGGGTAACCTTTGCTTTTCTACTGCCTCTGTTAATGTAGTGTCCAGATTGTAGACTAATGCCAAGCCTCAACAGCTCAGATTTGTGTTTTCTCTTGGTGTTTAGTGGGGCACTGGTGTGTGACTCCATGCGCAGGGCTGGCTCAATGGGCTGTGGCACCCTGAGCTGGCTTTTGATTTTGCAGCCCCTGGAGGGAGGGTTGGGCGCACGGAACCAGGCTTCCACTCCAGGCTGGCTCATCCTGTCCCAAGGGTGGGTAACATGGTCAAGGGGCGGGGAGGGCCAACCCAGAGGCCGGACTCCACTTTCCCACTCCTCCCCTGGGCTGGCTGTTCCTTCCTTGGGGTGGGGAGGGCCAGCCCAGAGGCAGGGCGAGACAGTAGAGTCTGCCCCATGGGCTGGCCTTCTCCACCCCCACGGGTGAAGTTACTGGCTCAGGGAGGGGCAGGAGCATGGGGTTGGCTTCTGGGCTGGCCTGCCCCACCACTGGCACCCCTAAGCATCGGTGCCCTGAGCCAGTGCCTCACTGGCTCATGGGTAGAACCGGCCCTGTGCATATGGAAAAGCAGGCAGTAAACTTTCTGTGTGCAAGACTTCTAGCAACATAACCTAAATCAGTTTGCCTGAGGGTGAGGCCAACATACTAGCAGAACCATAAACCTACTTTACGAAGTAAGAGATTCTGACACATATAGGTCTATACTTTTATTCATCTCTTTTTGTGACAGACTGTTTATTATAGCTACACACTCTGAATACCATTTATTTCCTGGTAACTTGTTCTCAAAAGAAACTAGTATGGACCCAGGGGCCCTGGCAGAAGAGAATACAGTAAGATAAGTCTTGAAAATGACAGGTTATAAAACACTCTTGAGATCCACGCACAGGCATGTAGATAAAATCCCAGGATTTTCTATTCAAATGCTTTTATTTCCCCCCACAGCTATACTCAATACCAGCTTTAGATCTTGGAACTGAAACTGTGTAAAATTCTGAGGGCTTTTGTTTTTTAAATTCTTCAGTGCCTGAAAGGGAGAGAAAACAGAGATGATTGTACCTGGGAATTAGTTTGGTGTAGTGCACAGTAACAGCTGGCAGACCAAGGGCTCCTTGAAACTTTCACCAGCACAGGCGACGTGCATGAAATTAAAACCAAGAAGGACCAAGCCAGGAAGGGGCTACAAAGAGGGCCACACAGAATCCACTGGAGAATAGAACATGACACATTGTTTACTTTCGCTTTCAAATGCATTATTTATAAGAATGTTGTAGCAATTATGTGATTATACAGAAATTAACACACAACAACAAACCAAAGGACCATCAAAGAAATGGTAAGGACAGAGATTGGTTTTTGTTTAAATTCCTGCAATGGATTCATGTCTCTCATTTTCCCCCTTTATTTAAGGAGTCACAAAGTTGCCAGCAAGGCCAGATTATAGCAGGGGCTTTAGGAGCAGCTCAAAAAAAGATTCCCAGGCTCCAGCCCCTAAAACTCCTATCTGGCTCTCCTTCGCCCCACTGAGCACTTCTGCCCTGCTGGTACTGGGGGGGCAGGGCCCTGGGGCCAGAAGCCAGGCTTTCTGCTCCCACCCTGCCCCTGCGCCAGCTGGTCTGCCCTTGGGGACAGAGTGGGGTAGGCCAGCACCTGTTCACTCCACCTGGGGCAGGGCTCACTAGCTCTCCATGTGGCTTCCGTTGCTCTGATGCAGCTTTCCAGGGCCCGTGGCCCTTGGGGTGCTGCACCAGGGGCTACATTGTGCACCAGCCAGTGCTGCCCCCATCTCTGGGGCCAGACTGGCTGGAGCAGGACCGGGTGGAGGCACACTTTGGCACCAACCCCAGGAACAGGCCTCCATGCTGGGTGGGTGGAGCCCAGCTCAGGGAGGGTGTGCAGTGGGGAGCAGCCTGGGGCCCAAGGCTGGTTAATCCAGCCCTGGTTGTCAGGCTAATAAAAGATACTGGACTTGCAAATAAAAGACGTCTGGATGTAGAAAAGTAAAATACATCCATATTTCCCCCTCCTTTCCCTTTAATATGCACTACTTCTGGAAATTGACCCATTTGTTTCACTTCTGTGTTTGGGTTTAATTGTTATGTGGTCTTTTTTGAGAAATGGCATGGCAACCCTGCTGACAAATCCTGCACAGATATGACCATTGTCTTCTCATGGTCCTTTTCTTGGCGGGAGGCATTTTTCCCAGAGCCAGATATCATTTTAATGACAGAATCTTATGAAATCTTGAAGTATTGTATCAATAACTCCTATTCAGTTACATTTTGAAAAAAAAGCAGCAGCTATCAAAAGGTTATTTGAGAAGACAGGTGATTGGAGAAGGGCCTTCTTGATTATTTTCAGGTTTAGAAATAGACTCTGATGTAGGCAGACATTCATTCCAACTATTACTTGAATGACTTTTTGAGATCCCCTTTAGTAAGTTTGGTGTGCAATGTATGTCTGTCATTAGGCTGTGGTTTTGCATCCCTCAGCATGGTTATCCAGGAGATACTTGTTTTTGGCAGTGTCCAATTTCCCCTGAACTGTCAAACTCTAAGGAACTGGAAAGGAGATTCCACAGATGGGGTGGACTCACTTAAGCAAAAGACCTGCTAAAAAAAGTATATCATTGTCACTACCGGAATTATACTACATTGAATTTGGTCTATAAAATGAAACGCAACAGAGATTTTTTTAAAGAATACCTGGTACAAGAGTAACTTCATGGTGTACAGTGCAGTAACATCACATTTGACCCAAGATTTCCATTGCTCTTGTTTTTGGCAAAAGGTTTGAAATACATGAATATAGCTTTTACGGTAATGATTGTGTGATACTTGTGGGGGGGGGGCATGTCCATAGTGTAAGAATGCATATTAATGGCTAACCATTATGCTGGGGAGGGAGAGTGTTCTCTAACTGCAAAATAGGGACCCAAATTGGTACACCTTCAGCTTTTCAAATGACTGCCTGCACTTTCATTTTCTCTTGGTTAAAGTTGGATCCTGACCCCATCTCTTGCCAAATGTCAGATTAGGTCTCTGCTTTTCTCTGGAGTTTTATGTAGGAGTTTTAATATTTATTTTAATAAAAGGTGCCAGCCTAGCCTGCCATGACCTGTTACATCTGCCCACAATGGGACTAGTCGGGAAAGGCTATGCTAGTCATGGCAGCAATTATTACTTTTGAATCCAAAATCTCCTGAAATAAATTGGCCTGACTTTGCTGGAGATGGAGTGAAAGAATTTGGTGGAAGTATTATTCTTTACTATATTTTTTCCACTTCAACTTTTTAGCTCAACACTTTCATTGATTGAAAAGAGGCTCTTCTCCCTGGAAGTGTACCCATCCCGATGATCTATTACATATCCACAGTGGCAGAAGAACAGTCTTACAGAAATGTTGTTTCCTGTTCAGATAATTGAAAAGAAACAATTTGATTTCAATCCTACAAACCAAACAGGGAAGGAAGTAATAATAAGTTTCACCTCAG
The DNA here is from genome assembly GCA_007922195.1 of Podocnemis expansa. Taxonomy (NCBI): domain Eukaryota; kingdom Metazoa; phylum Chordata; order Testudines; family Podocnemididae; genus Podocnemis; species Podocnemis expansa. The sequence continues at coordinate 48,231,034 of ML681964.1, forward strand.
GGGGTTACATAATCTACTAAAGCTGTGTCCACACTTTGAGCTAGACTTGAGTCCCTTGCTTGTGTACTTGTAGTCATACTAGTTATCAACCTAGTGTGAGCATTCATGGTGCGTAGCCCTGGTTTGCGTAGCATGAATATGTATATATCAGCAGGAGAATCACACTTGTGGCTCATTGCACTGATATAGTCTAGAAGCTCCCTAGCAGCCATAATAGATGTTACACATTATAGGGCTTTGCTGCTTAATCTGCAGTTGCTAGGGAACCACGCATAGTTCATTCTGTACTTACTGTTCTCAGCTTTATGGCATGCTACCAACCCATAGGTCTGGCGCAGTCTAAACTGAAGTAGCAGAAGGAGCACTGTTGTCTCCTTCTGACTAAAGTGGTTACAGGGAAGGGCTAGGCCTTAGAACAGGGGTCTCAAACACAAATCACCATGAGGGCCACATGAGGACGAGCATGTTAGCCCTAGGGCCACACCACTGAAACCTTTTCATACAACAATATTGCATATACTGGTCTTTAAGTGCCACTCTTTGCTTTTTTTGGTAACAATAATGTCGTTGAGGGCCGCAGGAAATAGCTTTAGGGGCCACATGTGGCCCACGGGCTGCATGTTTGAGACCCCTGCCTTAGAAGAGCCTGGGTGTTTGGAAAGCAGTAACTGTCTCTGACCATTGCGAAGATAGAATATGGAGAAACTGGACACTGCCCTGCCTTTGACGCTACCAACAATCCACAGAGGTTCAAATAAAAGACAAGCTCATTCTTCCATTTGTAAGCCCTTTCTATCAAGGGCGCCACTATGGGTGAACTTGGGCGGGCATGTGCCCACCCAGTTGGCCAGCAGGCCCACTACCCCCACCTGCCACAGTGCCTGGCAATGGCATGAACGTGGCCACTGTGACTGCAGACTGTTTCAGGGGCACTGTGGTGGGTAGACAGGTGAGAATTGCCCCTCACCCATCTCCTCCTCCCAATGCTCCAGTTGCTACCCTAACCCTAACCAGTCACAGGACCAGAAGCAAGACAGCTGAGCCCACACTGGAGAGTCAGGGGCCTAGCCAGAAAGCAGGGGCTGGCTGCATGCCTGCTCTACATTGTGGTGCCTGAGACACTTAGCGCATGTAGGGGTTGGGACAGGAACTCATGAGTAAATCAGAGTGTGTTCTTTTGATTTGCTGAAATCTTACTTCTGAGAGAACACAAAGGGACTAGTTTATGGCCATCCCTTCACAAAACATACCCCAATGTTTGGTCTGTTGGGACCAGCACAAGCCAGATCTTGCAGCAGGGCCTGAGAAGCTTCAGTCCTGCATGTCAGCACCTTTGTTTAGGCACTAGAGCATGCACTTTCTCCAAAGAAACTGCATCCTGAAGCTAGAATATTCTTTGCTGGTATTTCACAGCTCACTGAACACTACTTGATTAACCCGCTGTGCTGCAGCACCTAAGACTATGGGGACCCATTAGAGACAGAAGATGAAACTCTGACCCCATTGGCGCTTTGCCATGGGTATGTGGGACCAAGATTTCAATCCAATATCAATCTCGTTTTGGAACACGTCTTTGCTTTTCAGAATGTCAGCTGAGGGCACAATCCATTCACTCCCGCTTTGATGGGGCAATAGTCTCTGAAAGTCGGAAGTTGCATTTCTGTGGTAGCCACACAGTGCTGGATTGCTTTTTGCTCCTCAAAACAAGGTGGCTGCAGTACAGAACACAGTGGCTAAGTCTATAAGGGGAATTTTTGCACATGTTTAAAAATTTAAATAAGCTAATTCAGTTTGGTAAGGAAAATCTAATTTTCAGAGTTTTCAAAGGTGAGAGGTGGAGCTGAATTACTTCAATACAACAAAACAAGTTTCACTTTGTAATTCATAAGACATTGTCTAAAAAATAGACATGCTGGGGTATGCTCTGTTTAACACTGAAATAGTTACAAATATTATATCTGGAATAGTGATAAACACAATGAATATACAGGGCAAAATCCTTACCTGTTCAAAACTAAGTCACCTCCCAAAGGTCACCCTTCACAGTATGCCACAATTAGTTATTAAATAAATGTAAAATGTCCTGATTAATAATTTTCCTGCTTTACATTGGAGGTGCTATTTACTCCTTTAGGGATCAGTCCACTCCCCACTGAAGTGAATTAGAATTTTTGCCATTGAATTCAGTGGAGACCAGATCAGATCTCGATTTAATAGCAGGATTGAAAGCCAAGATTGTGTTCTGGGTACTAATACATGATTTACTGTTAGAGACTGTGCTTGAGTTAGTTATATGAAATACTAAAACTTGGCAGGAGTTACTGCATAAATATGTTTTTGCCATTCTGAGAAAAATTCAAATGAAAAAAATACTTATACTTCAAGCTCTTGTGCAAACCTTTTGTCTTCTTGCTTCAAGTTGAGATCTTAACTTTAACTGTGCACTGGAAAGTAAAACCAAAAACGTATATGTAAGTGTGTATGTTGACCACCCCTTTACTCAGACTGTGCAGGTGAGGAAGATAGTCAGCACAGAAACAAGCTTTCCTTCTGTGACATTCTCTTTAAATTTCCAGGTTTGCCGAAGATTTCCCTAAGAATGTGACCTCATGCACCCCAGGAGTTACATAGCTACTTGTGTAATCTAGAAATTTTTATAATGTAGCAGAATGATGTGTTCCAGAGTAATAACAAGTGCCACAGGCGATTCCAGGAAAATTCAACCAAGAAGAGACTATAGCTTTCAAAGGGTTAATTAATGTGTATTATGGCCTACATAATATGTAGATGAGTGTGATTCAGAACCAAAATCAGTAGCTAATTCAATTTTCAGTTTTGCTTTACTGTTCACTTTAGATCTGCATTCTTTTATAAACTACCAGGTCTTATACTATATTGATGTGGGCTGAGCTAGAGCTGGGAGATTAAGAGATTTTTTCGGTAGTTGGCAATTACAAAAAGTAAAAAAATAATTTTATTTCAGGTCAGACTGAATGTTTCATTTTGCAGTTGCCCGCAAATAAACAATTTGGCAAAACTTAAATTTGTGGCATATTTTCATATCATCAGATCTGCATTTGTCACTGCAAACTGTTTTGGCCAAAAAATTTCAACTAGTTTTAGACTGATAGACTACAAGGTCAGAAGGGGCCTGTCACAGAGTGTCCTAGCTCCGCGTGCTCCCAAGCAGGGAAGCTCTCGGTCTAAGGTCGGATGGCCTTATGGTTATTGACCCTGTCCGCGGAGTACTTTGTGGGCAGGGCAGTGCGGTCCAACGGCCGGAGCCAACGAGTCCCAGCCCTCCACGCCAGGGCAGTGCAGCCCAACGGCCGGAGCCAACGAGTCCCGGCCCTCCACGCCAGGGCAGTGCAGCCCAACGGCCGGAGCCAACGAGTCCCGGCCCCGGCTGGGCGCCCTGAGGGACGTAGGCCCAGGTAGGGAGGTTCAGGCCCTCCCACTCCTCTGAACCCCAGCCCAGGGGTGTATGGGAATCCTGGCCCAGTCGGCAGGGATCCAAGCCGCAGCGCGCCAACTGAGGCCCAGACTTGGCCAATGCTCACCCCAATTTACCCCGCCCTGGGCTACTTCCTACCTGAGGTCGCTATGAGGTGCCCCTCGTGGACTCCTGATGTCCACCTGGTCAGGTGCCTTGTTCAGTCTGGGTCCTAGGATCCTCACGGCTGAGGACGCCTTGGTCAGCAGTGCCTTCTGCATCTCTAGCGTCCCCGGCGTCTGCCCAGTTGAGATAGGAGCCAGACCAGGGTCTGGGCGAGAGCCTCTAGTCTGCATCTGCTCCCTCCGCTGGCCAGCCCCCAACTGAGGGGAATCGCAGCCTTTTATACCTGGGCAGCTGTTTGAGCATGCCCAGCAGGGCCTGAGGGGCGGGGCTTCCCTTCTCTTCCGGGCATATAGGCCCGCTTGAGTGCGGGGCGGGCCTGCCCCGTCACAGGGCTATTAGGATCATCTAATCTGACCTTCTGAATAATGCAAACCACAGAACTTCACTCATCCACTCCTCTAATAGACCCTAACCTAAGATTGAGTTACTGACATTCTTAAATAATGATTTAAAGGAATAGAGACTCCACCAGCCAGTGACCCCATACCTCAGGCTACAGAAGAAGGCAACCCCCCCCACCCCCAACCTTGGGCCTCTGCCAATTTGTCCTGGGTGAGAGTGCCTTCCTGACCCCAAATATGGTGATCAGTTAAAACCTGAGCATGTGGGGAAGACTCACCAGCCAGACACCCAGAAATAATTTTCTGTAGAAAATCAGAAACCACCTCATCTAACATTCCATCAGAGGCCATTGGGCATGTTTACTGCTAGTGGTCAAAGATCAGTCATTTACCAAATTAGATTGACCCATCATACCATCTCCTCCGTAAACTTATCAGACTCAGTCTTGAAGCCAACTAGTTTTCTTGTCTTTAGTGCTCCACTTAGAAAGCTGTGTAAGCACTTCATGATGCACTGAACTGGGGTGTTCAGCAGGTGTTCACTGTTATACCATGGAGTATTGCGTACCTTATACGGAACCCAACTACAATGGGAATTATGAAGAATAGACTGAATTATGATCTCAGATACACAGATATAAATCAGTGGATTTTTGCAAATGAAGGCAGGATTCAGTGTATGAATCTCAGTTAGTAAGCAGAGTATTTACATAAAAGAGAGTCTTAATCAATAGGAAGTGCTGGAGTAGGTGCCACAGACTCTTAAATTCCACTTAAGCTCTGTTTTGAGTATTGCAGTGGGATGTAAGTGGTGCATAGGGATTTTGCAGGCCCTCAGTCCAGGGGTTCACCTCTAATTTGTAGACAAACTTACTGTGACTATATGCACATATACAGTAAATGTGTGTGCAAAACACCAGACGTTAAAATTTGCATGCCCAAATGTGATAACTAGGTGATCAAAGTAACTATGTCATTGTACCTCTAACTTGTTTACAAATCATGACCTAAAATGTTCCCTTTGAGACCAGCAGGTTTCTTCTCTGGGTTACTGAGTTTGTCATAAGCCTGGTAAACACTCCTCTCAACTGTATGTTTAGGAACATCAGAAATGTGTCTTGTTTTAATTGCCCTTTTTACTTCACCTTGGCTTGGATAATTTGCCAATGAATTTTTTAACTTAAAACAAACAAAAAAAATCTTCTTGACTCAGGTTATACATAAAGTGCTTCAAATGAAAACTTGATTTTTGTTTTTATGTTTGGTGGCAGTGTTTAAATTCAGGCTTAGAATACACAGCTGGCTGCATAAGGAGCCATGATTATAGTTCTCTAATTCCAAAAGTGCAAACCTGTGTAAGCCCAGAACTGGACCCAAGCAGCACAGATTGGATCTAACTCCAAAATTTCCCAAATCCAGGCTTCTGGTTCAGCCCCTTATAAAGGCAGAGGTCTCCTGCAAAGTCCAGGACCCAGCTTCCCCAAAGCTTTGGGAAGTTCATGTGTCGACTTTTGGTTCAAGGCCATCTATACATACTGTTTGTTAACCATGTTCTTTAAGGGACAAACACACTGTGCCTAGCCCTAATAGGTGGCGAGCTTGCACCTTCTAATCACAAAGTTCTGACCGTGATCTTGCCAGACATAACATGCTCCCAAACAAGTAGCAGGTGTAGCAATGCCATTCCAATAAAGCTTCCATTCCCCCTTGCCACACCACCTTGCCAGACCCTTCCATAATTAAGACTTTTTTAGTTCTTCCTTGCTCTTCCCATCTTTGTGCTCATTGGTTGCTGTCCCTCCATGATATGAATGAATAAGGCTGTACATCCCATCAGCCAGTCTACACTTGCCTTCATCAGTGATCACCATTCATCTCTGAATTATTTTTGGCTGATTCTGAGATTTGGTTAATTTTGTACATAACACTGACTAATAAAAGCAATGAAATGTATTAGTTTAGTTTGTAAAACCTGGCTTCCCTTTGTGCACTCATAAGGTGCAAGCTCAGTCCTTTTCCAAAGCTATTTAAGGAAGAATTGCAACTCCTTCTGTCTTTGCATGTGTAGAAGTAACGTTCCCTAACTCCTGCTTATATCTTCTTTAAAAGTCAGTCAGTTAATGTCTCTTATGGCAACAGATACTGACAGTCCCGTCTAATGGTGACCATGAGCCTCGAGAGAACAGAGCAGAAGAGAAAATCACAAAATAAATAAATTATAAAGAAATATATCTAGTAACTACGATAATGAAAAACAAACAAGGAGTTTGGTGGCACTTTTAAATACTAATAAATTTATCACATGAGCTTTTGTGGGAGAAAATCCCATTGTGTCTGACAAAGTGGGATTTTCTCCCATGAAAACTCATGCAATAAATAAATTCGTTAGTCTTTAAAAGTGCCACAGGACTGGTTGGTTGTTTTGCTGAAACAGACTAAAATGGTTGTCCCTTTGGAGCTACTATAATGAAGGCAATGCTAGGAAGGCACAATGCAGATGCTACCAAATGGGAAATGTTACCTATATCAGTAGTTCTCAACCTTTTGCAGTTTGTGACACATTTGTCAGCATGTTGTGACCCTACAGGACACACCAGTCCATCCACTCCCAGTCAAATCCAGCCATCTCCCTGGTTCTCAGTGACACACTTACTGCTGTGTAATGACACAGTAATGTGTCCCGACACAGCAGTTGAGAACCACTGACCTTATATCATCATCTGAATGAAGTTTCTCTCTCACTTTAATGGCTGTTAGAATTGCTTCTTGCTTTGGGCAACCATACAAGGAACAGCATCTTTCTTTTCTCCTCCAGTGCCAGTGAATGTCTCTTGACATAGCCATATTCAGCTGTGATGTGTACAGGAAACATTTCCCCATATCAATGCTCCACTGTTTAGGTCAATATGTAGAGAGACAAGATGGATTTTTCCAGCTCCACAATGTAACTGTTGTTGAAGTAGGTGTTTTCTATTGGATTACAGTTTCTTGTTTCCTTTCCTATTCCTTTGCTTACTTGAATACTGATTTGCATTCCCCAATGGTATTTGAATGAAAGGAGAGTAAAACTGCAGGAGGTTCACATAAAAATGTCATTTACTTTTTGGCTTGATTTTTAAACCTCTTGGAGGGAAAGCTTCATTCCTAAGTAGTTGAGTGCACCTCTGTTTGCTGGCTCATTGGCTCCCAGCATAACACACACATGCAATGTTTTAAATTTATTATGCAGATCAGTGTAAAAATAGATGAATACCAACTCCTAGCTCTTTGATGAAGACGTGACTCTGTGCTATTACTGAAGAGGAATGTAAGTGTGATGTAACAGGTTTCTCCCAAGTAACCTACTGGATATGTTGTAAATTCCAGTGGGAATAAATGCAACTATTTACAGCTAAATATCCATACTTACAGTCACTTTTATCATATGTTAGCATATCTTGTTTTTTTGAATTGCACTGAGTTCCCTCAGCAGGTATCTCAGTGACTTTAAAGGAAGCCCTGCACAGAATCAGAATTATAGAAGAGTAGGGTTGGAAGGGACTTCAGGAGGTCATTTCGTTCAACCTCCTGCTCAAAGCAGGACCAACCCCAACTAAATCATTCCAGCCAGGGGTATCTCAAGCCGTACCTTAAAAACCTCTAAGGATGGAGACTCCATCACCTCCTGGTAATCCACCCAGTGCTTCATCAGCCGTCTAGTGGAAAAAAGCCTTCAGTCCAATGTAGTTTTTAAGATGTAGAGTGTATAGTTCATATTGCAAAGGAAATCAAATGAGCCCAGAAAATTTGAAAAAAAAAAAGAAAAGAAAAGCTATAGAAGATAAAGGCAGTAGCAGCTGGTTGTTAGCATTTGAACAATTTCCACATCTGGGATGGAGTAAGGGGCACTGTGCAGGAAGCCAGATTGTGTTGCCAGAGCCTCCAGGCCCAAATACTCAAAAAAACTTACACACCTGATTGCCTCTTCAGGTGCCTAAGTCCAGTGTGTGGGCACCACTGAAATCCTCCAAACCCCTGCTCAGCTGCCACCTCGTGCTGCTGAAAATCCCATGGTGACTTAATTCCACCATTAAGGTTCCCCAGGGCACCAGTGAGCATCTGCGCAGCCACCTTCATCTAGGTGCCTGGGAATGTATCTCACACTTAAGTTCCAGTGGGATTTTCAAACAAGACTTTCCCCCCTCTCTCTTATCTGTGGGGGCCTGATTTGGTAGGGGTTCTCAGGGCACACCTATACCCACACGAGGGTGCGACTATATTGCAATTAGACATCTGGGGCTGGCCTGTGCCAGCCAATTTAGACCTGCAAGGCTCAGGCTAAGGTGCTGTTTAATTGTGGTGTTGACATTTGGGCTCGCTATGCAGCCTGAATTCTGGGACTATCTCACCTCACAGGGTCCTAGAGCCCTGGTTCCCACCTGAGCCTTAATTTCAACAACTCAGCGACAAAGTACATGAGCTGGAGCCTGAGTGAGCAGGCGTAGGCCCACTGAGGGTTTTAATTGTCATGTAGGCATACCCTAAATTGCCAGGGGAAAGATTAGGAAGCCTCTTTTATAATCTTTACCCTAGTGGTTCGGGAACTCACATGAGGCAGGGGAGATGTGGTTCAATTCCCTTCTTTCACTGCTAGAGAGCAGTGATTTGAGTTCTAGTCTCCACCTCTTTGCAGGTGAGGGCCCTAACCACTACACTATGGCATAAGGCTTGCTCTCACTTCCTGCTAAAACTGTTCCACAGTGTATAAAGCATTTATTGGGTCAGAGAGACAGTGTGGGCTCAACACTGTTGTTTAGTTGATAGGCCAAGACATTCAGTGAGGACAAGAGACCCAGGTTCAGATCTTTTCTGCATATCAGAGGGAGGAGGGGAATTGAACTGGGCTCTCCCATAATCTGGGCAGGTGCCCAAACCCCAGGGCTAACCATCATAAGGGACCTGGCCTTGTCTTCCTACTTTTTTTGCAACTGTCCCCCCCATGACTCCAGGAGAAGCATCACAGCCATGAATCCTGAGCAGAGACAGGCCCTCAGCTCTCTCAGGCTGTGTTCACACAGCAGTCTTATTTCGAAACAACAGAGGGTGTTTCAAGATAAGAAACACCATGTTCACACGATGTACCATTGTTTTGAAACAACTTAAACCCCATTTGGTGACGAAACAACGTTGTTTCGAAACGATTGTTTCGAAACAATCCTGTCAGAACATGTTATTTCGAAACGACGGTGACTCGTTTCGAAATAACTGCTGTCCGAACATGCTATTTCGATTCCTGCTTTTTTCCTTAATTTGAATTAACAAACTGTTAATTTGAATTAATTTATTTTGAAATAAGGCATTATTTCGATACAAGTTGTTTCAAAACAACTTGTATTGAAATAACCCCTGTGTGTGAATGTAGCCTAAGAGGGGTGTGGCTTAGGCCACCCTCACCTTGACATTGGCTAGTTTAGGGAGCTCCCGGCTCAGTGTGCTGGCTTTTGTGGATTCCATTCTTAGGCACCCCATTCTCATCAAACATTGCATAAGTAGCCTGTGGCCCAGCGCCACCAAAGCATTTAGTTTCCTGACTTCTGTTGAATTCAGAGTTTCTGCACCTGGATGCTTAATTCATAGCTGTGGTTATCACTGAGTGGCAAAGCACCTAAGCAGATCTATCCTCCAAATTCTGGTCTGGGGTAGTTAATGTGGAGAGGCATTTTGTTCCTGGAGAAATTGTAAAGGATGTATTTTAAAAATACATTGCATTCAGTTATGAACACATCAAGCTCTGAAACTGCAGGGAGACTGGAGAACAGCAACACAGCTGATTGGATTTAGAGGCAATGATTTATGAGGATAATTAGAAGGTGCTAAATGTAGGCAGGCTGGAAGAGAGACTCACTCTGTAATATTTGAAAGGTATACTCAGGAAAGATGGAGGGGTGTGACTAAGTATTCCAAGGCAAGTAGGCCTAATGGGATGAAATTAAGAAAGAAAATCTGAGCTGAATGTGAGGAAAATCTTTCTGACAGTGGACTTGATTCCAAGTTAACCAAAGTCAGTGGAAAGACTCCCACTGACTTAATTGGCCTTTGGATCAGGGCCATTGAGACCCATTAGTCTGTGGAGTAGTGTCCTAAGATTAAAAGGAGTGATGGAATTCCCACGACTTTAAGCACTTCCAGACAGTCTGGAAAAGGGACTATAAAATACACGGCAGAGAACAACCATGCAGTGGTGGACTTGACTGAATAGATCTTTTCCAGAAGTAGCTGCATATGTTAAGACCAATGCCTGTGAATATTTTGGATAGCAGTGCAGTTGAACCAAAGTTATTGCTTTGTCAGTTATGAATATGCAGAAAGCTTTTTACTTGCACAGACTTTGAGGAAATATTTGTTCATCATTCATTAAAAAGTTTGTTATCCAATTCCAGAGAAGAAAGATACCATGTGTCTTAACTGATCGATTTCACAGCAAGAAGAGTGAGCAGCAAGTATCAAAGGCATGCAGTTGTTAATATGTGTTAATATCAACAGTATTTAGTGGTGACATGGTCACATGTTTAGTCTCAACTCTGGTGACACAACTTTGTTCAGACTTTGTAACACTTTATTGCATGGCTCAGATGGAAATGAACACGGAGGATAGATCCATTGATGGCTATTAGCCAAGATGGTCCAGGATGCAACTGCATGTTCTGAATGTCGCTAACCTCTGCTTGCCAGAAGCTGGGATAGAATGGATCATTCAGTGATTGCCTGTTCTGTTCATTTCATCTGAAGTATCTGATACTGGCCACTCTTGGTAGACCAGGTACTGGGCTGGATGGATCATTGTTCTGTATCAGTCTGGTCGTTCTCAACAACTCTCAAGCTGAAGTGTGTATGTATAAACTATTGCACAAAATATTCAAAGGGTGAATAAATTAGTAAAGCAACTGAGAAAGTGGGCTGCAGCCCATTAAAGCTTATGCCCAAAGAAATATAATAGTCTTTAATGTGCCACAGGACTTCCATTGTTTTTGCTAAATACAGACTAACACAGCTATCCCTCTGGAACTTAGTAAAGATAAAGTCTCTTTGTGAACAAGTAACAATTAAAGAAGGGCTAAACATGTCGAGTCTATTCACAACAAATAATTTAACCAGCTGTGCTAATTCCTGTGATTCAGTAAAGCTGTGGTTTGTAGCTCTTGAGTCACACATGGGCTCCATAGCGTTTAATCTGCAGCAACTTGGCTGCAAAGCGAAAGCGTCACGATTCTATATTGAGAAAAGTGCTCCAAAACGTTGAAACGAGCTTGAATGCACTTTTTTGTCCCCATTTCTTGTGAAATTGAAGGGAAAAACCTTACCCATTTCATGACTAGATCTCTAGTAAAATACATTTGGCTAATATTAATAGAATAAATTAGGTTGTTTTAAAATAAATAAAGAAAATTCCCTACATCCCTGTGGTCGGTATTAGCCTTTGGTTTCCAGTTACTCACCTTTTTACAAGTCTTAGTGATCTCATAAACTTTGAATGTTGTAGTAAAAATATTTATAGGGTAAGTCAAAGAAAAACATAAAATTGTGTTTGAGGTGAAGTTTTGACATCAGTATAACTGCTTAGCCCTATTTTTCTGTCTTTTTTTTTTTAAATTAAAAAAAGCCGGATTTTGTGATCCCACTACAAATAACAGCTATTTAAAGCAATGGGATGGAGTATATTTAGGGTTTTTCTTTTAAAAATTATTAATATTTACTTTGGGAGATCCTGAAATAGTTTAAATTGGAAATGACAGCCAAGCAACTACTGTGGTGTCACAGGGTATTCATGGAGTTACTGCAAAATGCTGCTTGATTTCCAGATGGTGATTCGACTATTCCATCTTGGACAGTGTTTGCATCAGACCTCTGTCTAAGGTCTGGAACTAGTCATCAGTAAGTGGATGGGAAATCTCCATACAAAGGCTAGCCACTTATGGGAAGCGTTCAGTAGGTGCTGCTCTTGCCTCTGAATCTGTATTAAGCCAATGCTTTGTTGTGTAGCTGGCAGTGCAGACTTGTTTGTTACATCTCATCAACATGGTATATCAGTGCCTGCTCTCCCAAGCAGTTCTTCTAGAACGAGGATGTTTATTCTTGGCCAAGCATCCATCACATCACAAATTCTTCTGCTTACTTCTATAGCTCAATGTGATCAATCGTTTCTACTCAGAGCTAGTCTTCACTTATGGCAGCAAATTTGCTGCCATCAGATCTATCTTCCCAATCAACAGATCAGGGATGTGAAGACCTGCTCAGCCATTTAGGAAGTCGATTGCTGAAGACCACCCTGACAACTGGATTTGCACTGAATTGGGGGAGGGCATTTCCTTTGACTCAGTGTACTGAAGACACATGTCCAGTTAAATTAAAAGTGTAAGCTCACAGAAAAGGCATAGAGAATTTAATTCAAAGTGATAAGTTTTGTATTGGCCCTTTTGGAGAATCCTGTAGAATTATAGTTCAGCTCACCTCTTTCTCATCTCCCAGCCTGGCTGCTAGAGAGGCATCAGGTCTGTGGGTAAGGCAGAGAGCTGGGCTGGACTGTCTCCCTCCCAGTCTGACTGCTGAAAAGATAGCTGGGAAGGAGGGACAGGAGAAGCAGAGAGCTGCTACTCTCAGTCTTTGGTATCCCATCTTAAATGCTCTTGTCAATTTCACCTTCAACCAGAGCAGCAAAAGTGAAATTGACAGGAGCCTGCCAGCAAGTGGAAAAATTCCATCAGGTTTCCCCAAAATCCTTTCGCTGAAAAATAGTTGTAACTTTTCAGCCTGATTCAAGATGAAAAATTTGTTAAAACTGGACTCGGGGGCAGGGGAGGGGGGAAGGATAAAGTTAGGTTGGGAAGGCATTCCCATTTTCTGGGCCAGCTTTACTGATGTCTTTGAAATCTAGCTCTGACCTCTTTTTGAAATGTGACTGACAGTGAAAGTGAGTCCTTGTTCATGAGCCCCACAGAGCTCTGCCGATATAATTTGTTTGACATTGCTTTGACAGTGGTTTGGATAGGCCTTATAGTAGTACTTAACATTGCTAGGTCTGATGGTATTAGCAAGCACCTGGAGCTTTTTATTGCTATTATAAAATGGTGACTCAGCGAGTTGACACCCATGTTTAGCTAGAAAATACCTAAAGGTTCCAAGGCACAAAATGAATGTCTGATGGCATATTTTCAGTGACTATCAGGGTCTTTAGTTTTGAGAACAAGGCTTCTTGTGAATTGATTATTTTTAACTTTAATTTCTTTGCTGTTCATTTTTTTACTATAGACAGTGTAGCAGAACTTCTCCCTGTCATACTTTGTCTTGCATACAGTATAAAAACAATTTTAGAAGCACTTACATTTCTTGCATAAAATACAAGTTGCAACATAAAACCACCAAACCCTTCAAGATTATATGAGAGTTATAGGTTGATGAGCCATTAAATCCGGTAACAATTATTCAGGGTACTTCAGGAAAAAAAAGTTTTAATGCTGTCTTTTTACAGCTCTGCTTACCTTGTATGATCCTGGTTTTAATCAGCTTCCATGGTAAGCGTGTTGGATAAATACCACTTTCACATGTGTGTACAAGTTCTGAACCTTGAACAAACATAGTATAATATATATTAATCTATTTACTTAGTAGCCTGTGTCTGGTCACAGTTAATAAATCCATAAACCAGGGCACCAGCTATGGGGGGCATAAAAGCATAGATAACACACAAAGAAGGAACTGGAAATTTGTCAACTCAGGATGGAAAGCTTGCCCTCTGTCGAGGCTATGAAGATGTGTCTTTGCAAGTTGCACCTTCAAAGGAGAGTTGCTCTTTACTATTTGCTGAGGTCTGATAGTGTGAGTGCTGTACAAACTACAGAATAAGATGTGGTCCCTGCCATGAAAGCCTTATACTTGTGGGGCCTTGATCCTGCAATCACTTGCTTATGTGAGTAATTTTATTCAAATGCATAGTCTCAATAAGTAAAACTCATCTCTCTACTGAGGGCTAGCACAAGATCTGTGCAACACTTAAGCAGAGCTGTAATGTGCTGTTTCGCCACCCAGGGCACATTCTGATTGGAAGGCGCCCCTTGCCAATAGCGGTGGTTGGGGCTGCGCTGCAAAATGTGCCTTTTAAACGAGCAGCTGTATTGAACCACTCCAGCGTGCCCGGGGCAAAGCCTCATTGGCCCCCTGTAGTTATGGCCCTGCACTTAAGTCTCCTGCAAGCTTTCAAAAGGGGTTTATGTAGGACTTAATGCATTGATCTGCTGAAAGCCCTGTGTAGGGGAGTGAAGTTCACAAATTAACACTAATGGGACTATGCATGTGTGCAAAACTATTCACTTGCGTCTTTGCAGAACTGGACCTTAAGATTATGATTAAGCATCATGCAGCTCTATGATGGAAACTCCAATTTTTCTGTGTGTTAAAACTGTGCTCAGCATCTCAGTGGGCACTTAATGCTAAATGGCCTTGCAGAAGAAGTATGGTTTGAGTTTAAATAATGTTCCACAATAGTTTCTAAACTTTTGTTTTTTGCACTCTGTTTTATAGCATGTCTTGAATGGGAGGTGGAATTTCATGGTGGAATTCATGTGAAGTGCCTCTTGGCAGTTTCTCTCTTTTTAAATCTTTGTCTATTAGCAGCTTTGAATTAGTGTTGTCAAATACATGACAAAAGCTTCCAGAACAAGGTGCTGTCTCATCTGGCTGAACAAACTCCTACTAGTTCTATAGGTTCTTGGGTTTTTTTTCCTCTGCTAGGAATTCTGTCTTCTATAAATTTCTCCTGTGCTTGCTCTGTGTAATATACCAGGGGGTCTACTAACAACTTAGTGAAGACAGATGTGAATGCAGAGTGAGCAGAAGCTAATAGACTTTCTTGGCAGGTTGCCCCTTTTTTTCAAATTTCAGTGTAGCAAAAAAACAACCCCGCTCTACATATTGGCCTAAAGCAGAGTTATGGTGCAAGCAGTTAATCAAAACACGCTCTCCTCAGCTCCTTAAACACACAGCTAGATCAAAATAAAGTATGAAGAGCATAAAGTAGCTCACAAGACACCATTCATTAAAGCCAGAGCCCACTGCTGAAGAAACTGATCCAGTAAATATCCTCTTTGAGTAGTAAAATAACTGCTGTAAGGAGTTACAAGAACTTTTGTGAGCTGAAATTCCCTTAGGAAAAAGAAGAGAGTTTTTTTAACAATCGTTTATCTCTATTTGAAAGAAGAAATATATAGATTTCCCCTAAACTACTAGGTGTATGTGAGCAGCCTATTAATAATGTCATCTTCTGTCTAATCCTAAAGTGAAAAGAGAGATATGGAAGTAAAACAAATCCCCAACCAGCAATGATCAGCTTTATGACTTTTGGAACTTCAAAGCATCCAGTCTGGAAGAAATGGGCCCTACACTGAGCGTATTCAAGAGCAAGAGATCAATGGCCTTCAGATGCTTTCTGAAAGCAAATTCTGCATGAGAAGTTAATAGTCTTTTGATAATATTGAGAATTAATGTCTTGCACACCAGCAGTTAAACAGCCCTCTTTAAAGAAAACTAAGCAGCATTTACCTTTTTTCTGTTTTTTTTACACAGCATTTTACTTAAGCATTTTTGAGACAGTAAGTTCCCAGGCCCATGTGTGGTACTGTGGGAAAATGTTATCCCCATTTTGCAGATTAATAACCTGAGACAGAGGGAGTGAAGGCCGAACTTGATGGACATTGATTTTGAGCTCTTCCATTTGGGGATGTCCATGGTGAGACACTGAAGGTACATCAATGCTTAATCAGAAAGGATAAATATTTCAGAATAATTATCTTGAAAAAACTTTTTTTCAAAAATGCTGTTTTCGGACAACGATCCAGGGACAGCTCTTTAAAAAAAAAAAAAGTCAGTGGATGAGATAGGGAGGATTTTTTTGAGGAAAAAGCCTTTGCCATGTCCTGTGATGGCATTTTTTAAAAAAACTATCTCAAAAGGGCTTTTTTTTTTTGTTTTAAACCAGGTTTAGCATTCGCCAAAAAGCGCTTCGGTATTTCGAGATACCGGAACACTTTTTTGAAAAAGCTAAATCCACCAGCTTTTTCAAAATAAGAAGAATTTCTTGAGATAGCTTTTTTGAAAAAAGCTATCGTGGGACATGGCAAAGGCTTTTTTCCAAAAAAATCCTCCCTATCTCATCCATTGACTTTCTTTTTTTTCAAAAAAGAAAGTTCGATGTAGACTTTCTTTTTTGGAAAAAAAAACAAACAAACCTGTGGTATTTCAGGACAATGGACTGTTGTCCCAAAATAGCATTTTTCAAAAAAAGTTTTTTCAAGGTAATTATTTTGAAATACTTATCCTGAAAAAAGTTTTTTTGAAAATGCTGGGCAATGTAGATATACCCAAGGCGCTTAGGTAAATTTGGCAGCATGGGCAAATCATTTGCCCAAGTTCATAGGGTGAGTCAGATATAAAGTCAGGAAAAGAACTCAAGAGTAAACTCAAATGCTGTGACTTAATCAAATTCTGCTCTACTGCTACTACTACTACTAATTCCTAGCTCTGGTATAGTGCCTAAGATCACACAGCATTCCATTTAAACAGTCATTTGCTGTTTCAACGACTAGGAGGAAATACATTATCTTTCAGTCTTTTAAAAACCATTTCCTTTTTTTCCCTGTATTGGTTTTAAATGTGACACTATTTTTGGCAATACAATAAGAAACAGAAACGTACTTTCTAAGGCAGGGGTCTAAAACACAAATCACTACAAGGGCTCCATGAGGACTAGTGTGTTAGCCTGAAGGCTGCACCACTGAAACCTTTTCATACAACACAAAGTACAGTCAAAATGAAAAAATAAAGAGTAACGTATATGTGCCGTAAGTAAGTAAAAATTACTTCCATTCAAGATGGAGGTATTATCAGGAAGACAAAGTGTAAGTAAGACTTTAAATTTTGCATTATGAATTATTTGAGAAATTCTAAGTGTCATTGCGGGCCTCAGGAAGTAACTTTGGTTTGCGGGTCACACGTTTGAGACCCCTATTCTAAGGTATGGAATCCAGAACCTTTATCACTGTTGAGCAAAAAACTATAAGGAAAAGTTCATACTGAACTTTGTTCAACAAATTATGGTTTCAGTGCTCCTGCTGCTTCTTCTATATCAATCCTTTTTATTTGCCAACTACCTAGTTAAGTGTAACTGTGCTGTATCACATTACATTGTCCAATGAGAGTTCCAGCCATTGGGAATATGATCATTCTCAATCAGGGCTGGCCCACGGGCTTTTGACACACTAAATGAGCTATGACTTTGACTATATCTACATTAGAAAGCTTAGTTTGGACTTCCTTAATGTGAACTAAGCAGTTCTGGATTAGTTCGAACTAAGGGCGGGTTACTTTTGACTAGCTGCGGCTTTTTAGTTTGAACTAGCTGTGCTTTTTAGTTCAAACTAAAAAGCACAGGTAGTTTTGGACTAAAAAATTAGTTCAAACTAGAAAAAGCAGTTAGTTGGAACTAAGGCGTCTACATCACCATAGTTCAAACTAAAGTTCAAACTAAGCACTAAGTTCAAATTAACTGTTTGAACTAACTAGTTTGAACTAAGCTCTTTTAGTTTGAGCTAGGCAAAGCCTAGTGTAGAACTGGACCAAATTAGTCTGGACTAAGCTTGCTCCAGACTAATTTGCTAGTGTATGCATAGCCTTTGGAACACCCCCCCCCCATTCAATATAGAGAAAAATAATAACATATTAATAATGCTTTTAAACAGAGAAAATAATTCACTTCCATCTAATTTAATACCCCTTAAAGCCGGGTGCTGTAGGCAATTGCCTAGTTTGCATATATAGTCAGGCCAGCCCTAGTCTCAATGAGGTTAGGCAGGCAAAAGAAATGAATATGTCAGCAGCTACCCAGAGACACAAGGAGATTTCACTGCTTGTCACTCAAATGACAGCGAAATACAATAAAAAGAAATAAAGCTGAGTCTGTGCTCCATGCCAGAGCTGTACATGCAAACAATGAGTTAAACATTAAGTTGACTGTAATGAATGTGCAGTTTTCTTCTTGCATAGACAACTGAGGCGCTAACAAGAACCACGTCTGTAATAAAAGTAATGATGTCTATAGCAGGAACTTGTAGTGCAAATCAAACATACCATTAGCTTGTCAGGCTCAGCCAAGTGAAATAACAAGCAGCTGGGTAGTGCTGCACACTGAAATGGAAAACTGTTGCCCCTTAACAGAAGATTTCCTCAGAGAAAATTAAGCATGGGGGCAGCAACAGACCTGGTTATTCATGAGCACGGTGTCATGGGGAGGTCAGTGGAAGGACCTCGGTTAAACCATCATTCTGGTTCAGGAAATGCTGCCTGACTACTGAAGTTAGTAAAGCAATGCTCTACCTGACACCTAGACAAGTAAATCAGTGCAGAAGAAAAGTGTCTGGCACAGAGCACAACTGCCTGCCAGAAGGTGTATGATAAAAATGAAAAAGGGAGGTGCAACAAACAGTTTCCCATCTGACTGCCCATATTTGGTCATGAGGCCCAACTCTCTGTAGCTTGCAGAGAACATTAAGAAGGGTGGAATGTGCTTGGCTAGAGGGTAAAAGGTTTTCTAAACAAGTTTATTGAAGAATTAAATAATCTGTAAAGTGAAGCATTTCAATATTGCAGAAGAATTGTGGTGCAGATTGTACAGGATTTGATGGGTGCACATAGCACACGCTTTCAACTAAACCCTAGCTGTTTATGATGTCCTGTGTACTTTTACAAGCTTTTGGCTGGCTGACTCTGTGTGGCACAGTGGAAAATTGTTTTGGAGGTTTACTATAGCTTCC
>ML681964.1:48257694-48322945 GCA_007922195.1 Podocnemis expansa
GGTGCCTGCAGTCCCTTGCAGGTACTAGCGAAGTGAGGCGCAGCCCTGCGCCTGACTCCGCCGGTGCCTGCAGCCCTCTGCAGGCACCCATGGGATGCAGTGCCCCTCTGCACTGCACCCTGTGGGTGCCTGCAGTCCCCTCTCCAAGTGAAATAGCAGGTCCACACTGTGGACCTGCTATTTCATTCCCTTATTTCGCGGACATGGTTTTTGTCCAGCGAAATAAGTTGTTTCGAAATAACATATTATTTCGAAACAGCTTGTTTCGAAATGTGTTGTTTCGAAACAAGCCTGCCCTGTGTGAACATAGCCCATCAGTCTAATTAGAGGGAGCAGTCAGACTCAGACCACGTAGGTTTGCAGAAATAAATTAAATGTGTAATTGTCATTTGCACCTCATCTTTAAGGAAGCCATTTTTCTGCCCTTGGTAAGTGCTTTCCAGCAGAGCAATGCATGGAAACAGACTGACTGCCTGTGGCATCCCTGAAAAATTTCTCTCTTTTGATACTGTTTATTCCTATTTGATTTATTTGGGTCTTTCCACTCTTTCCCATGTGCCTATTCAATAATGTTCAGGCTGGTTCCTAATAGCAGTAATGAGCTGAAAAACTCACAGCATCAACATTCAACTGAATACAGAGGGAGGGAGCAGTACTAGCAAAGAAGCCTTAAGGTCAACTGAAATGGCAAAACATGGTTTTCATTGGGAAGGGGAGCTGGGTTTATACGCCTAAACTGAAGATGGAATAGTTCTTAATTTTGTTTAAACCTTATTAATGAGACATAACCACTAGTAGGCATGGTCCTAGTTTACCAGAAACTATTATTTTTGTGTTATTCATATCATCACACTGGAGAAAAATGAGCAAAGTGAAGGCTGATTCTACAAACCCTTAATCATACACTGCTCATGTGTATATTGGTTTGTGAGATCTATCTATCTATCTATCTATCTATCTATCTATCTATCTAATGCCATGAGATTGCACCCTGTGTGTGTGTGTGTGTGTGTGTGTGTGTGTGTGTGTGTATGTGTATGCGCGCGCGCGTGCACACATGTCTCTGGTGCTATATTTGTAGAAATTCCACCTGGGACTCTGAGTCTAATATGATCTATTCAACACTGTATGTAAAAATATATGGTCCAAATCCAGTGGGAGGTGCTTTTCTCTGCTTTTGGCCCAATAAGAACAAGTGAGCCAGTGTCATCACCTGCATTGTTATTTCAAGTTCCCTCAAAATCACACTTATTTCTCTAGAGATTACAGTAATAATTTTTATAAAGAATTTTATTGTCCCACACTTAAATACAGTTTTTCTTTCTTTCTTTTTTTTTTTTTCTTCCCACGCAGTGGAAGACAGCCATGGTTCATGTGCTTTTGTTTTTGTTACGTATGCTTAAATATTTTGTGTTTAACCAGTGTTGGAAAAATAAAATAAAATAAACATTGAATGGGGAGAAAAAAAAAAGAAGCCAGGCATGTGTAAAATAAGGACATTTGCATCCTGTCACTGGAGCTCAGCCTGACTTGATTTCTTGGGAGCTGGTTTAATTTAACTTGGATTTTGCTTCTGAAGGCAGGATGTTTTATCTGCCTTTTAACCTTTGACCCAGACGTGAGACCTTTTAACTTTTATCTTTTTAGGAATAAGCCTGGGCCTTGTCAAGTTCCTCTCGAGACCAACAGTAACTGCACAGTAAAAAGAAGCATTTCTAACAGTAAAGATGACAGATGATTGTGTTAGATGTCTGTATGCTGGCCTCCAGGCAAGTTCTGTCCTTTCAGGAATGCTACCTGCAAACTGTGCAACCAGCCTTAAAAGTAATTGTGTGTGCGCTATGAGCTAAAAGGAGTGTGGCAGAAATACATTTTTTTTAAGGGTAGCTCAAATTCTTATTTTTCACAGGTGCACAAAGGATGCCATACTGGGATGCAGTATAGCAAGCTGTTGTTTAAGTGGGTTATTTCTTCCCCCTGGAGAATCAACCCAATGCAAGGAAGACCCACTTATGTGCACAGTTTACCTAAGGGCCTTATACCGGACCCCTTCCTGCTGCCTGAGTGGAGGATGTGGCCACAAGAATAGGGGTCTTGACTGCAATGACTCTTCCCAATGCCAGTCCTAGTTCTGCTTTAGCCCTTTGGCATTGTTAGCAGACAGTATAACTCAAACAACCCCCTGGCTGTTTGGCCTTGTGGGGACTGGCAGTATGTGCAGCAGCTCCAGCATCAGGACAGTACAAAGGGGAAGCTTTACACTGCCCTGGGGTACGTCTATAGTGTAGGCTCTGTTAAGTCAACTTAGAGTATCCATGCTGAAAACTCCTGTTGACTGCCTGACTATTTCTACACTTGCAAGTTAGTTTTGAATTATGGAGGCTTAACTCAAACTAACTTAGTTCCTGTCTACACTAGGCTTTCATTAGTTCAAATTAAGGAATTTCTTAATTTGAACTAATGAAAGCTTGGTTCAAACTAGTAAGACCTGCCCTTTAGGTCAAACTAAGCCCTTAGTTAGATCCTTAGTTTGAACTTGGCACAGAGGGGAAGTTTAAGTCCACTTTGTTAGTTCGAACTAAGGGCAATTAGTTTGAAATAACAAAGTGGGTTAAGTCAAATTAATTGTAATTCAACTTAGTCCATGTTGTTAATTCGAACTAATACGTTTAAATGTAGTTCGAACTACATTCAAACTTATTAGTTCAAATGAACAAGCTAAGTCTGGGAAGTATAGACATAGCTTCTGTGTCGACACTGGCAGATGCTAGGTCAACCCTTCCTGATGGCCAAGAACTCCTGGAAAGGGACCCGGAGGCCAATTTAAGTCAGCTTAAGGGCTATTTTCCATCTACACTAGTTTAAGTCAACTTAAAAGGTCAACTTAAGTGTTAAGTTGACCTTAAGATGTGGTGTTATTAAGCTGACTTAAGGAAATGCTTACCTTGACGTAATGAAAGCCCAGTTTGGCTGCAGGGGTCTGTAAGTCAATTTAAGCTTCCTTAAGTCGACCTAAGACTCCACTGTAAGCGTACCCTTGGTTAGTACTCTCTGATGCCCACCTGAGCCCTGCTCTCGCCAGGTGTAGCAGAGGATCTGGTCCATAACGTGCTTCTGGATGGCTGTACCTCTGTGGAATTTTTAAAACTGATAGAATGCTCAGAGGCAGATCAGGGGCCAGAAGTCCCCTGGGCCATCCCATCTGGTGCCCCTCCATGTCCCCCAGCCAGTGGTCCCCCGCCACTGGTGGGCCAGAGGCTCACTCAGCCTGTCCAGTCAGCCTGGGGGTGACAGGGCCAGCTGGCGTGTTGTGGTACAGCTTCCAGTGCAGCCCTAAGACACACCAGAGAGGCTGTACCGCATGTTCAAGTCATCCTATCCATCCCTGGGAGTAAATTAGCCAGGCTACTACTGGCCCAGCCCAACTCACCCCCAGGAGTGGACCGGCAGGCCCAGGGTTGGGGTGGGAGCTCAGAGCCTGGCCTCCAGGCCCACCTGCCCCGCTCTCTTCCTCAGTGCCAGCAGGGTGAAGGGCCCCATGTTGTGATGGGCCCCTGGGCATGGGTCCCATTGGCCCATGCAGTAATACTACTTCTCCCACCCCTGCTGGATTTTTTATTTTTATTTCATAATGTGAATAGGGGAGAGAAGGGTATAGAATTGACAGAACTATGTACATATTAGCCAAAGGCAGGACTGTCCCTGTTATTTGAAGAAATATGCAGGCTGGAATCAGAGAGGCAGAAAATTCAGTGAGGCATTTCCTGCACAGACTGAGCAAGTGCCTAGAGTCCTGAGTGTTAGTTCCACTCAGGGGTTTTCTGCAAAAGAGTTACTTTAAACTTCATACTTCTTAAAGCGTTTAAAGAATCCTAGGAAATGGTATTGGTCCATAGCTAGATGGCAATGGCAAAATTGTCAATAATAATGCAGAAAATGCGGATTTATTCAGTAAATAGTTCTATTCTGATTTTGAGAAAAAGCTAGATGATGTAGTCACATCATGTAATAAAGAAATACTTTTCACTCCAGCAAAAGTTAAGGAGGATGTTAAACAGGAGTTACTACAGTTAGATATGTTTAAATCAGCAGGTTCAGGTAACTTGCCTCAGGGAGTTTTAAAAGAGCTGTCCCAAAAGCTCTCTCATTGATGTTGATTTTTAATATGTCTTGGAATAGTGGAAATGTTCCAGAAGATTGGAAGCAAACTAATGTACCAATATTTCAAAAGGGTAAACATGATGATCCAGGTAATTGTGGGCATGTCAGAATGACAACGATCCGAGGTAATACAGGATTGTGTTACAAAAGGATTAAAGGAGGGCAATAGATTCATACAAACATAGTGGTGGAAGGAAACTCAACGGGTCATCTCATTCAGCCCCATTGCATTGAGGTAGAATTAATTATATCTATACCATCCCTGAAGGGTGTTTGTGTAGCCTGTTCAGTGGCAGGGAGCCCATAACCTCACTAGTTAACTTGTTCCAAGGCTTTCCATGGAAAGCAGATACATTTCATTAAAAAATACACTTAGTGACATACTCAGTTCTCTTTAAAAACAAGAGTTTTGGTGGAACATTTTTCAGCCCATCTTAGCCTAGAGTTTAAGGCCCTGATCCTGCACTGAGGTGTGCACAGGCAGAGGGATAATTCTAGAATGGGGCCTATACCATGCTTGTTTTGTGTGGGGGGGTGTGTATGTGCACACACTCTCACTGTATGTTCAACTTCCTCTGAAAAACAGTTCTAAGAAAGATAGGGTGATTTTCTGGCAAAGCCTTCAGAGATTCTGCTTCCATGCCAGAACTTCAGTGCCTATGAACACGTGCCTGGCCCATGTCATTTCAAATAATCTTCATAATATTTTTTGTTTTTATATGTTTTTGGAAACATTTCATCTGAAGCAGTTCTAATCTTCTCTTTACAGAACTATCCATTGGATGCTGTACGATGATGCTGAATTGAGCTCTCAGCATGTGCGGATGTACTGATGTGACATTTGTTAGCACATTAATCATTGGTAGCATTATTGATATTGCAGCATTAATTTAAAATTTCTTTCTTTCTTTCTTTCTTTCTTTCTTTCTTTCTTTCTTTCTTTCTTTCTTTCTAAACTGGTTAGTTTATGCTGGAAGTTTTCATACAGAAAAAAATATAGACCAGCTTTTTTATCAAAACCAGATACATTCTCCATCTCTTGCTGATAATATGCCCATATTGTAATCACTTCCTGAAAATATTTTAAAAGAAACATATTTTTATATTTTCTTAGAAATTTAAAATCTCCAGACTGCAAATTATTGAAATTCATGACCAGAATATTCACTTACTTGACTGAAGTAAACTTAAATGTTGTTGACTGCCCATTTTTCTTGTTAGAACAGAGGGACGCTATTTCAAGCTAGTAAATTATTTCCAACTTTTTCATTTTAACCAATTGTGTAAAAGTAATAGCCCTTCTGAAACTTAAACTTGCAAATGCCGTAAGGGCAATAAAAATCAGATCTTGCCTTTATGATGTATCTCAGAGTATTCTAGTGTCCTTATATCACATTTGTGGACTCCTTCTAGAGAAAGAAAAAAAAAAACATTCTTTTTCTTTTTGATCCCCTTTGGAGTTTGTCAGTTCCTGGAATGCTGGGCTAAACTTCTGAGGGACCTACTGTCTGAACTATAACAATTATGGTTCCCAGTTCCAAAGGGGCAGCCGTGTTAGTCTAGGTCAGTAAAACAAACAAGGAGTCCTGTGGCATTAAAAGACTAAAAAATTTATTTATTTTATGAACTTTTGTGAGAAATAATCACACTTTGTCAGATGCTTTGAAGATGGGGGAACTAACCAGTTAGTTAATATTATTAGCCTCCAACTGTCCCAAAAATCCACCCCCCCATGTGGGGACAGGCCCTGGAGCCAGAGGCCAGGCTCTGTGAGGGCAATGGGACGGGGTGGGGCTGGCTGCCACTTCAGGGCTGCGTCAGGGGCCCCGTGCCACATGCCAGCCGGACCGCCCCTGCCCACCCCTGGGGAGCCTGATCACAGTGGGGCCAGGGTGGGAGCACCCTCTGGTCTCTGCCCCCCCCCCAGTGATGGGGGCCAGCCTGTGTGGTGCTGGGACCCAGGCAGGGGGAATTGCGGTGGGGGGGGGGTAGCCCTGGCCCCCTGGCTTGGTTAATCCAACTCTGTTTATGTTAGTAGTTTGCTGCGTCAAATATGAACCAGTCTTGCTTAAAATCCCTTGGAGGTGGAGGACAGACTCAGAGACAAAGGGACTAGGTTTCGGTTTTTGTTTTGAACTTTTGAGTTGGGACCTTAGAGAAACAGAAGTGCCTCTGCTTAGCTCCCAGTGCCCACAAGGGAGATTTTGAACTGCTGTGGGATCACATAGTCAGATGGTTTTATCCCTGAGGACACCCACCTCCTGAGAGACAGAGAACCTATCTATTTGGGTGTGTGACTTTTCATTAGTCAGGGTTTGTATTATTGTATTTTGTTTCTTCTATACTGTTTCATCATCCTTGTTAAGAGTACTAAGTGTAATGACACATACTAGGGAAGGTCGTCCACTTTGACCGAGCATGCAGCTTCGGTAGGGATGCACATGGAGTGGTAAGGGAGGAAGGGGACACCTGGCTAGCCAGGCAGATCAGCCGAATCAACCTTGGTGATCAATGAGGTGGCATCCTAGATACTAGGGAATGTGACCCTGTCAAATAACATTGCTGTTGTGTTTACAAAATGTGATAAATCTTGCACAAAGTATGCTTTGTGAGGTATCACTAGAAATGTTATAAATTTGCTGTGTATTATTATCTTACAATAATATGTGAATCAATGTTGTGTACTGAGTTATGAAATTTTGCTGTGTGGCTAAAACAATGAAAGTCCTGTGGGACCTTAAAGACTAACATTTCTTCGGGCATAAGCCTTCATGGGCTGCAACCCATTTCGTCAGATGCTGTGTGGTTGTAACTCAAACCTGTTGTGAGCCTGAGAAATGCCCATGGGTTAGTGCTTCAGGATGAATAAAAGAACTATAAACAAACACTTCTGTCTGCCAGACCCAGAGACACTTTGTACATCATGTTCCACACAGAAGAGCTGGCAAAGATTTGCAATTCAAATGAATGGCTGGTGGAAGAGCATGCAGATTTTGGGGCTGTGTAACCTAATATGTAGACAATGAGGCTCTGACTCCATGATGTAGTCAGGATTTTTCCAGAAATATTATTTGGGCAAATCCAGAGAGACATAAAAAACTAGCAGATAACATGCTTGCTAGCTGTTTGGATTTGCAAACTTTTATTCACCAGTACTGTAACTCACTTGCTTTAAACCTCTGAATAACTCCCCTTTCTTTCTTTGCTAATAAACTTTAACTTGGTATTGAGGTAATTGGCTGGCAGTGTTGTCTTTGGGGAAATCCTGGGCATTTAGTGACCCAGGGTGAGTGACCAGTCCTTTGGGTTGGGGAGTAACTATTGTTTGGTGAGTTTTGGTTTTAATAACCTTTCATCACTGTACTCAAGTTGGCTTGGGTGGTAAATGAGACTGCAGTGTATGGAGTTTTAGGGGAAATTATAATCCAATGATGAGAGGCAGCATATTCAGAGCTGTGTAAGGAGTCTTTATTGAAAGAGAACTGAGAGAGAGAGGACCCGACAGACAGGTTTCCCTAGCACCTAAACAACCCTCCCATTTATTACTATGACAACCCTAATGACCCTAGGTAGTCCAAAACACCACATATTCCTCCCCCTCTAATGAAAAAGCCCTCCCCCTAAAGAATAAAGCCCTCCACCCCAGAAAGAATAAGAACTAAACTAGGAGATGAGGGTAGACTGCCCCATCTCTGGCAAACCCCCGGGAAATTATTCTGCTCCATGAAGAGGGATCACCACTAGCTAAAGATCCAGCCACTTAGGAGGCCTTCTGTCTCGAGGTGGATTACGGCGAACTTCTGGTGTGTCCACACCACAATGTAGCATTGGTGGTGGTGTGACCACAGGTACCGGGGAAGTGGCCGGAACCGGAGAGGATGTTGTGTCCGGTTGGTCCAGGGAGGCTGAAGGCATTGAAGGGGTGGCTGGAGCAGGGGAGACGTGAACAGTTGTTTCATGCTCTGATGTTGTATCATAAGTAAGGGTAAAGTCAGATATGTCCACTGTAGATGCCCTAGCACCTAAATGACCCTCCCATTTATCACTATGACAACCCCAATGACCCTAGGTAGTCCAAAACACCACACAGTGGTAAGGAAACCATCCGTGGCTTTATGGTGCACCAGTATAACAACCCAGGAGCACACAAATATTGCTGGTTTGGTTAAATCTAGCTATGGACTATACCAGTGTTTCCCAACCACTGTGCCATGGCACACAGGTGTGCTGTCAAATCTGAGCAGGTGTGCCACAAAATTTTTTGAAAAACTACTCTAAGAGCTCTGGATTGGCTCATTGGCTTATGAATATTCATAAGTTCATTTAGAAAGTATACTGTGGTGTGCCTCAAATTAATTAAATGTAGCAAGGTGTTCCACAGCAGAGAAAATGTTGGGAACCACTGGACTCTACCACCCATTTAGGATTATTTGTCCACTTTGAATTGTCTGTCCTACATTGGCACTCACAGTTGTGACTCCCACTGGAGTACACCCAAGATTAGTCATTTTCCCAGAGTGTCCCAGGCAAAGAGTGAAGTCACCTTGAGTGGAAGCATCAGAAGCTGCAACAAATACCCAGGGCCTACCTTGTGAGAGGAAGAGGATGAAGCTTCTTAGATTAGCAAATCTGCGAGAGGGTGATTGAGCCACATCTCAGAGGAGGGACTACATCTTGATATATTGGGGAAACTGAGATGTCAGATTAGAGCCAGCCATGATCCAACTTTTCCTCCTAGCTTTTGAATGTCCTTTAGTTGTAATTTCTTTCAGCACTAGGTCATACTAAATTTTGAAATGATTTTCACTGTCAGGACCTCAGGATAGGATTTTAGGCCTCAATTCCCAACAGCATTACATGACTGTACTCTAAATTCCTCAAACTATTAATTAAACATATATATATATACAAACCTACATAAAAACCACCACCACCACAAAAGAAAGATGAGGAAGCAGAGCCGTAACGCTCTGTTTTGCCGCCCAGGGCATGTTCTGATCAGAGTGTGCCCCTTGCCATTAGTGGCACTTGGAGCCAGCACCATGAAACGCACCCTTTAATAGAGCAGCTCTATTGAGCCACTCTGGGACACCTGGGGCAAAGCCCCATTGACCCTGCCATAGGTATTGTTCTGTGAGGAAGGGTGGTTCAATGGTTTGGGGGCTAGCATTGGGCCCTGGGAAATACAGGTACAATTCTTTGCTCTTCCACAGACTTCCTGTGTAAGTCATTCTGGCTGTTGTCTACACTGGGGAGCCCTGGGAAGTTGACTTAACAAGGTCGACTTCAAGTTGACCTTCTTAAGGTGACTTTAGGGTATGTCTGCACTGGACGCAGTGCAGACATACCCAGGGGTGCCCCATCCCCTGCCCTGCCCCCAGTCCTGACTGGGCACCTGGAGCCCAGTGGGGCCCGATCCAGTTCAAGCCACTGCTGACCAGCTGCAGGGAGCCTGATGCGGCTCCCAGCCACTTGCAGCAGGCCACGGGGTTGGGAGCCAACTCTTGTCACCCACAGAGAGGGGCTGGGAGCCTGATCTGGCTCTGACCTCTTTGCCAATGGTGGCAGGAGGCTCAGAGCTTGATCTGGCCCCCAGCCACTTGTGGCTGCCAGAAAGCAGCTTGGAGCTAGTTAATTTCACAGGTTCATAGCCTGTGAAACTGACTAGGCTGTGAGCCGTCTGCCAGATCTGGCCTGTGCCCCTTGCCATGGGGGTGTGTGTGTGTGTTGGAGCTGACACCTAGCCCCCACAGCCTGCAGCAATGGGCTGGTGGTCAGATCGGGCTTCCAGCCCCTTGCTGCAGGCAGTGGGGGTTGGCAGCTGAGTCTTGCTGGCCAGGGGCATGCGGAGCTGGCTGCTGCCCTGGTTGCTTGCAAGCAACCAGGGGCACACAGAGCCAGCTCCTGCCGTGGCCACTTGAACGTGGCCATGGCAGGAGCCAGCTTCCAGCTCTGCTGCCCACGGAGAGGGGCTGGGAGCCAGATCAGGCTCCTAGCCCCTCTCTGCTACCTACAGAGAGGGGCTGAGACCCCAATGGGTCTCAGTCCCTCTGTGCATGATTTGGGAACCAGCTGCCGATTCCTGCAGCGAAGAGAGAGGGCTGAGAGCCTGATCTGGCCTCGAGACCCTTTGCGCAGGCTGCAGGAGATAGGAGCTGGCTCAGAGCTGATCTGGCTCCTCTGGCACAAGCAGCTCAGAGCCTGGTCAATTTCACAGACTCCAAGCCTGTGAAATAGACCACCTACTCAATTTCACAGGTTTGGAGTCTGTGAAATTGACCAGGCTCTGAGCTGCTTGCACCAGGGCGCAAGCAGCTGGGAGCCAGACTGGCTCTGAGTTGGCTCCTAGTCCCTGCAGCCTGCGGAGAGGGTCGGGGGGCCAGATTGGGCTCTCAGCCCCTCACTGCAGGCTGCAGGAACTGGCTGACAGACTCCACCACCCACAGATAGGGGCTGGGGGCTGGGTCTGGCCCCCAGCTCTTTGCTACATGGCAGGAGCCAGATTAAATGCTTAAGCTGACTTACAAGGCAGGAGTTAAGTAGACTTAAGCAATTTCTTAAATTGATTTAGTAATTTCTGAAAGTAGACTGGGAGTGGCTTAATTCGACTTAAAGGGCTTTAAATCAATTTAAGCCCATAGTGTAGACGTACCCTCTCTGTGCCTCCCCCAGTCTCCAAAAGTGGGTCATAGTATTTCTTTACCCTTCAGGGTATTGTTAGGCTAGCTATATTGTGCAGTACTTAAGGATAATACAAAGATGATGGGGCTAGACAAGTACCACAAATAACTTACTCTTTTGGGATTTGTTTATTGTGCTTTTGCCTGTCACATGCATGTTCTGCCTTGACCCTCATGAAGCCAAGGCAAGGCGTAGCTCTCTCTGCAGTCAGCCTGGAATGACTAGACTAAAATAATTTAGATCTTCAGCCAAGCATCATGGAAGGAAACCTACTTGTATTGCCAGTCCCAAACATTCAAAAACCATGAGGAGGGCCTCAAAAAATCATGAGAATGGCTTTAAAATTGTGAAATTTTAAAGATAATGAATGTTTAGGTCTTTACTTGCCTTCTGGATTTTGAGCCTTTAGGATTCATATTTTCAAGCCTTTCTTTTTAACTGTGAACATTAGAAACTTACCTTTTTCTAACAAAAGCTGAAATTCTCACTTAATACTATAACTCCAGAAAACAGGGCCACAAGAAGAACAGGAATATTATTCCGATAAAATTTCAAGAGCTGGTGGTATGCTGGAACAAAGCAGAAAGGGGTCCTAGCTGCTTAACTGCAGGCTTTTGGCTTGATACCAGGCCAGCTCCACACTAGAAATATTTCTTGGCATAGTGACATCAGTTCAGGGTATGGAATTTACTTGCAAAAGCCCTGGTGTAGATGCAATTATATTGGCATCAAAACACTTTTGCAAGTTTGGCTCATTTTGTTTGGGGAACTGGCATAAATTATATGAGTTAAAGTCCCTTCTTTTGGTCAGTATAAACTGGGTGTCCACTAGGAAGGTTTGCCAGTATAACTGCACTGACAAATCTTTTCTAGTGCAGAGCTGGCATCAGGTTTTGGGGGGCTTTTTCAGGTCTTAGGACTTTGCCCAAATCTTAGCACTTTTGGCTGTGTTCTAGCCATGGCGCTGCCCCTGACTCAATGTGTGCTCATGAGCAAGACATTTGACCTCTTTGCCTCAGTTTCTCCTTCTATAAAATAGTGATAGTACCTGTTCCTCATTGTCACAAAGGTGGGGAGGATTAATTAACATTTGTAATAGCTTTTGAATATGTTAAGTGCCAAGCACTATTATTATGATGTCAAAAAGCAGAACTTTTTTCTGGTTGAGCTTTCCCTTAGTATCTCTCCTTTCCCCACCTAGAATTTATAATCTTTGGTCCAGGCTGGAAATTGATCTTGTTAGTTGGTTGTTGTCCTCCTTTCAGATGTTGCAGTTCTTCAGGGATGGTGAATGTTAGTCAATTCAAAATTTAAGATATCTTCCTTTTGATACAAAGCTCTGAACCAAAAGAATTCTAATGTTCCCAGCTCACATTGCTTTCAAACAGACACAGTGTTCCCCTGTTTCAGAACATCTGTCTTTTCTAACTCCCCCCAAATATAACTTCTGCAAGGGGACTGACAGATAAGAGTTAGACTACAGGGCCTCTTTGAAAATTGTGCTACCAAAGCCCAAGGAACTTTTCCTGTATAAATATACTCAGTAAATCAGTTAAATAAATATAATAAATTGGCACATGCATTACTTTCAAGCCAATGCATGTGGGAAAAGAGGAAGACTGAGAGAATTTTAATGTATATGTGTATATTCTGTGCATGAGTAGTTTGTGTGACCAGCTTCATCTGTGGACTGTTGGGGTGACATTTGGAGAACAAACAAGAGGAGCAGTCTCCACTTATTTCCTGATAGAGTTAACTATGATTTCAGAGATGCTTCTGCTTTTTGCTAACCTACTACACAGGGCTGAGTTTTACTCTTCTTAAATTGTCTGCAAAGCAGCTTATGACTTTCTCAGGTGTCTTCAATTATTCTAAATTTTTGTCATACAATTTCTATGACTAACGTCTTGGGTGCAGATTATTTGTGTGCAGTACATTGGGAGCATCTGGATTTTAAAATAAGAATAGCATTTTTTTTGTTTGCAGAGTGGATCCACATACTATTAGAATCACAGTTTAGTGAAAACAATCACCCTCAGAATTTTTCAGAATAATTTCTGGTACACTTTTAAAATAAAATTTGCTGTTCTCATGAGCAGTCCTGTCCAAAATCTCATTTGCTAAAATATTAGTGCAAAATAAACAAACAAGGGATTCAAGCACAGGCAAACTAAATATAATATTTTATTGATGTATAGAAAATATTAGAGGTATATGCTATCTCTATGTTTATATATGTATGCGTATATGTATATGCTATACAATTTGAATGGACATCGCTACAACTGCATGATTTTATTGTGACTGTTAAGCTTAAATTTACATTCTGGATATCAAGTTTATGGTTCTTTGAGAAGATGGCCTTACAAGGGTCCAATTTATAATTTAAAGTGAGCCAAGAAAATTATGAATTCTGCAAAGTCAGAGATTCCTCAAGCATTGTCCATGGGACATGGTTAGTTTCACTAGTGCCAATGCCAAGAATTCAAAAATCATGAGTCACCCACTCTAAAATGTAAAATCTTGAGAATGGCTTGAAAATCATTAGCTTTTTAAAAATAACAGCAACTTATTTGCCTCATGGGTGCTCTCAGTTCCTGTTTCAAGCTTTTTCTCTCCATCCATGTTGGCTAGAAACTTAGCTGTTATAAATGAAAGCTGAGATTCTTATAATTCCTAGAGCTGCTTGGAAAATTTCCAGCCTGTTTTCCTGCCAACTCACCACCTAGCCAGCTCCTTTGCAGCCCTGCTGCACCCCCTTGGGTGGAGTGGTTGGGAGCTGGGAACCCAGAAGTCCTGGGAACATTAGCAGCTCTGGCTTCCAGACCCAAGGCTACTCAGCAGCTTGGGCTACTATGGTCCCATATGCAGAGTTAGCTCTCCAAGGCTGTGTTGACAGTACGAAAGCTAAGTCAACTTCATTAGGTTGACTTAATAAAGTCTACTTTAAGTAGACTTTATTAAGTTGACTGAATGAGTCCACCCTTCTCTTAAGTTGACTTAACAAAGTTGGTTAAGTCAATTTAAGAATGTGTCCTAATAAAAAATGTGTTTGCTTAAGTCGACTTTACTAAGTCAACTTAAGCAGGCACATACTATTACATAGGACTTCTTAAGTTGACTTAGATGGCCACATTGCATTAAGTCGACTTAATAAAGTTGACTTAATGCCTAAATCGACTTAAAGAGTGCGAGTTATTAAGCTGACTTAAGGAAGCCCTTAAGTCAACTTAATGAAGCCCAAATGTGGCCAGGGCTTTGCTTAAGTCGACTTAAACCTCATAGAGTTGACTTAAGCCCATAGTGTAGACATACCCCAAGCAAGCCCCTGACTTTATGGTTCCTATGGACTCCCAGGAAACCAGGTGGCTGGTTTCCCACATTGTTGGCTCCGTGAATGGCTGGAAGGCCAGTTCCCTAGCTGACCAGCAGTCTTCCCAATGTTTGCTGCTACAGAAGAACATCAGCAACAACAAAATTCAAGTCCTGGAATTTTTCACAGAAGGGACATCCCCATTACTGTTCAGGTATACTAATCACTCATCTCCTGGATCTGGGCCTTTAATAAAAACGTAAAATAAATCCATGAGGCTTGTGATACAGTTGTGAGAACTGGCAACACTTGATATGCCACATTTATCCTGACCTGGGAGTTAATGAGATGCAGCTATTGGTGAACAGGGTGCTCTACTTAAAATAAAGAGTCCTCAATAGAAATGTAAAAGATTAAGGGCAAAATTCAATCAATCAATCAAATCATAGGGCTGGAAGGGACCTCATGAGATCATCAAGTCCAACCCCCTGGGAATTGAACCCAGTTTCCAAAGGGATAGCCGTGTTAGTCTAGTCCAGTAAAAAAACAACAAGCAGTTTTGTGGCACTTTAAGACTAACAGATTTTTAATTGAACCCAGGCCCTTCTGTATGTTAAGCAGATGTGCTAGCCACTACACTATCTGTACTACAGACTAAGCATTAGTAGATAGCATTGGCACAGGATATTTTTGTGGGGTCTGGGGAAGCAGTGAACCAGCCTGAGGTTGGTCATGGTGGCCTGAGTGGCACTTAGTTCAAAGTAGCTACTTCAGGCTGTCCTACTGTGGTGGGAACAGCAGCAGGACTGTGCATAGTGGTAAATCCATTAGTGTGTTCTCTCCTATCCTACCCTAATCCCCAGTATGTGAGATGGTTGGGGTGCCCAGTGGAGCAGGTCTGTGGGTGTAATGGAAGTATTGTATAGGTTAGCAGCTTCTCTGCTGCTTTGAGCAGGAATAGTGCTGTTTTTGGTGGCATCTGATCTCCTGTCCCAGATTATTTTCTCCCAGTGCAGATACATCAATCATTTTTATGATCCTGTGGCATCAGAGGCAGAACTGGACATGAGAGAGGCCAGGTGGAATCCAGGACTGGTTCAAGGGGCTGTGGTGCCCCGACCCAGCTTTTGGTTTTGTGCACCCCTGTGGGGGGATGGGGGGGGCATGGAACCCAGCCTCTGCTCTGGCCAGCTCACCCTGCCCCCATGGTGAAGAACAGCTGGCCTGGGGCGGAGCGGGCCAGCCCAGAGCCCAGGCTCTACTCTCTGACTCCTCCCCTGGGCCAGCTGTTCCTCCCTAGGGGTGGGGAGGGCCAGCCCAGAGGCAGGTAAGAAAGCAGAGCCCATCCCATAGGCTGGTCTGCTCTGCCCCCAGGGGTGGAGTGGTTGTCTCTGGGAGGGGTGAGAGCACATGTCCGGTTTCTGAGTCAGCCCACCCTGTGTCCTGCATGGTGGTGCAGCTGGCCCTAAGGCAGTGGTGCTCCAAGTCAACGCCTTATTAGCTTATTGGTCAAGCCAGCCCTGGTGGAATCTAAGTAGCAACAAGTACTTTCAGCACATAAGTTAGAATTTGATTTATAATTGTTGGAATTACAGTTTTCAGTTGCAGGGGGTACACCATATACTAACCCATTCTCAAGAGAAGAGT
Source organism: Podocnemis expansa (assembly GCA_007922195.1). Lineage (NCBI taxonomy): Eukaryota > Metazoa > Chordata > Testudines > Podocnemididae > Podocnemis > Podocnemis expansa. The sequence goes on from ML681964.1 coordinate 48,273,497, forward strand.
CCTGTTTATGTGAGGCCATCATTTTAGGATTGTGAATTGATTTTCTGATGTGAGGTAATTCACATGCTTAGTATCATGGAAATGGTCACAGCAGGAAAACTAAATGTTTCTGTACATGTAATATTGTTCAAAATGTCCTACTGCTTTGTGGGAATAATTTGGAATGTTGCCTATTGTATACGAGCTATTCATTTTTCTTGAATGCACCCATCATGCTGCTTAGCAAGTACTGATTCTGATTTCTGGGATGTGCAGGGGGATCTATGAAATTGCATTTAGAGATGAGTTATTCTGGGAATAATTGCTCTGCTACCTGAATATAAAAAATGATAAAGAGAACCAAAAAGTTTCATTTGTATAGGAGACAAATGAGGAGAAAACTTGGCTGGACTTATGAAGGCCTGATGTTATTTCAGTGTTTCATTTTAGCCTGATGTAATGGTGGGTAACTTACTAGTAACCGCCCTTATTTGAGATGGGCTGCTCACATGCATTCAGTATTAGGTGTCCATGTGTCACAGTGCATGACTGGTCAGAAACTTTTAGCCCAGTGGCCAATGCCCCCGCGCCCCTAGCCACTCCCATGGCTATATATATATGGCCCCGACCCTGATCCTCCTCAGTCCCTTTTAGTTGCCAACTCCGAGCAACAGGGATGGTGGGAGGGTCTTGAATGTATGCGAGCAGCCCATCTTGAAGAAGGACGGTTACTGGTAAGTAATCCACAGTGCTTCTTTGAGTGCTGCTCACATCATTCAGTAGTAGGTGACTACTAGCCATACTGTGGATGGTGGGCAGAGTTGGGTTTTTCTTGCCTTCAGCACAGCTACCCCCTGTAAAAACAACTCACGGAGATGGGAGGGTGTCCATGAGAAGGGAAAATTTTTTCAGCCCTTCTAGGGGGTGTACTGTAATCCTCGACTGTTCCAAAGGAATACTGTATGAGGCCACTAGTGGACAGAAATTCTGCACCACCACGCCTTAAAGGCAAAGTGCACTACTGAGCCAACCTGATTACTTTGGGGGCCTCAATGATGAGTGTGGCTAAATAATCAAGGCAGAGGAAGTCCCAGACCTGGACTACCCACTGTGAGATGAGTGACTATCACATCCCAGAGGTAAAGGTAGGTTAAAGCCCACTTTCTCTGCTGTAGTGGGGTTTCGGCACTGCAATATGTGCATATGTAGGTAGGTTTGCAGGTCAAGTGCTAGAAATTGCCCAGATAAGGTTTCCAGGCTGACTTGCTCTAGAAGGGTGACCCTGACCGAATGAGTGATCCCTTTCACAGGTACCCATGGAGGAAGAAGCAAAAAGGGGAAGTTAATAACCACAAATGGAGCTGCGGCTAGCGAGGGATGTAAAGGATAACAAGAAGGGGTTCTACAAGTATGTTAAGAACAAGAAGAGGATCAGGGATGGTGTAGGTCCCTTGCTGAATGGGGCAGGCATCCTTGTGACAGAGGATAAAGAAAAAGCTGGAGTGCTCAATGCTTTTTTTACTTCAGTTTTCACAAGCAGGGTCAGCTCCCAGCCCACTACACTAGGTACGGTAGCCTGGGGAGAAGAAGAGAGGCCCTTGGTGACAGAAGGTCAGGTTAGGGACTGCTTAAAGAAACTAGATGTGCACAAGTCCATGGGGCCGGATGAACTGCATCCGAGGGTGCTGAGGGAGCTGGCTGATGAGATAGCAGTACCGTTGGCCATTATCTTTGAAAACTCGTGGCGAACGGGGGAGGTGCCAGAGGACTGGAAAAAAGCAAATATAGTACCTATCTTCAAGAAAGGCAAAAAGGATGATCCTGGGAATTACAGACCTGTCAGCCTCACCTCAATCCCTGGAAAAATCATGGAGCAGCTTCTCAAAGAATCCATCCTGAAACACTTGGAGGAAAATAGAGTAATCAGGAACAGTCAGCATGGATTCACCAAGGGTAAATCATGCCTGACCAACCTCATCGCCTTCTATGATGAGATGACTGGATTTGTGGATGCGGGAAGAGCTGTTGATGTGATATACCTTGACTTTAGCAAGGCTTTTGATACGGTTTCCCACAGCATTCTCATTGGCAAATTAAGGAAGTATGGGTTAGATGCATGGACTGTAAGGTGGATAGAAAACTGGCTAGAACAATGGTTTCAGCGTGTAGGAATCAATGGCTCCATGTCAAGTTGGCAAGCAGTAACAAGTGGTGTGCCCCAGGGGTCGGTCCTGGGGCCAGTTCTGTTCAATGTTTTCATTAATGATCTGGATGATGGGATAGATTGCACACTTAGTAAGTTTGCAGATGATACCAAACTGGGGGGAACAGTAGACACCCTAGAGGGCAGGGACAGGATTCAGGGAGACCTAGACAAATTGGAGCAGTGGGCCAAGAGGAATCTCATGAGGTTCAACAAGGATAAGTGTAAAATCTTGCACTTGGGACGAAAAAACCCCATGTACTGCTACAGGCTGGGGAGTGATCAGCTAAATAGCAGCACTGGAGAAAAGGACCTGGGAGTCATGGTGGATGGGAAACTGGATATGAGTCAGCAGTGTGCTCTTGCTGCCAAAAAGGCCAATGGCATACTGGGCTGCATCAGAAGAAGTGTTACCAGCAGATCGAGGGATGTGATCATTCCCCTCTATTCTGCACTAGTGAGGCCACATCTGGAATACTGTGTCCAGTTTTGGGCTCCCCACTACAAAAAGGACATGGACAAATTAGAGAGAGTCCAGAGGAGGGCAACCAAAATGATCAAAGGGCTGGAGCACAAGCCCTGTGAAGAAAGACTGAAGGAACTAGGCTTATTTAGCCTGCAGAAGAGAAGACTGAGGGGGGATTTGATAGCAACCTTCAACTACTTGAAGGGTTGCTCCAAGGAGGAGGGAGCTCGACTGTTCTCGGTAGTAACAGAGGGCAGAACGAGAAGCAATGGTTTTAAGTTACAGCTGGGGCGGTCCAGGCTGGATATTAGGAAAAACTTCCTTACTAGGCGAGTGGTGAAGCATTGGAATAAGTTGCCTAGGGAGGTGGTGGAATCTCCATCTCTGGAGGTGTTCAAGTCCCAGCTGGACAAAACCCTGACTGGGATGATCTAATGGGAGTGGTCCTGCTTTTTTTTGGCAGGGGGTTGGACTAGATGACCTCGTGGGGTCCCTTCCAACCCTATGATTCTATGATTCTATGCAACAGGGGACTCAGAAAGAGGGGTGACCTCTGGGTCCCTTCAGGAAGTTGGGGCAACTGTGAAACAATCAGACCAAATTAATGATAATGGGTATGTGGTCCCTAGCCATGATCTTACTAGAGTCTATGAAAATTGGACTCAGTGTTGATCCCTCCCTGAGATGCTGAGCTGTCCCCAGGGTATTGGCCCTTAAGTGTCCTCCCCTTGAATTGTCAAGGGGAGTAGGGAAAAATTGAACAGAGACCTAAGAATAAGTACTGAAAACAAGAGGAGAACAGGGATTTTCTGCTTTGATACCTCCCCTCAATAGGGAGCTCCAAGAAAAACTCTACTGGGAGAATGCTGGTGGGCCCCTGGGCACTAGAATTAAGACTGAGGGTAGTAAGAAAAATGAAGAAGGAGGGAGATTGCCAGTAAAGGATTCAGAATCCAAACCCCCTATTTAACCAAGGTCCCCTTTGTAATGTGTGCCAGGGGACTTAGAGCCATGCTAGTAGCAGTCCCCCCTTGACTTCTGTGAGCGTACAGGGGATGTATGATCCCTGGTGGCCTCTAGAGATTGAGATGTGAGACATCATAGGGTTGTAAAGGTGAAAAACACTGGGAATGATGTAGCTCACTTACCCCTTGGTGAGGTTAGGTTACTGAAAAAGATAGACACCATTCCAGGGATTTCTTTAGGGGATGAATGAGGCTATAACCTTACATCAGTTGCTCTCCATGACAAACTCCCACTGAGAGTAGGAGTTTCCTCTTAGGCCTATAACTGGGGTACGTGCTAAATCCCTTCATCCTGGGGCTTGGGAGTATAAGACTACTTTCCGATAGTTAGTGTGAGGGAGAGATGGGGAAAAAATTGATGCAGGTCCTTATTCCCTGAGGAGCTGTGAAAAATAAAAGTGGTGGTGGTGGTGGTGGGGGGGGGGTTACCACCCCGAGAAAGGGTACGTGACTATTTGCAAGTCACACAGCAGGAGGCCAGTTGTTCACAGATTTCAGCTGTCTGTACCAGTCCATGATGTGCTAAAAACCCCAAAGAGCCGTGTTTCAGGAAGACATATGCAAGGGACTAATTCCTATGTAAGCTACCTCTGAGGGTGGGAATGTCCTGCCACTCGCAACATACTGAAGCTTCCCTTAGAAGCCTGGAAGTTCTTCGTTCTCCTCTTGGGGAGCACGGAAAAAACAACCTTAGCAGGAGGGTAGGGGGAGAAGCGCATTGCTCTTACCCCCCTGACAACTTTGTTGATTTTAACCGAAGAGTAGGGCTCTCACGAGGACTGGTCTGGAAGTTTTAATGGCTTGAAGTGATGTAGTGCTGTGATGGGGGTCAACAGGATATCGCTACCTATGGGTGCCGGAGCCCCCCAAGGGGTTTAAAGAAGGCATTATTGGGGGGGGTGGGAGATGGCAGGCCCACAAGAGTATGTCCTTGTGGGAGCCACTGGCTGAGCACCAGATTCCCTTGGTTCCCATTCTCCACTATTGGACATTAAACAGTTAGAAAGGGAGAGGGGCAAACTGGTCCCCATCCCCTCAGGGGAAAGGAGGGAAACGTCTAAGAAGCTCATACTGGATGGATGCCACCCTACGATCATGGTGGTAGGGGGACCCAGCTAGTCCATGAAAGTGGTTAGGAGTAGTTGGTACTTCCCTGTTACCTCATCCTCTCACAGGTAACTGAAGGGCCAGATAAAGGCCTTTAGATTTCCAGTCATAGGACTATGAGACCTAGGAAATGCATTTCATTAACCAGTGAGTGAGGTCACTAGGGTCCAGTCCTAATGATTATGAGAACAGGATTATCACTGGCCAGGTGTAAGATAAGTCTTGTAGCTAGGACAGTTTGGCTCTAAGTAGCCCCAGGCTCTGTGCCAGTATTTCCCAACCATAGTGCCCCGGCATGCCAGTGTGCCACTGGGCCTGAGTAGGTGAGGACGTGATAAGTGGCCTGGGTATTTTAGCCAAGTGCACCATTGTGGCAACCATGCGGACAGATAAAAGTGACCTAGAGGTCTGTAGACACAGGGTATTTGGCACTCTGAGGTGTCCAAAAGCACAGTAGATGAAGACATGTGGGACCCACCCTGCTGGGCACAGGGCTGGGAGTAAACCCATCGAGTGAAAGTATTTCTGTAGAGGCATTCAGCATTACAGGTGAAAACAACTCCGGATGAAAAGGTTGCATAACATGAAGCACCACATGACTGGGGTCACTAGTAATACCTGTAAGGCTGGATAGGGACACAGAGTACGTTGAAAAACTTTATGAGCCCCAAGGGTTTCTATGAAGGATGAGTTAAGAGTCCAGGACCCCAGCAGATAATGAGGGGGCGATTTGATTAAGTGCCCGGAGTCAGTCCATAGACCTAGGCTCGGTCAGCTAAGAGTGCAAGGGTAGGGCCCCCAAGAGCTGGGATAGGACCAACTGGAAAGGGGCTGGTCCATGGAGGAAGAATTGTATGAAAAATCTTGGAGTGGTGCATCCTGCTCCCTAGGTGTTCCATATGGGATCCCAACTGTTGATTCTGAGGGGTTACTAGGGAAGGGATAGGTGAGGGAGTGGCACCAAGGAAGACTTCTCCTGATGGCCTTTGTACTGTACAGGGAGGTCTCCCTTGGAGAAGAAAATGCAGGATCCCTGAAGGGTTGATTTTGTTCTCCCTGAGGTGGAGAAGAACTTGTTCTGCATTCTCTATATTGGCATGGGCTAAGGGGGTGACTAGGCATTCGCGATGGGAGCATACCCAATGATCGAAGTTCAGATCTGGGGTCCCTAGCACTGCTCAGCAGGAGGTCTGTTCCCTCTGCGAATAATGATGGGCCTTCAAAGGGAAGGTCTTGAATTTCCAGAGAAGTATCTTGAGGCAGGCCTGCCTCAAGTAGTCACATCGCGCATCTCATCACGACGGCTGAGGCTATTCCCCAACTTGCCATATCAGAGATATCCCATGAGGCTAATAGTGAGTTTCTGGATGCCAATGAGCTCTCCTCTAATAGGGTGTCATAGTCCTCCCTATGTTTGTGTGGGAGGAGGTCTCTAAATCTTTTGAGGGACTCCCAAATGTCCAGAGTGTACCTTTCCACCAACGCTTGGTGGTTTGCCACCCGGAGTTGGAATGTGGAGGTTGAATATATCTTCCTTCCCTTTATTTCCATGTGTCTTGACCAATGTTCCCTCTAAGAGGCGCTGGCAGCTGAGCAACTCATGTTGTTCGCTGCGCTGGCCCCTCCCCCCCGCAGGCTTGCTGCGGTGCCCCCCCCACAGGCCCACTTCTGGCCGCCCCCAGCTGCCCCCCTCCCCTGCGGGCCTGCTCCTGACCACCCCCCCGCTCCCAGCGGCCCCCACGGGCCTGCTCCTGGCTGCCCCCCCACGCTCCCCACCCCCAGTGGCCCTCCCACTCCCAGCGACCCCCCCTCCCCCACAGGCCCACTCCCGGTGGCCCCCACGCCCCCACAGGCCTGCTCCCGGCTGCCCCCCCACTCCCAGCGGCCCCCACGGGCCTGCTCCCGGCCACCTGGCTGCCTCCCCCGCTCCCTGCCCCTGGCAGCCCCCCCGTCCCCGCAGGCCCACTCCCGGCAGCTCCCCCACCCCCGTTCCCGGCAGCCCTCCCAATCTCAGCCGCCCCCCCCGCGGGCCTGCTCCTGGTGGCCCTCCCGCTCCTGGCCGCCCCCCCCCCATGGGCCTGCTCCCCACCGCTCCCACAAACTTACCTCGTGGCTGGAGCCGGATGGCCCAGCCACAGCTCCTGGGGCAGAGAATCTCTACGGAGCATGCCCAGATTTTCTGGGCATGCTCTGTTAGAGCTTCTTTGGGCGGGAGTTTTCAAAACTCCCTGCTCCACAGGAGCTCTATGGAGGGCCTTTGGCTGCCGGCAGTGCGCTGCCGGCTGCCTTCCCTGCGCTGGCGGCTGTGGCAGGCTGTGCTGCAGCGCGCCAGCGCAGCTTAGAGTGAACGTTGGTCTTGACCCCCTGGATCTTGGCATAGGGTCAGCGGAGGTTAGGGTCTCACACCCTAGGGCAGCTTCTGTTACCCAGGGACTCGGGCTTGGGTGGTTGACCAGAAAAGGAAACTACTCCTGAGGCACCTGGTATTTGTGGCCTGCTACATGTGAAACCAGGGAAATGGAAGCAGGGCTTTGCCAGTGAGATTTGGCAAGGTCATAGACACTAGAGTGCAATGGCACTGCTATAACATCTGGGAAGAATGTTAACCCAGAATCAAACAAGGGGTCCTAGTCGCCCCAATGGCTTTGACCTCTGGACCTGTGTGTGCTGTGACCTGACGAAGGTGGTTGAAGTGGGCTATGGTGTTGTCCCTATACAACTCTGGTCTTGAGTTTAAAGCCCTATCTGGGCATATATGTGGGGCTGAAGGGGTCCCCACCTCTTCAGTACCAAGGGGAGCCTGTTGCATAGGGATTTCCTGTGGCACCAATCACTCATGAGGTCAGTACTGGTATGGGCTCGGTGCTTGCAAACCTTCATGCCCTGTTTGGATCTCTTAGCAGAAGTGATCTCCTTGAGGCTTGGGGACCTGCACCTCTCTCAGTGCCATGAAGGTGGATTTAACTTGGCACCAGAGTGTACAGTTGGCACCAGAGACTTGGAGGTGCTATGGTGCTGAGGAGAAGGAGAGCGTGTTTTAAAGCACTTGTGTGTAGGGCCCAGGACAGTGCCGACAGGCCTCTCTGCGGATGTTTCCCCCTTTTGCGGTGCTGGAGAACTCAGCACCATGCTAGGGGATGGCGAGTGGTACCGCTACAGCGGGCTTTCCTCTCAGCCTTGGGGGTTTTGGAGGAGGAGACATTGGCAAAAGCAAAAGGGCCTTTGCCACCTCAAAGGCCTCCGGAATGGAGGGGATCTTCACAGTCTCTCAGCCCCAGTACCGAGAGGGACCCGGTCAGGGGGAGCTGGATCAGTGATTGCATCTAGGCACCGATGTTGGCACTGATTGTGCTGTCTTCTGCTCCCATGGGGAGTGGTCCTGGGAAGGCACTGGTGCCAATCTGGCACATGGTGCCAGTGCTAAGGGTGACCCCGATATTCTGGGGATAGGTGGCTGTGCTGACTCCATGGCCATTGCATGGCACCATTGCTCCCTGTCCTTTAGCGTCCATGGCTTACAGGACTGGTGTATGGAACATTCGGTAGCCTGGTAAGATTCCTCCAGGCACCGGAGGCACTTCTCCTGGGGGCTGTCCCGCAGGAAAGCCTTGCCGTAGACTGTGCAGGGTTTGAAACCTGGCATCGTAAGCAGCTGTTGGGAGTGGCCTCCTGGCTCCAAAGTCATATGGTCTATGAAGGCGTTGGGTTTTGGTAGAACGATATTCACAAAAAGGTCTTCTAGATCAAACGGGCAAGTCATATATGGTGAATAACAATGGGCACTTGCATAATCACAAGGGATGGGCTGTTCTCAAACTGTCACTGAGGGCGGAAAAAGGAACTGAAGAGGATCAGGGTCGGGACCATACAGATAGCCATGGGAGTGGTCAGAGGGGGTGTCAGCTGCCGACCCTGTTCTGAAAGGCTAGAGTTAAAAGTTTCCGACCAATCGTGCACTGCATCATGTAGACACCTAATATTGATTGATGAGAGCAGCACTCAAAGAAGAATCTGTATATTCCATTTAGGAAGCTGCCATATATTCCCTCCTTGAATTACAAGACTCATTGTCTCTTTCTTTGGTGTAAATAAAAATGCATCTTGGCTCCAGACTCACATTAATCTTCCTTATAAGCAGCTTAATTCTAGTAACACTAGAGATAACACTAAAAATGATTGGTTCCCTAGGATATGGTACAGTACAAGTCTTACACAGTGTCTTCCTGTAAAACATCACAAGAAAAACTTGACAGAGTAGTAGAACAGAGAGAGGAAATGCTTTGGGCAAAAGGACTGTCATACAGGCAGAGAGGGAGAAACAATGGACAGAGATAGAGTGGAGTTAAGGAAAAGAGGACCGTTTCTGAAGAATTACAGATACAGTACATTGCAAATCAGGGTTTCTGCAGAACAGATTCAATGGAAGGTGTTTGGCAGAAATAAGGGGCTGCAGAAGTGAATGGAGATTCAAGTTAGGCTAAAATAAGGAGGAAAGATTTTAAGATGAAGTCTACAAAGAGAAAACGGTGGCTTACTTGCCAGTAACTGTCCTTCGAGAGGGGCTGCTTGGATTCATTCAGTATTAGATGTGGCCATACCATAGTGCACGATTGGCTTGAAACTGTTTAGCTTTAGTGTCAGGACAGGGCTGGTGGCCAGTGCCTCCTGGCCACCTTGTATACATGGCCACAGCCCTGCTCCTCCTCAGTCCCTACTAGTTGCTAACTCCTAGTAGCAGGGACAGTGGGAGGGTTCTGATGAGTCCAAGCAGCCCATCTTGAACAAGAACAGTTACTGGCAAGTAACCCACTGTTCTTCTTTGAGCGCTGCTTGGATGCATTCAGTACTAGGTGACTGCTATCTGTACTGTGGAAGGTGGGCAGAGTTAGGACCCCATCAGCCATGAGCACAGTTACCCACAAATGGCACAGCACCCAAAATTGGGTGAAGAAGCAGTGGGCTGCCAGGTGAATGCCTATGGACATGCCAGAAAGTGCAAGATCTTTGAGAGACGACATGCATGAGAGTGCCGAGGGATCATTTGCTATTCTGTCAGGACACTAGAGCTCCAACAGGGGCGATCCCTGGTCCATTACCGGGGAACTTTGTTATATCATAATAGCAAAGGAGCATCCTTCTCACTAGCAAGACTGTCTAGTGTAAGAGAGTTGCCTTTCCCTAGTAGAATCGACTCCTCAGAAAGGCAGTCATGGTCCAGAGCAACAGGCTCCTATACCTGCAGGTGATGAGCAAGTGTGGGATAATTGCCACCCTTGCCGCCTTAACCCCAAAGGGAGATCAATTGGGTTAGGTTACTAATCGAGACCAAGGGTCCGGGAACACATCGTCCCCTGATCAAATGGGGGTTAGGCAATGGCTTTTCCCCACTGACATACCAGCAGGAGATGCCATGGCCAGCATTGATAAGGGGTGCCATAAATTAAGACATCCTGCCTCCATATGGAAGATAATGTAGGAAGAAAAATAACGAGGAAGGAGTAGCTGGAGACCCCTGCTCCTCCATCCGTTGATGCATGGGAAAGGAGGGCCTGGAGGGAGGGCCCCAGAATGAGGTCTAGATGCTTGGTAGGCCCATCTCTGGGGCCCAGAAGAATCGGAGATGCTCCATCAAGGAGGTTATCATAAGGAGAGACGTGGGCATCCCAGAAGTGCCCTTCTTTAGAGGTGACCCTTCAACGGGTTATAGTAGGAAAAAGGGGATGCTTAGGTGCACCCATCCTAGCATCAGGAGAGAAGCCAAATGGTGGAGGGCATGAGTGATGAATGACCAGCGAATGAAAACAGAAGAACTGGTGGGAAGGTGATGAAATTCCCATGTTAGGTTGTCCCCAACCGTAGGGGCGGGGGGGTATGATCTGAGACAGAGGCAGTGAGAAACCATAGCAGGGTGCTGGAAGAGGCTTGCGCAATTCAAGGCTAGGTGTGTGTTTCTCTCCCTTGCCCCCGTACTTTACGCTCTTGATTCATGGACTCACGTAGGGAGAGGTGTGCTAAATCAAGGAAAGGGGTATACAGCCATCTCTGGAGACGGGTCAGGTCAACCTTCGTATATGGCCGGTTGACTCATCTCTAGTGTTGGGTTGTAGGTGTTGGCTCCCAACTGTGATGGGCCAACTACAAGGGATCCTGCATGGTTCCTGATGGGGAGAGAAGACAATGACTTCGCCAAGATGTAAGGTGGATGTGGTATATAATACCTGCTCCGTGAGGGGAGGGGTGTTATTAGTGAACCTCCACGTGTATTGGAAGGGGTAAGGCTTGGGCAGGTCCTGGGTGAAAGAAGGGAAGAGAGAGAACCCGGAGGAGAGGGGAGGAGGGCATAAGGCAACCCCTACTTAGGGGAAAAGCAAAGGGGAGTCACTGTGTCCTCTAAGGAACACAGCGGGCATGAGGGGATGTTATGAAAGCATCACCCATAAGGCATCAGGTTCTCCAGCCTGTTAAGGGTTTTGCAAATTCCCTCAGGAGCCAGAGTTCTGCTGGAGAACTAACCTTGAGCTAAGGACCACGAGTCCTCAAGGGGGCTCACTCAGGTTTATGAATACTGATGTTAGTTAAGAGTTCTATCCCCTACTATCTCCCTTCTTTGTGACTCTAGGGAGGACAGGGATGTCATAGAAAGATCAAGGCAGCTCCTAGATGGCTGTTTGGGGTTTTCAGTGGAGAGCGTCCCTTGCTTGGTTAGGTGGAGTCATCGGAGCAGAGGCATTCCAGTTGCAGGCTAAACAGGAGGTTTGCCTGTGGGTGGACGGAGCAATGTGATGTGGTGAACATCCTTGGGAAGGAGGTCTGGGAGCTGAAGAGGCAAAACCCCTATGGTGGAGCTCGAGGATCCCTCGAGTGAAAGGCCTAATACAAATCTGAAGACCATGGCCCTGAGATTAAAAAGAGCACCACCTGGGGAGGTGAGGAGGGAGAAGGTGGAAGACAAGAGGGTACAAGCTCGCCCTCTTACTTGTCACATAGGAGGCGGGGTACACCATCCCTCAGTAATTTCCTCTGCAATCCATTGCAAGCCGACACGAATAAGAACTGCTCTCGGGATTGGTGACATGGGAGTGTACCCTTCCCAACGTGCCCAACTGGGGAAGAGTTGGATGAGGTGTGTGTGGGGGGGGGGGCTCTGGGTACGAGGATGGGAGGTATGTATCCATCCCTATGTGTCCCAGCGGACTGTAGCCTGAGGTGAGGGCTGCAGAGCGGGTGTTATGGTGGTGGGGGGCATCAAGTGCCCCCTTCTCATACCTCTATCACCCCCCCCCAAGGCTCCAAGGGCACATGTGTCTAGAGCCGAGTGCACGTGAGGAGAATTCTCCTGTTGCCAGGCCCTTACTTGACCCAAAGGGTATGGTGAAGGACGAGGGAGCCATATCATTACCGGAGAGGAGGAAGAGGTATCCCGATGCTGATTTCAAGGGGGCATTTAACATAAGAGATTTAGGGTGCAGCCCTGAAGTTTAAGGTTGGGTTTGCTGGAGAGAGAAGTGACCCTGTTAGAGCTGATCGCCTTCAAGGGGGAAAAGGGGGCCATCATCCTGTGGTCCAAGGGCCCCTAAAAGGTAGCCGTTTTGCTTGTGGGGGGGACACGACACTACAGGGAGAACACCTCATCCCAAGCATTTGTGGGGTCGCAGCATTGAGGCACCTGAGGAGTAAGCATACCCAGGGCTCTGAGAGCTGACCTAGCATTGCAGTTGCCATGGATCAGGGAGTCAGTGGCTTGGGCAAAGAGAGACTGTCCCTCGAAAGGGAAGGTCTAATATGGACTGCTGTAAGTGCTGGGAGAGGTCAGAATCCTGAAGCCAGGCCACTTGGCACATAACCATGGCTGTAGCAATGCCACAGCTGGCCATGTCCAAGGAATCCCATGCCAGTGCAAGGGCATTGCGTGAGGACAAGGCTCCTTCTTCGACGAAGGCATCCTCATCCTCCAAGTGTTCTTGTGGGAGGAAGCTTCTAAAACACTTCATAGCCTCCTACAGATCTGGGGAATATCTGTTAACTAAGGCCTGATGGTTAACAATCCTCAACTGAAAAGCTGAAGTTGAACAGGCCTTTTGACTCAGGAGGTCAGATCTCCTGGACTCCTAGGAGCCCAGGGGTGACTCATGGCAACTTGGGCCAGTGTGTCCCAGCCATGTCAGGGACATGAGCAAGAAGGGGAATCATAATGGTGACCAGAGAGGATGCAAACCCCAGGTCGTATAAGGGGTCTTGGTCCCCCTCGAAGGGTGTGACCCTGACCCCCAAGTAGGTGGTGATGTGGTGAAGGGGGTTGAAGTGTGGTAGGGTCTTCTCTGTAAGACTCTGGCCCTGGGTTCATGGCTCTAGCTGAGAGATGGGACAACCCCAATACTGAGGTGCCCTGTCCAGGGGCTGTGGTACCAAGTTGGAACTCCCCTTCCAAGGCCTCAGTGGGAGGTAACCAGCTTTGAGTGCGGTACTGGGAAGAACCTGGTGCTGGGGACCCTTCATTAGGAGGTCTAGCCCAAGGAATGCACTCTCAGACCTCTTTGAGGTGCTGAGGCAGGGGTTGGAGCCTTTGGTTCCACAGTGACGTGGGGCCAAGGAGTGAGCAGCTCCCCACGGTGCTGGGTAAAGTGGAAGGAAAACAGACTTATCATTTGCTTCAGTGGCCTGGCGGCGTGGTCAGGAGCTGAAGAGCCTCCACCGCTTCAAAGGCCTCTGGTGTGGATCGCACCGTGATAGACTCCAGGCCCTCACCCCCAAGGGGAAGAGCCAGAACAGCACTGGCACTTCGGTGCCGAAGTTAACGCTGTGTGCACTTATCTATGCTCTGCTGGGGAGCGGTGCTGAGAAGGCCTTGGTGTCAACTGGCATGTTGTGCTGCCACCAACGCACAGAGCTCAGATACTCTGGCCCTCCTCTTCAGAGAGGAGGTGCCGACGATAAGGTCACATGGTGCCGAGATGGTGCTGAGTCAGATGCCGATCGCAGCTCTTTATTCATAGCCAGAGAGCGGTGTTGAGAGGTCTCTGATGCCAGCCTAGCACACAGTGCCGAGTTAAAGACTGATCGCGGCTTTACTCATAGCCAGGAAGCGGCACCAAGAGGGCTTCAGTGCCAATCTGGCACGCGGTGCCGAGTTAGAGGCTGATTGCAGCTTTTTATTCATAGCCGGACAGCGACGTTGAGAAGGTTCCAGTGCCAGCCCAGCACATGGTGCCGGTGGATCCTCGGGTGTGTTGGGCATACCCGGCGTTGGCTGCAGGGCCCATTCCTGGGCAATGTTGTGCAGCCTTTGCTCCCTGTCTTCCTGAGTCCTTCCCTTTAAGAATCTGCAAATGGAGCATAATCCACCCGGTGAAGCTCACCCGGGCATTTAAGACACTTCTCGTGGGGGTTGTCCCTCTGGGAGGCCTTGCTGCAACTCTCAAAAGGTTTGAGCCCCATGTTAGGTGGGAGCGGGTTTGGGTTTCAGTTGGAAGGACTCTGTAGGAGCACTGGCAATGTCCACAAACAGATTTTCCAGTGAGAACGGGCTCATGAAACAGAGCGGACAGACAGGCACTTGTGTAAATGCAAGAAGGAGGCTGTTCTGTAACCGTTGCTGAGGGCAGGAAGAGGAACCGAGGAGGGGCAGGCCTGCAGTCATATATATAGCCACGGGGTGGCCAGGGGGCATTGGCCGCCAGCCCTGTTTGACAGGCTAGGGCTAAAAAGTTTCCAGCCAATCATGCGCTGTGACATGGACACACCTAATACTGAATGTATCCAAGCAGCGTTTGAAGAAGCCCAATTCAGTGTTGTAGAACTAGTGAAAGTATGGAGTGTAACCATAGAGATATTGTGGACAGACCCAGAGACGGCTGTGATTGTTGGATTGGAATGAGCTGGAAGAGAACTGATACATTAGAGCTTAAAAGTAAAATGAGGCAAGTTCACGAAGACTTTGGACAACAAAGAAGAACATTCTGGCATCAGAAATGAATAGGAAATGAGTGTAGGTTATAGGGAATAGGAGCGAAATGATCTGTTTCCTGGAGCCAATACTCTAGTGTCAACACATTAGACATCTCCCTTTCTCTTGAAGATTAGAATAAGAAAACAACTTTATGCTAAGAGGAGTCAGATGTGTCCATACGGAAGCAATGCAAACACCTCACTGAACACAGGGATCTGGTCAGTTTGCTGATTAGATAGAGAAATGAGTATGGGCAGAAGGGAGAGTCCTAGTTTAGCTACTCCAGCTGCATGAGCATTTGAATACAAATGTGTCTGGATTAGGCCTGCCCCCTTATTCTTTTGGCCTTTTCAAGACAAAACTCAGTTCTCATTTCACAGATACTTTTTTTTTTTTGTCCTAAATAGAACACCAGTAAGTTTCCACATCAGCCTTGTCCTTTATTGAGTAAAGGACAAAAACATCTTGTTGCCAATGCTTTCAGAGATTTTTTCTTTCTCTGTGACAATCTTTTCTTTTACACCTTGGTTTAGGATTGCCTGAGAAAATATTCCAATGAGCACTCTAATGCTGAATGGGAGGGGCTCCCTGGGGAAGTGGATGGCTATTGCACTTTTTCATTTCCTAATGTTGTGCTCATTATGTGGTCTGCTTTTCACACCCTGAAGTGCTAAGTGTCAGGTGACACAATGATGGGTTTAATCCTCATGAGAAGAACTAAACTTTCATTGTGAAGTGCGAGGCATCTTGTAGCCAAACTAATTTATTTATAGGTTCCTTTTGTCTCATTAGTTCCAGAGAGAATTCAAGTGACTTACCCCTCTAATACATTATCCATTTCCATCTTTGTTCCAGTGTCCACATGCTGAAGCCAAACATTAAGCAATCAAAGGAAAACTAAGAAAGGTAGGCAGAAGAGATAACAGCCCTATGAAATACTGATGGTGATAGCCCATCTGACTTCAGTTCATTTGAGTTCTTTCTATTGTGGATTTTTCTCACCTTCACACAAAAGGCAGAGTATCTGTTACAACCACGAATGTCTGCTCTAAAGATGGACTTCATTGATTGGTGGAACTCTCTGTAGCTGAACTTGCTAGTGTTTGGAAGTCCACAGACAGATAAGATGTTCCTACTGTTCAAGTGTCTCCTGCTCTACTACAAGTTGTTGCTAAAATTACTCAGCCCTCAACATTCATGGCCTGATTCTGCTAACAATTATTACAAGCTGTAGTGCTTACGCTTATGAGAAGACCCAGTGGTTTCAGTGTGGGACTGCCAGGGACGGCTCTAGCCATAAGCCAATGAGACCCTGGCTTGGGGTGGCTTAAGCTTTGGGTCTTGTGGGGAGGGGGGGGCCAGTCCAGAGTTACGTTTCCTCTAAGCTGTGCGCGCACACAGGTCGTGAAACCCATGCACACAACAAAATAACATGCATAAAAAAATTCAGTACTGCTAATATTTGTATGCTACTTTAAGAAGATGGCTTTAAGTAGCATGTTTCAAATAAGATTTTGTAATTTATAAAATCATTTCCATCGCCATATCAAAATAAAATTTAAATATTATATGCATCATACACACTTGCTTCACTGTGCTCCCAAGTTTGACCACACTCACTGGAGTGTACACAAATTTGGACACTGGTTCTGAAAATTTACACAAAAGAAATTTTTTGCACACACAGTCTACTAAAAATTAGAGGGAAAATTGGAACATCTGGTCTTTCGCTCCACCTCTGGGCTGGCCCTCCCTGCCCCTAGGGAGGAACAGCCAGCCCAGGGGAGGGCTGGGAGAGTGGACTCCGGCCTCTGGACTGGCCAACTCCTCCCCTAGGCTGGTTGTTCCCGGACCTGGGAGTGGAGTGAGCTGGCCTAGTGCAGAGGCCAGGTTCTGTGCTCTGCCCCCCCCCCCCCCCCCAGGGGTTGGAGCGAAAGCCAGCTTGGGGAGTCACAAGCCCTTGAGTCGGCCCTGGAGACTGCTCAGAGGTGTAAGGTTTATGTTTGCTAACCTAAGCCCTGCTGTGTTTTAAAGAATAATTACATTCCAGGAAATTAAAGCACAGAGTAAATGTTTTGAATGTCATGTCCTACAGACACACAAGCTAATGTATAAGTACAGCTAAAAATGTGCAGGACAATGTCTCTTCAAAACATTTTTGGATCATCAAGGTTCGCTTTTGGGGATGGGGAAAATAATCACAAATTCATGTGCTAGGAGATAAACATAGCCATCACAAGGCCATAATACTTGTTATGGATCATTGTGATGTGTCAGGGCATGGCAATTTTTCATTGCCTTGCATCCAAACTATCATTGGCTTTCAATATGCCAGAAGACAGGCTATGAAAGTGGTTTCAAGACCTGTGAATGTGTTTGTGGGATGCAGGATCGATGTGTTTAAATGAGGATCCCAGAACTGCAGAGAAAGATGATGAGCCTCAAACTGTTTTGTCTACTTGAAGTTTCAGATGACGTGTGCAGTTCTTAGGAGGCAATCATGCAACTTTTTATGTACCTGTGCATAGCATTTTAAAATGCAGCCATCTCAGTCACAGTGCCAATGAGCATATGTACAAAAATTCTTCTTCAAGTGCTGCTCGGATACATTCAGAAACAGGTGTCTCCGTGCTGGAGTGCCTGATTGGTCGGAACTTTTTGCCCTGGCCTGTCAGAAGAGGGCAGGCAGCCATCGCCCCCCACGCCACCCCGTGGCTATATATGTGGCCGCTGCCTGGCCCCTCCCCAGTGTCATTTCTTCCACCTTCGTGTTAGTTGTGGAACTGCCCTCTCCTTGTGCTTCGCAAGCAGCCTGTCCTTTCATCGCTTTATGAGCTCTTCGCCTGACTGGGAGCACCTATTTGTGGGCTTAGTTCCACCAAAGAAGGTCTCTCCTCTTGGGCCGGAACATCACGCTACTCCATCGTCTGCCATGCCAGGGTTCAAACCCTCTGCTGAATGTGGCAAGGCCTTCCTGTGGGACAACCCCTGCGAGAAGTGCCTCTGGTGCCTGGGCAAAAGCCACATGGTCACTGCATGCTCCATCCGTCTGGCCTTCAAGCTGAGGACAATCAAGGACAGGGAGCAAAGGTGCTGAGCCCTGGCCGCCAAGAAGGCTCGGCACTCCTCGCCTGAGCTTCGGGAGTTCCTGCGGCACCGTGTGCGGGTTCGGCACCGGAACCTGCCTGGCACCGTGCCGACAGGGGCTGCAGGACAAGCTCGGTACCGACCTCAGTACCACAGCGCCGACACAGTCCTGTGTCTCCAGCGTGAGGCTCTTCCCAGGACCAGTCATGATTGACCATGGTACCACGGTGACATCATAGCCCTGTGTCCTTGGCACGGGGCTCTCCCTGGGACCATTCGGGGGTGGTCCCAATTCCGACAACCCCTGAGGCAGTGGAGGCTGCTAGGGTGCCGGTTAGAAGGAGCAAGCCAGCCTTCATGTCAAACACAAGTGGCACCAGTCTCCTTCCCCACCACAGGCTCTGGGCCCTAAAGCTTCAGAGCCTGTCACCCTCTTGGGCCCTGGTACCATGGAGTCGTCCCCATGGCAGCAGATCACCCCACCATCTCTGGTACCACCCCATGGGTTCTGAGACGCTTCCCCCTGGTTCCAGCCCGGGGGAAGGGGCTTCAAAGGGCTCTAAACAGCTTCAGCACCGGGTCTTGGCACCATCTCCCTTCTGGTACCGCCCTCACAAATGGTCACCACAAGAGACCTCTGCGACCACGCCAGTACCACCCCCAGCACCAGGGAGAGCCTTAAACCTGGTACCGTCTTCTTATACGGGCGATTTGTCAGCGCATTTCGATTTCCTGCGCTGCGTCTCAGCCCACATGGGGATGGAGGTCCAATCCTCCAAGGCACCCTCCGATGCTTTATTCGGCCCGGTGTTCTCCTTGGTGGAACTGGGCACAGTTCCCCTTTACTCTAGCATCTGGGACCTGGCCTCTTCCCGCTGGCAAAACCTGGGTTCCATCTCCCCGGTCTTGGATACAGTGGGTCTCAAGTACAGGGTTCCGGGGTCACAGTTCCCCTCACTCACCCGCCACCCAGTACCACCTCGTGCTGTGGTGGAGGCAGCCTTAGGGCCGGGACAGTTTCCCTGTGATCCCCTCCCGACATTGAGGGACGTGAGGGAGTTAGACATCTACTCCCACCAGAAGCCAGGGAAGAGTATGATGCCTTCTTGGAAGAAGGTAAAATAGCCTCTCAGGACCTCCTTTTGTCAGCATGGGATGCAGTGGATATGGCAGCCTGCACCATGGCCTCAGCAGTTACCGTGTGCTGTGCTGCTTGGCTTCGGGAAGTCAAGGTGCCCCCAGCCTTTCAGCAGATGGCTATTGATCTCCCCTTCAGGGGCGACTCCCTCTTCCCACAGGGGACCTCAGCCATCTTGGGGACTGCTCGTGACCCCCGGGGGGAGTTAAAATATCTCGGCCTTCTCCCAACAGATCCTCTTCTACATACTCTGGCCCCTTAAGGACCCATAGTTGGCTGACTCCCCCCTTCTCACTAGTCACCACCACAACTTCAGTCCAAAACCCACCTGAGGGACTCTCCCAGCGAGGCCCTCCCCCATACATCTGCAGGGAGGGACCCCAACCGGTCAATCAGCACTACTGTTTACATTCACAGCCATGCCATCAACCATCCAAACTCTGTTGTGGACTGCCCTCTGCCTCAGTACCATTTCCTCGAGCTGACAGACAGCCCTCTCCCTCTCCCTCTCCTTCCGGGTGGGGGTGGATGGTTCAGAGGTTAAGTAGCCTCTTTTCTTTTGAGTAGGATTGAGGTTGGACATATATTCATACTCCCGTGGTTTACCCCCCATGCCTGAGAGGACTTAATAATGATCACATGGGAACCTGTGGCCCAAATCCTGCCAACATCCCTTAGAGCTCAGTTTTGCTCCCAGGGCGCTATTGCACCCCATACACAACGCCCACCCCCCTCCTTGGGCGGCAGCTCCTTCGCCTTTCAGGAGATATGAGGGTTCACGGAACACACTCCAAACACTGAAGAGTGTATCACCTGTCAGTCCCAGCTCCGAACCAAATGGAGCTCTCCCGTTGACTGCAATTATTTCCATACCGGGAGTACCACTCCCACGCGCTTCCCTGGGGACAAATCCTACCGCCCCGCCCCACCAACTGGGTGGTCGGAGACTCCCTTGTTGACCTTTGTTTCTTTCCCGCCCACCCTCCTGCCCCAAGAGTGGGGGGCAAGGAGGAGGAACCCTCCCCCATCCTTTCTATGTGCCGCCCTAGCCAACCCCTTCCAATTGTCACCGGGTTTGGATTAAACATAGCTCGTGTCTGATCAACCCCATCCAAGGTCCTAAGGTATGTGCCTCTGGCTTTGGATACAGAAACCCCTTCCCGAACCCATAGAGCAGGCATCTCACTTCTGCCTGTCAAGTACCAGACATTCAGGCTGAAGCCTGTCTAGGGACACAGGCCTTTGATAACTTGCTTGCAGGTACCATGCCAGCGATGAATCCCGTACACCCGCTACTATCACTTGGTTCACAGTGTGGTGAACAACTTGCTGAGGGGTCGCACCAACTGGCCCCCATCTCGCTTCTACCTATCCCACGAACAGTGGCTCCTCTTTCCCCTCCAGGCCTGTCATTCACAGCTACCAGAATGCACCGTGAAGACCGAACGTCTGTACATGGAGTTCTTTTGACGAGGGGACCAGTATTACTTTTCCCTCCTCATTCTCCCTAACTTAATATGCCCATTCCCTCCTGCTTTAATCAAGGGCTCTGGGGCCACGGCCATCAGAGGAGATGAGGTAATAATTCCAAAGTTCCTCTCCCACCCCTTGTCACTTGGTCAGAGCTGAACACCCTCGTCCCTTTGCCCTCCTCTCCACTCTCACAGTCAAAGCTGCCCAATCAGTTCAGCGGGCTGACTAGATGTCTTGATCCTCAGAGTCAAGGGTCCAAGACCTGTGAAGGACACCCCCAGCTGGGACCCACTGGTATGGTCTGCAGACCAGTCCCAAAGCCAGGGTACTAGTCTGGTCCCTGTCATCACCTTATCTAACCTGCGGGGCCCCTCTCATAGCTCTTCCCCTGGGGATAACCATAGCGCTGTGGTCACCCCAACCCAGCTCTGGGATAACCCTATTCAGGTCTCCTGGGGGTACAACTCCCCCCTCCTCATCATGTTCCAAAGGTCATGTAGCCCTAGTAACAGTGGGTTACTCACCAGTAACCGTCCTTCTTCAAGATGGGCTGCTCAGATCCATTCAGTAATAGGTGTCTCCATGCCACAGCACCAGATTGGTCGGAAAACTTTTGCTATAGCCTGTCAGAAGAGGGCAGGCAGCCACCACCCCCCCACGCCACCCAGTGGCTATATATACGGCCGCCTCCCGACCCCTGCCCAGTTCTTTGGAGTTGTCAACTCCAGATGCAGGGGTGGAGGGGAGAGACCTGAATGGATCCGAGCAGCCCATCTCAAAGAAGGATGGTTACTGGTGAGTAACCCACCATTCTTCTTCGAGCGCTGCTTGGATGCGTTCAGTAATAGGTGACTACTAGCCATGCTGATGGATGGCGGGTGGAGTTGGCTCTTCCACCTTCAGCACAGCAAAAGCACCCCAGATGGGAAAAGCCCAGTGAACAAGGTTCTAACAGGAGCCAAAAGGCCAACCAGGCCCTTGGCCCGGCAGTGGAGAATGGATAACTGTGGGCCAACCCAAAGCAGGGGTAGGTCCAATCCAGCCGAGGCAGAGCGAGCATGGGCTGAATGGACTAACATTGGCTTGAACCAGAGTTGGACCAACACAACACAACTAAAAAGGAGGAGATGCATTTAGTTTCTCTACAGGAAGGTATAGCTTAATGTATGAGGACCAGAGGATAAATGTCTGGCCATAAGGCACTCCAGTGTGACCCCACGAGAGAAAGCGCTGGAAGCCAACAGGTACAGGGCTAGTCATGATGGCTGCGGCCTACACAGATAACAAGAAAAGGGATGAACAGTATCCCTTGAACCTACCGCGTCGAGGCCCGAAGGCACACGCCCGAAGAGTGTAAGAATTGAGGTACCCAGCAAGCATAAGGGAACAAGGACTACTGAGTTCAGTCGAGAAAGGTCTAAGGAAAGACACTTTGTGCTGGTTAAATGAGAAAGAAAGCCAAGGGTGGTGCGATGAGCAGCACATGGCATGTCGTACAAGATGTCCCTAGGCCAGAAGCGTGCAGCGCAAGCTTTCTGCCGTGTGCAGTGTATGAACCTGGAGGGTTACCAATGGGGAGGGCATTTCGGACCATTAAGCCCCTAAGAGGCGGCATGGTGGCCTAGGAAGTGCTGTTGACCTTGGTAGCTATAAATACCTCGGTATGCATGAAGCTCACGGAAAAGGCTCTTCCTCTTGCCCCGTATATTCCACCTCAGGATTCTAACACCAGGAGACTGCCTGAAGGGCGGGGGGATGGGGGAAAAAGGAAGGTGAGAGCAACGGAATGCAATGCCACCCATTGGCCACTTAGTCGAGATGACCGGAGGGCTTATGGGTTTAGAATATAATGATTTAAACCTTTGTGTGCCCGGGGGCACCGCCAGGAATGATATCTGCCCCAACTATGCTGCACCTAGGTGTGTGCGGAGTTAAGGACTCATTAGGAGAGGACTACGTTTCCAGAAGATATGGGTTTTAGGAGGAGTGAATGGTCTCCTCCCAGACCACCTGGGAAGTATGATATTCCCAGAGTGTCAACCACGGTTCTGCAGGAGCACGTTAAATTCTAGAAATCCGACAAGGGTTGCTTATCCCTATCATGCGATCTTTCCCAGGGCAACATCCCACGTAGGGGAAAAACAGACCTCCGAGTTTCCATGCAGATCAGAAAATGAGTCGTCTTCTTCTTCTTTTTTTTTTTTTTTAAAACCTGAGCTCCCTCAGTGAGCAAAGGAGGAACAACAGCCTTTGGTAATTGCCTTAGGTGAGGGTATCATGTAGAGGTAACCCAACAGTTTTATGCATCAGGTCCCGCAAAGGAAGGCATAATAAGTTCACTGGACACCCAGGTAGCAGTGCCCAGGCCCAGATATGAATGATCATGCTAGCAAGGCGACCCAGGGTAAGTCATATATGTACACCCTGGTAAGGTGACAGCCATGAGCGGAACCAGTGTTGTGCATGAAGTTTGTCAACGAGCTAGCGCCATGGTTAGCCAGAAATTAGTTTGGGAGACCTAAGGTGAGTTCCCTTCCACTTCTGTTCACCTGTTTGGGAAAGAGGCATTGTCCCTCTCCCATGAGCTCTACAATCTGGTAGATTCCAGGTCAGGCATAAAGAGGCTGTTAATTCAGGGTAGAGAGAGAGAAAGTGAGAAAGGTAGGAAGGGTTTCACCACCACTTCCTTGGTAGGGTGGGCCCTAGATAAGGACTCCCAATCAGGGATGTCCTGGTGGAAACGAGAGCGTCCCGAAGAAGGGGAAGAAGCTGTTGTTTGCCATCGGTTTCTCTCTCTTTTTTTTTTTCCCCTCTCCTCCACTGGGGGGGATGAGGGACAAGGCAGGGATTGAACAGCTCTGCCTTGGCCTCTGCTCAGGCATAGATCCCCGTACAGTAAAGAGTACCGAGTATTGTATTCCCGCCTAATGGGTGGTAGAGGGGTTTTCCATACTGTAGAGATGACTGAGGACCCACCAGGACCAAATTAACCACGTGTACCGATTGGTTTGTTAGGGTGGGGAGCAATGTTCCCTCTAAGCTGATGATGCTGCTGAGCAACTTATGGATGCAGCTGAGCAAGTTCCCTACCCATTCCCTGTTCCGGGACCAGGCCCCTGAGCCACTGCCCATCGGCTCCCCAAGTGCATCCATAACTTGCTCAGATGCATCACCAGCTTAGAGAAGGAACATTGTATAGATGTCTTTTTGTTCAAACTTTAGTAAATTAATAAAACCACAGTATTTCAGTTTAACATTTTTATTAAACAAATATGAAGCAATGATGCTGCCTATCAAGCCTCCTCTACACCTCAGTTTTTGACGCCTGTCTTTGTCACATTTCCACAATGCATATACAGAGTCTAGGTCAGCCTTGAATCCAGCACTTAGATATGACTTGATGCGCATTAGCGTGTCTAGATGAGAAACATCCAACCTGTTACAAGGCTCTGTCTTAATATTATTCATTAGACTGAAGCCTTGTTCAGCATCTGCACTAGAAGCTTGAAATGTACCACATATATCAACCAAATGGGCCAGGAATGGGAACTTATCTCCTGTCAGTGTATAGGTGACAACGTCTAAGAATGTGTGTTCAGTGTACCGGCCACTACCTTTTCCAGAACAACAAACATTTTGGTTGTCTGTAATTTCAGCTCACCTTTAGAAGATGTGAAAATACATAAAGAAAATTTGTAAGAAATTGCACTGATAAGAGCTGATGATCACAGATAGCCAATACAATTCTATTATTTTTTAGAGATTCCTAATGAATGTGCCAATTCTGACTAGATCTCACTCATTGAGCTAAAAGAAGTCACCCTGATTTAGGCTTATATGTTACTTGAGCTAATGTAAATTAAGGTCAATGACAGTTTTTCCACTTTACTGAAAAAGTTAGATCAGGCTGCCTTCTCTCTCTGTTACAATCCCCATCTACCAGTTTTGTGTTGTTCTTGTCTGCAAGCTTTGAACTTTCCTTTACCAGCTTCCAACCGAAAACAGAGCTGTGCTAAAAATACATGGAGGGGACTCCTCCTCCTAAAGCCATTGTTTATGGCACTTGGTAAAGATATCAAAATGGGAGGACACGTAGTTTGCCTATAGTGTATTGTCAGGGCCATTCACTTAAATGTGAGCACAGGTGGGGTGTGCCTCTTGGATCCACAGAGCCAAGCATGTGTGAATGCCTATTATAGTGAGCCATTGAGAGATCCTGGGGTGGAAAGTGCTGTAGAAATGCTGGGTGTTAATATAGTAACATAAGGTTCTATACAGTTTTCTGTGTTTATTCTGAATCTTGGATGGAATTTGTGTGTCGTGTCTACCTATCTCACTGTTTCCTAACCAGTGTGCCACAGCATACAGCTGAGCCACAAAATTTTTTGAAAAAACTACTCAAAGAGCTCTGGATTGGCTCATTGGCTCATGAAAATATATGGCTTCATTTGGAAACTATATGGCAGTGTGCCTCAAATGAATTAAAGGTAGCAAGGAGTGCCATGGCAGACAAAACATTGGGAACCACTGCCCTATGTGGCAGCAATGACTTGAAAGGGAAACAAAATGTTTCCTTACACATCAAGCCCCCCTCCCCCTGCCATGTGGCATGAGCTTTTCCCCGGCTTCTAATCTGCCCCCAGCCCAGGAGCCCCGACCCAGCTTCGGTCTCCGACTTCTGCTGCCCACCAGCCCTGACCCCGGCTCCTCCGACCCCAGCTCCTCTATTCCCCACCAGCCCTGACCCCAGCTCCGCCACTCCCCGCTTCTGCTCCCCGCCAGCCCTGACCCCAGCTCTTCCATTCCCTGCCAGCCCTGACCCCAGCTCCTCCGATCCCGGCTGCTGCTCCCCGCCAGCCCTGACCCCGGCTTCTCCGCTCCCCGCTTCGGCTCCCCGCCAGCCCCAACCCCAGCTCCTCCCATCCCCACCAGCCCCAACCCCGGCTTCTCCGCTCCCCACCAGCCCCAACCCCAGCTCCTCCTCTCCCCTGCTTCTGCTCCCGCCAGCCCTGACCCCAGCTCCTCCGCTCTCCGCTGCTGCTCCATGCCAGCCCCGACCACAGGTGTATGAGCTTGGTGCCGGGGACAGAGTGGTACCAGGTGGCTGCCGCAGAGGAGAAGGGGTTCCGTGGGGGGATCATTCTTGAGGGTGGAAGCGGAAGGGTGACAGTGCCAAGGTGCAGCACCGGGGCCACATAGAGCCCTTTCATGGACCTTCCTCCGGACTTGAGGCGGGGGAGGTACCTCTCAATTCTAAGGGTGGTACCAGCGATGGCAAGGTGATATGTTGCCGTGGGGATGGCTCTACAGTACCGGGGCCTAATAGAGTGGAAGATGGAAGGCTTGGAGGTGAGGGAGAGTGGCGACACCCACGATGGACCCAGGTCTTCGATATAAAGGCCAGTCTGCCCCTTCTAACTGGTGTCGGGGAAGGTGGTGTGGGCAGCAGGAGGAGTGCCTGAGCAGCCTCCCCTGCCTGTAGGGTTGTTGGTATTGGGAGTGACCGCAAACAAGCCCAAGGTAAGTTCTTAACTGGGGAGAGAGGGCTGCCTGGTTGAGACAGGCCCTGCACCATCAGTACCAGGGTATGATGAACCTGCAGTGCTGGAGGTGACTGTGGTCGGTGCCGAGGTGAGCCTTGCACCGATGGTACTGAGCTATGATGAGCCTGCAGTGCTGGAGGTGACTGTGATTGGTGCTGGGACGAGCCCTTCACCGGCGATACCAGGCTATGCCAGGACTGCGGCACCGGAGGGCGACCTTGAGCGGTGCCGAGGTACTGGGATTGGTACTGAGGTCGTTCTTTGACGGCCAGTGACAGCACAGTGCCGGCTCTGCTGCCGAGCCAGGTCTCGGCGCTGGGTGGGAACCCAAAGCCTCGGGTGGAGAATGCCAAGCCTGTTCAGAGGCTAGGGCTGTTACATGTTAGCTCTGTGTTCTTGAGGAATCAGAGCATAGTATCTAGCCTGTGCCTCCCCCCCCCCCCACATCCCCCAACCTCTGCTTGAACTGAAAACCAAAAACAGTAGGAAATGGGAGACATCCTTTTCCTAATCTACCCATATCCAAAAGCCATCAGCACAATGGAGCTTCATTTGCATTGACTATGGAGAACCAGACTCCAAAGCAGGAGCCGCACTGAACTCTGGGATTGAAGAAGCAAGAGCCATACTGAACTCTGGGATTGAAGAAGCAGGGAAGCATTGCCTGATGGGGGATCTCATACCAAAATGAACAAACTCAGCAATTATCAGACCATTCTAGTCACAGACATGATAATTGATACCCAAAATACTGAGTCTGCCTGACTGTATTGTGAGCTTCTCTGAACCATTACACCCAGCCAGGAATGTGTACTGGCCATGTAAACAAGTCCTTATAGAAAACCTTTACCCACATCCAACAGAACAGTAGTGTAGTGTGTGTCCTGTGCAAGTCCTGATTGGATCCTGTCTGAATCCTGTGTGAGTCTGGATTGAGTTCTGACTCCTGATGCTTGGATCTAAAGCTGTATCATTTCCACTGGGATTTGGTTTTTCTTCCTTGCTGATTGCTGTGGGAGCTTTGTTTCCATCCAGCCTCTGACCCTGATCTGCACAACCTGGAAACCTTTTTGCTACACAGAGTGGTGAGACCCCCCCCCCTCTCTCTCTCTCTCTCTCTCTCTAGGCCTGATACAGTAGAATCTAGGTACTATTGTAGCTGGGTGTTCTTCTTTCCTTGTATGTTTATCAATGCTGTACCTGGGTATTTTGGGGTATTCTTCTCTCCTTTGTAATTATTATTAGTAGTACAAGTTTTAGATACCTAGCAATAAAATGACTTTTGTTATTAAGCCAGTTTCCAGACTCTTTTAAGACATCATTCCCTCTCCTTTGTGGTCTTGGTTTCTTTATATCACTTTGCAGCAACGCTTCTATTACCTAGCCAAAGATCCCTGTAATGCCCACAACCCTGTAAGGTTTGCTCATTGATAGGGATAGTAGCCTGATTGACTCCAGGGGCATATAAGGGTGACAGCTGACAAGTGCTGTTTTGACCCAGCCTGATTGAGTCCAGGGGCATAGAAGGGTAGCAGCTGAGAAGTGCTGTGTGACCCAGCCTGCTCAAGATCCATAACCAAGCCTAGTTTGGTGCGGTACAGGGGCACATAAGGGTAGCAGCAGAGAAGTGCTGTGTGACCCAGCCTACTGAGTTCAGGGACACATAAGGGGTCAGCTGAGAGTGCTGATAGACCCAGTCCGCTCAGACGCACCTCTGTAGAAACACAAGTCACACAAGCAGCACACTAATAGAAGTACCATCTTCCCCATAGAGAAAGCAACCCTAATAAATGAGCATACCCCGAGTTGGTGGGCTAAGTTGGTAACAGGGCATGGCACCTTTGTTCCCTCTCCTTGATTGTCCAAGGTTTAAAGGACATGCACAGGGAACAGGCTGAGACCAGGTGGTCTTCGCCTAGGCACCAGAGGCACTTCCTGTGGGGATTGTCCTAGGGGAAGGCCTTGCTGCACTCGGAGCAGGGTTTAAACCCTGGCATGATGGATGATCGATAATGTTCTGGCCTTCAGGTGGAAGATTCCTGTGGTGGAACTATGTCCATGAAAAGGTGCTTCCAGTCGGGTGAAAAGCTCATAGAAAATGGACAGGCTGCTTGTGTTCGCAAGGAGTGGACGTTCCAGATCTGAAGCGCAAGGCAGAAGAAATGAAACTGGGGATGGGTTGGGAGGTGGCTGTATATATAGCCACTGGGTGGCGTGGGGGGGGCAGTGGCTGCCTGCCCTCTCCTGACAGGCTAGGACAAAAGTTTTCCGACCAACCTGGTGCATCAGCATGGA
Source organism: Podocnemis expansa (assembly GCA_007922195.1). Taxonomy (NCBI): domain Eukaryota; kingdom Metazoa; phylum Chordata; order Testudines; family Podocnemididae; genus Podocnemis; species Podocnemis expansa. The sequence continues at coordinate 48,301,759 of ML681964.1, forward strand.
GACACCTATTACTGAATGCATCCGAGCAGTGCTCGAAGAAGAATTGCTACTTGTTTTATGCCCCAGTCCTAGGCGACTTCTAAGGGTCTTCCTCACTGGAGAGACATCATATGATGCCCCTCCTGGGTTTCCAACCAGGCACTGGAAATTCAGGAGCTAGCCGTCCCCTGATGGAATTCACCCGCAGGGTAAGATCTAATAACAACAGTAGCACGCTCATACTTGACACTTCAGATAAATTGGAAGTCTCTTGAAGAGATGGAAGGATGTGTGCCTTCAGGTGGGTGACCTTTGCACTGTTCCTGTGGAGGAAACTGCTCCCTCCTCCCGTATATCCCGTTTTCCCTGTAGGAGGCCTTTCTTCAGGAGCCCCAATCCTGACTTACGCCTCTGTGCATCACCAGGCCTAATGTTGGCGCCACACCAGTTGGGCTCTCTCTGGTGATACCAGGTCATGTAAGCCAATGCGAGCCTAATCCCGTAGGCCATGGAGATCTGGCACCTGGGTTTACCATACTGCTGAGCCTACTCTTGGGCAGTGCTCCATTGCAACTAGCTCTTCACCCTTGTACTCCTTCAGACATGTGCCACCCAATGAACTTGGGAAGGAAAGGGGGGAGATAATGATATCACTCCCTTGTGTCTTCACAAGGCTATCGATACTGACAATCCTCTTCAACAGGGACCGCCACAACATTATCGGTACGCTCACACAGGCCTGGGATATATTCATCAGGTTCGTGAAAGTTCTTTCCTGGTCTGCCCGTATAAGGCCATTGGGTGGGTTAGATGCCTTCCCGTCCCCATACCAATCCGGGTGCCTCATTCCCAAATGCGCTGTATCAGGTTGTCAGCTGCTGCCTCCAGCTACTCGCACTTTCCCCTTTCTATCTAGGGTGAAGTAACTCTCCTAGCCCCTAACTGCTTCTGGTAGTCCATCCCTTCATCGGACACCAGTTGTGCCAGATTCACGTTCCCATCACGCTCATGGGCCATAAGTACTTTACACTACTCGACCAAGGGGAAACATGGTCTACCTTACTGCAGTGTGGATACCTACCACTCCCAGCCCGATAACCCTACAGTCCCCTATTTTCTCTATAGGAGGTATGTTTACTCGTGTTGCTGCCAGAACACTAACCCCTCTGGCACTTTCATGCCTCTGCCAATACGCTCTTAGGCAGAGCGGTTAGAGGCACTTTGCTTGGCTATAGCCATGATGAGCTGATATCATGTTTATGCATAAGGTGACCTTAGGCCCTGCTGCACAATCGCAACAATTGGTGCTCGGACAAATTGGGCCTACTTCTCTCCACTGGGTTAGGTCTTGCAATCCCGGGTTACCCTTGCTTGGATGATGGTCCTTTGGTTGATCACTTAGATCTCAAGTACCTTGCTCATTGGGCAACTACCCAAGTTGGAGATATGCTGTGCTGAAGGCGGAAGAGCCAACTCCACCTGCCATCCATCAGCATGGCTAGCAGTCACCTATTTCTGAACGTATCCGAGTAGCGCTCAAAGAAGAATGGTAGGTTGCTTACCAATAACCATCCTTCTTCAAGATGGGCTGCTTGGATTCATTCAGATCCCTATCCCCATCCCAATATCTGCAGTTGGCGACTCCTAGGAACAGAGGAGGGGTCGGGCGGCGGCCACATATATAGCCATGGGGTGGCGTGGGGGACGGTGGCCACCTTCCCTCTTCTGACAGGCTAGAGCAAAAAGTTCTGACCAATCAGGCGCTCTGGCACAAAGACACCTATGTCTCAATGAATCCGAGCAGCCCATCTTGAAGGACGGTTACTGGTAAGTAACCCACCATTCCTAACACAGCAGTCAACATTCACTGACCACTGAAAGAATCCTTTCTCAAGGGGCAGGTTGGGGTCTTTGTAGCAATAAATAAATAAATAAATAACCAACCAAAAAACCCACCACACACCTAAGACCAAAAAGCTGGAATTTTTACTCTACACTATCACATTCTCATCCGAATTTCTATTAGGATTGAAAGCCCCTAAATATGAAACGTATAAATTGTTACCACTCTGACTAACCTCAGCAGTTGATAAATGTTGCATTAAGTAGCCTTCTCCTAACCCAGGAGTCTGCAACCTGAGGCTCAAGACCTGCATACAGCTCTTTGTGTTGCGGCTCCAGGCTTCCCCTGCCACCAGGGGACCCTGCGGGTGGCCTGTGCCAGGCTCTGGGTTCCTCCTTGCTACTAGAGTACCCTGTGGGGGGCCTGCTTCTCATTCTGGGCCCCTCCACACCCTCCAGGAGATTCTGTGGCAGGCGTCCTAGCCCACCCCATCCACCCCCGGCCCCACCAGGAAGCTATACCCATTGCAGCTCTCAAGCTCTCACTTGACTATTGAAGGAATTTTAAAAAATGGATCTTCTTATCTTTTGGGTTGCCAACCCCTGTCCTAACCCTTTCCTTGCTGCCAGAATGATTGATGTGTTCTAGCAGCCCCTTTCTATAAGATTTCAGCATGTAACAAGCCATGAATGACCAGCAGGTGCCAACACTGGACAAGACCCCTGGACATACCTGGTTGGCACTACTGGTATGCCTATATTACAAATAAAAAATGCAGCTGGCCCATGTTTCATTTCAGTGTAGATTTCTAGACACACACTCCAGCCCATGCCTGGAAGTCTGCAAAGCAACGAAACAACCTCTTACCTAAGCCTCTGCAGCTGGCACAGACCAGCCACCTGTGTCTAACTGTAGTGTAAACATATCCCAAAGGGTGAATTCTGCACTGAGCTCAAATGGAGTTTTGCCATTGGCTCCAATGGCAGGATGATCAGGCCCTTGAATGCCAGCTGAATTTTTTAATTGCGTCTGTTTTCCAGTTTGTCTTATGTCATTGTAGAAAGATGAGCATGAATGTGAGCTGTGAGCTTCAGGTTTGCAGCAAGGGTTTTTTTGCTCAATTAAGCATTTGACTGAACATTTATGCTATTGTTTTCCTTCCCTTTGGAAATTTATTGTAGCTTACTGTGTTAGTTTGCACAATGGGGAGAACTACTTGTTAGTCAAAATCCTTGTACAACTTCAGTACTTACTGCAGCATTCCTGAAGTAGGTACGTTTGTTATAAGCACCAGTGAGGAAATAAAACCATTCACAGAAATTGATTCATGCTGCAGAAAACAGGGCCAGTGTGCTGGAGGATGCATGGGGGCATCATAATACATATACTATTCGTCTTCTTTGCTGCAGCTGATCAGTACATTTCCATCCTACTGAATTACTCTTTGTTGCTAGAACATTTCTGAGTGCGTCCCGCAGTGTTTTGTTTGCCTTTTTTGGTAGGTTCAAAACACATCATTTTAGGGTTTGTGCTTTCCAGTCCATCTGACACCCTGAGTTTAATTTGTTTCTGAAGATTTACTGTGGTACATCATTTAAATTAATAATATTGCCGGTGTGGGATTATCAGAGAATTTTGTCTCTCCATAGGCACAGCTGTGGCAAGTATCCAGTGTATCGCACAGTACCAATCCCAAACAAATGTATTCTCTTCACACAACTATTGCTATCTTATGTTCATTTAATCAACCTGCTTTGCGTTATTTATATTAACAGTCTGTTTGCTGGCTGACCGTTGTCAAAAGCCTCACTAAAATCTAGAAGGACATTGTGTGTATCCCCTGTGTCAACAACCATAAGACCACTTCCCAAAAAGGAAGAACAGCTAACTTTCATAAAGCCCTTTTAGTTTCTACTTCCTTAGTGACTGTTCTGTATGTTATTTTCCACAGTTTGATTTGAAACTCAGTTTAGACTAGCTGGATTACAGTTTCTTTGTTCATACAGTCTCCCATTTTTAAAGATGGGTATGACACAAGACATCCTTTAGTGCTAAGCCTGGACCCAGAGAGAGCTTGAATATAAGGGATATTCTACCTCTCCTGACTGAGCACTGGGACCCTTTCTTTAAATTAATTAGAAAAGAGTTTCAGAGCAATAATAAATAATGATACTAAATCTAATAATTAATAATTCAATTTATTTTCCCCAGATCTGAAAATTTCCTCCATTCTCTCCCTTTTAGATAGTTGCTGATCATCTAAATATAAACACTGACAGCATGAAAGCACTTCCCTCTCAGATGAAGAGAACCTGCAAACTTCCCCATGTAAGGTAAGAAACTGGGGAGAAAAAGGGGCTGAACAGGAGCTAGGGCCTTGCTCAACTTGAAAAGATGGCAAATGGCTCCCTGGAGTTCTAATTGAAAATCAATCTGATATATAATTAAATTCCAGTCATCACATATGCACCAACTAGTCTCATTAGCTCTTAGCCAAGGCAGAGAAGGAATGATGCTATTGATCAGCTCAGGTCTACTGCACTATCATCAATACTAAATGGCTCATCTAAGGGCCTGCTTAGCTGCTCTGATGTACAACTGGCAGGCAGCACTGTGTGTCTCAGAGACTGAAGGACAAACAGCTGACTCCAGCCAAGGTGTCCAATATTCCCTAATCATTTAAGTGCATTGCGAAGTGAGCCTGTACTCATCCCACAGTCTCTACTCTGCCATCACTCTTTCCATAAATGAGCTTTGAGCAGGCTCCAGAGAGAGAGACAGTGAGCAAGCAAGAGTGAGAGCAATGAGACTGGTCAATTCTTTCCAATATTAGGTTGTCATTGCAGCTTGTATCCCTCTGACTGTACTCTGGTAGGTTCTCTGTAGTTATTTCCACCAAGGTCTGTCAACATAAATTGATTGTCCCAGGCTAAGGGCATAGGTCCACTTTCCTTCCCAAGTGAAGGAATAGTGTTAATTAAAAATAATTAAATAAATAAACAAAATGATACTGAGCATTTCAAATTATTTAGTATTTTAAAATGTTTTAATTTTAAAAATAACCTGGACACCCTATACATGGGATCTTATTCATCTCTCTAAATTCCTTATGGCAATGCCTCCGATGAAGTGGGTTGCTGCCCACAAAAGCTTAAGTCCAAAAAATTTATTAGTCTTAAAGGTGCCACAAGACTCTGGTTTTGCTGTATACAGACTAACACTGCTATCCCTCTGGAATTTGTCATTATATAGTCTGCAGCTCTACACAACTTTTGATATTGGCACTGATGTTAAATGACTTATATTTCTCTTTGGTGCTACATTATTAATCTGTCAACTTCCCAGTTAAGATTACTTCAGTAAATATTACCCATATACAGGATAAAAACATTTCAACTAAATGGTAAATTAATCTTGTTTCAGTACTCTCTTAGAATTCTTTGAATGTCTCAGTAAAAGAGTGGGTTAAAGGAGAACCAGACAGATAGATTTTATGAATCTGAACTTGCAAAAAGCCTTTGTCAAGTAGTCAGGATGTGAGGGGCAAAATACTGTTATGACACTGCAGCAGGCATTTGTTAGTAAATGTTGCAAGACTGGGTTTTTGGGCTGGACTGTAAGCGAGACTGGTAGTGCTGCCTCTTGTTAAGGTTTCCTGACACACACTTCCAAGTATATGAGTACTTTAATTTGCTTATAACTTTGTCAAACTCAAACTGGTTGGGCTGACTTTTTCCATGCTGATTGTTTGGGTGGGGTGGGGTGGGAAATTTCAGCCAAAGTTGTTCAGCCACTTCTGAGAACAAAGCTAGGGAAAAAATATGCCAGTTTTTTAAGATGGCAGAAAAACAGCCTTTTTTTTTTTTTTGACATTTTGTAATGCCCCTGGGCTTTGAAGAAGGGGCTTGAAATTTGGCAGGGCATGGGCTTTGTATCAGGAATGTGCCTTTGCTGTCCCTGTGAAAATCCATTTGAATTTATCCAAGCTAAAAGCCCTTAAATACACAGTTCATACAGAGACTTGCTAGATCTGTGTAATGTTCCCCAAAGATTCCATCTTCAGAGGACACACTCCAGCCCCAAGCTGAGCAAGAGATTTCCTCCTTGGAAATGCAGCTCTGAGCTTCCAAAGGCTTTATATGTCTGTCCTGCGCTTTCCATACCCTCCTTGCTGGGCCCAGGGAGCATGGTGGAGGAAGCATCCTCATTAATGCAGGGAGGACAAGACTAAGAGCCAGACGTAAACAGTGGGGTAGAGGAGACATTGAGACAAGGAGTCTGGTGTTGGAGAGACTAGAACTGGATGCAAGAGGATGGGGACTGACTTGGCAAGGAAGATGTTATAGGGTGGTTGGCCCTTTAAGAGAATTTGGGTCCCAGCCCCACATGTGACCAATCAGCTACCTGCAATCTGAGGCCGTGAGACCAGAAAGCAGGTGACAGCTTAAGTGGAGGAGAATAGATTGGAAACAGGAGCCAGCAGCACAGATGAGATTGAACCAGGACTGGCGGGGCAGGATTTACACCTTATGTGCCTCTACGGCCAGTATCTTCTGCGCTCCACTACCTACAGCTTAATTTCCTATTTTCCATGTGGTGGGAGGGTGATGGGGGAGAGAAGGGCTTGGGCAACTGGTTCTGCTGGTGCTGGGTGGGAGGGGTATGCTCACCTGAACTCCGGCTTCAGCCCTGTTCACGGTATGGGGTCTTGGGGATAAGGGAAGAAGCAGGTCGGTGGGGCCCTGGGAGATGGGAGGAGGAGCAGGTGGTGGGGCCAAAGTTTTGGTAATTATGCAAGGCCCCCAACTTAGCCACAACCCCTGGGCATGGATCCCATCGACTCATGTGATAATCTGCCACTGTTTAGGTGGCCTTAGAATGCCACCACTCATAGTCACATGCCTAATTGGAAATTCGGTCCTGGGGATAAGCGGGAAGAGCCAGAGCAGAAGGTATCAAGCTTGGGAGAAATAAGCGGAAAAGTTTGTACTCAAAAGAGCACACTCCCCTCTGGAGCCTGGAATGGAGCCCAAGATTCCTTAGTTTCACCATTGCTCTGCTGCTGGTTAATAGCTGTGAAACCCATTGGTAAAGTGTCCATCCCCTTCTAGTGATACTCCACATAGAGGTTTGACAACCAAGTTCTTCTCTCTTTTAGCTCAAGTGGCAAAGAGCTATGTGTGGTGAATCTAAAGGTTCCAGCTCTTCTTATGAACGATGTGGGTGTCAGTATGACACTACTTGAGGAAGTTTGTGTTTTGTCAATTTGCTTTTTTTAAAACCTCAGAAATGGCACCAACTGTGTTTAATGAACATCATTTATACTGAAAAGCTAGGAACTCAGAAGTTAGGCAATGACAGAATTAAGGCAGCCTGTGCAATGGAAGCTCAGCTCCCTGGAGTGTATTCATTATAATGCTAACTTCAATTACAAGATCTCATACTCTTTTCTACATGAGCCCTGCTTCAGGGCACAGACTGGGCTAGCTTTGGAGATGAATCATGGTTGTATAGTAAAGGAGGCAGTTGTTTGTAGATTCGCTGCTTCATTTGTCAAAGAAGTTGGAAAGTACATAGTGAATGAAGCAGGCGATTACAGAAGCAGAAAAGACTGTCTCAAGATTAAGGAAGTTGAATGTTGCCCTGGAGAATTGGATTTTGGATTCTCCCTGCCTCTGCCGTAAAATTCTTATATGAAAGTAGTCAACTAACACTTCAATCAAATTTTTCACAGATGGGCACTAATTGTAGAATTCTCATTTTTTGGGTGCCTGACTCAAGACCTTGCAATCTGATTTGGACAAGTGCTGTGGGGACTCGGGTTTGCACCTGAAAGAAATCTCTGCATTGAACATATGACTTGCTATACAGAGGTAAGTACTCTGAAAAATCAGGTCTCCTCAGAGTCTGAAATCGAGCACCCAAAATTCTTCAAAGCATCTGATGAAGTGGGGTTTTCTCCCACAAAAGCTCATGTGGTAAATAAATTTGTTAGTCTTTAAAAGGGCCACAGGACTTCTTCTTTGTATTCCCAAAATTAGATGATACTGTTGGGCTTAATCTCTCAGTGCTTCAATTCCCCATCTGAAGAATGGAGATAATACTCTGACATATCACAGGCATGTTGTGAAAATAAACTCATGAATGTTTATGAAGCACTTGCCTATGATAGTGATGACTGCCATAGAAAAGGCTATGAGGAGGTTAATCATTCTGTCTTCAGTGCAGAGCTTGAAGAGTGGTCAGGAAACAAGACCGAGACTCACACATTGAACACTGAGGAGAAAACAAAATACTGAATAGCTGATCATTCAGTGAATGCTGTTCAGTCTGAGCACTTAGTGAGGCAGAGGCTGGTGTCATGTTCACGCACAGAAAACTAAGGTTAGATTAAAAACACTGTCTCTGGAAGACTGCAAGTTAACACTGCTTTATTTCCTGGCATCCAGAACACTGAGGGTATGTCCACATGTCTCTTTTATTTCAAAATAACACTGGTTATTTAGAAATAAAAGAGATTAGGTCCACACGACGTATTCTTATTTTGAAATGACAGGGTCTGTCATTTTGAAATAAGAGCCATCATTTCGAAATAGCTTAAACCTTCTTTAAATCGAAACGGCTGTTATTTCAAAATGGTTATTTTGAAATAACGCCGTTCGGACATGTTATTTTGAAATAACCATTATTTCGAAATAACACTTTTGCCCTTCTCCTTCCCAGGATGCCTTCCTTTTAGCCAATATTGGGTGGGAGCATGACCCAGGGAGGAGGCCATGTTGCCTCACCTCCCATGGTGCCCCTCTCCTAAAGCAAAATAGCAAGTCCTGTGTTTGGACATGCTATTTCGCTTTGAGCTTTTCCCTTAATTTGAATTAACTTATTTCAAAATAAGGACTTTATTTCGAAATAACTTATTTCAAAATAACGATGTATGTGTGGACGTAGCCTGAGAGACAAAGCAGGCTGCTTCCTATGGTGGAGCGGGGATGGCTCTAGCCATAAGCCAGTGAGGACCTGGCTCAGGGCTCCTAAAGCTTAGGGGTGCCAGGGGCTGGGCAGACCAGCCCAGAAGCCGGACCCTGCGTTCCTGCCCCTTCCCTAAGCCAGCCACTCCATCCCCAAAGGAGGAACGGCCAGCCCAGGGGATGGGCGAGAGACCAGAGCCCGGTGTCTGGGATGGCCTGTTTTGTCCCTAGGCTGGCTATTCCCCATCCTGGGAGCAGGGCAAGCAGGCCGAGCGCAGGGACCAGGTTCCATGCACCATCTCGCCCACCCCCGGCTCAAGATGCCACAAGCCCTTGAGCTTGCCTTGGTGGAGAGGCAGAACTCTGCCCACCTTGCTGTATGCTGGCTCTTTGCAGACTGATACCAAAAGATTTGGATTACAAACTTCCCTAATAAGCCTTCTAGCTTGCATGCAGGAATAGGTAGCCTCACTGAGGGTGATAGCCTGTAATTTTAACTCAGTTTTCAACACATAGCAGTTGGATGGAGAAGCAGTGTGTGATCGCACCACTAAGGCTATGTTCACACACAAGACATAAAATCGACTTAACTGAAATTGATTAAAGTTAAATTGACATAACAATCATTAAATCAATTTGACTTAAATTGATTTAACAGGTCCACACCAAAAACCTGAAATCAAACTAGCATGTCTGGGGACAGAACTTGCTAGCTCGATTCAGGAGAGGGGCATGGGAGGTGTGGCAACATGGCCCCCTGGCACGGCCATGTTGCCACCCAATCTCCTGCCTGGCTCTCCCCAGGAAATGCCAGGTGTGTGGGGTTTCCTTCCCCCACAGCCCGGCTAGTATGGGGGGAAGCCGGGCGCGCAGGGCTCCCTTCTCCTGCCACCTGGCTAGCACGGGAAAATCGAGGCGTGCAGGGTTCCCTTCCTCCGCTGCCTGTCTAGCACGGGGGAAGTTGGACATGCAGGGCTCCCTTCCCTTGCCAACCGGCTACCATGGGAAAAGCCAGACATGCAGGGTTCCTTTCCCCTGCTGCTTGGCTAGCATGGGAAAAGCTGGATGCATGGGGTTCCCTTCCTCCACGGTCCGGCTAGCATGGGAAAAGCCAGGCACATGGGGCTCCCTTTGCCCGCTGCCCAGCTGGCACAGGGTGAAGCTAGGCATGTGAGGTTCCCTGCCCTGCCACTTGGCTAGCACAGGGGGAAGCCAGGTGCACGGGGGTCCCTTCCCCCACCGCCCAGCTAGAGCAGGGAAAGTCGGGTGCATGGGGCTCCTTGTCCCCACCACCTGGCTAGCACGGGGAGCTGGGTGCAGGGCTTTCCACCCCCCACTGTTCCCCCCCCCCCAGGGCGCCAGGAACCAGTCTGGGGTGCTTTCCCCCAACACCTGGCCAGCCAGCGCCAGGTGAGCCCCCCCCCCGTGCCACATCTCCCTCCCTGCCCAGGGTCCTGATCCCTTCCCTGGCCAGAGTGCTAACAGGGGGCTTCCTTCCAGGATGCCACACACCCTGGAAGGAAGAAGGTCAGAGCCCTTATACTGCTATATTTTTATATCGATATAACAGGTCCACACAAGGTTATATCAAAATGACAATTTTGATATAACCCTCATTTTGATATCATACTAGGTTTTATTATATGGAAATAATTTTCCTTATTTTGAAATAAGGGAGCTTTTTATTTTGAAATAAGAAAACGTTATGTGGACCTAATTTTTTTTAAAATTGAAATAACCACTGTTATTTCGATTTAAAAACTGTGTGTGGACATACCTGAATAGTGTATGATAATGCATATGGCAGGGACGTAGCCAGCCCCTGTTTTCTGTCCAGGCCCCTTAGCCTGCAGGGTGGGCCTGTTCAAGAGCAACTCCTGTTTATGTGACTGGAAGCTGTCTGAGACACTCCAGTTGCTAGGTAGCAAGAGGAGCTGGAGTTCTGACAGTTTGGCTCTACTTGTTACTTAGCAAGTAGTGCTGTGGGAGGAGGAGTGAGGGGAAGAGGTGGTGAGAGGAGGCCTCCCTACTGCAGCACTGAGCAGCGGTGCCAACTTTGGTGCCATAGCAAATGGGTGATCCTGCAGCCACAGCACTAAAGTTTGTGCAGCTGCCGGGCACTGTGGTGAGCAGGCCTCATCTCCAAGTGGGTGGGCCCCAGCCCACCCAGGCCCACCCGCGGCTATGCTCCTGGCACATGGGCAAAGGGGTGAATTAAAGTTGCAAACGGAGCCTAGCTTCTGAATGCTGGACTTTGCAACTTCCATAATATACTCTTCTTTATATGTGTATAATAAGTGTAGAGAGAACCTATGCGTGCATGAGTAAAAGCAAGATGGCAACAAGAAACTCTCAAATTCACAGACAGTACTTGCTCTCCCTCAAAGGTATTCGTGAGTTAAAGAGCTGATCCTACAGTCTACTCCACTTTTTTGTGTGTGCTCTTCTTCCATCTTCATTAATCTTATATTTTGTGACCAGTACTTCACTGGCTTGAGAAATGGCTGATCTGCGATTCTCACACTCATGCTGGTCACCACTCTTTAGCAAGAGTGTTTCTTTATTTTTTTCTTTAATTTTTCCCATACAAATTTGTGAACAAAAATATGGGGTTATGGGGGTCTGATGTTGAACTTAACTGCCCAGCTAGAATCTCCAAAGGAGAGAAATGAAATGGAAAAACTATTGATTTTTCTTCACATTAAAACAATGAATTTCACTTAGGTTTGTGTAGGCTAAGGGATGGTAAATATAAAGAGAAACTGTGGAAAGAGAATTCCTGTTTTGACCTTTCCCCGCTAATCTGAGTACTCAGTTACTTATAAAAATAAATCCAGACGCTGTGGAAGTGCCAAAGAGCAAAGGATGTAAAATTGTTTTTCTCCAGTAAGGAATAGAAAAAACTCTGTAAGCCCACTTTAACATCCCATAGGACTCTTGTATTCTCACTATATGTGGATGCTGTCTTTTTCTTTGCATAGTTGGAGTACTTGGAACATAAAGCCACATTATTTTTGAATTGTTGTGAACTGTTGTTGATGGAGCTTTAGAGGACCCCTAACCACCCTGGGAGTACCTGCCACTGGCTAAGCGCTCCAGAGGACCTAGAGAAATCGTTCCCTGACCAGGGCCAGAGACTACCTGAACCAAGACCTGGGCAATCCATTGGCTGCTTCTCCCTGCCTCAGGGTGTGAGGATGATACAGACTCCTTTGCTTTCCTGCCTGCCCTGCCCCACCTGAATGAAGACAGGATATTAGGCTAGAGACAGACCATGTGTCTGACCCAGTATAGCCTATGTAATTCTTATGGTATGTTCTAAAGTGCTGAAGGTGTCAAAGATCATAGGACTTTGCTGGTGTTTGTGATGGTATATCTCCAGGGAATAGCAGCAAAGTTGGTGTCACGGTTTGCACATCTGTGCATCTTGGGTCATGATCTATATGATTTTTCTGTTTACTTATACACTGGGATTCTATGTTTTTATGCCAATTACACCATACAAGGTTTGTTTATGGAGGCTTATAACCTATTCTACATGATTACTATGGTATCATGTTTCCTGCAGCATCATGCATGTGCAACGTGTTTTCCATGACTTGAGGTGGGGGTGGAAATAGACAGAACTCTCTCCCAGCAGCATGTAAACAACCAAGGCAGCAAACAAGCAAGTACCTGGAGGAGGCAACAAAGACTATGCTAACTGAGGTCTGTGGCTCAGACCAGACAAAGAGGTCACCTCTGCCCAGAAGGGGAGGAGTCGAGGGGATCTGGACACAAAGAGAGGCACTTGGGAGTATTTGGGGCTTTTTGCCTGAGAATCTCCATCTTGAAACAACTTCAAGCAAGATCTGGGCCCTGCCTGGATTCAGGCAGAGACTGGCTGTACAGCCACCTGAGAGCCAAATATCCTGAGCATAAACTTGGACTATGAGGTCAGTTTAGATAGAAATATTACATTAATATGCTTGTTTTACCTTTTATTTCCTTGTGGTCACTCCTGACCCATTTATATTATGTTTCTGCCTTGATTGGCCATACTCTCACTTAGAGTTATAATCTGATCAATAAACTAGTAGTTGTTTTATCTAAACCTGTGTGGTGTTTAAAGTGTGTGAGTGAGGAAGGCTGGGCATGATCCATTTCTTTGTTAAATGGATGGACATGAGTGTATGGTGGTTGGAGTGGGTCCCAGTCTCTCTAGGGAGTGGCTCCTGGTATGGTAACTGGGGCCAGGGGTTCTGGCTTGGGGACCATCCCTCGAGTAGCCAGTAGCCTGCTGCTTGGAACCAATTTCATGCAGAGGAGGGCCAGGCAAGCTCCATCTGGGGGGGGAGGGTGCTTCAGCCCCAGGTGAGGGGGCCAGTGGTGGGGGGTGGTCCAGGGGTCCTGTGGCCCCTAATCTGCCTCTGCATAAATGGGGGGGAAAGAATCGGGACACTCCTTCACCACCGGTCTCCATTTCACCTTTCCTTAGTGCTTGAATAAACTTTACTTTGAAGGGTAGCCTTCCAATGAATCCATTTCAAAGAAGTGTTGCTAACTCCTGATTTTATCATGAGGGTTGTGCTAATTATTGCTTTACCTAAAGCCCCAGCTCCTGAAGTCAAGTGTATATGTCATGATTTCAACCTTCATTCTTAAAAAAGAAATTATTGCTGGTGGCTGTGGAGAAAGCTTCATAATGCGACCCTAGTGTACCCTAAAGGTTCAAAAGGCAGACAGTAAATAAATGTAAGGCAGGCTTAGAAGCTGTGCATAACAGCTTCTGAAGGGGGGCAGCTAATCTGCATGGGTCCTGTCTTAGCATGAACACAAAGAGCATAATTAGGTATTAGCATACTGGGTGTAGGGCACAGTGGGTATTGGTATTTGGGGTTAATCTGATAACGAATCTGTTAATATCTGTAATTCTACTGAAGGGAAATATAAAATACTGTCTTTTTGTGAATTGGTACTCTCTGTCTCAAATCTGTCTGGGCTAGTTAAAGGGTAAAAGTTACTCTTAGTTAAAAAGACATTTGTAGGAAAGGTGACTGCATGCTTCAGCCTGAAAAAAGTTGAAGACAGGGGTGGGGTCTTGCATAGCTCCTTTTGGAGCCAAATGCTTGAGGCATTTGGCCTTCCCCATTCTGCACTGTCAAATTATAGATCTGGCTGGGCTTCTTGGAGGCCTGTTCTTTGTTATAGAAGTAGCTGTTTGCAGCTACTTGAGGTTTAAGAGCTGAAATCACTAGAGGGAGAGACCCTCCCCCTTTCCCTGTGCTGATATCACTGAAGAGGAGCAGCAATGGAGTGACCAGTGGGTGGAGCTGGTGGATGGTGAGAGTGGCCAGTGGCAAGCTGGGTGGCGTGAGTGACCAGTGAGTGGAGCTGTTGGACAGCAGGTGGAGCCAGAAATGATACTAGAGGATGAATTGAGTAACCAGTGGTTGGTGCCGGCGGACAATTGGCGTGAAAGACACTCCCTACATACCCTAGGGTGGGTCGGGAGCTTATTTAGCACTGATTCTCCAGATGAGTGTTGATTTTGCTAATAGGTTTATATTTGCTGTTATGTTATGTGGGATCATGTTGGAAGGTTTTGCATTAAGTCTTGTATGTTCTGTTATGCGGTGCAGGTTGTTGGGAACTTCTCTCTGTACTGATTTTCAAGATTAGTGCTGATTTCTGTCATTTGGCCTTTTGCATTCTGTTTTACTACTATTAAAAGTTCTATTTACTATGCTCAGACTCATGCTTGCAAGTGGGGAAGACTTACCCCCATGTGGTGCCCAGGAAACAGTGCAGGATTCCCCAGAAATCTTGGTGGTGTTACACTATTGGGAAACCCCTAGATATAGAACCCAGCCCTTGTTCTGCCAGCCTGCCCTGGCAGAAGCATTACATAAAAAGAACATCACATCTATTATTTTTACATAGTCTCATGATTTTCAGCGAGCCTGACTCATGATTTTTGAGCTCTGGGTTTGGTAATACTGTCAAAAGTTCACTGGACTATAAAAAAAGTGGGGAGAAGTGAAGTTATCTCTTTCACCTAAGAAACCAAAGACAGAAGTGCTTTTGACCTCCTGGAAGAGATCTAGACTGAAGAGACATTCAGTGACCATCTTGCTTGAAGACTATGGGTGAGAGAGGCCATCTTGAACAAAGTCTGGAACAAGAACTTGCTAGATTACATTTTAGACTTTTAGATGCATGTTTTCACTTTCACCTCTTTGTAACCTTTTAAAATGTTCTTTTATACTTGAACTCGTTAAAATCCTGTCTCATTTTGTTAATTAACTTGTTTTGCTGTTAATATAAAGCACCACTGTTATGTTCTTCTTAAAGTGAATGTCAGTTTCAGTTAATGGGTCTGACTGGTGAGTTTTGCCTCTATAATGGAGCAAATGAACCATCTTTTTAATCCAAACTGTCCAAAAGAGAGCTGGACATTGCAGAGCATATAGTTCTGGAAGAAGCTTGGGAGTGTGCTGGGTTTGGTAGAAGCTGCAGTGAGACTCTAGGCAGCCTGCTGTGGGATCAGAGCTGCTCAGCCAGGCCTGTCTAGCATACAGTGTGACGTGCATGAAGGTAGGCTGTCTGTGAGTGAGACAGGTTGGGAGCTACACCAGCAAAGCATTGTGAAACACCAACAGTTACAGGGCAGGTGGTAACAGAACCTTTCAGAGGTCTAGATTGCGCTTCAGCACAGGACCAAGAGGATGAAGGTGTGGTGCAGTGTAGCAATTCTAACTCTTCCCCTCTGCTCACAAACCCTAACACATTTCCCCCTGTGTAGCACATCTGCCACATGGAATCTCTGCTGAGACTAAAGTGGCAACTCTTCTGGAGTGGTATTTGTGTAGTCACATTTCCCCATTCGCTTTGCTGCCTTGTGCCATTTTTGTGCAGGACGTTTCAAGGACTTCCATGGTGTGGGCCACATGAGAACAGAGAGGTATTGCCAGAACACGTTCCCTTGTATTTGCAATCACAAGTATTCTCTTCCCTTGCCCTTGTGAGTCAAGGGAGCACTCAGTTTGTGAATAGGAAACATCCCTGAGGAAACTAAGCTTGTGGTAAAGTAGTTTGAGGAATGCATTTCATTTAATTAAAACACTGGAAACCTGGAGGCAAATGGAGCTCCATGGGATCAGTCAGCACTTTGTGGACCACTGGCAAGTGCCCTGCAGAACACCAGTGACTTTCAGACCCCAATTTCTGAACCTTTGCTGTAGTATTTCCTTCTCTCCATGACATTCAAGGTAAGACAAAGTAAGGATGATGGATTCTTTCTCTGACTTTGTCAATCAAAATTTTGAATCCTATGAACTGTTTGACATTAGCCGAGCCAGCATGGAAAGTGAGGACCCACAGAAATCAATTTAATTTTTTTCTTACTTTATTGAAGCTAATTATAATTCTTTGGAGCCTCTTCAAATAGCAAAGTTTCATCATCATGATGATGAACAACAAATAATAAAAGACATATAGCATCTATTAGGGTTTAATATTCCATTTTTGCCTGATCATTCCTGGTATATAAACCACTGGAAACAATGCATCTTTTGTTAATAGAACTCCAGCCATAACTCTTGGATATTTCGTAAGATGGAAATGTTGGCTAAGACAACAGCAGAAAATGTGGTGTGTGATTTTCATATAGAAAATGAAGGATTAACATATAATACCATGCCAAAAACTTGCTACATGATATTTGTGGCTGGTATAGTTGCTTTCAAATTAGGAAAAATGAAGGCAGCATTTTTTTTCTAATGGTCATTACATCCATCTTCTTTGATTTGGAGAGGCAGGCGAATACTTTCAAATGATAATGGTTTAAAAGTCAGACAACTCCAAGCTGGGAGGTATTGCCAATATGGAGGAGGATTGGGCTAGCATACAGAATGATTTGGATGACATGTAAAGTGGAGCATTAGAAATAGGATGAAATTCAACAACGGGAAGTGCAGGGTCATGCACTTAGGGACAAATAACAGGAATTTTTCTTATAAGTTGGAAATGCCTCAGCTGGAAGTGACGGGGGAGGAGAAGGACCTGGGCATACTGGTTGATCACAGAATGACGATGAGTAGCCAATATGATGTGGCAGTGAAAAAAGCTAAGGTGGTCCTGGGGTGCATCAGAAGGGGTATTTCCAGTAGAGATAGGGAGGTGTTAGTACCGTTATACAAGGCGCTGGTGCGACCTCAGTTGGCGTATTGTGTACAGTTCTGGTCACCCATGTTTAAGAAAGATGAAGTCAAACTGGAACAGGTGCAAAGAAGGGCTACAAGGATGATTCGTGGAATGGAAAATCTTCCCTATGAGAATGACTTAAAGAGCTTGGTTTGTTTAGTCTTCTCAAAGGAAGGCTGAGAGGAGACATGATTGCTCTTTATAAATACATCAGAGGGATAAATACAAGGGAGGGAGAGGAATTATTTGAATACAGTGTCAATGTGGACACAAGAACAAATGGATACAAACTGTCCTTCAGAAAATTTAGGCTTGAAATTAGATGCAGATTCCTAACCATCAGAGGAAGTGGTGGGGGCAAAAACCTTAGGTGCCTTCAAAACCGAGCTTGATAAGTTTATGGAGGGAGTGATATGCTGGACAGTGTAGCTTGGCCATTGTCTACCTTTTACTATTGGTGATGGGTATGATAGTGACCTGGGAAGGGGCATTAGATTGAGTGGGTTCTGAGTTATTACGGAGAAGTTCTTCTTGACTGGCTGTTGTGGCCTTGCCCTCATGCTCAAGGTTTAACTGATTGCCATATTTGGGGTCGGGAAGGAATTTTCCCCCAGGGCAGATTGGCTTGGGCGCTGGCGGTTTTTTGCCTTCCTCTGTAGCATTGGGCGTGGCTCACTTGCTGGTTGATTCTCTGTATTAAAGTCTTTATATCATGATTTGAGGACTTTAATAGCTCAGTTATGGGTTTGAGGTTCATTGCAGGAGTGGGTTGGTGAGGTTTTGTGGCCTGCAGTGTGCAGGAGGTCAGACTAGATGATCATATTGGTTCCTTCTGACCTTAGAGTCTATGAGTCTATGTTCAAATGATGCACATAATTCAGACTATTTTCATGGTCCTTAAACCATAATCATACTCTTTTAATTAAAAGGTCATCATTTGCATTGTAACTATTGCCTGGTTAATCCTCTCCCATTTTTTAAATACAACACTTAGAAGCTACTGTATACTCAGGGTATGTCTATACTGATGGTGGCAAAATCGCCGCCATCAATTCAGGCTTCCGGGAGCAGATCCCAGCAAGTATAAACTCGCCACACCACTCCCGAAAGCAGACCCCGAAAGTCCTGGCGATCCGGGGGCATAGGAGAAAGCCGACCATAAGTGAGTTGTGATCATCTTTCCCCTAATGTGTAACAGCAGCTTACAAAGTCACTGCCATTTAGGCAAGGAATTTTACATTCTTTGCCCAAATGGCAGTAGACTGCCTCCGAAAAAGCCCTAAGTATAAACTAGGTCTCAGTTGCTAACCTGATTTCAGTCTGTGATGCTGTTGTGATGCTGTTTGGGGCTAGGGGGCTGTTTACGGTTATCTTGCATATTAATATTTCATATTTGCAATAATCTATATGTGATATACTGTGTTGGTGTCAATAGAAAGGCTGTAATCTGCTAAGAATGGTTATATGCTTTATGTGTAGGTATCATGCCTGTATTAGAAATTAGAAATTCATTTGTTTTTATGTGTGTTCCAAGTGATTTGATTTTAAGGCATTCCCAGACTGGGTGTCTGCAAAAACAATGTCCTCCTGATGGCCCATCAAGGGAACTCCCAGTTGAAGTGGGCCTAGGAGGAAACCTGTTTGGCCAGTCACTCAGACTAACTATGTAACTCAACTCCATTTTGATTTGGCAAGGACCCTAGGAGGAGGGGGGGGGGCAAAGGGTGACAAAAGGCTGGAGCCCCATCTCCATCTTGTCTTTAGTCTTCAGTCTGCAACCTGCAATCAACACTCTCTTCTGGGACTGAACAAAGGACTAAGACCCATCCAGGGGCTGGAAGCATACCAGAGGAGTTGGACTAATCTGCAAACTACAGATACTTCAAGGACTTGCTTTCTATGGACTCTAAATTATTTGTATGTATGTGATTTACTTTGACCCTTTTAACTTCTCTCACATTTTGTTTGTTTTCTTCTTATATTAAACCTTTAGTTGTAATTACTAAGGCTATGTCTACACTTACCATGTCAGTTCGAATTACTGAATTTGAATTAGTCAATTCGAAGTAATAGTTATTAGGTCGAATTGAGTCAATTAAAATTGACATGGATAGACAAGAAAATCCAATTCGAATTGCCATGTCCATGGACTGGACTTGCCAATTCAAATTGGAGGGGGGTACCATGGGAAGTGTGGCAAGATGGCCATGCAAAATGGCCACTGCTACAGCCAATCGTTTGCCAGGCTCCAGCACTCTAAGCCAGGCACAGGGAAACACATCCCCTGCCTGCCAGCGGAGCCAGGCTGGTGGCTACCTGGGGACAAGCCACGCCAAGGGGTTGCTTCTCCCCTCTGCCCCCCCCGTGGCCAGCCCCAAAGGAGCCATGCAGGGGGATGCTTTCCCCTGGGGGCCAGCATGCCTGAAGCTGGCTGTGGTCCCTGTCCCCAGCCAGGGGACAGGAACCCCATTTCCCCCCTCAGCCAGATCTGGTTGGGAGGAGGCATCTTTGGGGCTGCTGGCCCCAGGTGCCAAAGGGCTGTTCTTCCTTCCAGGGTGCATGGCACCTTGGGAGGAAGGTCAACCTTTGTCAATTCAAACGCAGTGAGTTCGAATTGACATGGTCACATTGAGTCAATTTGAACTACTGGGTTCAAATTGACCCTGACTCCAATGTCAAATGAGGTTTGACTAATTCGAAGTCAGCTTTCATCAATTCGAACTGAGGAGGTCCTCAGTTCAAATTGATGAAAGTAGGTATGTCCATGCACTTAACTGAATTTGAATTGAAGATAATCAATTTGAATTCTGCTGTAAGTGTAGACACACCCTAAAGGATTGGCTAGCAGTGTAATATTTTGGATAAGATCCAAACCCATATTGTTCTGGGTGATGTGGCTGGCCCTTTGGGGTCAGGAGAACCTATTTCTTTAAGAGACCCAGTGGCCGGGGGAACCATAGGAGCTGATGTGCGTAAAGGGGGCTGTTTCTATTTTGTTATGCTTCGTAATGACCAGAGTGAGGAATCAGAAACATGTTTTATTACTGACTGTGAGACTGGTTTAAGTACCACCCGTCATTGGTTTGGGGGTTTGGCCCCTGGTTGTGCAGCTTGCCCTGATTTTGGCACATTCAGAAGGTTATCCCAGGAGGCATGGGTCACAACAGCCAAGTCATATCATAAGAATATGGGCAATTCAGTCTAATATGCAAAAATGAAGAATTCATGCCATCTTATTTGTAATAAACAATTAATGTTGATTTTCAAGAACTCATTGAACACTGGGAAAAGCCCAAAAATTGGAAGGAAGCTGATATTGTGCCAAAAATGCTAAATGGGATAATCCAGGTAATTATTAGACCTGTTTAGTTGACATTGATCCAAGATAAAGTAATGGAAATGGTAATATGAGATTTGATTAATATTGAATTAATAGAGGATAATATACTTAATGGCAATCTAATAGAAAATAGCTTTGTCAAACTAACTTGATACCTTTTTTTGGATATTATACATTTGGTTGATAAACATAACAGTAAAACAAGGAAGGAGTCCAGTTTCTCCATGATCTGTAAGTAAACAAAAAATCATCAGTGATAATGTCTACAGATGATGCAAAAATCAGAGGAATGGTAAATAATGAAGGAAATTAGATCACTGATGCAGAGAAATCTGGGTTGGTGGGTAAGCTGGGCACAAGCAAACAGTATGTGTTTTTATGTGACCAAATGTAAAGTCATACATTTAGGAACAAAAAACATAAGCCGTTCTTACAAGATGAGGGAATCTATTCTGGGGAGCAGTAAGTCTGAAAAGGACTTGGAGGTCTTGGTGGATAAGCAGTTGAAAATGACTTCCCATCAGAGTGCTGTGGCCAAAAGGGTTAATACAATTCTTTGAACAGGGAAATCTCAAGTATGAGTAGAGAAATTATATTACTCATATGGCACTGATGCAACTTCTACAGGCCTTCCATGTTCATTTTTGGTGTCCAGAATTTAAGAAGGAAGTTGATAAATTGCAGAGGGTTAAGAGAAGAGCAATGAGAATGATTTAAGAATTGAAGAACATGCCCTATTACAAAAGATGCAGGGTGCTCAATCTATTTAGTTTTACAATGAGAAGATTAAGGGTGACTTAATCACAGTAAATACCTACATGGGAACAAATAGATGCAATAGATGGGTATAGACTGTTCAGGAAGGACAGGCAG
>ML681964.1:48323345-48389766 GCA_007922195.1 Podocnemis expansa
ATGACCTCGTGGGGTCCCTTCCAACCCTATGATTCTATGATTCTAAAAATAGTTCGTATTGTCTTGAAGACAAAGATATAACAGGATCTAATGGCTAGAAATTGAAGCAAGTCAAATTCAGGCTGGATATCAAGGACAAAATTTTAATTGTGAAAGTACTTGACAATTGGAACAGCTTACTAATGAGTGACAATTTTTAACTGAAGACTGGATGTTTTCTAAAAAAAATATGATCGAGTTCAAACAGGAATTAAGGGAAGTTCTATAGCCTGTGTCATAAAGGAGGTCACATGATCACAGCGGATCTTTCTGGGTTTACAATCTAGTAATCAAAGCATTAAAACAGATTATATTCATTTTACTGTTGAGAAGTTTTAAAATTATGTTTGCTCTGATTTTGCAAAAGGAGTCAGTTTAATCTCTCCAACATGCCACTGATTTCACTACTCCTGTAGAGAGGCCAGGGCCAGCTCAAGGAGTTGTGGCGCCCCAAGCCAAATTTTGATTTGGCACCCCTCCATCTCATTCATAGAGGTTGAAAACAGTTTTCCAAAGTGCATAAATCTCCAGCATCTGCCTGCAAAGGGATTTAAAGTGCACTCTGCCTACATGACTTAAGCTGCAGATTGACTAACAGTGCCTGCACTGCTAGGAAAGAGTTGAAGAGGTGGGAGCCAGCCTGATCTTCAGGGGGGCTAGGTGCCCCTAAAAACTGTCACCTGAAGCCATGTCTGTCTCTTGCCTCACAGTAGAGCCGGCCCTGACGGAGGCTCATGTGCTAACAATCTTTGGGCTCGTCTTCACTGATGGAGGCAAATTTGCCATTGTCAGATCAGTCTCCCTGATTGACTGATTGGGGCTGTGAAGAGCTGCTCAGCCAATCAGGAAGACAGTGCTGGAAGACCACCCCCATGGAAAGAGTAGCCCTGAGTTGGAAGGAAGGGATTTTCCTCTAACTCAGGCTACTGAAGGCAGCAGCACAGTATGTAGGTGTAAGCAATCAGAGGGAGATACACCAGATATTGTAAGTACTTTGCTTATCTTCCTTTGATTGCTGTCAAAATCACATGGCAGTATAGACCAACCCTTTATCTGACAAAACAGGATAAACATAAGAATCATCAAGCAATAACCTAACTAGTCATTAATGGTAAACCTTCCTACACCATTTAAGTGTAGCACAGTAAATTCTTCTTTCAAAACAGGACAGTGAAAGCGTGTAAATCAAATGGTTAGTGTACACAGAACATCCTGGGACCAGTTCTCTGTTATATTGCCATTGCTTTGTGCTTCTCCAGTATTGCAAAGCAACCCCAGTTTATCTTGTCAAGGCACAGTGATGAATCTGTCTCTTGTTTCCTCACTAGCAGTCTCATCACAGTGCATAACACCCAGCCTCACATCAGCCATCACTACAGTATTTTCAGGGTATTCTCCACTGTTGGTGCAAAGCACTGCAATAGCTTTACATTATAAAGCATTAAACAAAATTTCCAGCCTTACTATGCTGGCCCAAGCGTCCAAGGTTCTGAGCATCATCATCTTGCACCATGGGCTTCAGAGGGTGTGTTCACACAGCAGTCTTATTTCAAAACAACAGAGGTTGTTTTGAAATGCCATGTTCACACGACGTACCGTTGTTTCGAAACAACTTAAACCCCATTTGGTGACGAAACAACGTTGTTTCAAAATGATTGTTTCGAAACAATCCCGTCAGAACATGTTATTTCGAAACAACGGTGACTCGTTTAGAAATAACTGTTGTCTGAACCTGCTATTTCGCTTAGCTTTTTTCCTTAATTCGAATTAACATTTTCTTAATTCAAATTAAATTATTTTGAAATAACGCCTTATTTCGATACAACTTCTATTGAAACAACGTGTATCAAAATAACACCCTGTGTGTGAACATAGCCCGAGAGAGTTTAGGGAGCTCAGGTTGGGCTGAATGATTGTTTCCTCTGGTGTTTCAAGTTAATCACTCAGTTGTCAGACGTGTCTGCTTTCTACAAAGAACAGCATTTTCTGGGGATGTTGAAAACTGCGTTAAAATTGTGATCTTCCGCTTTAAATTCTCTCTTGTTGCCTGGTCTTACTTGCAGGTTATAGGGCTTTGTAGGGAAGTGTGCCCAGCATGATTACTGTTTGTAAGTAGCCAATGTAGAGTAAGATGGCGTGAGTTGTGTAGCTCTGTTTTAGGAAGCATCCTTCTTTGTCTCTCTGTTTTGGAGTTCTTGTATATTACCGTTCTGAATACTAAGAATTAAAGTAGTGTTATGTTTCAGCCTCCCAACAAAAGAATTTTATGGGTTTAGCTAACTTCCGTTTGCATGTGCCATTGGCAGAACATTTTCCACTTCTGCTTTGCATGGTGCTGCAATGAATACCTACTTAGGAAATAAATATTGTTGTTAACTTGCTCCATTAGCACGCATATATATTGCTATATTTCCTGCAATTTGATATAGGCACTGGATTGTTATTAATTTAAGCACATTGATACCATGTTTTGGTAGACCCAAATAATAGGATAAAAGCAAAGGATTTTATTTTAAGCAACTAGAGAAAAGTTTATCTATATATCTTGTCAGAATATCATTTTGCCTTACAGTATTTCACTGGCCAGTTGTTGAGACACTGAAGGAGCTGCTTCCAAAAGAGTCAATTACTTAATCCAAAATGGATAATAAAAATGTCCTATGAATTGAAGTGTAGTTCAGTATGAAGGAAAATTATAAGTCCCTGGAGCATGTTAAATGGTTCAGAAAAATGTGCTCCACTATTCACCTCTATGTTGCAACAATATATGCTGGGGAAAAAAAAACCTTTTATTAAATTGGGTTGACATTAAAAACTTCCTGGTTCAAATAAATTGATAGTATAAAAAACTAAGAATGACTTCTTATGACTGTTTCTCATTTAGAAAGGGTGAACTGCAGGCACTCTGGGCAAACAAGGTTGTTGTGCCTTAGGCTGGATCTAGCATAGGTAAACCAGCAATCTTCTACCTCTGTCAGTCCACAGGCATTCAGTTACTTAATTTTTTGTCACTCCTAGTATTTTACTAGTCTTTGATATACTTACCTCTGATCCCTTGCCCTATCTAATGACATCGCTCCAGGAAGCACTGCCCTTTAATGTAGTACAACCCGTAATACTTCTATTTTATCTAACGTAATCTAATCTTTGCACTTTTGCCTAATCATCACAAGAATATCTGAACACTTTTCGTCTATGGCTCTCAAAGCAGATTAACCAAGATGGGAAACATTGTCTCCACTTTACAGACAGAATAACTGAGGCATAAAGCAGTTGAATGACTTTCCCAGGGCTTTAGTGAAGTGATAGACAGCTATCCCTTTTGTAATATTCCTACCTGTTTTCCTAATTCTCAGTCTCTGCTTCAGTCTGCAGCTAGAGCACAGCTCACTCTGTATTAATGAAGTCAATAATTTCATTTAATTCTGCTAGATTTTTGTGAGTGTACTAGGCAGTAAAGGTAGCTGAAATTCTCCCCCTCCCCCCATGGGAAGTTTTGAAAAAAAAAGGAAAGACAATTGCTTTCATTAAAGTTTACCACAAAAAAGAACCCAATATATTTTAATCAAAAATTAAAATATTTCAACTAAAACTGAAAAATGTTGTCAGTTTTTGGCCAAAACTCTGAAAACTTTTCTTTTTTAGGAATTTGTTTTTTCACTAAAAGATTGAAATTTTCTGTAGAAAGCAGAGACTTTTATGAAGAAGCTAGTATTGTCAAAACACCAATTTTCTGTAAAAAAGAAAGTTTAGAGAGAATTTTTTTTAACAGTTGTATGGTTCACTCTTGGAAAGAGATGAGATCCCTTAGAGTTAGTTCTCTTGAAAGAATGAATAACATTATGTGTGCCTTAGCTGGGAAAGCTGTGTGACTTCACATTGTGTGCGTGTTTGTGTACAATGTTTGTATTTGTGTACAAAAGTGACAGCTTTCCATTTGTACATTCACATTTCTGGCAAATGTATGAATTGAGAAGAAAAGTGAGCTATCTTTGGCAGGGGGAAGTGTATGAAACAAAGCTCAACTATTGATATGTTCTCTGTTGTTCCTGAAACTGAATAAGTTTGGCATTTGCCTGCTCAATTTCAAAAGGGATAGCCGTGTTAGTCTAGTCCAGTTAAAAA
This sequence comes from Podocnemis expansa, assembly GCA_007922195.1. NCBI lineage: Eukaryota > Metazoa > Chordata > Testudines > Podocnemididae > Podocnemis > Podocnemis expansa. Next base: position 48,327,510 of record ML681964.1, read on the forward strand.
ACAACAAGGAGTTGTGTGGCACTTTAAGACTGACAGATTTATTTTTTGCATGAGCTTTCGTGGGAGAAGATCCCACTTCCTCAGATGCTTCAAAGATGGGTGAAGTAAATAAATCTGTTAGTCTTAAAGTGCCACACAACTCCTTGTTGTTTTTTTATTTGCCTGCTCACCTGCCTGAACAGGAATATATGAAATAATGCCTTTGTATGGGATGTATTTTAAAATAACACTTAGATGTCCTCTATGCTTAAGGAATTAGAAATGAGAAGACCTCCAAAAGCTGTTGTACCATAGAATAACATGATAACAAGAACCCTGAAGAACGGGTGGAAATATTGTTGTTTGTTATGTCTTGTATTAATGCTCCAAGCTTACAAAAAGTATACAATATTTTACAGTCATTTTGTGCTCCTATTTGAAATCAAAGACAACATGTAAGAACATAATCTTGTCCTTAACCATTATATAAAATGAGGCAATGTGAGTGCATTGTATTACTGAGGAAATTAAACTTCAAACTGGGAGGAAGACCGTGGTTGATAGCACTACTTCTCTGGCACAGTGGAACTTTCAGCAATAACATACCTGCCAAAACAAGACACTCTACTGCATGTATTTCTTCCTCCAGAGTGAGGATAAGGGAACAGTAACACATGACACACACATGTGGTCATGCTGCTTGATGCATAACCACAAGGCTCTAGAATAGATCGGGGAAAGCTCAGCGTTAGATCTTATGTAGAACAGAATGCCAAATTCACTTCTAGAATTGAACTTGTGGTTGGGTTCTTTGGGGTGAGTTCAGCTCCCTTGAACTGCCCCAGCTAAATCATTCCAAGTTGCTGCAGTTAAGTGTCACTGTTGCTGCTGAAAATGTTGAGCCCCAACCAGTGCCTATTCTAACATGAGTCTCTTGTTAAATGCGTTTACATATGGCAGTTAGTTAGAGAGTTAAGGCATCAGTTTTCTTTACAAGCCACACGGCTTCCTTCTTAGATCATAGAAACAACTAATTAATTGTATGACTAAATTTTTCTTTCATTTTAACTTGTTAGCAGACAGATACATATAGAACATTTAATCTTAAAACCCCCAAATGAACCATATTTGTTTTGAAGGGCATTTGTGTTGACATGGAAGAATCCTACAATTCTGTGCTTGATGAAAGTACCGGAGTATACTTAAATAGTAAGCTCCTGGGTGGGGAGTTGGTGTTCTGGGCTGGTACAGCACCTGGCACAGTGGGATCCTGGGGCTCCCTGGCACTAGTAATAATAATTATACTGGTCTGGCTGTCTTGTTGAGTCATTATTGACATCATCTGAAGTTCATTCCTGTTAGTTTCAATCTGGGTGTAGCTAGTGAGGTTGAAGATAGCAGTGAAGACCAGCAGGGGTATGCTGGCATGGGCTGGGACTTTCAGTATATTCCCACGGTTCTGGATGGACTTAATCCGGACTAATTTGAGCCCTGTCTACACTAGGCTTTGCCTAATTCGAACTAAAAATTTTTTTAGTTTGAACAAAGCAAAGCTTAGTTCAAACTAGTTAGTTCGGCTGGTTAATCTGAACTAACTGCTTAGTTCAAACTAGTGCGATGTAGTCATGCTAATTCGAACTAAATAAGTTTCAACTAGCAGTTAGTTCAAACTAACCATGGGTTTTTAGTTCGAACTAACTTTTAGTTTGAACTAGCCATGCTTTTTTAGTTCAAAATAAAAAGTTAGCTTAAACTAAAAAAAATGTGGTTAGTTCAAACTAACTTCGAACTACTTAGTTCAGACCAACCAAGTCTGAACTAAGCTTTTAGATGTAGACATAGCTGTACTGCCCATCAGAGCCGTAAGGCGGTGTTTTGCCATCCAGGGCGCATTCCAATCAGAACGTGCCCCTTCCCATTAGCAGCGCTCAGAGCTGCTGCCGCAAAGCTGCCCCTTTAATAGCGCAGCTCTACTGAGCTGCTTTGGGTCTCCCAGGACTGTGCCCCATTGACCCCACTCTAGTTATGGCCCTGCTGCCCATGCTAAAGCTCATGCCTCCACATTTATTTTCACTGTTGTGCTGTCTAGAACAAAGTTAGTGTGAGTCTGCCGACCTAAGTTACAATCACACCTCTGACTGCAGGGTAGGCATCCTCTTGATGTCAGCTTTCTCACTTGTCTCTGCTGGGCTGGTATCCAGTGCTTTTTTAAAATCTCTATGTCATTGCCAGTGTCTTGTGAGATGGTGTATCATTGCCAAACACACATCAGGAACAGCACAATGAAAAAGCCTTTTGTTTTCTTCTCCATGTTTTCACTGAGTGGCTGTTTGGCTGCTGCACAATAAGGGTAAGACACAAAGATTAATGGCTTTGAAACTGGAACAAAATATATAATTGGGAAGTAACTAGTAAAAGTTACATAGACGCAGTAATAAGTTTGATTCCGGTTTAATATGTATGATGTGGTTACAGCAAGGATGTAAAACCTTTTCTTTCAAGCTAATATTTTTTATGCAGTGTGGGTTCTTTACCCTGTGTGCTTCAAAGTGGTAAAACCCCATTTGGGCTCCATCCTGTCTGTTCTTTATTCTCACAAGGCTGTCAGGATGGCTACTCAGAAAGAAAATTTTTCTCTGTCAAATTAACCCACTGTGAGTAAACTGTGCACCCCAGCCCCATGGAATGTCTAGAAGATCATCCATTTTCTTTTTCTATTACCATATAGGTGAGAGACTATGCCATTTTTAAAGAGAAAAAAAAATTGCTTATGTGCTCTTGTGCTTCTTTACCTCCAGTATGAAGACATTTGGGGGAGGGGGGGTCTGCTTTTTGTCTTAATCTTGTCTGTCTGTTTTGGTTCCATTGGACAACTTATTGGAAGCCTCAGAGACAATGGCTACAGAGACAGGAAGCCCATCATTTTAAATTCGTGACATTGCATTTGTTTCCAGGACAACAGACAACTGTCATAAATACAGAATAATGACTTACTACATCATTTTATAAACTGGAAGTGGACTAGGAATGCTTTAAGTTTAAAAAAACCCATAACAATAAGGGATGAAATCCTTACTCCAACTTCATCCTGTTCATACTGGGTAAAATGTCTGGAGTGCCAGAAAGAAGCCCTAAAAAGGCTCTATCAGTCCAGGGAAGGATTTCTCACTGGTGCAAGCACTGTGGGGGACAGCCATAAGGCTACCAGTGAAGGTCCCCCTTGCAAGCCATGTGTCAGGGTGGGTCTGGAACCAGGAGAGGTATGTCCGGGATAGTGCCACACTACATACTGCTGTTGTGCCATTGGCTAGTGCTTTGGTCTATAGAGAAGCCTGGGAATGCTGCTGTAATGTAATCAGGCCTCTTAGGACTGTGTAACTTATGCAGGAGGCCCCTTCAGTCCCCAGAAGAGCCCAAGATCGGGGGTACAAAGATTTCTTAAAGCTATGTTAGCTTCCTCCCCTTGTGCTGGGAGCTCCGTACTATGCTTAATGGAACACATCTCACCCCACATATTTAAAACAATGACAAAGGAAACAAAGGAAATGTCTGGCAGCATTGGCCGTAGAGCTTTTGGGGAGGCACACAAAACATTTTCACTTTGTGATTTGTTTTCCACCAGCACTTGGGCCAGTCAACTGACTTGTCCCAAGACTTGCAAAAAGTTAACTCCAAAAAGGTGCCAACAAGGCCAAAGCAAATTCACACAAATATTACCTTTCTAAAAGCAGACTGTGATGTGGGAGGCCCCTCTTTAACACTGCATGCTCAGGATCACTCTATGGCTATGATGCTGAGGTGCAAAGCATCATGATCGCCAGGTTGCTCCAATAAATGTTGTGCCTCTGCTGCAGATGGACCATCAGGTTTGAGGCTCAGCTAGCATGGGTTGGCATGGTTACAGGAAAGTTACACCAGCCAAGGACCTGACCCTTAATCTTTATAGTCAGTTTATATATACTAGTCACTGCAGGGAAGCTTATAAATGTCCAAGTCAGGAGCTGTAAGTGTAGAACAGTAGTAACATGTCTGCTTGCTGTCTGTACATGTCATGCAGCTCCCTCTGTGCTCATAATTTCTTCAAAAAGACGTCTAGCAGGCGTCAATGATTTTCTCGCACAGAAGCTGTGTGCCAGCTGACCCTCTTGGATTATATATATCCATGTCCTGCACTATTCTCTTCTCAGGCAGACTTGCCATCAGTGTCTCAGGAACTGAAGTGAGGTGCTGTGGCCTGCCATTACCACAGTTTCCTATAGTTCCTTTGAAAAAAAAAAAGAGGCACCACTCTCTCAGCAGCTCCCCAGCCTTCAGGAATTGTTGGGTTTGGAGTGTATTTGTAGAGTGAGGGCCTGATCCTGATCCCATGGTTTGACACTGATGTAACTCAAATGTGAGTTACTCTTGATTGACTGATTCTGTTGTAACATCAGAATCAGGCCCTATTGCCTTACGTGAAGCAGAAGATGAATGAGTTAGTGGTTAAAGAATGGGATCATGAGTCAGGAGGTTGTGGGGCTGTTCCTTGCTCTGCCCTGGACTTTACTGGGTTTGATTCTTCTCTTATGCATGCTGCAGTAAAGGAGAAGCCAAGGTTGTTAGTAAGAGGAGAATAAGGCCCAGAGCAGTAGAACTCTCCATATCAATAAAAGTGAGATGTCTACCTTCAGTGCCTTTACAAGCATGGAGTCCTGTCGCATTGCAAGACTAAAAAATTATTTATTGCATGAGCTTTCATGGGAGAAAAATCCCACTTGGTCAGACACATTGAACTGGGATTTTCCCCCATGAAAGCTCATGCAATAAATAATTGTGTTAGTCTTACATGCCACAGGACTCCTTGTTTGTTTTGCTGAACTAGACTAACAAGGCTACCCCTTTGGAATGTCAATGGCTTTGTTGAAGATTAATTAGCGTATATTTGTCAAGGGCCTTGACAGTCTGCTCCTGAGTCAGACCATTTTTCTCCAGGCCACATTAGAACTCTCTTCTAAAACTTTGTTGGAATAGGAAGGTCCCAGCTGTCTTTTACAATAAAGATGGATGGAAACACTCACATAATGTCTTTGCTAGTTTGACAGTCTCTTTAACTGATCTCTGTTCCTTTGGGGTGCTAGAGTTTTTACAGCTGCCTTTCCAGGCTATAGCTTTGAAAACCTTTTTGAATAATTACTGTTCACCCTGATAGCGTGACTTTTGTTCTTCATGTTAACTCTGCCTGCTTGCAAAACAACAAGAATCCTCCTAAAACCTGCCTAGTAATTCTTTTTCAAAAGACAGTGATGGCTATAGTGGGATAGTTTGTTGTAAATAGTGACATGGAACTTGGCAGTGGCATCTAGGGAAAAGAGAAGTACTATAGGAAAACTTGTTTTTTGTTTAGTACCAGATGAGATTAACTCTGATTGTTGGGATTTTTGTGAAGCAGCGGCAAATAAATACGAGCAGGGTTATTTCAGGGTTACATGGGACCCCACCCTGCTATCCTGACAATGTGCAAAACCAATATTACATACAACAGGAATTATAGGGGGGCATTTAAAGATTAGGCTCTGTATACTTTGAAACAGGAAGAGAACAGCACTACCTTGCCATAATAAATGGTCTGAAAGTTTCAATTGCTCAAGAGCTTTCTTGATGAGGGCTTAGTCCTGAGCACGCTGCCACGATCCTGCAAAGCAGTTAAGCACATGCTCAATTTTAAGGCTGTGAATAGTCCCATTGACTTCAAAGGGGTAAAGAAGTTTTCCAGCCTGATCCTCTTTGAAGCATTGGGGCCTAAAGCACACATTAAAGAGACTACCAGCACCACAAATTAAAATTACAGTAGTTAAAATCATTCTCGGTCAACAGGACATGTGGTGAGTGCATCATGACTGCAAGAGTGGGATATGTTCCCTGGTGGGGCTCAGCAGATAACGAACAGAGACTGTTGTTTCTGGCAGTGCTCAAGGTCTGCCAACATGTTCCAAAGACAAATAAGGAGTATTGCTGCTCTCAAGAGTTTACTGGCTAAAGTCAAACACAAAAGGGAAAAAACAGCAATAGAAGTGCTCTCATTCCTATTCTTGATGGTCATTATTTCCACCATTGGAGAACAGGATTGTACTAATGCCTTCTCAGAACTCACATAGGTTTTAAATCAGAATAACACTGGCTATTTTGATTTTAAAAAGGTTAGGTCCACACGATGTTTTCTTATAGCGAAATGATGAGCTTCATCATTTCGCTATAAGGAAAGTCATATCAATATAATAAAACCTAGTTCTATATCAATATGACAGTTAAATCAAAACTGTTATAGCGATATAACACTGTGTGGATGCATTATATCAGTTAGAGTTATAACAATTTAAATTCTGGTTTGACCTTCCTCCCAGGGTGCACAGCACCCTGGAAGGAAGGCCCAGCTCCTGGGTGCACTAGACGGGTGGTGGGGGAAGGGATCCCCACATGCCCAGCTCTTCCAGAGCTGTCTGGGTGACAGGGGAAAGGATCCCCATATGCCCAGCTCCCCGACAGCTGGCTGGGCAGCCAGGAAGGGATCCCCGCATGCCTGGCTCCCCCAGAGCTGGCTGGGTGGTGGGGGAAGGGATCCTCACATGCCAGCTCCTTCACAGCTGGCCGGGCGGCCAGGAAGGGATCCCCACATGCCCAGCTCCCCAGAGCTAGGCAGGTGGCAGGGGAAGGGACCCCTGTGCCCGGCTCCTGGCACACTTGCCAGGCGGCGGGGATCCCTGCCGCCCGGCTAGCACACCGGGAGCTGGGCGTGGGGCTCCCTTCCCCTGCTGCCCGGCTAGCTCTGGGAGAGCCAGGTGCAAGGGCTCCTTTTCCCTGCTGCCCGGCTAGCTCTGGGGGAGCCGGGCATGTGGGGTCCTTTCCCCACTCCTAGATGAGCGCCCAGGGCTGCAGCCAGGGGGGATGCCTTCTCCCCTGCCTGGCTCAGCATGCCCAGAGCCCTGTGGGGGGATGCTTTCCCTTGCCACCTGGCTCAGCAGGTGAGAGCCAGGGAGGGGATTGGGTGGCTGGCATGGCCTATTCTGGGGGCCATGTTGCCATACCTTCTCATGGTGCCCCTGTCTTAAATCGAACTAGCAAGTCCTGTCCCTGGCCATGCTAGTTCGAGTTGAGTTTTTAGTGGGGACCTGTTAAATTGATTTAACCTAAAGCGATTTAATGATTTTTATACTGATTTTATTATATCAATTTAAGTTAAACTAATTTTATTGCCTGTGTGTAGACATAGCCAAAGAGCCTTCTGCTGCCTCATCTCTAGCAGTGGATGCCTCATGTCAGAGGAAACCTCTTCTGTTTGAAGAGGCCTGAATATGAAGCCTCCCTGGGCTTTTCAGTGTCACTCCTTGCACTGGGCAGAGGAGGTCAGTCAGTCACCTCAAAAGTGACAGTTTTTCAACAGTATTCTCCATATGCCTGCTGAGAGTGGAGCACATAAATGAGGAAGGGATCCTAACTCAGATCCCCTGCTTGGACCATAATACGTACAGTAATCAGGCACTAAGACAACAGGCTGGCTGCATGAATAATGATCAGATTACCTCTCAATCTGGGAGAAATAGATACAAAATATGCTACAAACAAATAAGGGAAGTGAAGACAATGAAGTGAAATACTGTGGAAGTGAAGGCGTCCCCACGGCCTCTACAGTCACATGTAGCCTATGCAGAGTACTGATACACGCCTGCAGGGTCCATTCTCTGTCAACAGCAATAGGGGAACATTGTCAAGCCTTTGACTTGGTCAAGTTCATGGCATGTGGATAAAAAACACGTTCCAGTTACTGACCCAACATGAATTTTAAAAAAATACATTTCTTGGGAAATCAGATAAAAGGTATTGTTGTGGCAGCATTTTGAATGAAGCAATTGTGAAAGCCAGCTACAGTCTAGATGAAAGGAGACCATTAGTCTAGAGTAAAACATGTTCGTATCACTGGTATGAAGGAGAATAGAAGCCTTTCCACAAATGATGATATTGTCTTCAGATAATTGCTCAGTTATCAGATAACTTGATGAATTTCTCATTAAAAAACTAGTATATTCTTCTCCAGTGGTGCCAGCATCAGCCGTGTGGGCAGGATGGAGCCATTAGCCATACCATAAACAAAATCTTGGATCTCTGACTGAGACGCAATGCTATATTTTCCATAACAGTTTCCTTTTGTTTGCACCGACAAAGATTTTACATAGAGTGCCAAACAGCCAGTAAAGTCAGCACTTCTTGTTTGTACCGTGACCTTGAGAATTGTCTTTGTGGTGCTGCCCTATGAAATCTCTGTGAATACTGTGTCCTGGTGTACACTGTTCAAATCCAGTACAGAAAACAAAACCACAAAAGACACGTATATGTCCAGGATGGACATTCCTATGCACATATATATGAGGGATATGATTGGGCACAATAGACGTCGTGCCAAACAACAACAAGGCGCCTGAAAACATCAAAGCATAAGGAAAATTCACATGGGATGACTGGGGTCCATCTTTAATATGTGCTTGCAAAACAAACACTTTTAAAATAGAGTTGAAAGTGTGTTCTACGGAGTCTGGTTTCATCCACAACAGTATTATACCTTCCATATGGGAATTCTATACCTTTAAACCTCTCCAATATTAGAGAAACTGTGAATGATCACTTAAGGAATTCAGCCTGTTCCAGTGCTTTATTTGTAATGAAAGAGGTGCAGGTGCTCGGGCAAAAGTTTACATTTATAACTGATGCAGTAAGCCCAGAGGTGCCAGGGCTATGACTAGCCAAGGGCATTGCTGGTGCCTGGCACAGACGGCTCGTGACCAGAATCCAAGTGCCTGTGCCCTGAGTCTTTGCATTGCCTCATCTCTCCTGGTTTCTGGCTGGAGATCTGGGTCCCACTGCCCGCGGTGGTGGCAGCTCCTTCCAGCCCCGTCCTAGGCCGGGCCACCCCCGGCGGCAGCTGCTGCTCTCTGCCCTGTCCCCGGCTGGGGATCCAGGGCCTGGCTGGTGGCAGCCAGTGCCCAAGGCCAGATCAGGCCTGAGTGCAGAATAGGGGCCAGTGGCGTGGCCTGTAGCCAGGGGGCGGGGCCTGGGCCCGTGTCCCTGGTCCTTCCCCCGGGCAGTGACACTCCTGTGACTAGCCAAGCCTAGAGGTGCCAGGGCTCAGCACTGGCAAGCCCTGGCACAAGTTGACCACTGGCCTTCTTACCTTCAGTCACAGAACTCTATTGCAAGTCATTATTCACTGTCACGCAGTCTACCCAGTTTACACTCTCCACTTAAACTTAATAATGCAAAAATACACTCAGTGCAAAATAACAATTAGCAGGTAATTGATAGAAGAAGAATTTTGTAATCATCTAATAATTTATGTTGACTTATACATTGAGTATGTCTCCATGGTTTCTGGATTCACTAAACTATGTGTATGGCTGAAGCTGTTTTTTATCACCCCAAATCAGAGCAGCATTCTCTCTTAAGAAATTTTCAAATAATTTCAGTAAATCAATCAATTCAACATTTTGCAAAGTTTTCAGAGAGTTTGTGCACACACAAAAAAGCTCAGTTAATCAGTTTGCTGACTAATTATGAATTATTCATGCAAATCTGGCTGGAATTATCATGGAGGACTTTTATTATTAAAAAATGGGGGGAAAATCTATTTTAGAGTAGGCATCTGAGTGAACCTGTTTTGTGCAAAAAATAATACAAGGTAAAGGACAATGAAGGTAGTTCCAGAGGCAGACTGTTCCTCTGGAAATTTTCTAGCACATACCCTTCCCTCCACCATGCCAATGATATACCGATAGACTAAATACAAACCCAAAACTTCCCACAACTGAAAACTTACATTGGTAAAAATCTAAAAAAAGCTTGAAAATAAATGTTGATATTTTTCTATTGGAATTATAAAAATTAAAAGATTAATTCTTTCAAGCGTTTGTATATCTTAGCAACGCTATTTCATGGGATCACTTTATCTTTATTGTTATACCTTTTTGTTATTATAGGAAAAGTTCAGATGTACACAAAGTAAGGACTATAGTATAAAAAGCTAATGTGGAGCTGTTTAGCAATAGAGAAAACATAATCAGGGGTTCATAGATACTAGTTTAACTCCACAGATTGCTATGGAGTTATTCCTGATTTACTCTGGCATGAGATCAGTTCTATACTGTCCAAACTCACTTAACAAAATTCTTCCAAAGTACTACTAAAGTACAACAATAGCACTTTGAGGGTATGGTGTTGCCATTTCTCCTTTCCTAATCCAAATAATTCTCTAAACTTGGTATATCATGCAAAATATAGTTAATTCTCCTTTGTTCTGTACATTAGCAATAAGCTTTCTCTGCTTTGCATTGTCTGCTAGTCATTTATGAGAGAAGCCTGTTGTTAGTTTTGATTTTTTGTCATAGGGTGATTGAATGACATGCAGAGTAAACCATTTGGGATATAAGGCCCCTATAAGCTTTAAAAGAGCCAGCAAATCATCTTTTTATTCTTCCAAAGAAAAACTTTATAGTATCAGCAAGTTTCAAAGATGGCTATAGCTTGAGGCTATCTTCCCATTGCAATGTGCAAATGTAAATGAGGCTCACTCATTTTCTAAAAATGATGTATTTACTTTCATCATCAAATACAGTAAATCCTTGACTATCCCCTCTATGTCTGTAAGAGACAGCTCAACTGAAACTGATTAAGTCCACATGTAGAAGACGGGATATTGTCCACGTTAATTAGAAAGCTTTCTGCAACTGTTTAATGCATAAGAAGGCTAGAAGAATTTAATGATTTTGGATTTTGCAGAGAAGCAAGTAAAATCTTTTCAAGCATGATTTATACTGCTGACAGGAATTGCACATCTAACACCAGGAAGTCTGGTTTTAATTCATGTAATATTCCTGGGGAGGTGGGTGGCTTAGTTAGTAAGGCTGATCTTTCACCTTTGGAATCAGATTGTGTTCCCTTGTTGAAACGTGCCTGTATTTAATCTAGATATTTCTGTTTATGATAGTTATTGGCTGACCTATAAGAATCAGTGAATACATATAGTGCTAAATCCAAGCAGCAGAGAGAGAATAGCATCAAAAATAACATCCATGCCAAACAAATAATGAGGGGCTTTCAAATGCTGAGATTTAGTAAGCATCAGAGGTAGGAGGAAAGAGGGTGAGCTGGGACTTTACCAAGAGTTACAACAACAGATTTTTCTTATTGCCAGGGTTGCTGTCATCTTGGCTGAGTATCTTAGAGCAAAATCTACTGGGGCTAAGCTACCATGTTGTGAGCTATAGATGAGATCAGGAACATGTGAAGAGGCAGAAGTGGAAATGGGTTTAATTTGTGCTTGTCAGATCAGATAGTGCAGACTGAGTCCAGCCCTGCCTGCCCTTACTACCAATCAGGAGTCCCTTGGAAGATTACTAACATTGGGTATGTCTAAACTGGTGTCTTAGGTCGAGTTAACCTTCTATAAGTTGACCTAAGGAAAGCTCCATCCACACTGAGATTTTATTAAGTAGACTAAAGAGCTTCCTTAAGTTGATTTAATAACTCCACCTCAGAAGGTTGACTTAAGGCTTAAGTGGACCTTATTAAGTTGACTTAAGTCTGTGTAGATGGGGCATAGCACTTAAATCAACTTAATAAGGTCCACTTAAGCATTAAGTCAACCTACCCCCTGCCAGTGTGGATGTGAGCAATCTACAGGGCAATATCTACACTTAGAGTTTCAATTCGAATTACTGAATTCAAATTAGTCTATTCGACCAAATAATTATTAATCTGAATTCAGTCAATGTGAATTGACATGGCCACACTAGAAAATCCAATTCGAATTGGCATGTCCATGTACTGGACATGCCAATTCGAATTGGAGGGGGAGCACCTTGGGAAGTGTGGCAAGGTGGTCAATTCAAATGGAGTAATTCTAGTTGACCTGGCCACACGATGTCAATTCAAATTACTCAGTTCGAACTGACCATGACTTCAAAGTCAAACGAGGTTTGACGAATTCAAAGTCAGCTTTCATCAATTTGAACTGTTGGTGAAAGTGAGTGTGTCCATGCACTTAATAGAATCAAACTGATGACAATCAATTCAAATTCAGTTCTAAGTGTAGACATACCACAGGAGTATGGAATGTGGACGCTCTATGTCGACTTAACAATGTCGACTTTAAGTCGACTTAACAGAGCCTCCAGTGTAGACATACCCACTGGGAAGCATCTGACTCAGCATAACTGTTTGCAGGGACTGGCACCTTCTGAGAATCGCAGAACATGAGGAGCTTTATAATTTCCTTAGGAAGTTGTAGAGGTTCAGCATCAATTTTAGTTTTTAAAAAATTCCCTGTAGGGAAAAAAATTATTCTCACTGGGGTCTTCCTGCTTATCCAGTAAATGCAAGAGACTTGAAGAACAGATGCAGAGTTGTTGGGAGCAAACAAGTCACAGCTCAGCATGCTCTCCCTTTTCCCTGCTCCACCAGAAACCATCCTGGTGTAAGTCAGTCGGGCTGCGGCTGTTTGAGCTGTGAAAGGCACCCAATGGGAGCATTTTGCAAGAGAGAGGGTATTCAAGTGGTCTCCAAGCAATATTAATCCCCACGATGGGCCTTCATTCTGCTCAGTGAGGTGGGTTGCGGAATTAAATAGGCACAGGTCCTTTCCGCTGGGAAAGGAAACAGCAGTCCCACTATGTCCTCACCCCTCTGTGCTTTGGCAGTTCCTCCTACAATCACCTAACTCAGAATTGCCATGGGAAGAGGGGAACAGTTATTATCACAGAAAGAACAGTGTATATGGGGTTGCAGCTTTCTTAGCCTACAGATTCCTTAGGTCTTGCATATAAACAGACAAGTCAGGTAAAAACATTCAAGTACTCTTGCTGGAAGGTAGAAGCATAATGCATTCTTAGCATTCAGAACTATAACCCACAAGAACTCAAAAACCAGTGAGAGACAAGGCAGGCTGCTCCTAAAGCAGAGGCACAACTCATCCCACCTTTTACTAGGCTGGGTCTCTCTGGGATAGACTTTGAGCACACATGTTCCTACAGAACTCCTTAGCCTGCAAGTAGGTTCAGGAAAAGACCATAGAACTTGAAGTGATAGATAAAAAAATTTGAGAGAGTTTTCTACGCTTCAGGAACTGGAAACCATTTTTTCTGACTTTTTCTTTAGCTCGCCAGATACCCTGCAGTGAGAGAACATAGCAGGAAAATGGCCTAGGCTCTCAGTCCCTTTGCTATGGCTTTTATCACAGGACAGTTGTGCATGGTGCAGTTCAAGGATGAGGTTAATAGTGAATCCCTTGATTTCCTGCAGAATCTCTCAGTACAAGGCAACAGCTTTAAATTGTCTCCACTATAACAGATGTATTAGAAATTGTTTTTCTCTCTGTTGATGTAATATGGTGCCAGTTAAGTTAACATACATGGTCTTAAGAATTCCATATAAAAACTTAGCTACTTTTGGCTTCTCCTTCCATAAGCATAACTACACAAGACTGGTTATATTGGGTCAGATCAATTGTCCATCTAGTCAAGTATACTGTTTTCCAACAGTGGCCAACGTGAGCTGCATCAGAGGGAATGAAAAGAATAGAATTTATTAAGTGATCCCCTGTAGTAAGTCCCAGTTTTTGGCAGTCATAAACTTAGAACACGCAGAACATGGAGTTGCACCCCCAACCATCTCAGCTAATAGCCATTGATAGACCTATCCTCCAGGAACTTATCTTTACTGAATGCAGATATACTTTGGCAATGAGATCCACAGGTTGACTGTGCATTGTCTAAGGCCCTTATGTTTGGTAAAACCTGCTGCCATTCATTTCACTGGGGGAGTCCTGATCCTTGAAGGGATAAATGACACTTCCTTTGTCGCTTTCTCCACACCAGCCAGGATTTTATAGACCTCTGTCATATCCCCTTTTTCTCATCTCTTTGCTAAAGTGAACAGTCCCAGTCTATTTGATCTTTCCTCATATAGAAGTTGTTCATATGTCTAGTCATTTTTGTTTTCCTTCATTATACTTCTTCCAAGTCTAATATATCTTTTTAGGGATTGGGATGCCAGCACTGCACACAATAATCAAGGTGTGAGTGTACCATGGATACTACCTAGTGGCAGTATTGATTCTTTCTGTCTTATCAATCCCTCTCCTAATGGTTCCAAACATTCTGTTCACTTTTTTGACTGCTGCTGCTGTTTTCAGTGAACTGTCCAGAATAACTCCAGGATCTCTTTCTGAGGTGGTAACAGTGAATTTAGATGCCATTGTCTAGCATGGATAGTTAGGATTATGTAGGCATGAATGGAGATGCAGTCTAAAAACTCTACTGCTCGATTTAACTGTTATTGCTGATTTTCTCAGATTTCTTTTTAAAGATGCAACTCATTATAGGAATGACTGCTTTTCAGTGTGTGTGTGTGTGTGTGTGTGTGTGTGCGCGCGCGCATGCTCCATAAAGGGATCAGTACACAGTAAGTTCACCCATTTTCGAAGCATCTGACAAAGTGGGATTTTCTCCCACAAAAGCTCATGCAAAAAATAAATCTGTTAGTCTTTAAGTGCCACACGACTCCTTGTTTCTTTTCTCACCTCTAGCAGTTAGAGAGGGCATGGCGATTTCATTTAAACCCGTGGAGACCCTCTAGGACAGAAATGAAGCTTGCGTTGAATAAGTTAAATTGCACATTCTTTGGGATGGGGACTCTGGCTAAAATTTTCAAAAGTGTGTGAGTGACTTAGGAGCCTAAGTTCCATGTCTAAAAGTGACCTAGGCTTTTAGGGTCTGCGCTTTAAAGGTATTTAAATACTAAAAATGGAAATAGGGGCCTAAACGCTTAAGAATGTGGGGAAATCAATAGGAGTTAGGTGTTTAGGCACTTCTAAAAATCCCACTAGATTCCCATCTGGATCTTTAGGAACCTAAAAATGTTTGAAAAGCTGGTGCTAGACAGCCTAAATCCCAGTGACATCAGGGCAGCCTAAGTCCTTTCTGAATATTGTATTTAGATTGTCAAGTCACTCACCTTTATTTCTCCTTCCTCTGTGTCTGGAAATAGCATAGTCACAATCTAGACAACCACAATCTAAAAAATAAATAAATACTAATCTATGAATTATAGAGTATTCCCGTTCATGGATTTCGCACTGAAAATCAGCAGAATCTCTATTTTATCAAACTGAAACTATGAGTGTGGGAAATGGTAGAATTGTTGTATAAGAGTGTCATACACAACTCCTCTGCAGTTGTTAAGAGCTGGGGGATTACTTCATCAGTTTGCACTACTTCTCTCATCAAAGCCTCCATTATCTTTGTTTTCAAGACTATCACATTGATATAAAATACATTAGTGCCGTCTTGAACAAATCTAGAAGAAATGCATTAAATAGTGCACAGGGAATACACAGTGCCTCCCCCCCCCCTCTAGTTTAGTCCCAGTTACACATTTAACTATGACTTAGGGTAAACAAGTTTTGGAAAACTGAAAATGTACTTGTGGTGAAGATTATGTTTTGTTAAAGGATGGAACTCCTTTTTTAAAGTAAACTTGAAGTTCAACCTTTTTTGTTCCTCCAGAAAATGCTGAAAGAATGGAAAAGTATCTCATAACTTTTATAGGAACAGAGTAGTGCAAAGTATTTACTTCTGATTTATATAGTGTGGGAGCAGAATCAGGCCCCTTGTAGTGACAGCAATTTATGACTACTGTATGAGAATGGAAAGTAGACCCTTGACGTTTCAGATTGTATCTTGTGAATGATATAAGAACATAAAAAAACCTCTCAGACAGCCCCTCACTTTGATGGATCTCCCTAGTTTGTGTGTGTTGATAATACCATTTCTGAAAGCAGGTAATGCTGGTATTTTTTAACTCAAGTGAAAGTCATAAATTACTCAAATATTTTGTAAGAGCTCTTCTTCATTTTGCAAAGGTCACACCCATTTTCTTGACACCCAAACCCTCACTATAAGAGTTTAAATTGTGGCATTTTAGAAGATAATCAAATTGAAAGAATTTATAGTAAATGCAGGCAAACTTTTTTCCTCCATCACCTCTTTTTTCCTTCAGTAGTGCTAGGTGGCCTCGTCTTGGTGAGAGTGAATGGGATGTAGAAGGAAGTGGACAGCCTGTACATTTCAGCAATGCTGGGGTTGATCTCAGCCCCTGTCCCTTTCTCCCTCTGTTCCCCCAAAGTCTTCTATCTTCAGCTCATCTCCACCAGATATAAGAAAAAAGTCGATTAGACCAGCTGATGACTATTCTGTTGTGTTCACAGTAAACCTTTGTATAAAATATAAATCTGTTATAGTATAACAACAATTTGTAGCAAGCAACATGAGTTATTAAACAGTTATTTCACCTGTGTACAAAGGTTCACAGTAACATCAGTAATGGAGTGGTCACCATGGTCAATGACATCAGCATATACTTTCAAACTAACCAGGTAAGCTTCAGCTGGCTGCATAGAAACTCACTAATGATTTTCCTTTACTGGGTCATGCACACTATAATCTCTCCAGACTGCACATTGATGAGAGTGAAGAAGTGAACATTTAATGTGTGCCATGCACTACCTTGGGTAAAACCACTGGGACTATTTTGAACCACAGCTCACCAATATTTCACTCTCGAGCTTTCCACAAAAACAACCCTACCTAGCAATGTTTTAGAACATGACTGTTTTTTACAGGGGTTTTACCTATAGAACCCCAGCTCACATGACCCCAGAATTGGCTCACTGATCCTGCCCTGTCCCCTCTTCAAGTGTGCCAAATTTCACAGGACTCTCAAGAAGCATGCTGACTTAAGGGAAGTTAGAAACGTCAGCCTTTACACAGAAAGTTGTGATGGCCTGAATCAACTCACTAGGAATGAAGTGGTATACAGATTTGATAAACTATTCAACTATCTACCATAAAATAATAAAATTAATGCATTTGCTTGGTATGATTTCTTTGGCATAGCTCCTGAAGATTGTAGGAAATGATTCATGCAGCCACCGCTCCCCAGGTCATCAGCAATGCTGTGAAGGCTGGACTTATGCTGGAACCCTGACTACCTATCGATAGGCAGGCTGGGGAAACTAGTATCTCCAACCTCTGTTAGCTCCAGTTGGCTAGAGTGCTGATGAGAAATGCTTCCCCCTAAGTTCTGGCTGCCAGCTCTCCTCTGATTGGCGTGTGAGGGTTCGCAATTTGAGGATGGACTGCACACTACAGAATAGGACGTGCTTCCGCTATAGGGACCTAGGAAGCCAAGAGTCTGAGCCTGGGACTGGGAGAAAGGCCAAGGGTGTTGCCTGAAGATGTGGCCTGTGATCTTGTACCGCCTTTGATCTTGTACTGCACATGAGGATCAGCAGCTCCCCAAGGGAAGGAGGTGCCTTAATCTGGGATTAAAGCACAAGTGTGGTAGGATAGTCAGGAGTCAGGACTGTATCTGTTTGATGGTAGTAGAGTTTCTTTTAGGCATTTGGGTGGTCTTGGTGTCCTGTGATACACAGGAGGTATCACAGATTATAAGATCTGGTGGTCCCTTCTGGCTTTGCGCACTATGACTCTACTTGTGTCCTACTCCCAATTATTGCTTTTGAAAGCAAGATCATTGGGCTGCTGGACATGCCAGTAAAATCCCTGCAATACATCTGTTCACTGCAGCAATTTTTTGGTGATGTCTTACCTTTCCAAAGTTTGTAAGTGTTTGGAGCAACCTAGGAGAGAGTGGCACCCCCACCCCTCCCAGACTCCAAAAAAAAAAAAAAAACAATAAGAAGGCATTCACTGACCATGTCTTAAATAGTGGAGACAGAATCACCATGTGTTTAACTGCTATCTTCACGCAGACCTAAAAAAAACCCCAAAAAACCCAGAAGGGATTAGTATGTAGAGGGAGAGGAATAATGTGAGTAAATAGGTAAAGACAGCTAAGAAGGAATGTCAATGTAAAACACATGTCTGAGTAAGTAGGAGAGCAAACCGAACATGAAAGCTAACGTGCATTTCCTGTCCCAGCTAAGAAAAAAAAAAAAGGCAAAATGAAATCAAAAGCCCCAAAGCCAATTTCAGTTTCAGTCAATATTCAGCAAGTTTGAATTAAAAATAGAACTACACACATCAGGTCAGAAGTGTCTTTGATAACTGTGTAAATAGACTTGGCCATTATGTAGCAGGAAAGAGCTCAGTGACAGACTTCAGCTCCATCTGTGTGAGGTTTACAGCAGAATAACTCTTGCTTTGTGAACTTCCCAAGGTTAATATCACATATGAATGGATGAGACAAGGGCTTCATTTGTGAGTTATGGAAAATAAATGCAAAGTAAAGCATTTGGAAAATATAAGCCCAGCTCTACATACAAAATGATGGGGTCTAAATTAGCTGTTACCACACAGGAAAAAGATCTTTCAGGTCACTGTGGGCGATTCTCTGAAAATATCTGCTCAATGTGCAGTGGCAATCAGAAAAAGCTGACAGAATGTTAGGCACCATTGGGAAAAGAATAGCTAATAAGACAGAAAATATCATGTTGCCACTATATAAATACAGGGTATGCCTACACCTTTCATACTGCATGCAGTGACATATCGAGGAGAGAAGCATGAGGGGTAAGAGGAGCCCTCCTCAGAGAAGCTACCCCCCAGCTGACATTTCTGGTGGCCACGCCACCCCAGCCCCTCCACCTCCTGTCCCCCTGACCCTTCTGTTCCTGCACTGGGTGCAACAGGGAGTCATGGGCTATGTCAACACTAGTAAATTAGTTCAGACTAAGTAAACTTAATCCGGACTAATTTGAACCATGGCTACAATAGCTAAAGCTTAGTTCGAACTAGTTAGTTTGAACAGTAAATTCGAACAATAAGTTCCCATAACATAAGAACCAAGGGGCCAAGGGGCACCCAAGGAAATTAATATCAGCAGGTTTAAAACAAGCATAAGGAAGTGCTTCTTTACACAATGTACAGCCAGCCTGTGAACTCACAGCCAACAGTATAACTGGATTCACAAAAGAATTAGATAAGTTCCTGTAGGATAGGTTATCAGTGACTATTAGGGATTCAACTCCCTTCTCTGGGCATCCCTAAGTCTCTGACAGCCAGAAGTTGTGACAGGACGAAACTCACTGGATAAATTGTTCATTCCCTCTGGAGTGCCTGGCATAAACAAGTGCCAGAAGATAGGATACTGGGCTAGGTGAACCACTGATCTGCCTAATTTGGCCATTATATTCTTCACTGTTCAGGAAGAACAAATACCTTCACACTCAGCCATGCATAGAGAAATCCTGTTATAAGGGGCCAAGGTAAACAGTTTTGGTAATTGGAGGCTAGCTATAGTGTTTCCAATTGTCTGACAATGGACTGTCTTTCAATATGTATTAAGTGCTGCTTTCCGAGAACACTCATGGGAATGATGACTGTCTGAAAGCTAGGACCATAACATGTCTCAAAGCCTAGCTAAGATTTAACTTGGTACAACTTGTACCTGAGGCGTGAATGCTATTTGACTCACTACACTTTTTGGCCCACCTCTGAGTTTGCCACCATGAATGCTTCTGTCTGTCTGTTGTTCAAGTAGCACAGCCTTATTCTTGTGTGTAGCATAGTCCTTCCACAACTCACTCATGGCTCAGCTGTCACAGCTGCTTGTATGAATTGTATATTCATCATGAGACATCTTTGTTACACTCTTCACTGTTGAAATCAAGCATAATCTGCTTGGCCCCATAAAGCCTGAGCAATGAGGAGCTACTTTGATGGATGCAGGGAAAGTGAAAAGATTAGGTCCATCCTCTCCAAACTAATGCCAAGGCACAGCACTGCCCCACTGTGGCAGATCTTTTAGCCAGTATGCAGAGATAGTGGCCACAGCCCCAGAATGCGAATGTGTGAATGACTGGATCTGTGTTCAGGTGAATTCCCATGGGTCTCCCTGGAGGTCAGGGCAATGTGCAAGCATCCTGGAGAAGCTGTTTTGCTCATGGCCTCAATGCAAAAGTCTTAACTAGTACACAGGTCCTCGAGCTGTCTGCATGTCAACTGGATTGTCTGTCATACAGTGCATGAATAAATACTTGTTAATGTTTATATAGACATATCTCATACACTCATCTGTTTCTGTACTCACACATATGTACTTGTGTATGCACACAGCACACGGGTACACTTACACACACGCACACACACACAGAGCTGCTTTATTTTCAGAAAATGAGGGGAGTAATTTTGAATGTCCATAATGCTACTGGCTGAAAAGACTGATGAGCAAATGTGTATTGTGAACTCCAGCAATCAGAGTAGCAATCCATGCATGTGGATGTCAGGAACAAGCGAAGGGTAATGCTTCATTTTCCCCTCTCAAAGAAAAAGTCAGTTTCACTGAGTTTTCAAATCTGGCACTGTGCTCAGGCTTTATCTACATCATCAAGTTTGTTTTACTGGTCTAACTGGAAAAAAATTGGATGCAAGTAGTCTTTCAAGCATTATAGAAATGGCTTTAGTTGAGCAGAAGTTGTAGCAGTTTACTATATATTCATGTTTGTTGTTCTTTAGAAATCCTTTGTTTTCCTTCAGACTTAGAGAATAATATTACTTTTTGGCTAAAGGTAATGTGGGAAGCTCAGTAACTGTAGGAGAAACCTTTTCCTTTGGGACAGAATAGATAGCACAGGGCAGACTTGGCAGCTGGGAAATAGCTTAGCCAGAAAAAAAATCTAGTCAAGACTGTTGTGTGGTTTGTTTTCCTAGTTCTATCTATCATCATCAGAATTCATAAAGAGATACAAGGGCAAGCATGAATGGTTAGGCTTTGGAATACAGTTTTCTAATAGAAGTGATTGCTTTCACCCCACTTAACAGTGAGAGACCTTCAAAGGAACAATAGAAGGGATTTTTTGAAACATTCCACAGTGTGGAGACTGGGTGATAGGGCTCTTATCCCTTTTATTCCAAATATCTGACTTCTGTCTGCAAATTTTTATACATTTTATTAAATCCTAACTTATAGTTGGAGAAATTAAGCAATAATTCATGAAGTGCAGTTAGTTGTCAATAGTTTTGTGGCGATCTACATACATTTAAAGCTGTTGTTGCCCCTCTGTTCAGATCACTAGTTTATTTTGCATAAAAAAGTAAATGTGCTTGTCAAATGTGATTTATTGTTTGCAAATTCATGCTGATTCACACCTGTCAAATGGCATGTTATTGACTATATCCTTCAGCTATCCATAAATATCGTTTTCTAATATAGATGTTAGATTTACATCCTGATGTTTCAGCCTTTATGTAGGGCCATTCTGTAAACCATTTCCCAATTCAACTTAAGTGTGAGATAGAAAAATGCTGTTTTTGAGCTTTTTCTGTCTCAGAAAATACTGAAAAATCTCTAGAGGGGCTGTTTCAGTCCAGTAACTTAACCAAGGAGGAGCAAATAGTTTTTGGATCAGTGTACGTATTTTGGTTGCTTATGCAAAAGCAATTTACAGACTTCTTGACATCTGCCCTTCACAATGGAAATAGCGAAAAGGTGTGAGGCATTCTCTAGTGAGGGCCTCTTCCTGGTCAGAAAGATTTCCTGGTGTTCCAGGATAAGCTTTCTGGTATTGGCCTGGATTCCTGATTGTTGGCTATTGCAGCTTGGGGAGGAGAGGTAGAGACAGCTGATCCTACCTTTGATGTTTGCTGCATTTTCCAAAGTGCTCACTGTTGTAAGAAATACTTACCTCGCGGTGCGTACTCATTTTATTTCTTGGTGTTTGTGCTCAAGGAATTAATTGCCACAGTACCAGACTGGCAGATAGCCACATGGTGTATCACTGGAAAATTGTGGCCCACAGGAGTATATGTTGCTTTAGTTTGGGTTTTGCCTTTAATTTCTATCTCTAGAAATGTGACTGATTCAGATACTATGGGTCTATCAACTTTCTTTTATCAGAAACAGGAAGGGTGTGTTCACACAGCAGTCTTATTTCGAAACAACAGAAGTTGTTTTGAAATAAGAAAGGCCATGTTCACACGACGCACCGTTGTTTTGAAACAACGGCACCTGTTGTTTTGAAACAACGGTGTTGTTTTGAAACAACTTAAACCCCATGTGGGGACAAAACAACGTTGTTTATGCCGTCTGAACATGTTGTTTCGAAACAACGGTGACTCGTTTCGAAATAACTGTTGTCTGAACCTGCTATTTCACTTTGAACTTTTTTCCTTAATTCGAATTAACAAACTGTTAATTCGAATTAACTTATTTCAAAATAACACCTTATTTCGATACAACTTGTATCGAAACAACTTGTATCGAAATAACCCCCTTTGTGTGAATGTAGCTGAAGATACTGCCACGTACATAAGACACAATGAAGTCTAGATATGATTTTAGCTGCAGTGAGCATTTTTTTTGTCTGGAGCTGGGAATCTAGCTGTGGGAGGTAAAGAGATCCCAATCTCATATTGTTCTTAACTAGCAAAAGTTCTCTGTAATTATTTAATTCAAAGCAGATTTTACTCACTTTTCTGCTCCCTTTACAAGCTGTGCTGATGATAGGATTTCCTGTAGGAAAGCTGTACACTGTCTTGAATTAAAGAAACAAAGTCTTTATGGCTGTGTTAAGAAAGCAGAGGATAACTGGCAGATCCTGACCATACAGTGTATGTTTGACAATGCTGCTAAGGCAGTGGGGAATTTTTTTTTTTTATGCTAAACTTGTTTTATATTACTTTTCTTGAAACAGAGATGCTCTCTGGGTAGACTACAGTAACGATTGACTGTACTGCTAGAGATGGAGTTGCAAGGACTACTTGTCAATAGATGAGGCAAGAATATACTATTTACATTAAAATGTACAGATACCAAAGCAAATATCAATGAAGCCAGCTTGACATTTATACTTTTGAAGACTGAGTCATTTAATTTCTCTCAGCAGCTATTTTATATTAACACATTCTGCTTTGAAATCTGTTTTGATTGATAAACCGTTCCCTAGCTTTGAGCTTCAGCAGCCTGGTGTAATTAATCTATGCCCTTCACCTTCATTTTCAAAAGGAAGAGTCTCAACTGGAGCTGAGTAAAGAATTTTTAAAAATTGCAAGTATTTTATATGGAAGATTTAATTAAATTTGTTAAAAAATTCATTGATATTGACTAATTATTAGGCCATCTCTATCCACCTGAGAGAACTCAAAATAAATATTTTTAAATAACTTTTTCTTCTTTGTCCTCTTCTTCTCCTCCTCCTCCTTCTTCTTCTTCTTCATGCCACTTTTTCTGGTGAGGGTTATGGCAGCAGCATGGAGAGTAGTGAGGACCACGCCTTACTTTCTTCTGCAACAGGTTCCATCTCCCCCTGAGAGATTCCCAGGCATTCCCAAGGCCTGCTGGGATATATAATCTCTCAGGCATGTCATGGGTTACCCTTGGGGCCTTTTCCCAATGGGGCATCCCTGGTAGAGTTCCAAAGGAAACCTGTTGAGGGGCAGCTTTATGAGGTGCCCAGACCACTGCAGCTGACTTCCCTCAATTTGGAGGATTAGCAGCATTTTTTTTTTACCTGAGGCACTTCTGAATAGCTGAACTCCTCACCCTATCTTGGAGAGTCAATCTAGCCACTCTGTGGAGAAACCTCATTTCTGCTGTTTGTACCATGAACTCATCCTTTTAGTCATTATCCAAAGTTTGTGACCATAGGTGAGGATGAGGATGTCAATTGACCTGAAAACTGAGCTTTGTCCAAAAACTTAGCTCCTGCTTCACTGCCATGGATTGGTATAGCTTCCACTTCACTGCTGCCACCATAGTAATCTGCCAGCCAGTCCCATGCTCCTGCTTACCATCACTTGTGAACAAGACCCCTAGATATTTAAACTCTTCCACTAAAGAAGCTGCTCCAACTTCCCCTGTTGAAAACACTCCTTTCTTCCAGGTATGAACCAGGACTTCTGATTTGGAGGTGCTGACTTTCATCACAGCCGGCTCACACTTGGCTCCAAAGTGGTCAAGTGCTCATCAGGGATCAAAGTCTGAAAAAGCAAGAAGGATGACCAGAGGCATTGCTGGCCTGGGGAGGGACCTGGGGCACAGGCCCAGGCCCCCCCGGCCTGCAGGCCTCGCCTCAGCCCACAGCCCCCACCCCCTAGCCAGGGACAGTGCCAGAAGCTGCGACTCTGCTGCAGGCAGCTAGGTCCTGCATTCCTGGCCGGGGATGGGGCCAGAAGCCACCGCAGGCGGCTGGGCCCCACATCCCCAGCCGGGGACGGGGCTGCCACCACCGCAGGCAGCTGGCCCCGGATTCTCCGCCAGTGACGCCTCTGAGGATGACGTCATCTGACAAAAGCAGAGCCCCTTCGAGAATTGTTACTTTGTTGTGGTGGAATGGCTTGTGTGTGCTGATAAACCCTGAAGCTGTGTCATCTGAAGTTTAGTGCTATTCATTCTAGGAAAAATCATTTGAGGAGAAGGTTCCAGACTAAAAATGATACTCTTATGAACCTCATGAAGGCCCAGAAATGACCACATGAACCTCATCTGGATTAAAGATATTGGAACTCGCATCTGGAACCACACCTGGGGGCAGTGTTAGATGAGTGCCTGGTAACTGGACCACCAATGTAACCTGGACTGGCTTAGCCCAAAAAGGAGACATGGACCAGTTTTGTGGGTCTACCACTGGTGAGGCAAAGGGTGAGGGTCAGGTGAGATGCCAGAAGAAACAGATCCTGATAGACTGGCCATTTGTAATGGAAACTGAATAATTTCTTTTAAAAATACTGTGAGATTCAGCCCACATGCATACTTTAGCCTGTGGTCTAACTAAATTAATTTAAATTCAATTCTTATAGTTTTGTGTGCATGGGCACACTCATGGGCACACACTCATGCCCACAAACACACACATGCACACCCCACTGTTGAACATGACTTCTCAGCTTTTATATTCTAACTAAATGTCTTCAGTTAATACAGTAAATCATCACATTGTTTAAATAGGTACATTTAAGACTTGCACAAACAGATACAGTCATTTAACACAGTTACTTCCTATTCTGAGCACAGAGAGAATTGCAGGAGCTCAGATACTGTTTTTGGGTAACTGTTGGAAAAGATGATAACTGTTCAGTTGCCCATAACTGTTGGCAAAAGATGACGACTGTTTAGTTGCCCATCACTCTGCATTGATTGTGCTGTGGTCAATTAACTTCTGCAGTTAAAAAAATAAGATTATAGGTAACAGGAAATAAGTATAAAATTATTAAATCCATTATTAGTTATTAGTGTGTGATATTTCACTAAGATATTTTACAGATATTCTGGCCAAACAGAATCACCAGTGAAGAACTTCTCATAAAAACTAGCTGCGCAAGTTTGGCCATTATAATCAAGAAAAGAAGATGGAAATGGCTAGGGGATGTGTGCAGAATGCAGACAGGAGCACCACCAAAAACGGCCCTGCATTGGACAGCTGATGGTAAAAGAAAACGTGGCTGCCCAAGAGAAACCTGGCGCAGAACAGTAGAAAAGGAAATGAAAGAGCAGGGTCTAACCTGGAACAACATCACCGAACATACAGCCAATCGACAGCAGTGGAGGTCTCTAGTAGACGCCTTATGTACCACTTAGGTACAAAGAGGATTAAGTAAAGATTTCACTAAGAATGATTGTTTAATCTTTTACAATTCCACTGTTTAACATTTACCAATTAATTAGTGGGTTTTAGGAATTGTGATTAATCTTCCATAACCTACATATGGCGATCTATTTTAAATGCAATCATGAGATAAATATGGAAGTAGAAATGCTGACTAAACACAGATTTAAAAAAATATGAGGTGAAATCCTGACCCTGATGAAGTTATTGAAAGTTTTGACTCTCATTGGTTTATGATTTGGAATTTGTGACCTATTGCCCTACATAAGCTGGGGTTTCATCTGACTTTTCCCGGGCCAGTAAAGGGTCACAATAGTCTCTCAAAAAAAATCACATCATTCCACCTTCCTCTGTCTCCTGATCAGTTTAGGCCCCACAAGAAGGGCGCCTTTTGTAAATGGCCCGTTTAACATTTTGAATTATTTCTCCAAATAGACAATTCTCAGTAGACAGAGCAACCAGAAATACGTAAGTTTTAAAACCAGATGCCAGGATAGGAATTAGAGAAGGAAAAAAGAGGTAAAGGGAAGAAAGCAACAACAAACATTGGAATAGAATGTGCAGGAAGAGGAAAGTACCAAAACTTATATGTCTTGGAGTTCTCTAGGGGTATGTCCACACAGGCTTCTTATTTCGAAAGAACAGAAGTTGTTTTGAAATAAGAAGTGGCATGTCCACACGACGCACCATTATTTTGACACAACGGGACGCGTTGTGTCAAAATAATGGTTGTTATTTCGAAACCATTAAACCTTGCATCAAATCGAAATAGCCGTTGTTTTGAAATGGTTGTTTCGAAACAACGGCATTTGGACACGTTGTTTCAAAACAACACCATTGTTTTGAAACAACTGTTTCAAAACAACATATCCAAACAGCCTTGTTTTGAAATAACCATTTCAAAACAACGGCTATTTCGAAAGCAGGCTTTCCCTTAATTCGAATTAACAAATTGTTAATTTGAATTAACTCATTTCAAAATAAGGACTTTGTTTTGAAATAACTCATTTTGAAATGGGTTATTTCAAATTAATGATGTATGTGTGGACATAGCCTAGGACCGGCCTCCTGCTCCTACATCCACTGCCCTGCTTGTGCAAAATGGTGACCAGTGACAACTATTCACTTAATTTATATGACCTTGCATCCTGAAAGTGGCTACTGGATCATCTTGATGTTTCTCAGTCAAAAGTATAACATTTCTAAAGGGATAGTTTAAAAAAAAAACAAAACAACCAAATAAACCCTGTCTTATTAAGCAAGATCTTTTCACTGCTATGTTTAAACAAATGCATTTCCTTATTTTTTGTATAAGCAGCCTGATTTATAGTTTTTGGGATCCACAGAAGAGGTCCTCTGATAGCAACATGGCATTTGAGTATGCTATAAATATATGAATGTATGACCATAAATATATGAATTCTAGATGTTTGATTCCATTACCATTTTACTTTATTTTATTTATGAAAACGTATTGACATAAAATGACATTTTTTGGCTACAAACATTTGAAAAAGGGCCCAGAGGATTGGCTTCTTGCACCAAAATGAATAAATCATGTCAAAAATACTTGGATAGAACATAGCAAAAGAATCATAAATAGGATTCTTTCTATATGTTTTTCCAGATTTCGCCACATGGCATAAATTTACACTTGCATACTGCAAATTCTAAAGTTAATTTCCTTTGTATATTTGTGAATTTTTTAAATACAAATATTTCTATTCTTGGTAAGGTTAATTGCTGTTTACATCTGATTTACATGTGTTTCACTGACAAAAGCAGACACCTCGTGTAGAAAGCATGTTTTGTTCTGCAACAGTTTTTGGCTGTAAATTATGACTTTCAAAGGAAGGAAAAAAACTGGATTACCCTTTTTTGCTTTTGATGAGGGCTAAAGAAAGCCTGAACGTTTGGGAGCTTTTAAAAAATTGTTCTGCTTGCTTTTTACATTAGGAACTATGATCTTTTCTACTCTAAAAGACTCAATTAGTCACTGAAGGAATAGTTGATTAAGACGGGAAATTGTTTTTATTTGGACAGTTTACAAAGGCAGGTTTTGGCATGAAAGAGAGCCACTTTCCATCACACATGTGAAAAGAACATATTCACACATGAATAAATAGAAAATATAACAAAAAGGAATGTGACCATGGCTGAATCAAACAGCAATACAGAATTTGTAAAAAAACATTCATTATTTTTCCCATGACTTGCCCATAC
This sequence comes from Podocnemis expansa, assembly GCA_007922195.1. Taxonomy (NCBI): domain Eukaryota; kingdom Metazoa; phylum Chordata; order Testudines; family Podocnemididae; genus Podocnemis; species Podocnemis expansa. The sequence continues at coordinate 48,355,354 of ML681964.1, forward strand.
ATAACCATAAATACTAAAATTTGATCTGTGATTATTATAGTGGCAGGTGTTTTGTTTGCTATGACCAGATAGAAATGATTTTAAACATGCAGAAAACAAAGAGTCCAATAAATCAAGGAAGGTTAGTCTGAGGAGTTCATGTTCTGTTGTCTGCTAAAGAGACAAAAAATTTTGGTTTCCGATGTACAGATGTATATCACTGTGTGTTGCAAAATTAGTTACTTTGCACATGTTTGCAAGTGAAACAGTAGTTAATTTTGCAAGACCGGCACATCTAAATACATAAACATCTCAATTTAAAGTCTTTGTTTTTGTAATACATAAAGTAAATTGACTTTGAGATTCACATGTATACTAGAAAAGAGTTTTCCTTTGTTGCATGAACTACTCCAGACTTTATTTGTATACAAAGATCAGCATACGAGAACATTTGAAGAAAAAGCCCTAAATACACGGAAAACAATTATGTACAGTATAATTGCAGGGAATCAGAAACTGACAAACAGAATTTAAAAAAGTATTCAGGCCCTTTAAAATTTATAGGAGAAGTAATGGAACAGACAATGTCAGAATAATCTAATACTGAAAGGAGTAATTGAATTATACATCTTTTTTGTACATGTCAAAATAGACAAAAGAAAGTAAGAAACCCATATGGGGAGAGTAAATATAAATATAAATTTCCATCAGTCAGTTTCATTACATATATAGTTCTCCAGCAAATTTGCCTGGTCGTGCTTATAAATACATACAACAGTTATTTTCTTTCTTACATGAGTCCTAGATGATGTACAAGAACGATGCCTTTTTTGCTTAGCATCTGAAAATAAGAGATTCCATATGTATTAGTTGGGTCTTTAGGGCCAGATATCTAGATAGGCCCTGAAAGTTAGTGTAGTAAGGAAATAAATTAATACTCACTATTTTGTTATCATTAATCTCTAACATTAATTGGATTAGTTCAATTTTCCAGTAGTACCTTTTGACAATAAATCAAATCTGGTCCCTGATACATATTGGTGCACAACACAATATACTCACATTTTAGAACAGTGCATCCCATTTTTATGTATTAGTTTATTTACTTGGATTGCACTTTCTGTGAAGATCATTTCTCTATGGTGAGTTACATGTGGTAGTGGAATTACATGTCCTGAGGTGAGGGAAGCACTCCCCCAAGCCTCCCAACTGAAGTAGGGCTATGTTCACACATAAACTTTTATTTCGAAATAAGTTATTTCGAAATGAGTTATTTTGAAATAAAGTCCTTATTTCGAAATAAGTTTATTCGGATTAAGAAAATGTTAATTCGAATTAAGGGGAAGCCTGCTTTTGAACGGCTGTTATTTTGAAATGGTTGTTTTGAAATAAGGCCGTTTGGACATGCTGTTTTGAAACAGTTGTTTCAAAACAATGGTGTTGTTTTGAAACAACATGTCCGAACACTGTTGTTTCAAAACAACAGCTATTTCAATTTCCTGCTAGGTTTAACGGTTTCAAAACAATGACCGTTATTTCAAAACAACGGGTCCCGTTGTTTCGAAATAATGGTACATCCTGTGGACATGAGAAATTTTATTTTGAAACAAAGGCTGTTTTTTCAAAATAAAACTCACGTCTGAACACAGCCTAGAAGTGTCCCATGTTCAGGACCTTGCTTCTGGTGAGTTTCCTCTTAGATGCCAGTTCCTGCTCACCTGCAACCTCCTTGGTAGCGCTCCCCTCCTTTTTGCTTCTCTACTTAATTAAGCGGCCTGTCACAAAGTCTACTTGCCCAAGATAATTGCTCTAGCTCAACCTGCTCCAGCTTCTCTGCATCCCAAAGTCTTCTTCTAACCTGCATTAACGCTGGGCTCATTTTCACATCAGTTTGCTACTTCTGCCTTTACCTTCTGCTCTGACCATCTATAATTTCATAGTGCTGCTTTACTTGACAGCACTTTCCATGGGTAAAACCCTGGCCACACTGAAGTCAATGGGAGCTTTACACACTTTGGGGATGCAATGCAGAGTAAAGAATGCAAAGTTAAAGGGCAGGGCTAGATCCAGGGATTACTGGGTGTGATGCTTCCTGGGGTGTGCCAAGGGCAGAGACACCTCATAACCACCAGCCTTTAGCTGGAGAAAGCCTTGTCTGTGCCTGGTGAAGTTCACACAAGCAATCCTTTCTAGGGCTCACAGGCCCCCTCTTCCCATTTCTCTATAGTTTAGTGGTAAGCCCAGTCCAATTCTTGAGCCCCCTGAGCATCTCCCTGGAGTGTCCACTCTGTGGCTATGTCCACACAAGGCTTTTATTTCCAAACAACAACTGTCCAAACTGTTGTTTGGAAATAAAAGTTGTCATGTCCAAATGACATTTCTTTATTTCGAAATGATGGGACCCCGTCATTTCGAAATAACGTCCATCGTTTCAGAACAATAAAACCTAGATTGTAATTGAAATAACGGTTATTTCAAAATGGTTGTTTCGAAATAACGCGGTTCGGTCATGTTATTTCAAAATAATGGTTATTTCAAAATAACACTTTTGCCCTTCGCCTTTCCACGGTGCCTTCCTTTTTCTATATACTGGGTGGGGGCATGGCCCAGGGAGGGGGCCATGTTGCCACACCTCCCATGCTGCTCGTCTCCTGAAGCAAAATAGCAAGTCCTGTGTCCGGACATACTATTTTGCTTTGAGGGTTTCCCTTATTTCGATTTAACATTTGCTTATTTCAATTTAAGTTATTTCAAAATAAGGATTTTATTTCGAAATAACTCATTTCAAAATAACTTCTTTTGAAATAAGAGTTTATGTGTGAACATAGCCTGCATCACTGGACAGTTGCAGTATTCACCGATTTGCTGCTTTCAGAGAAACAGCACACCCCAGGTTTTCAGTGCTACCTCAGTTGACTGCTCCACTGACCCCACTTACAGATGGTTGTCATGAAATCAAGTATAAGTTTATTTAACAAAACATGGAGATTCAATAGCTAGCAAGTAGAAGTATTGGAAACCAATGGTTGCCTACAAAAATAAAATCATAACACCCATTCTAGAACACTGATTTAACTAACTAGAGACTCTCATGTCTTGTTGACTAATGCTCACCCAAAGTCCTTGAAGCATCTTACAATAGGCTTGGCTGTGAACCTCCTTTCATAAGACAGATAGATGACAACTAATCTCATAGGCTATGTCTACAGTAGCAAATTAGTTTGAATATAGCTCAATGTAGATATGCTAGTTCAAACTAAATAAGTTCAAACTAGTGGTTACCTCAAACTAAGTGCATTTTTTTTAGTTCAAACTAACTTTTAGTTCAAATTAGCTGCGCCTTTTTAGTTCAAACTAAAAAGGTAGTTCAAATTCAAGAAATGTGCTTAGTTCAAACTAACCTTTGAACTACTTGGTTTGGACTAACCAAGTCCAAACTAAAAGTTTAGGTGAAGACATAGCCCTAGTATATTCCTTTGCCTCATAAGATATACAAGGCCTATCCTTTGTTTCTGTTGGTACACAGGTCATTCTGTAGCTGCTTTATTTCTTCCTGTAGAGTTTCTCTCTTGTAGATTTTGCAACCTTTCAACTGTCACTTGGCTCAGAATGCAAACAGGCCTCTATAATGAGGCAGAAAATACACAAAACACATATAACCAGCCAGGGATATACATGTCTGTTACCTCCTGTCTGAAAGGAACCTGTCAGGGACGTGTGACCACCTGGTGACCTGTCTTAACTCCAAGACCTTAAGACCGTAATTCCTAGTACAAATATGTAAACCCTTAAGTATTAGCCAGGCAGACATTTCACAGAGCTTTCCATGACCAATGGGCTACTGTCTCTTGGCAGAGATATCACATGCCATCTTTTGGTAGATTATTACACATATATCAAACCCAAGGTATCCTTGTGAAATCCTCTGACTCACCTCTTCCCCTGTCAGTTGGCAACAATTGGTCCATGGGTCACACTGGGTTGAAAGATTGTTTCAGGAAAAAGGTGGATTGTCTGGAATGAAGAGGAATGGGACAAGAAAATCTCTAGGAATGGGGGTCTTCATCAGATATATGTTTCTGGAACACTTGTCTAAGTGTTGCTATAGCACACTGATGCAGTTATTATGGTTGACAGCAGAGAGGGACTACGTTTGGTAGAAGCTGTCAAAGGAGCAGCATCTGTGGAAGGTGGGAAGGGGTTAATTGGAGAGAATGGATAAGAGTAGAGGAGACATTATGGTTGTCACTGTAAGATAGTAGTCAGCAGAGGAAGGATAGGAAATAAAACAAGAGGTTTTGGAGACTGTAAAATCCTGCTGGGGATATTCAAAGCTAGAGGCACTGTGCTACCCCTCTCAGCCACAATGAGTGGGAGCTTTGCTGAAGCCAGTCCATGACAATGCCCTGATGCACCAGCTTGTCTGGCTTATTAGCAAGCTCTTCAGTACTCTCCCAGCCCAAACCTTGCAAGGTAAGAAAAACTTCTACCTCTGATCTCCGGTCCCTGAGTTCCTCAGTGATGTCACTCTGCAATGCATTGTTCCTATCATTGTACATTAACGGAAGACGTTAGGGTCACTGCTCTTTTAAAGAGTCTGCATATTATAGTAAAACAAACCAGGAGTTCTGTGGCACTAAAAGACTAATAAATTTGTTTTTTGCACGAACTGCTTGTTGATATAATCTTTCTCTTCAAACAGAGCACTGAGTGGATTTATGCTAAAAATAAAACAAGTTTATTAACAAGGACATAGGTTGTGTGATTCCAAGTAGAGGGAATAAAGGTAGAAAGGGTCACAAACAAACAGAAGTAAAAATACACCAAACTTCCTTTTCCAGTAACAGATGACTAATTCTTAGGCAACATCCACCACCCACTGAGACTATTAAGTGATCACTTTTCCCCTCACTTGCTTTGTTTGTCTGGCATGCGAATGCGTTTTTCTTACTCTTTGTCACATCTTGGCCAATTCATGTAGAAGATACATTCAAGTCGGTAGCATCATATTTCTTTGTCTGGAAAATGCCTATTTATTAACTTAATCCAACAAATCTGGTTTAAACACATTTTAATCATAATTCTAGTTTATATAATCTGTTGTGGGTTGACGATCCATACGTGATGTAAAAATATTAATAATCAGTGAAAAATTTTCCAGTGACATATTATATGACACCTTTTAACTACAGATTATAACAATAGTGAGTTTATGTAGTCTCAGATGGTCAGACAAGCTGAGACTCACAGATATATACTGGGAAGTCCCTTATCTTCTGGCATGGAGCTGCTCTTAGGGTGTGTCCAGAAATGGTTATTTCAAAACAACAGCATTTGGACATGTTGTTTTGAAATAACACCATTGTTTTGAAACAACTGTTTCGAAGCAACATGTCCGAATGGCCTTGTTTCAAAATAACCATTTTGAAACAAGGGCTATTTCGAAAGCAGGTTTTCCCTTAATATGAATTAACAAACTGTTAATTCGAATTAACTGATTTCGAAATAAGGATTTTATTTTGAAATAACTCATTTCAAAATGGGTTATTTCGAAATAATGATGTATGTGTGCATATAGCCTTAGGGTCACAGATAGAAACTGGAACATAATCAGTGTAAGCTTTTAAGAAGTTTTGAATCTGTTGATAGTTGTTTGTTGCTTGTAGCATATTAATAATGACTGTAAATTTTTCTCTTATGATTTATGATTTAACCAGCATCATTAGATATACAGTATTACTTTTAAATCCACTCTAATTCAGGGCATTATAATTAAATTTACATAATTTACTTTTACTAAGACATTTTGTAGCTTTTATCCCCCATCTTTCAATACAAATTTGGCTATTTGTTTCAGCAGCTAATCATTCTATAATGTGTTTAATGCCTATAGTTCTGGCTGTTATGAATGTGCAATAAAAAGAAATTGAGCTGGTTTGATAATTTTGTCATCTTCCCATTCCATTTTTTTAGATTTGGACTTTAAGGTATGATGAATTGAGCTCTGCAATGAATATTTTTTAAAGTACACATACATTATGCTAGAATAGTTATTGTGATTTAAGTACAAAGATATTCTTTTTGATGCACATTTAATTATATGTTCCATATCCTAACTAAAACTTGAGGCATTTTTTTAAATGAAGATAACTATGCAATTAAATGAGCAACAAAGATATGGTCTGAAAATGGAAACAGCTGAATGTCAGAACATTCATTTGAAATTTTGTCAGTTTCTTGCATCCTGTGAAGAAATTACAGGGAGCAAACTGTCTTGTCTCCACCAAAGTTTTGACAAAGACCAATCCACAACTGTACAATGTGAAAAAAACGGCACCAGTTTTGCTAATGGCAATATACTTTGTTGTCAAGGTTTCCTAATACCTTAAGCACTTAACCGCACGTAGACTATATTAAATACTGTGTGTAGCTTGTGGCTACAAGCCAAGGGAAGCCCACATGACATTTGTTGCCCTTGTCTGCAAGTTGATAAGAGAGTCTGGATTCTCTAAACTCTTTAAGTACTAAATGTCAGACTGGAATTTGGTAACTATAGCTGAACAATGTGCATTATTTAAAAATGCATACTTAGTTCTAAGAGGTTTCCAAGCTCACTAATGTTGGGGTATTTGAACAGGCTAATAGGTTGCTTTTTGAAAAAGCTTGTTATTTTGTAGCTTTAATGATCTCCATCTTTTTCAGATATTGTTTACATTAGAATACCTTGGATAGACTCAAAAAATTAAACATACTACTCAGTAAAATGGAGCACAGTCCAAACAAGCCTCAAAGAAGCCTTAAAATATTTCAAGCATTTAGAACTTAATACAGCATTAAGTACCTTTTCGTAAAGTGCATTCTATTTAAATGCATGTCCCAGGGCTGCATAAAGACAATGTATAGACAAGCAGGGAAAATACCTGTCCCCAAGTTAACATATCCAGCCACACCCCTGTATATTTGGTATTATCTATTGATGACTCTGTATGCTGGCTAAGGCTTTAGTTGTTCCAGAATTTGCTAACATTGCCTACAAGTGTCTCTGAGGCCATATCTCCACAGGGCCACTCAGGAAAGTAAAGGCAAATCAATGAAAGGTGTGAAGTTAATGCACACAAGTAAAAGCTCATTAAAACCCATGTGGATATACTCGTTCAGAAGTAAGCTACATGAACTATGTTCACCTTATTCCTGAGTGAGAGTAGCCATATGGAGTGTAACACTTTAATTTACATGCACTGACTTCATATCTTTAGTTGATTCACCTTAACGTCACTGAGTGTCCGCATATCAGCAAGCCATGAGTCACTCTGCACATTATCCAACAGTATCAGGGCTGATCTACTCTTAAATCTTTGCTTGCCTTAGCTAACCACTCAGGACTTTGAAAAATTTCATGTCCTGTGAGATGGAGTTAGGTCAACCTCACTGTCACTGTAGGTGCAGCTAGATCAGCAGAACAGTTCTTCCACTGACCTTCCATTCCTACAGTCTCTCTAGGGAGTAGATTTATTAGGGATCGAAAAACTCTTTCTGTCACTGTATCTACATTCAAGTGGTGCAACTGTGACACTAGAGAACTTGTATAGCGATTTCCTTGCACTGACAGACTGCTAGTTGACTTCCTGCTGGAAACAAAATGTCTTTGTTCCTTGCCTTATCTGTAACCCAGAAAGCACAGACCTCTCACTGCAGACACTTTTATCCTTCAGTTTCTGTGAGATCTCACTAGTTTGGTTGCAGTCCTTTCCATAAGTTGATCCTTTGAAGCTGGGTTGGCATCAGATGGTTGTCCGGTAGGCCTCTGAATGGCATTTGGGTGGACCCCAAATTCTTTTAGCTAGAGTGTACTTAAATATAATCTAGGGTGCTCATAGTGGGTATGTCTACACTACTGGTTTAAGTCAATTTAAAGCCCCTTAAGTCAACTTAAACAAAGCCCTGGCCACACTGAGAAGGTATTAAGTCGATTTAAGCATTTGCTTAAGTTGACTTAATAACGCTCACTTGAAAAGTCGACTCAGCAGTTAAGTCGACTTTATTAAGTTGACTTAAGCCAGTGTAGCCTAGAAGTTGGCTTAAGTCGACTTAATTAGCCTCCTAGCCATCTGAAACATGGGGATCAGGGGCTGGAGAGAAGGGATGGGGCAGTGATCAGGTCTGGGGGCAAAAGAGAGACATGGCAGGGATTGGCAGCTGGAGAAAAGAGATGCGGCAGGGATCAGGGCTGGGGAGAAGAGGGAGAAATGGCAGGGATCGGGGCTAGGGGAAAAAGGGACATGGCAGGGATCAGGGCTGGGGAGAAAAGGGACACAGCAGGGATCAGGTCTCGGGGGGAAAGGGACACATTGGGGATCATGGCTAGGGGGAAAAGGAGACACAGCAGGGATTGGGGGGCTGGCGGGAAAAAGGACACGTCGGAGATCTGGACAGAGGACAGACTTCCACACTTTGCTTTGCAAACACTGATCTCATTGACTGATCTGCTTTAGCTGTGAGTTTTCCTTTGGATTGGAGCAGACACTTTTTTCCCCAGCGCCAGGATGTTTACACACAAACACACCAGAGAGCCATTATGGATCATTTTCACTTTCAGGAAACCAAGACTGGGGTCAGCGCTGCCTTTTTTCCAAAGCAATTAAGAAGGAAAACCCCATGTTTAGGGAAGCAACATTTTCTTCTAGCTGTGAACCGAGGTTTACACTAAGGATCTGTCAGAGCAGGGTTCAGTGCAATGGGAAGTCCATTTTATTTGGGGCATTCTTCGAGTGTCTCACTGTGGCTGAACCCCTGGGTGTTGGCTGTCAGGCAGCAGAGGGTCCCTATCATGGGTTTTTCCACAGGCAAAATCCACAGCTGAGCTGTTCTCCTCCAAGAGAGGGTATTCAAGTGATTTCCCCTAGTAGCCCCATCAAAGGCTCTGTAGCTGTTAAACTGCGGAATTTTGCCCCTCTTTTCTCATGCTAATCACACCCATTGAGCCTCTCTCTTGAGGCTAAAAAAAAGCAAGGAGCCTTGCAGCACTTGAGATAAATCGGTGGGTTACTTACCAGTAACTGTCCTTCTTCGAGATGGGCTGCTTGGATTCGTTCAGTAATAGGTGTGTCCATGCCACAGTGCACAATTGGTCAGAAACCGTTTGCCCTAGTCTGTCAGGAAGCGGCTAGTGGCCACCACCCCCTCGCCACCCCGTGACTATACATGTGGACGCTGCCTGGCCGCTCTTCAGTCCCTAAAAGTCACCAGCTCCGAGTTGTGGGTTGAGGGAGGGTTGTGAATGAATCCAAGCGCCTATCTAGAAGGACAGTTACTGGAAAGTAATCCACTGCTCTTCTCCGAGTGCTGCTTGGATACATTCAGTAATAGGTGACTCCTAGCCGTGCTGATGTATGGTGGGTGGAGTCTGTGCTTTTCCACCTTCAGCACTGCTACTCCCACAAGGGCCAATGACCCAGGTAACGGAGGTCCGCAAGGAATACCTAAAGAATCAGCATAAGGATGGTGACCCAGGTAAGGAAAACCCACGAGGAGAGTGGACTGACCTAAGGAGGAGGATGAGACCTACGACACTCAAGTGCTCCCCGACCCACAGCCATGAGGAGCAGTGACATCCTAATGTCACCTATTATAAGGCATCAGGACGAAGCCACAATTACCAAATTGTGAATGGGGAGGTGTCCTCAAACACAAACCTGGGCAGACAGCGGCACGCATCTGCCAAAGCGAATGAGCCGGAGACATTCTCTGGCCTTAAGTCTATAATAAGTATGTTAGCTGGTGATGGGGAATTAGTGTAATCCCAGAGAAAGCTCGGTCTGCTACTGGCGAATACCTGAAGCCAGAAGAAGCAAGAGGGAAAAGAAGGGAGAGAGGAAATCAGACCTTTGCTTGTCTGCCAAGGCAAATTGCAAGGAGGCATTGAACAGTGGGTGACCACCTATTAAGATGCGACACCTAGGCAGCAGACCTAGATCATCATATGAGGCCAAGGGTACCCTCTTAGACACACATGATTAGGTGTAGTTTGCCCCAGGTGCTGAGGCAAGGAACTCAGGACCATGAAATTAAGGCACCACTGTGTAAGACAGGGTCTAGAACATGGGGCCTCATGCAGCCCCCAAACCATTTCCTGTGGTCTAGAATGACATGATTGTTACCATTATTGCAACATCATTATATGCCAAAGGCTCAATGGTGTGGCCCCCAGGCCAATGCACCAGCCCTGGTGGTGAGCCAAATCTGGGACCCCTGGTTTGAGAGGCTGAATCTCCACCCCAGTGAGGGAGGCGAAAGAAGCCCTTGAGGGTCCAGGTACAAGGTGCAAGGGGAGCTTAGCCCCATTAGTTGAAGATGGAGCAAGGGCATGTCACCGTGGTATGGAGTACCCTCATCCCCCCTCTTCACTTTTCCTTTTTTTGGGGGGACGCAGCCAGTAGAGAGGGAAGTAGGAAGGGAGACCATTAGCAAAGGTCATGACCCCTGACACGGGCAGCACACATGAGCTGACATGGTGTGTGACTGGGGCGGCTGTGTCATGATGGTGAATCTCTAGCCCTATGAAAACACTTTTGAAAGGTGATAGAATATCGGTTACCCCCTCCAGTATGTATCTGGAGAGGAAAAGGCAGCAGCCAGGGTTACCGCAGCACCATGAGCACCTTAAGGATGAGAGGGCCATTAAACGACACCATGAAAGATGAGGAAGCCCCTGGAAAAGGGAAAAATGCCACTTGTAAGGTTATTGCCTTACAAAATGCCACTCAAAATGGTGAATGTGCAGGGTGGGTTGGTGTTAGACCAGGGGACCACCCCCCCTTGGCCACAAAATGGCTTCTGAGTAAGACAGGAACAGGACCCACCTGGAATTAGACAGGGCTTCATCCCCCATCAAGAAAAGGGGGTTGCTTAAAGGACTACCCGATCCCATGTATTAGGAATCTGATGATCCCCCCCTGCGTCGCTGAATCTGCTTTGGCAGTGAACGGGGCAGGCTAGCTCGTAGATGCATTCCTCACCTATAGAAAAACCTCTGAAGGCCCCTGGGTGACTTGCTTAAATTCCCCAGTGTCCTTCTGGGGACTAGGAAGAAGGAATCAGAGCCGTGAGAGCTCCAGGTTATCCCAGTCTGCTCTAGTAATATATAACCTGTGCCCCACCCAACAGTTCGGGTTTGTGTAATTGGCCAAGTGGGGAGAGTTCATTCCCCAAAGGGGTTAAGAATCTTTCTTCCAAGTGGGGAGAAAGAGGAAGGAGGAAAGTCAAGGAGCAAACTCTACGGCGGAGAGGAGTGCTCAAAGTGTGCGAGTCCCAGGGATTGGGGCATCCTAATGAGAGAGGGAGAGTTATAACTATGCAGAGGGTTGGAAACCCATGAGGCTTCCAATCAGAAGATCCAAGGCATGCACACTTAGGACATTACCCATGAAACGGATATAAACTACTGGCTTGCTGGTCTCTCAGTCGGCATCCTGAGGCCAGACATGGCTGCATTGATGGGACCTAATGTGCCCGAGGTGTTAGCAGGGAAAATTTTGGATTTTACAAGGGCCAGGTTCCCTGCTTGATAGGCCCTCCCCACCGTCAGGCATCTGTCAACCTGGAGGTTCCGCCCCTGGGTGCAAGCATTAGTCCGAGACGAGGATCTGTGCCTTAAAACATTTTAATGAGAGCAACCATGAGATAAGAACAAATATATAACCAAATAAACCTTATTCTACCTAAGCTATCCACTCCCATGCCATTAAAACTCCAGTCCATTAAATCTCCATTTGGGTGTTCACGGTGTAAAAAGGGAGTCTCAAATCTCCTCAAACGATGATTCTAAATCCAAATGGGTTCTTTGGCCTCATCTGTCTCCTCCTGCCACCAAGGTCCGTTCGAGGCAGTCCTCTTGCTGCTCCAGGCAACTGCCGGTTCCTCAAGAACAATCACAGGCAGTTTGTGTGAGCACCTGCCACTCTGCTCCAGCAGCCACGATTTCTCCAGTCACTCTGGGTCTGTGGCTGAGGCCGTTCCCTTCAAGCAAAAGGGAGGGGGCAGAGGCGAGCTCCAAACGCAGGCACGAACACAAATCCGAACTTCACACGCACCGCCTAGTGACTCCCGGATCTGACCAACCAACCCCAAAGAAAGCGCGCAGGTGCTTAAAAAGCCTTTACCTCAGGTATTTTGACCAATCCCTGAGCCTGATTTTCGCGCCACCAGCTCCTGTGTTCCTTCTCTGGAACCTTCTGGCAGTTTCCCCTCAGCTCACTTTGAGTGACAGCCCCTGTTCCAAGTCTCTGGAACTTTCGGACGGTTTCCCCCTGCCTGCCATGATTGACCGCTCATGTTCCAGGGGTTGCTGGGCAGATTACTGCACCCTGGCAACCGGTCTAGCAGGCTGGGTTTTATGCTCCTATCCACTGCGGTCAAAAGGGAGCTTACAGGAAGGCCTCATTTAAAACCCATTCCAATACATTTCAAATATATTTCAAATATAACATGCATTGTGATTATATTAAGCATTCAAATACACAAATAACAAACACTGTAACATTCTTATCCTTATTCCCTATTACACAAAGCATCCAATAAAATTTAGGATGCACAGAGGTGGGTGACTTAGATTTGTCCGGGAAGGAGAAGGAAAGGGGAGGGTACTGGACCCACCCCAACAATAGGTCAATCAGTAGGAGTTGAGTTGTTTCCCTTGCCGGCTAATTTTACTTATTCGGAACAAGAGGCGACCGCCCCAGGCCTGAACAAAATGGGTGCCTGGTGCCTAGGATTTGCGAGCCACATGGGAAGAAAAAAGGGCATCCCAGACAAGAGAGGAGCAACCTTCAAAGGGCAGCGCGAAGGGAATCACCCTGAGAAAAAAAGCTCATATGACCTTGAAAGGAAAGCACCTTCCCAGGAAAGGGAAAGAAGCTTATAAACCAGTGGGAGATGACTCCCACATGGTCATTTGTGGGGTGGAGGGAGTCTGGGCTTACAGCCATCGTGGATATAAGCTGACCACATGTTCTCTTACGGGGTAGGAGACAGACACAGAGAGAGAGAGAGAGAGAGAGAGAGTGAATGGGAGGGCAAGGAAATGGTTCCTCCAGCCCTAATCCTCAGAGGACTTGATTGTGGAGAAGCAGAGGGGGAGGGGGTGGCGCCTGCCGATAGGGATCCTACGGATCACAATAGAACCACTGGGAGGGAGGAAGGCAGTACCCTACATTGAATTCTTATGTCAGGGTGACCACCTCCCTGCACAGGGCATGTACTTTCCTCCTCGTATTTTAAACATATTTAAATGCCATCCCCAAAAACAGGGAGTAGCTGGCAACTGTGCTAGATGATAGGGCCAGAGGCCCAACCACTAAGAGGAAAATAAGTTTGAAATGTCAAAACGCCTGGCAGAGCAGCTTTTGGAAGGTGTAGGGAAGACTTTGGGTGGCCCTTATGGACTGGGGGTCGGACAAGAGGCCACAAAGGCAGCAGGCCCAAGTACTTTATCTCCCCCCAGGGCCCCGAGCACTAAGAAGCATGGCATCTGTCTGGGCTGCAAAGAGAGAATGACCTTTGAAGGGCAAGTTCAGTATAACCTGGTGAGCGGTGGGGGGCACCCTAGCCTCTCTGAGCCAGGCCACCCGTCAAAGGGTCACGGCTGAGGCCATGGTCTGGGAAGCCGCATCTATGGAGTCCCAAGCAGATAACAAGAGGTCTTGGGATGCTATCTTGCCCTCCTCTAGGAAGGCATCATAGGGTGTGTTCACACAGCAGTCTTATTTCGAAACAACAGAGGTTGTTTTGAAATAAGAAACGCCATGTTCACACGACGTACCTTTGTTTCGAAACAACTCAAACCCCATTTGGTTACGAAACAACGTTGTTTCGAAAGGAGTTGTTTCGAAACAACCCCATTGGAACATGTTGTTTCGAAACAACAGTTGTTTCGAAACAACCGTCTGATCTTCCTCCCAGGATGCTCAGCACCCCGGGGAACAGGAAGTTCCTGCCTGGGCGTGCCTGGCTGGCAACATGGCCACCGACATGGTCCAGTGAGGTGGCCATGTTGCCACACCTCCCATGGTGCCCTGCCCCTGAATTGAAATAGCAAGCCCACAGTGTGAACATGCTATTTCGATTCCCGCTTTTTTCTTTATTTTGAACTAACTTTTTGTTATTTTGAAATAAGTTATTTCGAAATAAGGTGTTATTTCAAACAACTTGTATTGAAATAACCCCCTGTGTGTGAACATAGCCATAGTCTTCCCTATTCTTCTGCAGGAGTTGGTGTCTAAATTTATTCATGGACTTTCACACGTCCATCATATATCTGGTTACCAGGGCCTGGTTATTGGCTACCTGTAGCTGCAAGGTGGAGGAAGAATAAACCTTCTGCCTGAGGAGATCTAATTCCCTTGCATTCATGGATGCCAGGAAGGGGTCATGGGAGACCTGTCTTGGGCCTAGTGCTGCTTCCACCACCCCTTGAGATGGTGCCAGGTGGTGGGTAAGGAAGGAAAACTCCATCTCTGGGACCAGATATTTAAGGCCCACTGTTTCAGATACCGAGAGAATGGACTCGGGGACTTGCCAACGTGACATGGCAAGGTCCCATATACTGGGGTGAAGAGGAACTGTAACAAGTGAAGCAGAAGTGAATACCGGCCCAAATAAAATGTCAGTGGGCCCCATATGGGATTGAACCTCCAATCCCACATGAGCAGAGACCTGGCGAAGGAGATTGAAGAGAGCCGTCAGAGCCCCAGTGTAGGAATGGAGCATAGGATTTAAGGCTCTGTCCAGTGCCGGGGGAACTGGTGCTGAGCTGAGGAAAGAGGTACCATGGGACCCATCGGGGTCTCTTGGGGAGACCATTCATGGGGCCAGTACCTATACGGGGATGGTGCCGAAGGCCATCGGCGTGGCCTTTTAATCCCCCTTGAGGCACCAGACCAGGAGACCTTTCAGGACTGCAACCGTGGTACCGGCAAAGGCAGGGTAATGCAGTGCCAGGGAGAGGACTCCACAGTACCAGGGCGCTTTTTCATGGGAGGTTCCAGTGATGGGCAACTCGACACTGAGATCAGAGTCGGTGTCCAGTGCTGCTTCCAGGGCAACCAGGCTCCCAAAGGAGGGTCGGTTTACCCTTCCTCTTGGGGGGTACAGGGGTGGGAGGCATTGGCATGAGGAGTGACCTCGCTGCCTCTGGTGTGGCAGGGACTGGCACCGACTCCTGCTGGTCCTGCAGTGAACCCCCTGTGGGGGACTGAGATCAGCGCTGGTGCTTTGGTACTGACACCAGTACTGAGTTGGTCTTCTTATGCTCTTTGGGAGAGCGGAGCCAGGAGGGCAACAGTGCCGAACTAGCACGTGGTGCTGAAGGATGCCCCAAAGCCTTGGGGTCAGCTGCTGCTCTTGCCCTAAGGCCAAAGCACGGCGCCTTTGCTCCCTCTCTTTAGTTGTCTGAGGTTTAAAGGACTGACAGATGGAGCATGCAGTGACTAAGTGGGCTTCGCCCAGGCACCGGAGGTACGTCTCATGGGGGTCGTCCTGCGGGGAGGCCTTGCCACAGGCCGCACAAGGTTTAAAGGCCAGCATGGCAGGTGGCGAGGAGGAGCAAAGTTTTGCTCTGAGGCTGGATGCTTAGTAGGAGAAGCGCTCTTCTGTGGAACGACGTCCATGAAAAGACGTTCCTAGTCAAGCTGCAGGCTCATAAATGGCAGAGGCAGGCTGCTTGTGAAGTCGCAAGGAGTGGGCTGTTCCGAGAAGTGTTGCTGAGGGTGGAACAAATGGAACTGAGGATGGGTCGGGCGGTGGCCAAATATATAGCCATGGGCTGGCGTGGCATGGTGGTGGCCGCCAGCCCCTTCCTGACAGGCTAGGGGAAAAGGTTTCCAACCAATCGTGCACTGTGGCATGGACACACCTATTACTGAATGTATCCGAGCAGTGCTCGAAGAACTCCCTTTTTGCAGCCTGCATGATATTCTTGTAAAACAAGCAAGGAGTCCCACTGCACTTAAAGACTAACAAATTTATTTACTGCATTGGCTTTTGTGGGAGAAAATCCTACTTCATCAGATGCTTTGAATATGGGGAAACTTACAGAATGGGAGGAAAATAAATGCAGAGGAGTGTAAGACATAGGATCAGGTCACACTGTAACAGCAAATTAGAGCAGTTGTTAAGATTCAAACACTGGGAAACAGTACATAGAAAGAAAGTAAGTTGCTATTTCTTTTATCTTAGATTATGTGAAAGAAGGATTAAATAGTGACTATGGATTTTTTTCCCATTACAACAGGTGATTTGACTTCACTTTGCTCTATGTGCTCTTTCCCAGTGTTTGAGTCTTAACAACTGCTGCACCCTGCCCCACACTGGCAGTTGCCCTGCAGTAACTGGTCCAGAGCAGGAGGAGTCTGGGCAATGCTGGGAGTGGGTAGAGTTTTGTGCTGTCACATTGCTGGGCATCTCAGGCTCCCTGACCTCCCTGGGCTCCCTGTTACCACACACAGTATAGAGGGTGGTGTGGTCTCTCACTTCCTGTAGTAAAGGAGTGGCCAAGAGAGCAAGGTACTTATGCTGTGGTGCACTGTGGGCCAGGTACTCACACTGCACTACTCCTAGGGCAACTTAGCAGCTGCCAGTATTGATGTGGGCAGTCTCCTGGCATTTTAAGTGTGGATGCTCTAAGCCGAATTAATAAAGTATACTTTAAGCTGGCTTAAAGTAGACTTTATTAAACTGGCTTAATAAAGTCTGCTAGTGTAGACATAACCAGTTTGTGCCAGTTGAAAAATTTGTCCAAACTGTTTTTCGATGGAAAATTGGGCTTTCAACAAAATGATTAGGGGGAGTGTGTGAAAAATGCCTACTTTCTGAAGAAAAATGTCAACTTTCCTTTTTCTGTGCTAGAACTGACTGGTCTTGGACTGGAGAAAGACTTTTATTGAACTGCTTGCTACAGCTTTTAACTATGGTAGTTACTATCCTGAGACAGATCAACCTTCTTTGCTCTGGAGCCTTTATTGCTCAACAAGTTACAGCTTAAATTCTCTCTTTATATGTACTCAGCTAACAGGCAATGTCAAACAACCAGCCCAGAGCCTAATGCCCCATTATAGTAATTCCATTTGAGTTCACAGTACATGGTTAATCATGTGTGCAAAACTGCACACAATGGGTATGTCTATACTGACAATGGCAAAGTCACCATCATCAGTGTGCTCTTCCAGGTTCGATTGAGTGGTCTGTCAAGACACGCTCAGTCGCTCTGGAGTTCAGATAAATAACTCCATCCCCAGAAGTAGCGTAGCGCTCAGGTGATCAGATGGCTTTTCCGTTCACCTTCTTGCAATGTGTAGGGGGAGATAAGTGGAAGTTAATAAGCTGACAGTAGACATGCATGGTATTTTGTGTATCTGCTGTTGACTGCCACCAAAAAGGGTAGCAAGTGTAGACTAGAGCAAAATGTACTCTGCAGAGTTTGCATGTTATACCATATCAGTTAATGAGACCAGAGTTCTTAATACCATGTTGCCTAAACTCTGATCAACATGTTGACTTTGTCATATGTAATAGTCCCTGGTACCAGAGCTAAGAAAAGAGAGGTTTTAAAAAGATGGCATCGCACAAGTAAACCAAGAGTTCAGTTCAAACCCCCAAGTTTTTCATGCTTTAGACACAAGGCCATAAATTAGCTCATGTTCTTTATATCTGTGCCCAAGTTCACTTAAATAGTATGCAGACCCCAGCAATGCAGCTGGAGTGAGTTTAGAGTTTACATAGTAACTCCAGACCAAGAAAGTTTCATGTGGTTCCAAACAGCAACTGTATTAATATCACCTTAAAGGTATAATATAGATCTTTCAGTTCCTTTGAAGGAAGAGTCTTAAACAGTACTTGGGCTCATGATCAGACCACCAACCACCCGTTAATTTCTGCCCCAAGCAGAATTTGAAACAATGTATCCCACAGGAAACCACCTCTGATTCAGCTCTGATTCAGAGCCTGTTTCACAGCATCAGCCATTGTGTCTTAAATAGGTATTTCCAGAGATGAGAGAAAAATCATAAAGTAATGTGGAAATCCAAATATCCTTAAGTCACTAATCTTGAGAATGCTACAGCCCTGGACATCATTATAGTCTTACTTTCTTTGGGGCTGTAATTTCAGAAACATTACTTGCCTCACTGTTTATTTCCTTGCTCTCAGGCCTGGCGTGTAGAACATATATATCTATAGTTTTCAACCTTTTGTAGTTTGTGGATCCCTATCAAATTTCACATGGAGATGTGGATCCCTTTGGAATCTTAGTTTGCAGATTCCCCAGGGGTTCACACACCACAGTTTGAAAACCACTGGTAAACACCATTAAGGCATAAAAATCTCTCATACTTCTCTCTAGTGGTCTGGTTCTAGCAGAATGCAAAATTATAGACTCCATCTTTGAATCTACAAGTCTGATTGAATGACCCCATATTCAGGTGCATTCCTCCCACCTGCAGTAGTAAAAAAAAAAAAATTATAGTAAGGCTTTGATCCTTTAAAACAAGCCAACAAAATTAGCAAATTCTAGTAGTAGTAAAACAAGGTTTTTCATATCAGGTTTCTCACTCCCTCTTTCTATGACAGGTTCAGTCTCCAGTAAAATAATTAAGATGTTGGATTTTTAAAATGTCTTAAAAGGGAAATGTAAATGTCACAAGAATGGTGCTCGCTGCAGAATATACTTTATACACTCCTTACATAAAGGGCTGTCCTTAGAGTAGGGCGAGAGGGGCAGCCGCCCAGGGCCCTGTACTTTGGGGGGCCCCGCAGGGCTGCACCGCTCCCCCCCCCATGCCAGGGACTGGGCGAGCTGGCCAAAAGTGGCAGCCCGGTTCACAGGGCTGGGTCTACTGTGAGGACAGAGGAGTGGGGTGAAAGTTGCTTAACGCAGTAGATCAGGGTTGCAAGAAAGGTGAATCATCAGGACTAACAATGAGGTGCTAATTGTTGTTCAAACAACCTCTATGCCTTCTCTCTGAGTCAGTATCTCTTTGGGCTTCTCTCATTCATATGAAAAAGACTGAGGTCACTGGCAAGCAACCTTTGTGTTTTTTTTATCAATAGACCCAGTGAAGAAAAGAAAAAATTGTGACCACCAATTTTATTCTACCATTTCTGAGATATGGGGATTGCAGTTATTTTTTAAAATTAGGACTTGCCTCTTTTTTCTGTGGGTTAAGAATTCCCTTCCTTGAAACAAAAGTTATGACTTGAAGATTTTAATAAAAACTACAGATTTTTTGACTGATAATTAAAAAGAGAAGAGAAAAGCAAACTGTTCTAGTAGGAGCCTGTGTTACAAAGTATGGTATCTTTCCTACAATTAGAAAGCCTAAGTAACAATAAAATCCACCTCAGTGATGGATCTGCTGGAAGGAGACATTATAATAAGGTCCTAATCCGAAGAGGGGAGTGGGTAGCCCCCTGCCGGGGGTCACCAAACCAAGCAGAGAGGGCTAGCACCCCTCCAATTGCAATATTGTGGACAATTGTGTGTTCATGGAAACTCATGCAGACTCGGGGAGCGGATGAAGTGCAGAGGTGAAAGTGGAACCCAGGGGCTACTTCAATTCCTGGGATTTGGCAGTGGAGAAGGGAGCAGGACCTGGAGAGACTTGGACAGGCTTGGCAGCAGACAGGATCTTCCAGGACCTTTCTTTCCAACCTGGCATTGGCTCTCTTCTCCTTCCTCTGTCTCAGTACTTCTATCTCATTTCTCCACCTAGTCCCTCCCACCCTCTGCCATTTCCAAGGAGCTCCCATCCACACACTCCAGGCTACAACATGCAGTTTTAGAGACTTGACATGCATCTTGATTTGAGACAGGAATATGGTATGTGGGATCATCCTCTGCATGTTCCACGTAGGTGATCTCAGATTAGATGTGTAGATTTCAGAGATGCAATAGAAGCCTCAAGAGAAAGGATGAAAGCCATGAAGGATTGCCACCCCCCACCCCCGTGCAGCCATGGTCACTGTTCAATTTTCTGGTAGCAACCGCTTTTTTTCAGTGGAGGCTCACTGCATGGTAGAGGGGTCTGGAGCTCAGTCCTGAGGAAAAAAGGTTGACAACTACTGGCTTAAGTGCTGCTGAGAAAGCAGACCCTGCACTCCTGTTCCATTGCTTTTGGCCAGCTTGCCCGGTCCCTGGCATGGGACAGCTGGCGCAAGTGCCCAGGGAGGAGGGGGGAGTGGGGGCCCAGCAGAGGGTGATTCACCCAGGGCCCCGCACCCACCTAGGGATGGCCCTGCTTACATAGGATACACCGCAGCCCATGAACATGGTTCCACCATGTGACACCCATTTTATCCTGCGCAACAAGGGTTAGGAACTGCTCTTGGTTCACTCAGCAACATCCCCATACACAATGACTGAATGTGGTGGAGTCTGATAACATTAGGATGCCCTTTTCCTGGAGACGACACAGACTAATCCAAGGAAATGAATACGGGTGGAGTGCCAGGACTTTTTTAGTCTGTCAGTGGCAACTGAGTCTAATAATTCAAAACTGGACTCTGATTCCTATACACATGTTTAGTATTACCTTACGTGATTGATTATGTCCATTCAATAAAATATGGAGGAATAAACATAGCAAAATTTGGTATTCAGTAGACAAAGGGACTAGGGATCAAAATACATAGTTCCCATTCACAAACAGAGGGGGACAATGTCTAACTTAGGATATTAATAATGTACACATACCATAAAATGCAGTGTTATCTACTTTACTTGTGCTAAGCACAGCTCATCACCTTTCTGAGGCCATCTCACTGCCCTTTGGTAACTTTTCTCCTCTAAAAGCTTTCACATACAGGGAACTAGTTGCCTGCTGAGAGAGAGAGAGAGATTATTATTTATTGTTACTGTTCTTTAATTGTGAGTTTATGCACCAAAATCTAGTCCATGAGACTCATAGGCCAGAATCTTCTGCTCAAGTGTCTGGAGGTCTGGACCAATCATATTTACCATTTTCAACCAGACTTATTTCTCCTACCTCATTCTCACCTTTTTTTACTTTTTCCCTCTACGTTGCTAATGTAGGTATTTAACCATCGATGTTTGAAATATAGAATCATATAACCATAGGGTTGGAAGGGACCTCATGAGGTCATCTAGTCCAACCCCCTGCCAAAAAAGCAGGACCACTCCCACCAAATTATTCCAGCTAGAGTTTTGTCCAGCCGGGCCTTAAACATCTCCAAAGACGGAGATTTCACAACTTCCCTAGGTAGCCCATTCCAATGCTTTACACCCTCCTAGTAAGAAAGTTTCTCCTAATATCCAGCCTTGACTTCCCCAGCTGCAACTTGAAACCATTGCTCCTTGTTCTATCCTCTGTTACTACTGAGAACAGCTGAGCTCTAGCCTCTTTGGAGCATCCCTTCAGGTAGTTGAAGGTTGCTATCAAATCCCCCCCTCTGTCTTCTCTTCTGCCGGCTAAATAAACCTAGTTCCTTCAGTCTTTTTTCATAGGGCTTGTGCTCCAGCCCTTTCATCATTTTTGTTGCCCTCTGCTGGACTTTTTCTAATTTGTCCACGTCCTTTTGTAGTGGGGAGCCCAAAACTGGACACAGTATTCCAGATGCGGCCTCACCAGTGGAGAATAGAGGGGAATGATCACATACCTCGATCTGCTGGCATTGCTTCTTCTGATGCAGCCCAGTATGCTATTGGCCTTTTTGAGAGTAAGAGCACACTGCTGACTCATATTCAGCTTCCCACCCACCAGGACCCCCAGGTCTTTTTCTACAGTGCTGCTACTTAGCTGATCACTCCCCAGCCTGTAGCAGTACATGGGGTTTTTCTGTCCCAAGTGCAGGACTTTGCACTTATCCTTGTTGAACCTCATGAGGTTTCTATTGGCCCACTGTTCCAATTTGTCAAGGTCTTCCTGAATCTTCTCCTTGCCCTCCAGTGTGTCTGTTGTTCCCCCCAGCTTGGTGTCATCCGCAAACTTACTAAGTGTGCAATCTATCCCATAATCCAGATCATTAATGAAGATTTTGAACAGAACTGGCCCCAGGACCGACCCCTGGTGCACACCACTTGTTACCAGTTGCCAACTTGACATGGAGCCATTGATTTCTAAATG
The DNA here is from genome assembly GCA_007922195.1 of Podocnemis expansa. Classification (NCBI taxonomy): domain Eukaryota; kingdom Metazoa; phylum Chordata; order Testudines; family Podocnemididae; genus Podocnemis; species Podocnemis expansa. The sequence continues at coordinate 48,377,463 of ML681964.1, forward strand.
CTGAAACCATTGATCTAGCCAGTTTTCTATCCACCTTACAGTCCATGCATCCAACCCATACTTCCTTAATTTGCCAGTGAGAATGCAGTGGGAAACTGTATCAAAAGCCTTGCTAAAGTCAAGGTATATCACATCAATGGCTCTTCCCACATCCACAAATCCAGTCATCTCATCACAGACCCTGCAAATAGTGTAGTGGCTAGCATGTCTGCTTAACATGTAGAAAGTCCTGGGTTCAATTCCCAGGGAGTTAGACTCTATGAGGTCCCTTCTAGCCTGATTGATTGATAGATAGAAGGTGATGAGGTTGGTCAGACATGATTTACCCTTGGTGAATCCATGCTGCCTGTTCCTGATCACTCTATTTTCCTCTAAGTGTTTCAGGATGCATTCTTTGAGAATCTGCTCCATGATTTTTCCAGGGATTGAGGTGAGGCTGACAGGTCTGTAATTCCCTAGATCCTCCTTTTTGTCTTTCTTGAAGATAGGCACTATATTTGCTTTTTTCCAGTCCTCCAGCACCTTCCCCATTCACCACAAGTTTTCAAAGATAATAGCCAGCAGTACTGCTACCTCATCAACCAACTCCTTCAGCACCCTCGGATGCAGGTTGTCCAGCCCCACGGACTTATGCACATCCAGCTTCTTTAGGTAGTCCCTAACCACTAAATAACTCTAGGGACAATAACACTATAATATTAGCTTCAACTAGAATAAAAAGTCTCTAATGTAGCATTTAAAAATTGGAGTCTGAGTGAAAGTAATAATCTAGAATCCCAATAGCTTATATTAGGGAAAATTCACTTTATACAATGGATACAGTTTGTGAACTGAATACTCAAAGATAGGTATCTGTGTTACACCTGCAAAAATTGTGTATTGGTACAAATGGACATCAGTGTATGCAAAATGCATGTGTAGGAATATACTAAGCCAATTTGGCAGGAGTAATGTAAATGTCAGAGTCTCTCTCCAAATTCTTTTTTCACAAAATGAGTCTTTCTTTCATCCTACCTACCAGAATGTCTGCCTTTGCTTGTAAAACTATACTAGGCAAATAATTATACATTGATTTAGCATAGTAGAAGACAACTAACATTATTAAAAAGAACTGTTAGAAGAAAAGAGGTAATTCAAAGTTTAGATTGCTACACCAGCCTTAACTGTCTCTTACAGTACCCTGGCCCTTACCTATTGCACATATGACTTATAACACTCTGGTCTTTCACTGTGTGATGATATCACCAGCGCTTACCTTTCCCTTGTATTACACGGGAGTCACAGGCTATGGATGGACTGTTAAGCTACTCAGGCTCCGACTGAAGCTGCTATGTGAGTCTTCTTCTCAGCCTGCTGGATGAGGGGCTCAGAAAGAACCAGGGTGTGGGAGGACTTCAACTGTATTATAGAATCTGCAGAGTTTATAAACTGCCAGGGAATGTATAATAATGGTGGCCTGGTAATAACTAAGCAGCTATGTAAAACAAGAAAGAAGAAAACAAGACCTATGCTTTGAGTCATTTGGTGATTAATGTGTCAAACAATTATAATATCTTTATTACAAATTCATTATGGGTGCGTCTACACTGGCAAGGTGGTTTGAATTAAGGAGCCTTAATTTGAACTAACTTAGTCGCCATCCACTATAGACTTTCACTAGTTCAAATTAAGGAACTCCTTAACTGGAGCTAATGAAAGTTTAGTTCAAATTAGTAACACCTGCACTTAGTTTGAACTAAGCGCTTAGTTTGATTCTTAGTTCGAACTAAGGGCAGTGTAGACCAGGATTAAAGCTTAATTCAAATTAAATAAATTTGAATTACGGCAGTTAGTTCGAATTAACAAAGTGCACTAATTTGACTTAATGTTTAAATTGAATTAATGCACGTTGTTAATTCAACTTACTAAGGTTGGGTTTAGTTCTAATTAAGGTCAAACTTATGAGTCTGATTTTGTTACTTTGAACTAACTTTTGTAGTGTACACACAACCTATGAGAGGGCCAGGTAATAAAAAGCGATTTTCAAAAAGGGAAAACCAGTACTTTTATCTAAGATTTAAAATTCAAAAATGACTTCTCCTAATTAACTTTCTATTTCCCATAAACTTATCCCCATCAAAGAATAATTGCATGCCTTTCAAAGCAAAAGGAGGTTTTACCCCCTCTCCAAAACTGGAATATGGCATCACAACAGAGTTTACAATGGAGACTGTCCTATGTTTTAATGATGATGTTATTGTACCATGTCTCCATCACAGAGCCGGGCATTCCTTCATTTTTTCCATCATCATCAGAAAAAGAATTGAGGTCTTAGCCAGTTGTAAAGATAAAACAGCATTCAAGGCTTTGCACTCAGGGTAGCTCTGACTTTCCTTCCTGGGCTGGTCATTAGTGAGCTAGAACTCTGACTTCAAAATAATTTCCTTTGACAAACATCCCCTAGTTTAGAAATATGAGTCTCCAAGGGAAAATTACTTCTGCCTTTAGTTAATGTGATGTCTTTAATCTTTCTTCTTTTAGTTTCTAAGCTCTGCTTTGGTTTACCATGATAGCTCCAGAAATCAATCACAACAAGAGATTTCATTGTGAATACAGTGGCTGTGTCAGACACAAAAATACAACATTTGACATTCATGTCCCTAGTCACCAAGCCCTGGCTATTGTTTTAAATAGGATTCAGGTTTAAAACTAACTCCATTTCAAATCAATGATAGAAACCTAAATGTTATCCATGGATACTTTGAAAACTATTATGAAAACATTTTGAAAAATGGTAAAATATGCTTGTACAACAAGAGCATCTTCTGTTTAGAAGGATTCTCTCACAGCTGAACCAAACCTGGGTCACATATATGAGAGTCTAACAGATATATACATATGATCTAGGCACATTCTTACCTGCCTCTTTTATCGTCAGAAGGCTATTGCTGCCATTTAAATGGAGTCTAGTTTATTTTTAGAATTATCACAGGAAGTGATCAATAATGCAGCTGTAGCTCACATCCACTCGCTTTCTCTCTCCAATACCAATGGTTCATTGTTTCTAATAAAACAATAGTTTGGTAGTAGTTGGGTTGTTTTGAGTTGCAAAACCAAGAAAGATGTTTAAAACAGGCATAGATCACAGGCTAACCAGATTCCACAATGGGTATGTCCACACACACTCCTTATTTCGAAACAACAGAGGTTGTTTCGAAATAAGGAATGGCATGGCCACACGACGCACGGCCATTTCGAAAGAAGCAAACCGCTTCTTTCGAAATAGCCGTGCGCTTTTCGAAATAACTTAAACCTCGTTACCTTTCGAAACGGCGTTGTTTCGAAACGGTTGTTTCGAAACAACGCCAATGGGACATGCCGTTTCGAAACAACGGTTGTTTCGAAACGAGTTGTTTCGAAACAACCGTTGTAGTGGCCGTGTTATTTCGAAACAACCGTTGTTTCGAAATAACCGGCTGACCTTCCTCCCAGGGTGCACAGCACCCTGGGGGAACTTCCTGCTAGGGCGTGCCTGTTAGGCTGCGTGGCAGGGAGGCAGCTAGCAGGCAGCCATGGCCCAGCAGGCAGCTCCCTCAGCCGCAGGCCGCCGGAGGGCGCCCGTGTGGACCCGGGAGGACGTGTCCTGCCTCCTGGGCATCTGGCGGCAGCCAGACATAGTGGAGCGGTTCCGGGCCAGCCACCGGAACTGTGAAATTTATGAGGACATCGCATCCGCGATGTCCCAGGCCGGGCACCCCAGGACCACAGAACAGGTGCGGAGCAAAATAAAATCACTCCGCCAGGAGTATGCCCGCACCCGGGATGCCCGGGCACTGGAGGGGCCTGGCAGCCAGGCCACGTGCCCATTTTACGAGGCCCTGGATGAATTCCTGGGCACACAGCCCAGCGGTGCCCCCACTGCATCCATTGACACCTCTGGGGGGCATCAGAGCCCACCATCAGGCCTGGAGGCAGCCTCCTCTGACGTCTCCATCGGGGGACCACCAGCTGCACCACCAACAGCGGCGGAGGCGAGCCCCACGACCCCGGAGCTGTTCAGACCCATGGAGGCAGACAGCAGCACTGAGGAGCAGGGGCCCACCACCGCCCCAGGCTCCGAGTCAGACCCCGGGACAGCTCAGCGGACCTCTGGAGCCCCCGTGGGTAAGTACACCCCCCCACACGGGGGCACACAGGGCTGGGCCTGTCCAGCAGGTCCCGGGACGGGTGGAGGCTAGGGCCAGGCACCGGGGCGGGTAGGGCCCAGGGTTCGTGGGCACAGAGGGGCCCCCTGGCCACGGGGCCCACAGACACAGGTGTCACTGGGGAAAAAGGCCCTTGTGTGCCGGAGGGTGGTGACCAGGGACTGGCTGGGAAAGATGCAGCAGCATCTTCCGTGGGGTGGACAGCAGGCAGGGCACACCACTGGCAAGTGGCCTCGGGAGACCTCAAGTGCAAGGCGTGGCTGGGTCCAGTTCACCCTTGTGGGCACCACAAGCATGTGTGCCTCCAGGGTACGGGTCCCAGATGTCTGGCAAAAGGAGACCATGGTCTCCTTTCCTGTGCTCTGTTCTTCTTGTTATCCTCCCATTCTCTGTCTGGCAGGCAGGTCACAATAGGGGGGTTTGTCAGGCTTTTTCCCAGAGGGGCTGACGGATCCTGGACTGCCAGAGTATACCGATTTATTTGGGTAACTGTCCCAGGGCGCCGTAAACCCTGATGACTACCTCGGCCAGACAACCGTCTTGCCCAGGGTCCTCCAATGTCCTCTGTCGGGTACCATCCCGGCCTCCGTCCGAGGCTTTGGGGGCCAGGAGTCCTACCCCAGGGCAATGTCCCACGGGATCTTGGGACCCTGACAGTCAGGGCAGAGGTGTGTGCTGCAGACAGGTGCACACAGATGGGACCAGCAGGCGGCAGGGGCTAACTGTGTTTTTTGCGTCCCTGCAGCACGTCGCAGAGCCCCTCCCCGAGGGCCGGCACCCACGCCCGGACCCCACCACCGAAGCCCCAGGACACCACGGCGACAGCGGAGGGCCCCCAGGACCCGCAGTGAGCTCCTGGAGAGCCTGGAGGAGCTCGGGAGGGACATGCATGCCGCCACCCAGGCCTGGCGGCGTGAGCAGGCTCAGCGGCAGGCAGCTGGGCTCCGTGCCGTCGAGCGCCTCGCAGCGATGGCTTGTGGCAGGCTGCGTTCAGCGAGGTGGAGGCGGGTGAGCAGGCACCTCCACCGGGCCTTGAGGCGTCCGAAGGCCCGCTCGACCACCTGTCGACAGTGGGCGAGGCGGCGATTGAACAGCTGCCGACTGGGGTCGAGTGGCCCGGCGTAGGGTCTCATTAGCCAGGGCCGCAGGGGGTAGGCCGCGTCGGCCACTATAAGAACGGGCACCTCTACGCCCCCCAAGGTGGATGGTGTGAGGGGGGAAGTGGGTGCCCGCCTCCATGCCCTGATACAGGGCAGAGTTGCGGAGGACCCTGGCGTCATGGGCCCTGCCTGGCCATCCCACATAGCAGTCCTGGAACCGGCCCTGGTGGTCCACAAAGGCCTGCATAATGACTGAATGGTACCCCTTTCGGTTGCGGTACACCGCAGCCCTGTGCTCCGGGGCACGCACAGGAATATGGGTGGTATCCAAGATGCCGGCACAGTTCGGAAAGCCAAGGGTGGCCATCCCAGGCATGGTGCCCTGCAGGTCCCCGCGCCTCACCAGGCGCCGTAGGAGGACCCGATTGATGGCCCTGGTGACCTCGAGGACGATGGCGCCGGTGGTGGACCTCCCGACGCCGAACAGGTGCGCCACTGCCCTGTGGGACTCCAGGGTGGCCAGCTTCCACAGGGCGATGGCCACTCGTTTGTCCACCGGGACGGCAGGCCTCATGGGGGTGTCCCCGTGGCACAGGTGTGGGGCGAGTTCGGTCACCAGGCGGGTGAAGCTGGCCCTGCTCATTCTGAAGTTCTGGCGCCAGAGGTCGTCGCCCCAGGTGCGCAGGACGACCCTGTCCCACCAGTCGACGCTGGTCTCACGCGCCCACATGCGGCGGGGCACAGGGAGGGGCAGAGGCAGTAGCTGAGGCCTGAGGATGAGGTGGATGTAGTCCTCAGGTAGAGGCCAGTCCTCCTCGGGGGCTACGAACAGCGTCTCCCACAGGTGCTGGAGCCCCTCGATGCGCGCCGAGGGGTCGGGTGCTGGACGGCGCTGTCTAGGCAGCCGAGCACTGTCCATGGCTTGCAGCATGCTGCTAGCATTGGTGGACAGCGAAGTGAGGTCAGGGCCAGCTTTTATGTGATTGGCTACCAACATGGCCACCGATGTGGCCCAGGGAGGCGGCCATGTTGCCATACCTCCCATGCTGCACTGCCCCTGGGTCGAAATAGCAAGTCCACACTGTGGAAACGCTATTTCGATTCCCGTTTTTGGCTTATTTCGCGGACACAGTTTTGTTATTTCGAAACAAGTTATTTCGAAATAACAGGTTCTTTCGAAATAAGTTATTTCGAAATAGCTTGTTTCGAAATAACAAAACTGTGTGTAGACATAGCCAATGTCTGTGACCCAAACATTTGACTGGTCCAAAAGACAGAAGTTTTGTATTATTTTTCTTTTATAATTAAATAGATCTCCTTTAAATGCCTCATAGCAAACTCAAGCTGCTATTTCTGGCCATATATGTTGTGGGGATAGGTGTGGGAAAGATGGTGGAAGACATGGACAACTGTTGCACTTCCCAAAACCTACAGTTTCCACTCTGCAAGTGCTCTGTGGTGTGAGCCATGGAACTATGCTGTGAGGTGGACTCTGTGGTTATGAAGTGATCTGCATGCAGACTCTCTAGAATCTGACATTAGTAGGATCAATATTTGGCCTCTTTTTATAATAAAATTAAAGTGTGCAATGAATTTTCAACTTAGTAATTTTGGAGTAGGTAAAGGTATATGGCTATATGCCTCAATGTGGCTTTCGAAGGTTTACTAATCAACTTGTGTGGCTCTTGAGTTCCATAAGTTTGGCCACCCCTGCTCTTATCCAACCACCCTACCCCCTGTAGAGTAGGCATAGGATATGTGCAGTCATGGCCAGGTCAGAAAACTATCCCAAATTAACATGAGATTTGCACTGGTAGTATATCTTCTCCAGCAAAACCTCCTAAAGGCATGATTTCATCCACACGTATAGAATTCAAGTGTTTGTGTGTTAAAATGAAGATGTTTATGGCACATTTCACCTTTCTGTTCTTTCTACCTACCTCAGTCTATTACATACAATATCTTTTCAGTCCCACAGGCTCTAGAGATCTGCAATGCAGACAGATGTGATGAAGTAGAGATACATTCAGGATCTTCTCTGGGTATATTGTAAGTACCTGAATGTTTCCCCATCTCCATTTATTATTCATATATGTCTGTGATGGAACCCAGATGTGTGATCATTTCAGAGACCACTAGAGGGTGGATGGCCCACCCCACCCCAGGCACACGCAGGCGGATCTGGCCAGGATGCCCTGCCTTGACCCAACCAGTTACTATGAGGTGGGGCAGGTAAAGATCAGAAGAGTGGCCACTTAGCCCAGGCAGGAGACAAATGATCAGGGGCTAGGGTACAGATCTGATGGTGGCTTGAGGAAAGAGGTCAGTGCCCAATGGGGGCCCAGTGGAGAGGGATTCCAGAGGATGAGGATCCCCAAGTTGTTACTGCTGTAACTTCTAATTAGTCTGCTGGCAAATTCTTTCTACACTGTAATCCTGACAACCAATAAACCCTTCTGACATCAGCACAGACTGGTAGTCACTTCTGACTGCAGAGGTGGGTGTATGGCCCCTTTGAGGTTTGGAGGAACTCTCCACGACCCAGCAAGGAGGAGCTCCCACAGCAGGGAGTTCATGGCAAAGCAGGAGTGCTGAACCCTTCGAGGGCAGATGGAGAGGGCAACTGCATATGTATGGCGAAAGCCCGAGTGTGGCAAACTCCTCCCAAACTGTTAGAGTCATGTCTGGCTGTATCAATGGGAGAACAAAGCACACGAGTCCTGTGAGAATCTGTCACAACAAGAAAGAAGGATTTTTCTTGAAGTAGCAATATCTTGGATATTGCCAGCTTGAATCTCCAGCTGGACCCCATGAAAAAAGCTGCATTTCTAGTACTCTTTGTGTTGGAAATGATCCAAAGAAAACTTGTTTTCGGGCGTATTCCAGTGAAGGTCAGGGTAGCAATCTAAACCTTTGGAAAGCAGTGCAGTTTTAGATCTCTGTTAATAGACCTCTGATGAGAGTGGGCTAGTCTAGTGGTCTGAGTACATGACTGGGAGCCAGAAACCCCTGACTATTAACTAATTTCTGCTTTTCTCTGACCCAAAACAAATAACTGTTTTACAGCTTCCCCAGTTGTAAAATGAGGATACTATTTTGGGTGTATGAGGATTACATGATATTTAAAAGCATGTTGGAAGTGAGGAGTGCTACATAACTGCTGCTATTATTCAAATATGTTTCCTTTGCTTCCAAAGATGGATGAGAGGAATGTACTAAGCATAAGGAGACAGAGAATGAGGGGGTGTACCATGATCTCAGTGATGAAGTCATTAGACTATAGCTTGAGTTTGATAAAGAGAGGATCTACTGCAAGGATTTCTATTTCACATAATCACTTATCTTCAGGAGTGGCTATGTTTCATTTATTTTAAAAGACACCCCCTTCTCTAGAAGCTGAGTCTGAGACTCCACTATCTTGCTTCTTGGGTAGTCTTTTACGTTGGTGCACAGTGGATGATGGGAATGTTGCTATGCTGTCATAGCATGATTATGTAGCATTTGGCATGACATTTGCCCAGATATAGATGACTATATAAGGTTCAAGGCAGAGAACAATCAAGCCCACCAAGTGTTTCTCTTTAAGGGGCAATTGCCAGCTCTGAAAATCTTCACTGCTGAAATCCACTCCTTGAACAGGCCACTTCCAATGTAGGCTGATGCAAAAGGGTGAAATCCTGGTCCCATTGAAGTCAATGGAAAAAAACCTCCCATTGACGTCAATAGGGCAGGATTTTACCTTAGAAGGGATAACAAATTAGAGAAATCTTCCCTGTCATCACAAAATGTGTCCTACAGATTGCCAAACTGAAACTTGAACTGGGATTATCATGGAATACAGACAACATCTGTGCCAGGTAAGTACAACAAAATTCCCTCTGACTGAACTGGCTGAAACTGTGGTAAGCTGGTCTCGTACGGAAGTCATTCTGTGCACATCTTACGTGGACTGACTTCAGCCTAATGAAGGTTTGTAAAGAAACGACTGTATAGTCTTAGGACCACTGAAAGCAACAAAATCTAGGTGATGTAAGTTGCTTACAGAAAATCTCCAGCTCATCCTCTCTATAGTCTGTAGAGTACAAGTAATATTATGTGATTCTGCAGGAATATAATTTAATACCAGTTAGGTATTTTGTACCAGGATAGGATTAGGTCACAGACATATGCGAGAGAGAGAGCGAGAGAGCGAGAGAGAGAGAGAGCTGTATTTAACTCACTTTTTTACTTGTTCAACTGTACTTAGAATTTGTAATAAATTAAAAGTGATCCTGCAAGATCATTGAATATCTTGTTATTCTAATACTGATATCATACTTCAAAACCATCACCAGCCCAGTCTTGCAGTAAGAAGCAGTAGATTTTATGAGAACAAATCCAATGAATTACTTCATTTTAAAAAGCTAGCAAGATTTAGTTATGTATTTTTATAAGGAAAAAAGCTAGATCATTTCAGTAAAGGATATCTGTAGAGGTTGTTCACCTGAACTTGCAGGGCTTTAAGAAGACTGGTTCTGAGGATGATTTTATATTTGTTGCAAATCAATGAACATTCAGTACTGCTTTCACAAGTCAGCTGTAATGCCATGAATGGATCACTGAGGAGGGAAATGTTACATCTGTGGTCACACTAAGCTTTGTTCACTGTGCTGTTGATTTTTCTCTCTGGAATTATGTTGCAAAACGAGGCTGAAGAAGGCACAGAAAAGCTCTGTTAAAATCACAACCCTTCATCCTGAGTGACTAAGTGCTTGTGCCAGGGCACACTGGGAAAAGAGGAACATGCAACAACTGTCGAGTCATAATCAGCATTCCCTGTATTGTGAACAACCCCCTCCTGTCTCCTTCCTGTCCACCTACAGATGGACACACGAGGAGAGGCTTGTAAAAAGGAAGCCAAGTTAGTGTAACAGTGGCACATTCAAAGCAAAGACTTATCTCAGCTTTCTATCAGGCTTGCTTGAAAGAGGATGCTGTTTGGCTAGTGGCTCTTGAGGAAACCGTTTCTTTGTGGCAGCTGCTGGTTTTAATGAATCAAGTCAATAAACTGCTTTGATGGCATCTGCTTCTCCCCTTCCCCCCCAAAAGCCTGTAGGCCCAGAATTAGAGGCAGGCACAGACTGGAAGTAGGCAAGCATAAATTAAGGTATCTGGCTAATCACAGACTATGGCCCTCAAGAGTCCTCAGAGACAAGCTTGCTCTACTCTCAATTTAATAACACTAATAGGTGTGGTGGTGTGTTTGAGAGAGAACCACTTCTACACCACAGTGAGGTTAACTGTGAGGCTACTGAGACAATTTCAGGTCTGCTAGTGACTGTAGCAGCTGCCCACCTAATGGTACAGAGCCAGGATCTGAAACATCCTTTGGTACCCAAGTGTGAAGCTGTAAGCTGAGAAGCCTCTAGGGGACACGAGGCAGCATCTTCTCATGGGTGCGACTCTTCTTCAGTTCTGGTATAAAAGAGGAAAGTCACAGGGTTCAAGGAAGAGATGGAAAATTCCAGAATTTGGTAACTTCCAAAAGCTGGTAACAAATGTAGCTCTTTACCAATCACTCCAAACAAGTGTGATTTGGAAAGTAGCACAAGTGACCACCTATGCAGCTGGATATGAGGATGTGGGGGCAGCCTCTAGCAAATCACTGGAGACCAGAACAGCTAGCTAGGTACCACCTTCCTTTAAGGGAGAGGCCAAGGAACTAGATATCTTTAGAGGCACAGAGGGGGTCATGTAAAAAAGAGATGAAGCAATTAGAAAGTTTGGGGAGGGAGAAAGATTGGCCAGCCGGGGGGGTGGGGGGGTGGGGAGCCTTTCCCATTGTCCCTTGTAGTGGGCTAATGGCAAAGCTTATTGCCATTTATTTTCCCCTAATTTAGCCTTTTTAAATGCTAGAGCACATGTAAGATTACTAACTACAAAGCTGCGATTGTCCTGATAAATCTGGGCAGAGCTCACATGAATCCCATGTTATCAAAGCCAGCTCTTAGGCATCTGAGTGGGGAGCTCAGTTAACAGGTTAGTCCACTTTACCACCTGTACCAGCAAATCTGCCTGCAGATAGAGCAGTTTTCCTTCACCTCATGTGCTCATGTGATTAGTTGCATTAACGAAAAAAAATTGGTAAAGGATCTAAGACGAGTTCTCCAGCAGACTCACTTCAAATCTTTTTTCTCAGTCCTAAGATTCCAACCATTATGTTTCAGTACATGGCTGTCTCCATTGCTCTGGTTCCGTGTTTAGTCACGGCAGTTCCTCAGACTGTACTTTGTTGCATACTATGTAGCTGTTCTTTTCATGCCCATCAGTGGGTCCTGCCGAGGACTAGCTTCAACAAGCCATTTTTGAAAGTTTCCCCTTCAATGCTCTTTCCTTTTCTCTGTCCCAGTAAGCAGAATGTCATTGTCTTCCTCTGTGACCAAATGAGCTGCTGCTACTTCCATTCTGATGTTTTGTTCCGAGCACTGTAGCTCATCTCTTAGTCTCTTAACTCCTGTTGTCTGCTTCACTTCCTGTTTCTGTTGATTTGCTTTGTCTGTGACTTCTGCCTCTACCCAGTTCCATTTTCTTTATGGTCTTTAATTTTGTTGATGCATTTTTCTGAACTTTCCCATTCCACTAACTGTCTGTCTCTCTAATCTATTTTATTAGTCTCACTAATCCAATTTAGGTATTTAGAGTGGGTCCAGCACTGCGGTAATTGTCTCCTGGTCTCTTCCTCACAAACTTTATTCTTTCACTGATGTGGTCAGTCACTCTCACACAGGCATTCGACAATTGTCTCCATTCATCACTGCCTTTACCAAGCTGTAGTCCTATTATCTCTTGCATCTAAAATGCATTTTTTACTGCTTGTTCAGTTCAACCTTCCTTCTCTTGATCTCCCTTGACTTCCCATGTGGATCACCTATCAAACCTATTGCCAGATTGCAATTTCCTAGGAATAGATGAGTCCTTCTGTCTCTCATAACTAAAAATGTGTTTAGTCCTTGCTCCACTGCCCTCACAAACAGCAATTGC